>CAJQZP010001305.1:6837500-7452500 GCA_907164705.1 Parnassius apollo | reverse complement strand
TGTCATTTTTTGTTCGATACCTTGTTGCCATCTTGTAGGAAGTGACAAATCCCGTTGCTGTAGGAATCTTGAGATTTTTGATTAAAAAAAATACAACAAGTAGTTTTGACAGTCTTCTCTTAATGTTAATCTAACACTATCCAAACAATTCTGAAAGACCGAAACAGGTGAAAATCTAAGATTACAAGGTCAGAACTATATGGCGGATGCATTAACACTTCCCAACCAGGCTCTCTCAATTTTTGCTGAGTGGCCAAAGATGTGTATGGTCTGGCGTTATCATGATGAAAGACCACTCTTTTTCTGTTGTTCAATTCCGGCCGATTTTGTTCGTATGAGGTCGACCAAAGTGAGTTGCGTCTTGACATCAAAATTCCCGGACTGAAAACGCTTGAAACAACTCTGTGCTACTCTTATTGATTACTGCATTAAGTTTATAAACGTCACAATTTTTTTTCGTGGCTTGAGTTGCAGTTTTCCCTTTTCTGTAATAAAACTTCTGAATGTATCGAATTTTTTCGTTGGATTCACTCATTTTGGCGGACAGAAAACGATTGAAAAATGTCGGAAAGAGTTTATTACTTTTTATTTTTTTGTTTTTCACAACCAAAGAGAGTTTTCTTCAATTTTGTACAAACATAAAACGAAGAAACTTTTCCCTTAATCAATTGCTGTTTGTTAGTCTCACTAAAACTCGAAAATGGCTCGACCGATTTTGATGAATTTTTTTTGTATTTGAGTGGCGCTGTTGTCGAGATATAGAAGTCACCCGTGCAAAACCGGGGCGGATTGCTAGTATATTTTAATTATTGTAGGTAATATGGAGCATGTACATTGTTTCACTCAGTGTTTTTAAAAATCTCTTTTCAGAAATGTGCCCGCAGGCATGCAATTTCTTAGAGGATTTGCCCATACTTATACTAGGCTAGAGTTGCATAGCACAGTTTAATATTTCGCACGGGTAATTTAGGATATATTTTCTATAGGGTAATCAGTTATCAATATTTTAAATAACAGCACTTTAAATAACAGTTTTAAATAACCTTAGCTTTCTCTGCAAACGCATTATCCGTTTCTACTTCTGGTGACTGGTCGGTGTTAGTAACGTTTCTATAATGGTTGTGTGCTATTTTCTTTTTAATTATGTCTTAGGCACGCAGTATGCACGCAGCTGGCTTTCTAAGACTTGAACTTGGATGTTGTGGGGATTAATTACTTCGTTAACGCCAGGTCTTTTTTCTATTTATACTGATATAACAAATGGCAGATGTGACATCAAATAATTGTGTCAGCCTCATTAATATTTCCAAATTGATTAGTAATAGTTATATAATGTCGACTTAATCAACCTATCACCCCACACTAATCGTATTGATTAATTGAGTAAGGTACCAATTATTTGATGCCTTATTTTATGAATTAGACAGATAGCACACATTCGAGAAATTGTAAAATCACTTAGGTATGTGTGCAATTTTTAAGGTGGGCTTGTAAAGTTGCATAAGCTTATCCACATACGTTAAAAATTTCTTATAAAACTTTTATAAAATCTACTTCAATTAGATTTATATTGGATGTAAAATATAAGCACACGGCGTACCATATTAAAAAAAAACTGCGTAATACTTTTAAAATCTAAGACGTAGGAAGAATTTTGACATTTTCAATGCCTATAATTTCTAACTCAAACTCATATCTGCTTCGCCGTAAAAACCCTTAAAATATAGCAGGCTATGTGTTTAAATAAAGCCCTTTAAATGCAAATGATAAAAATCGAATTGACATAGTCCATTACTACGTTTTCTCTGTAGTCGATTATTCGTAATAAAGAGCTAAATTAGACTAACCTGGACGTGAGTCGACAATTAGTGGCGGTGTAGCATGTGGCTAATTCCAGTTCGCTTACGGTACTTCTGTACGTGGTAGTTGTAAACGCTCAATTTGAGTAATATGGTGCTTGTGCGTACATTTACTAATCGTAAATACATTTGTCTATCTTTATTTTTTACAAATTCAAATGAATTGAAAATATTTAATAAATTCACCTATATCACCCTTCGAAGCAACGTCTTCTTAATAATATCTACAAAATAAAATATGCTGTTGCCAACCCTCTTGCCAAGCCAGTATATGGACAACAGCGTTTCCATAATAATAATTAAAAAAGAAAAATACTACGGGTAACCCGCCTTGCCAAGCGTGGCAACTATCGGAAATATCCCCCTATGATGCAATCTATGGAGGAGGCTGTTGTCAGTAGTGGAATTTTGATAAGCTGTAATGCAAATGCTGTAATGTAATGATGATATTGATGATGATTAAACTATTGGCCGCTGCCTGTAGGACCTAATACATATTAATACATGTTGTCGCCGGGTACTTCACACGTCATTAAAAAAATCCTTGGTCCTATTTATTTCACGTCATGATCAATTTCTATAGAGTACTAAGGTTTATAAGAATCTGCTCAGCTATTCAAACTTGATTTAAAAATAAACATCATAGCATACATTCATATTCATAATATTAAATAAGGCAGTTGATGCTAACTATCAAACCTTAGTTAATTACATCGTTAGCTTATGAAATCATATAGTAGAAAAAACCTTACAAACAACAATACAACAGTAGAACTAGAGTGACCGACATAGCCCAGCGGATTAGTAAGCTGAAGTGGTAATTGGTCGGCTATATAGTTTGAAGAAATGACAACCGATGGGGAAAAAGGTTCTCGAGTGGCAGTATCGTACCGGTAGGCGTAGTGTAGGGCGACCACCCACTAGATGGATTGACGACCTGGTACAGGAAGTCGATGGATGCAGGTGGCTCAGGACTGTGCTTTGTGGCATTCCTTGGAGGAGGCCTATGTTCAGCAGTTGACTTGTGAAAGGCTGTAATGATGATGATGATGAGGAAGGCAATTGATGCTAACTATAAAACCTTGGTTAATTACATCGTTAGCTTATAAAATCATACAATAGAAAAACCTTACATAATAACCAACATGAATTCCTTACACTTTTATATCATCTTTTATAATGTTTTTTCTTACTGCAACTGTGTGCGATTCTATTCGTTTAGAAAATAAATTCAATCTTTGTTAGACCCTTCAAGACGTCGCTTGTAATTGAATTGGAAATGGAAAAATAAAATAGTAAACTTTTAAAATCGTTGCTTTTAATATCTACGGATTGATTGACTTGAGCCGAGGTAGCGCAGTGGATAAACAAACACTACATATATAAATCAAATTAAAATTAAATTGACAATATAGAAAGGAATGAGTACTAAGTGCTTAATATTCAAAATGGATGTGTTATTATAAGATTGTTCGGCGTGCGCGTATGTGTATAATTAGCATGAATGTGTGAGCGTTGCCCAATAATATAAAAAGTTATAACATAAATATCGTTGTAATAAAATGTGTATCGTTTTCGTTGTAGAGCCAGGGAGTTTTTATTCTTTTTTGCTTGCGGGTTGGGGGGCCGCCCAAAATTTGTTGTTTTTTTTTTCCAAAACCCTTTTTTTTTTTTTTTTTGGGGGTGAGGGGGGGGATTTTTTTTTCGGGCGGTTTTTTTTTTCCCGTTTTGAAATTATTATGTTATGCTGCAGTTATATTAGTAGTATAGTTGTAGCACGAATGTGTCGGCTCGATCGGGGAAGGACCACGCTCTCACAGAATACCAGCGTCAAATAGTAGCTTAATGCTGCTGTGTTTCGTATGGTGAGTGTAGAGAAATGGAGACCCTTTTTACTGAAAACGAGGCATTCCACCTAAGTCCTCACGGATGACAACGCATCTGCATTTTGATTCGTAATTGAGGATAGATGTAGATGTCTATGGGTCACAGCAACCACTTAACCATCAGATGGACTGTGTGCTCGTTTACTTAGTGTTCACCTGCAACCAGTTGGAATTTTTTTTATTTATTTATTTATTCATACAAAGGTAAGTACATTATTTTTACTATTCTCTCGCCAAACTGTAATGAGTTTGTCGGCGAGTACACGCTCTTAAAAGTATATATCATTATGCACCTACAAAAACACAATTAATTACAAGAAAAAAAAAACAAAAAGAAAATATAACCTTACCTTATATTTACCTACTACAATTTCAGAATATTTAAAAATTATTAAAGTAAACATAAACAACAACAGCGATAAACAAATCAAATAAATCAAACATAAAAAACAAAGAAAAGGGTGTGTTGGTGGGGTGGGGGGGAGGAAGAAGGAAGATGTTGTTTGGGTTGGTTGGGTGTGAGAGAGGGTGGGGGAAGAGAGAAAAAATTTGTGGGAGGGGGGGAGGGCGGCTAGGGATTTTTACGAAAAGTGGTTTTTAAAAGGGCGAGGGGCCCCCCGGGGGGGGTGTGGGGGGGGGTGTATGGTGGGGTGTGTGGGGGCGGTTTTTTTGGGATAAACAAAAGTATGCAACAATATGATATAGTTCTGTTAATAATGTCCTTTTCAGAGGGGATGTTAATCAGTTTTTGCTTAATTTACTTTTATTTTTATTTGGAGGCGTTTCTCTTAACCATTTTATTTTGTTATAGATTCTTGGTACAATGTATTTATTCAAGCGCTGTCCATAATAGTTCGAATAATCGAAGACGGCCCTCTTCGGTGGACCATAATAAAGCCACTAGCAGCTATACCAAGACTGTGAGGTTCTTAGTGTAAGACAAATACTTATTCTGTAGACAGTATTACTAGAACATAGTCAATTTTTATTCTACAAAAATATATTTTTTATTATAACAAAATAAATGCAAACAAATGGATATATGAAATGTCATATTAAAAATAATATATATGTCAATGTAGTCCAAATAGAACAAACTACAGTTATATTTCAAAACTGTTGTTTGCTTTATTCTGCTAACGTACACACACACGCACTCACACCCGCTACCACGCACACACACTCATACACGCACACAAGCACGCATGCATCCACACACCAAGGCAAGCATGTAAGAAATCAGTAACTTAACTAGGAGGACTCCTTAAAATTATAAAATGTAATTTTATGTTTAGAATATAGTTCACAAGCAGTAACCTGAAATTGTAAAGAATTGAAATATAAATTTTCATTATCTTCCACATTATAAAATTACCAGCTGCTATGCAATCGTCTTATGCACTCCATTAAGTTGATTACAACGATAACCGAGTTCCGAAGGGGTCCGAGTCCGACACGTTTTAGAGCTTGTTAGTTAATCATTGTTGCCTGAAACGAAAACTTGATTAGGTTTCGCGTGATTACTGAGAAGTTCATTTCTTTTTTCTGCTTCAGGCACTACTAATGATTTATTTGAATTTGGTTTGCTTAATTATATACCTCACATACTCAATTTCTCTTTTATTTTTTTAAATATTGGGCTTAGGTTTGGAATATCAGTTTTCATCTTTTAAATTTGCAATAATGAGAGGTAAGCATAAGTTTTCAATTTTAAGCGACAATTTCTCATGGTAACGTAATCAGAACGATGCATCGAGGACGCATTAGAGCTTTTACTGGAGTTATTTTATCAATTAAGTATATCAATCTTGCGTATTTAGCAGCCTAACTAATGCTGGAAATACGACTTCTCCGAAATTGCTATTCATAATTCAGTCTGCTTAATCCTAAAAGTTGTCTTAGACAATGAAGATGAACCATAAAATAACTACTTTTTATCTGTTTCGATTTTCCGTTACATCCGTCCGTTCCGTTGAAGTAGTTTTTACTCCGCCATCGCAGGAAGTGGCGAAACTCATGAACCTGATACAAGTGTATTTCATATGTATTAAATGTGATAGATTTATGTACCCTTTTTTATGATAGGGTGCTTGCGATTTAGCAGCGGGCCGTATAGACTCTTAATTGAGAAGTAGTTAACGTTTAAATAATACTAGTTTTTACGGATTTTATCGCGTATCTCACATCTCATCTCAGTCCCCCCCCCCCCCCCGTGACCATGAGTGCTGTAAAGTATTCGAAACGTCGGGTATTAAAAAGTTAAATATACGCGATATAATCCGTAAAAAACTATATATATTACTATAGTATTATTTAAATGTGTAGTGTTAGCGTAAATATAAGAAATCATTAAGTAGTTAACGATTGCATTATGGTATTTAATTATCCGAAATGGCGAGACCAGGAGTAAAAACTAATAAAGTCATTTTATTAATAACTAGCGATCTATACCGGCTTCGCACGGATGATATGTGGATTCTGCAACAGCGCCACCTATCGTGTTCAGCTATACCTATAACCTTCGCGGAAGTGCAAGCATTATGTTGACAAAGTTTTACCGCAATGTGATTAAAAAGTAATAGACAATAAATTAACGGTATGGCAGCGCATAAAATACGAACAATCAAAAATTTTATTTTATATATTAGATGCACAATTTGTAGTTAACGGCCATTAATATTTTACGTCTGACGTAAACTGGATGGTATGCCGCCATCTATACGAAGTTATAAAAAATTCCTCGCTTTTTTCAAAGTCGCCTCTTAGTACAGTTTGACACGATGCCCACGATGATATGACATGAAATTGGTCTGCATAATATGCATAACATTTTATTAAATACTTGCATGTACAGGTATGAAATATAGTTTTTATTTTTAAGTTTGAAATTAATTGAGATTTCCGGCTAAAACTACACCTAATTAGTAAAAAATTTTACTAACTTATTTTGTGAGGTTTTGTTAAATAATAATTTTTGATGCATAATATTTAATTAATTATTCTTGAAACAAAGTTATGGTATGTGTTTCTACACGCAAACGTTTAATCTTATTAGTGGTTTGATCTGCATACGAATCCTTTAGGGAGAGTTTTAATTTATCTCGCTGGTTACAACAACATTTCATTTCATCTAAACTCAATAAAGCTTTATTTTGATAAATACTCTGGGGAATTTCCCTTGTGCGTTATTTTAATGTCGGTATTATTAAGTCTGTATTCTGGATATGGTTTCGCAAGATTATCTGCACTTTTCATTCTCATCAAAAACCTTATTTCGTAAAAAGAAAGTTTGTGAGGTCATTTGTATTATATTGCACCGAGAAGCTCTTTGTAATAAAATACTTTCTTTGATATAAGATATTTGCTGTTCGGGGAAAGCTAGTTCTTTTTCTACAGAATAACACTTAATTATTTTACGGTATTATTCAGTAAAAAATGAAATAAAAGTTTATTTAGTGCTCGTAAGTTCAAAGCTTGTTAATCTTAAAAGGCTTTAAATAAAATTACACAATGTCTTTGACTACTATTGGTTTGTTCAAGGCAGAGGGCGTAATACTGCATATTAAACGCAGTGTTTGTACTATTGATGTATTAATCGAGTTTTCACTCATTACTCGTAGATAGTTAAATGCAGGGATGTTTGCAGCTTTTACAAACATCTTAATTTTGCGAAAATAAAACGTAAGGGGAAGATCACGCTCTCACATAATACCGGGGAAAAATAGCAGATCAACGCTACTTGGTTTCGTATGGTGAATGTAGAGAACTGGAGACCCATTTTACAAAAAATGCGGCATTCCATCTTAGTCCTCACGGGTGACAACGCATCTGCATTTTCATTCGTAATCGAGGATAGATGTAGATGTCTATGGGCCACAGCAACCGCTTACAATCAGGTGGACTGTGTGCTCGTTTGTCATCCTTGTCCTATACAAAATAAATAATAATAATAATGTATTTCACTATTTCTACTTAATGGGCTTTATATGAAAGTATAGCTCCATTAATCAATGTTTGATGCTTTAACGTTTTGTATTTCTCTTTGTATGAACTTTACGCTATTTTAATCTCTCCCTAACTTTTTTACTTACTCACAACGTCACCGGGACTCTACAGGCTGTTTATTTAACTTGGTACATCTAAACAACTAACATTGATTTTGTTTTTAGCTTAATTTATTACTCATTTCAAGATACTTCTATCATCATTATTACAATCTAAAACGATTCCACTGCTAAACACCAAAAGGCCACATCATAGATCCACAAACCTAGGTTCGTCGACTCCCAGCATGTTTCATGAGGTCGTCACTCAATTTAGTGGAGGATTGCCTAACACTGTGAACTTGTCAGTACAAGGACGTTTTTCATTCACGTCGGTTGTCGTTTCTTCGAGCTATGCGGGCCAACCTATTGCCGCTTCGGCATAGTGTTCTTCTGGACTATTGCCCAAATACTCGGCTACGCTAAGGCTACTTAATTTTTGGACGCCGCTAAGTCTCGTGTTGTCTTTATCTCTTTAAGTCTAAGTGACTGCGACACCACGAGACTTAACGACATCTTAAAATTGAGTAGCGTTTGAGTATATGGCCATATATGTTAGTTACTTTTGTTCTCCTACAGACATTATTGTTATGAATTTTGTCGTAATTTATATACCTATTGGATGTCCTTTTTTACCGTCTGGAAAAAATAGGTTATGCAACGTATGAACGGAGCAGAAGCCTATGGTATTGATATTTTACAAAAAATAAAAACAAATATTTTGAATTAAACGTTTCAAAATTTTTTTTGAGCAATTACTTCGTCCTTTGTACTGTGATCCTGCTAAGTGACAAGGTCAATGATGCCTACTAAATTTATTGTTTAATTGCCGTTCGTGAAGTAATCCGATAGATTTTAATTAATTTATTTATTTAATTCAAAATTTTTGTTTTTATTTTTTGTAAAATATCAGTGACATAGGGTTTTTTTTTCAGACGGTTAAAAAAGGTCATCCCTGTATAGTAGAGAGATTCGAGCGTACTCTTCGCTATAACTTATAACCGATTTAATTTCTTATATTTACGCAAAATCGTTTTTTATATACTAAAATGCAATTAAGCTAACTGGCTTTTAATAATAATTCATACCCATAGTGTTACATATTTTTGTAATTCATCATCGTGACACAACTTTCTAGTTTACGAGTGATAATAACTCTTAAAAGAGTATATAGGAAAGGTATATATATTATATATATATGGTATGTAGTTTTTATATTATTATGTAGAATCTTTCTTTTTCTTAGGATATATCATATATTTATTTATTTATTTGGTTCACACACAAATGTTACACTAATACATATGCTTAATTCTAAGACAGTGATATAAACTAAGTGCACATTCAATAATAGATAAACACCGCATGCTTGCAGTGTTCACAGCATTTCCTACAAGCCTTTACATAATAGCTAAAAATATACAATACACAATTTAAAAAAAATTATTATTACAAAAAAATATTTAGGCACTACAAAGAAATATTAATAGTTTGATAATTTTTGTACCGAAAAACGTTAAAAGAGTCGTGGTGAATATCTACTACATTATTATAAGTATTTAGAAGTCTGCAAAGTCTGGGTATAGGGGAATAAGAGCCTAGTACAGTTCTACGAGGGGGCGGCGAAAGAGGAGTAATGTACTTACGAGGATATCTACAAAAATTGAATTTACTTAGTAATAAAGGAATCTAACAATCTAACTTATTTCTAAATATTTTATATAAAAGTTGCAAATCCAGAAAATCCCGGCGTTTAGACAGTTATCGCAGCCGTCTATTGGTACGTTTGTTTGTCTTATTGGCTGACTAACTAAACATCTTTATCTTGAATAGTCTATTTCCTGGTCTGCGCTACAAAAATTGTAACAAGTACTAACTTGAGGCGAACGAAATCGCGGGAGCAGCTAGTATTTGATACCGTTACCGTTACAGCCTATTAGAGTCCACTGCTGAACTCCATAGGTGCTACACTTGGCAAATGGGTTCGCAAGCGCTGTTTTTTATTTTTGTTGATATTACGAAGACGTTACTGCCCATTTGCTGATTTGTTTCCCTCTGTCGGCTCTTACGACATCACGGTGTGATATGGGGTAGTGAATATTCTCACGTCGCCACTACACACTAGGATATTTTTATTTTTAGTTGATATTAGGAAGACGTTACTGCCCATTTGCTGATTTGATTCCCTCTGTCGGCTCTTACGACATCACGGTGTGATATGGGGTAGTGAATATTCTCACGTCGCCACTACACACTAGGATATTTTTATTTTTAGTTGATATTGCGAAGACGTTACTGCCCATTTGCTGATTTGATTCCCTCTGTCGCCTCTTACGACATCACGGTGTGATATGGGGTAGTGAATATTCTTACGTCGCCACTACACACTAAGATATTTTTATTTTTAGTTGATATTGCGAAGACGTTACTGCCCATTTGCCGATTTGTTTCCCTCTGTCGCCTCTTACGACATCACGGTGTGATATGGGGTAGTGAATATTCTCACGTCGCCACTACACACTAGGATATTTTTATTTTTAGTTGATATTACGAAGACGTTACTGCCCATTTGCTGATTTGTTTCCCTCTGTCGGCTTTTACGACATCACGGTGTGATATGGGGTAGTGAATATTCTCACGTCGCCACTACACACTAGGATATTTTTATTTTTAGTTGATATTGCGAAGACGTTACTGCCCATTTGCTGATTTGATTCCCTCTGTCGGCTCTTACGACATCACGGTGTGATATGGGGTAGTGAATATTCTCACGTCGCCACTACACACTAGGATATTTTTATTTTTAGTTGATATTACGAAGACGTTACTGCCCATTTGCTGATTTGTTTCCCTCTGTCGCCTCTTACGACATCACGGTGTGATATGGGGTAGTGAATATTCTCACGTCGCCACTACACACTAGGATATTTTTATTTTTAGTTGATATTACGAAGACGTTACTGCCCATTTGCTGATTTGTTTCCCTCTGTCGCCTCTTACGACATCACGGTGTGATATGGGGTAGTGAATATTCTCACGTCGCCACTACACACTAGGATATTTTTATTTTTAGTTGATATTGCGAAGACGTTACTGCCCATTTGCTGATTTGTTTCCCTCTGTCGCCTCTTACGACATCACGGTGTGATATGGGGTAGTGAATATTCTCACGTTGCCACTACACACTAGGATATTTTTATTTTTAGTTGATATTGCGAAGACGTTACTGCCCATTTGCTGATTTGATTCCCTCTGTCGCCTCTTACGACATCACGGTGTGATATGGGGTAGTGAATATTCTCACGTCGCCACTACACACTAGGATATTTTTATTTTTAGTTGATATTGCGAAGACGTTACTGCCCATTTGCTGATTTGATTCCCTCTGTCGCCTCTTACGACATCACGGTGTGATATGGGGTAGTGAATATTCTCACGTCGCCACTACACACTAGGATATTTTTAATGACTAATGACCTTTCAACCAAGAAGGTGACAGATGATTAGTCTCTTGGGATATTAGTCTCGTACTCTGTAATTGTCTAGTTTATTTATCCCGTTAACCACAACACATTAGTGGTTGCACAATGCACTACTGCCTAACAGCAAAAAATGGCGTCCAGCACCTAATAGTGAGTTACACGTAATTGTTAACGTTACATTCATTACATTATTGTAATGTTCTATTCGTGATTAGTTTCCAACAATCTATGTTAGGAAATTACTTAAACACCTTTCCTGCGTCGTTAAGCATCAATCGAAACCATAGAGAATTAACTCGTCAATTATTCAATCTCCGGTGTCACACTGAGCTGTTTCTCGGGTCAATGGTTATAATGGAATCCTTTATTGCTTTAATGCTAAATAATTTTGATGTAAATGGAATTATACACAATAAATATAAATTATAGGATTATATATGTACTGATAACTTCAGTCTTACTCACCGCCTCAGAATCGCCACGCCGCGTCAGACTGCATATTTTTTAACGAAAAATGCTATAACATATGACCACAACATAAAATTAATAACACTTCGAATAAAAATAAATTATTAATTAATATGTTAAAGTTTGATTTTTCCCAAATGGAGAAACACGGCCCGCTGCCGGTGACCAGTGTTGCTGTGTGATTTTTGCACATTCTCAACTACTAATTAGACTAAATTATATTGATAACGTCATGGATATTTTGTGATCCTAAAAGTAATTCAATATTACCTGTAAAGAAAGCCGCTCTTGTAGTGTATGAGGGATTTTCTACTACAAAAGTTGAACCGCCTGATACTCATAGTATGTATAGCAAGCGCAAATCGTCCATTCCACAGAAGCGTACCAACGTAACCGAGATGTACACCGTTACATACTGCTGAAAGATGATTATTACTAAACACCTCGTTATAAAGTCTAAAAGTTACTCAATATTTTTACGGAAATTCATTTTTATAGAACTTTTCCATAGTAATTCCTACAGGGAATTGTTGCACGTCGATGGGCAATCACAGTAAGTGCAGTTTATGTACTCGTAGTCATGGCTGTTGTTGTCTATTTAATTACTTATTATAATGAATTTAGTAGTCACTAGTCAAATGTTTTGTTTTGTGCATTATTCCAGTTACAGCATCTAGAAATTCTCCATAAAATGCCTATCAAATACAAATTTTTGAATTGTCGAAAGGTTTTTTTTACGTTCTAGATAGACCCTTGCTGCAGTTATATTAGTAGTATAGTAGCACGAATGGATCGGTTCGACCGCGGATAGACCACGTTCTCACAGAATACCAGCGTCAAATAGTAGCTTAATGCTGTTGTGTTTCGTATGGTGAGTGTAGAGAACCGGAGACCCTTTTTACTGGAAACGAGGCATTCCATCTAAATTCTCACGGGTGACAACACATCTGCATTTTGATTCGTAATCGAGGATAGATGTAGATGTCTATTGGCCACAGCAACCACTTACTATCAGGTAAACTATGTGCTCGTTTGTCACCCTATCCTATAAAAAAAGGTCCAAATGTAGCTTTTACGTGGTACAACCACGCTGCAGCTACATTATGGTTGTAGCACGAATGGCTCGACCGGGGTACGCCCACGCTTTCACATAAAACCAGCGTAAAATGCAGCAGCATTAAGCTGTTGTATTTTTGTTTCTTGTGGTGAGTGCAGAATTCCGAAGATCCTTTACTGGAAACGAGGCATTTCATCTTAATCCTCAGAGGTGACAACGCATCTGCATTTCGATTCTTAAAGTTAAAAATTAAAGTAACAGCCTGTAAACGTCCCACTGCTGGGCACAGGCCTCCCCTCATTTCTGAGAGGGTTTTAAGGCAAGAAAGTGTCCGCCGCGCTGCCCCAATGCGTGTTGGCGAACTTCACGTGTCTTCCAGATATTTTTATTTTCTTTTTTTTATATCCTTTCGATGTTTTCCATCACCGCCGAGCACGTGGTAAATCAGCACTTAATTAACAATTTCATTGGTGCCTGGAGGATCGAACCCGGGTTGCTCGCGTACTGTGAAATTTACAGCGACCGCTAACCACCTGAGCAACCAAGGCTTATTTTGATTCTCAAACGAGGATAATTGTCTATGGGCCACAGCATCCACTTACCATCAGGTGGGCTGTGTGCTCGTTTGTCACCCTTATTCTATAAAAAAGCTGTCGTTCATTTATAATATGGTTTTTCGATTAACGTACACTAACCTTTAAATAGCAATTTTAAAGCATTTCGAGGGGTTCCAGGATACATGCGAGCATTAGGTAATTATTAATACCGATGAATCAGCGGTCCACAGACAAGCCGAGCCTCGCGTCCGAGTCGCATACCATTACAATGCTTTTGTTTTATTTTTGCAATGAGATGCGTCGAATCCTGAGCCTTTATACGCTTGCGAGCTTTAAAAATAACGATGCTTTGTATCCAGTGTAGTTTGGATGTGCGGAAAAATTTATAGCCATTTTTGTATAGAATATCGATGACAAACGAGCACACAGTCTACTTGATAACAATCAAAACGCAGATAAGTTGTCACCCCTAAGAACTAAGATGGAATGCCTCGTTTCCAGTAAATAAGAGTCTCTGGATCTCTACGCTCACCATATGAAACACAAGAGTATTGAGCTATTTTACGCTGGGGTTCTGTGAGAACGTGAGTAATTAGAACAGTCAAAGTTTTGAGATTTCAATGCCTCTAGAATTTAAATTGGACAACCGATGTAGAAAGAATATTCCTGAGTAGCGACATCGTATAGGCCTCGTATCGATGGAGTGACAACCTATTAAGACATGCAGGAAGTCGATGGATGTAGGTAGCTTAGGACCGTGGTTTATGTCGTTCCTCGAAGGAGGCCTTTGCTCCGCAGTGGACTTGTGAAGGGTTGTAATGATGTTTGAATGATGGTGATAATAATATATTAACTAAACATTAGATCTACAATTTTATTTTTATTAAACATTTATTAAAATAAACTCATAGATTCTCTTATAGATCTTTATAGCCTATTAAAAAATCAACTGCTGAACATAGGCCTTCTTCATGGATTGCGCCATAATGAGAATATTTTCCATAGTTGCCATGTAAAAAACTAGCTAGCTAACTATAGCTATCTTAGGCTAACTATTGTATCCTTTACCCTTCCTTTTAGATTTTAAAATTTAAATTACGTTTTCATAGAATTTTTAGCCTGGGGATATGACTCAGACACAGGTGCGACCAGTCCGATTTCCGGTTGTCCATTCCTCACTTTGTCTTTTTACTTTAGTATCGATTTGTTTTTATTTTGGTTAACCTAAGGTTCACTTTTAACCATTACGCAATGAATGAAAAGAAAGTGTATTTCTTTAATGTTCGACTTTACTGCGCATCGTAGGTTTATACAATGCATAGTTAAAAAAATGGGATTAAAAATGACGCCTCTATTCACATCTCGCTTGCACACCATCGCCATCTGTAGTCACACCCGCCGGTAAAGACTGCAAAAACAATATGTTGCGATTTGCTTATTCGTTTGTTCTATAACTTTAATCCAAATTTTCATTGGAATCAATGTTAACAAAATGCCATAAACTACAAAAAAAGAATTCAGTTTGGTTTTGCGAATTTGTAAGTATGACACGTTATGAGAGTTTTCTTTATAATTATTGTTGAGTTTGTTTGTTAATATTTTTGCATAAATTATTTACATGCCATTGACACATGAGTAACTAATTTTTAAAATTTTGGTTTGTCTGTCTGTCCGAGCTAATCTTCGGAATGGCTGAACCGATTCTAGTAAAACTTTACGAACAAATAGAGAGCAATACCAGGAGTGATCTGGACTAAATTTTATCTGACAAATTTAGACATTTTATTAAAATAGAAGTATTTATAAGATTAAATCAATGGTCTTTAATGATTATCTTAATTTTAAATAACGCCACATCAATAGATCACACCCAGGTGAAGCCAGAGCGATAGCTAGTTATAAATGTAATTTTAAAATTGATGGATCTACTTTGCGTATACAATTCTTTTCAAATGTTTTCCCATTAACTGAATAATATAACTTTATAACGATATATTGTTGCTATTGTTACTGTGTTTGTTAACGGTACGGAGTCGATGAGTCGCCATTTCCAATCCCATTCTTTATACGTACAAACTGTACACAATTGTATCAATGTGGTAACGTAAATAATAAAATTATATTTTATATTTGTAGTCGTAAACAGATAATTCAAATTTTGTATTAAATAAAAGTAATAGAGATTTTGAAAGGGAATAAACATGTTATGGAATAAGCATTAAATGCAGCTTCTTTGTTAACGTGTAAGAGTTTTTGTAGTGTATTATTTTAATTGAGTACTAGCACTTATAGTAAATATAATAAAATTTCTTTATTCACCGAGTAATACTAGTAATAGTAATAGTTAATTAATAAATAGAAAATAAGAAAATAAACATTTTTGTATAAAGATCAGTACGCAAACACTGCGGAGAGGAAACAGTTAACGCTAAAGAAATCCTAAAAGTTGATTTAGTCAGCGTGAAAATATTTTCATCAAATTGATTAGTTTCACCAAGCCTGCATTGAAATTGATGTCGGACCGACGCTCCGATTAAATATTAACCATAAAACTTAAGTTTCTACTGTAAAATATTTTGCTAGTCACCGCGTATGTGCTACTTTTTGGAAGGGAACGATGTTGTAAATCTCTAAATTTTTAATCTTTCGATTGAAATTAAACTTTTAGTCTTCAAAAGCTACATGATAGAACCAAATTATGATATTAAAACAATATAACTTATATTATTTCGTTTTCTACCACAATTTATTAATTTTGAAATATATTAGTGTCATCAGTATATAAAATGTCAGCTGTTAGACAAGCACCTTTCACACAATTGGGAGAATTTGTTACAATCTTCATGCTTGGCGAGTTAGACGGTCGCAGTACCACAAAATTTGCGCTGTCATAGATTTAGGTATCGAATCTTTATTTTGTGTGAACCAAAACAAAAACCAAAATAACCTTGCTTTTTACTCATTCCATGGGAGTGAGAAAGGGGGAAAAAAGGGGGAGAAAGGATCAAAAAATAAATATTTTATTTTTTGATCCAGAGTACATGTAGGTAGAGTGGCCAGATGGTCGGGATTCGTCTGGATTATCCTTCCGACATTTTAAATGATCTTCAGACTCCCGACAAAATACAAAATTTCCGGACAAACAGCTCCTCGGAAAATTAATTATACGTGGTAGAGCCATGCTGCAATTATATTAGTAGTATAGTTGTAGCACAAATGGGTCGGCTCGACCGGGGAAGGACCACGCTCTCACAGAATACAAGCGTAAAATAGTAGCTTAATGCTGCTATGTTTCGTATGGTGAGTGTAGAGAACCGGAGACCCTTTTTACTGGAAACGAGGCATTCCATCTAAGTCCTCACGGGTGACCATGCATATGCATTTTGATTTGTAATCGAGGATAGATGTAGATGTCTATGGACCACAGCAACCACTTACCATCAGGTGGACTGTGTGCTCGTTTGTCAACCTATCCTATAAAAAAATATGTGTGGCGTTTGAGTTGAGTTTAGTAATTTGACTAACCTTTGTTATAATTTTTAATATTTTTTGAATATTACTAAAGGATCTAAATTAGTGGACTCAGTAAAGTCCAATGCCATATGCACTTGGTAACCTAAACATTATGTGCGCTTAAATGAGTTTGTTGAAAGTACTTTTTGTAGCTCCTCTTAATTATAAAAAAAAAACTACATTTTCATATTCATTTCGCCGACAACAACCCCAAAATCACAAATTTTCAAAATTTGTCCAGATATTTTGGTCTACCTATCTGGCAAAGCTACATGTAGGTGTACATGGTCCACTGCATTTAATTAACTGACTGCCTCTTTTGTCTTGTGGTAGTAAGCGTGACTGCTGATCATGTGGTCCCCGGGTTCGAATTCCGGGTCGTGCCAAGAACGGTTTTAGGTTTTTTTTGTCAAGAAATGTTCTGTAGGAATTCAAAGTCAGGAAATTGGCGTTGCTTCACCCCCGTGTCTTGGAAAGGACGTAAAGCTGTCGATTCTGCGCTTGATCCCTCTCCAAGCCATGTCGGATTGCCATCTCATTGAACTATGTGAGTAAAGAAATAGAGATTGCACATGCGCTTGCGCACACACTCGTATAATAAAATGCTGTCCTGCGCAAATGGCAGACTGGGCGCCGTGACGGAAATTCGGTCAGGAGGACATCATTGTAATATTGTGTCTGACTAAAATGATAAATATTCTAATTATGGTAGCATTATTCATTATTATTACTTATTAAGTTTTGGTGCAGGGTAGGCGAAAGAACGTCGACATTTCCAAAAGCTGAAACGTTTGTTTTGGTGTTGCTAAAATAAATAGGAAACGTGTCAGTCACGTCAACATTCGGTGCAGTTTAGTTACTGATACATTTGACGAGAACCCACGAATGGGGCTGCGATATTATAGGAAAAGAAAATTCAGAAATATACTTAAAATGTAAAGTTGTAAAAATGGTTTATATTTTATTAATACATTGTTTATAATATTTTTATACGTTGTATTTATCTTAGTCTCAAAAAGATATTAATATCATTATAATATTGACATTTTTCATCATGTTCAACATAACAGTTAAAAAAATAAAAAAATAAAATTTGAAATAAATAGTTTTTTTTTGCTTCTTAATCTAAAGCTTGTCCTCAGCTTACGACTAAATATTTGCCAATGTCGATGCCCGAATTATTGACTTTAAATAATTGGTACACGAATCGATTTTAATTGATGAAGTTAGTTGAACGTCTACTGTTCTCTTAAATAATAGTTCAGATAGCAATTGAATGCTAGAAGCGACATTTAATTAAGTTCAATAATTTATTTAGTGAAAATTAGTTTACGGGGCCGATTTAAATTTCACAAGTTAGTGAGTTTACCACATACAATTAAAAACGTGTTAAATAAGTACATAAGCTGTATATAAAGTAAATACGTGCTAGCATATATCTATTGGAAATAAATTTTTCATATATTTCTGGCTTACAGTGAGTAATGATCACGATATACCTAATTTAAAATAAGTTAAAATAAACGCGATGAAATCCGTAAAATTTGTTGTATTTAATGTGTTGTTTTCATGGAAATTTAAGAAATCTTTAATCTCAAACAAGCAAATTGTTATGAAAATAAAAAACAAAGAATTTTAAGAACTGTTAGGAAATTAAACTAATATATTCCATATTGTAGTATAATTTAATATATTTGGATTTTGGAATGTACTGCGTGCTGTGTTCATGACGAGAAAGGGCATACGCATAATGTCTATTTGTTATTTTAATTTTCGTACAATGGTACAATTTTGTGAAGATATGTATGTACATGTATAATTGACTTTAAATAAGGTCGTCCAATATCATCTGGTGGGTTTCGTAAGAGGCGACAGAGTGAAACTAAAACGGAAGATGGGCAACAAGTTGTTCCTTATAATAACTGAAAATAATAGAACAAACTGCGGTTGCCAATCTAGGCGGATTCCAATCGAGGATCCAAGCGCAGCAACTATTGCAACTCTTTCCTAATAAGGCAATTAATGGGAGGGGCCTACGTTCAGTTGTTGTTTTTTATAGGAGAAAGGGCAAACGGGCATGCGGCTCACCTGATGTTCAGTGACTACCGCCGCACATGAACAACTGCAACACCAGGGGAATCGCACGTGCGTTGTCAGCCTTTTAGAAAGAAGTAAGTATAGGCCTCAATAGATGGATTTGTGTATGTATATGTGTATATTTATGCATGTTATAAAAATATTATGTTAATAATAATATGACTGCCTCGTTGGTCTTGTGGTTGTAGTAGTGCGACTGCTGATCATGAGGTCCTGGGTTCGAATCCCAGGTCGGGGATCAAAATCAATTATTGACTTTTTCCGTCAAGAAATTCTCAATAGCTGCCCAAAGTCAGGAAGTTGGTGGTGTCTCACCCCCGTGCCTCGGAAAGCACGTAAAGCCGTTGATCCTGCGCATGATCACTCTCCGGTCGTGTCGGTTTACCTTCCCATCGGATTATGAGAGTGAAGGAATAGAGAGTGCACCTGTGCTTGCGCATACACTTGGGCACTATAATCCTGTCCTGCGCCGATGGCTAGCCTCCGTTGAGGCAGGCCGCCGTGGCCGAAATTCGGTCTGGAGGATTATTATTATTATTAAAAATATTATACATACTAGCTGATATCCGGCACGTTGCTTCCGGTTAATTAAATATGGTAGAGTTATATTGTTTCATTAGAAATGCTAAATACAGTAATTGAAATTGAATGATCTATAACTTTCATACAAATTATCGGTACGATATGCGCGCCACCTTGTGTAAGTTATTTGTACTATGCCTATAACCTTCGCGCAAGTGCAAGCAATAAGTTGACAAAGTTTTATCGAAATCTGATAGACGGTATGGTAGTGCATAATATACGTACAAACAAACATTAATTTTAATATATGAGATTAGCAATTTATACATATTTATTACATTTCATTTGTATAGTATGTATCAAAAATATATTGCACCATCTACCTTGACTTGTAGCTATATTTCTTTCGCTTTTTATTGCCTAGCGCTATTAACGATAAGGCCGCAAACATAGAATTATTACGTATAGCTATGGCCGCCAAATTGTATACTAACTTGCATTTTCAGCGTTTTCTGTTACTTTAGTATATTCATCATTCATTTATAACGTATATTTTCAGTTTTATAAACCTAATAAAAATGTACTCATGTGATATTTATTGTACACAATACATTTTCGACGAGTTGAGGTCCGCTATATTTATATTTTTATACACCTCATACAGTCCATGTTACCTGTATGAAATTGTAGAGGTATGGAGGACTCTTTGTGTACCTATAGAATATAGCGGTAAAATTCCCAAGTTTAAAAGAAAGCGCCAAACAACGGAGAAAGATCTTATATGCGTCTTCTTTAAACTTCGTTGTACTTCTGCAGCAACATTTGTGTCATATTTATTACATATTTATTACATAAGACACTCTTCGATCTGCCAACACAACATCTTCGACTTTTTTCACGTTGTCTTCAGTGAGGGACGTGGATGGGCGTCCTTTGCGATGTTCATCTTCAGTGGATGTTCTGCCCAGTTTAAACTCCCAGGCCTGCGTGCAATTGTAGAATATGGAGGAGCAGAGTCCCCCAATGTTTCCACTAAGTTACTGTGTATGTCTTTTGAAGACATTTTTTTTCAAACAGAGGTACTTGATGACAGCTCTAATTTCGTTTTTCTCCATGTTGATGTTATCTCTTTGATAGTTCGTATTCAAATGAATGTATCTCCCTGGGGGGGGGCTCCAGTGGGTTGCCTTTTTTTCGGAAATCGTGGTCTATTTATATGATTTTTAGGCTGACGTAGTGAGATAAGCAAGCAAAAAATATTTTTTTTTTGGATTTTTATGCGGACCTGAAGTAACCGATTATCATTACTTTTGGATCACCCCTCGTATATCCCTAAAAAATTACCCTTCTGGGTTTTCCCGCAGTTAGGTCAATTGGTTCCATCTTTTTCTTATTCATCAGCTTGTAAAAGTACATTGATGGAAATGTTTCTCTTCCGGTAAGGAGGATTTGCTCTAGTTTTACTTGGTAGAGTCACGCTGCAGCTATATTATGGTTGCAGTACGAATGGGTCGCCTCTATCGGAGTAGGACCACGCTTTTACGAAATACCAGCGTAAAATAGCAGGTTAACACTGCTGTGTTTCGTATGGTGAGTGTGTGGAACCGGAAACCTTATTCACTGGAAACGAGGCATTTCTTCGCAGTCAGAGGTGACAACGCATCTTCATTTTGAATCTTAATAGAAGATAAATGTGGATAATGATTTCTTATATTTACGCGAACACTACACGTTTAAATAAATGTGGATGTCTATGGGCCACAGCATCCACTTACCATCTGGTGGCCTGTGTGCTTGATTATTACAGATTTGCGATCACAGTGTCTTTGAAGCTGCTGTCTGTCGTCAGCTGAATATTTTAAGTCTGGCGTAAACGAGATGGCTATTCCGCAATCTATCAGAAGCCATGAGATTTTTCCATAGTTTTTCTTACCACACTCACGGGATTTAATGAGGTGGTGGATATCCTTACGCCGTCACAACAGCAAAATAGGGACCATAATAACTATTCTTGTATTATCATATAATAACTATTTTCGTTTGTAAATAGTAAACTCTCACACTCATTATTAAAGCTTAGTATTATCATTAGGTAACCTAGATTTTTCCTCTGGTTAGCAAGGTTTTTGTTCCGTAGCGCGTTATGCTAGAAAAGATAATTAGGTAGCTATTTATTCGAGACCTCCTTTTCTTCAGCCCGTACAATATCCTACTGAATAAAATAGCATTAGCTATCTCACATTGTGATAGTTTCCTTTATATTATTATGTATTTAATATTTTAAATATCATATGGTTTAGAAAAAGTGTTAGTAAATCGTGTATTTTAACCGAATTCAAAATAGGAGGTGGTATTTTTATATTTTTTATATATGTATGTTTTGACCTTCCTATAAATCGGTAATGACGATAAACGATTCAAAGAATTCTTTATTTTATTAAGTTGGCTATATCTCAATAACCCATTTCAGTATAAAGAACAAATGCTTACTTTCAGGTCTAGTGGAATACTATAGGATAAAGTTTTTTTATAGTAAACATTTAGACGACATTGTGAAATAGTTATTATAACCTTGGGTTACTTATATTGCTTAGTTCACTCAAAAGGGTAAAATATGAACTTTTAATAAGAAGTAAAAATCGAATACAATAACTAAAAATAATAAAATCATTAATAATTAAGTAGGTTCAACACCGATTTCAGAAGCTATTAAGCGGAAATAATTTTATCCCTTTTACCCCTTTTACTGGAAAGAAGGCGGCGTTCCATCTAAGTCCTCAGGGGTGACAACGCATCTGCATTTTGATTTGTAATCGAGGATAAATGTAGATGTCTATGGACCGCAGCAACCAATCAGGTGAACTGTGTGCTCGTTTGTTACCCGATCCTAAAAAAAAATCTTTAAATTTATTTATTTAGATTGTATATATCAATTATAATCCGAAGAGATCATTTTAAAATTTACATTAGTAACATAATTTTATGTTTCTTTTTTGCTTTGATAAAAAAACTAATTTCTAATAATTTTTAAATGAGATGTTTCGATACTAAAAATATTTTAAGGAAGTTTTATGTTTCTCCGTCCTGGAAATAAAAAAGTATTTTAGCTTATACAGCCATGAACGTTATCAAAATGCCTATTTTAAATTAGTAAATGGTTTGGTATGTGAAAATGATGTGTGCACATTTTTTTGGCAACATATCTTGCCGTCGAGTAATATGTTACATTTATTCCTCTCTTTTAATAACATTAAATACTAAAAAGATAACAAAAATTTTCTATGTCCACGTTTTTAAATATTATAAGTGTAAAGTTCACTTTTAGATTAACAAAATAAACTCGGATTTAAAAGATTTACACAGATTTATTCCGCACAAGTTACTCTCTTGGAGGTTACAACACGAATGGCCCTGTCTATGGAATGAACAAAGAATATATAACTATCATATACAGGAAAGAATGAATGAACTAATCCTAAGATCCGCTATAACAGTTCTCAAAGACAATTGGTCATAGATAAATGCGGTATCGATATTTATATCGATACTTTGCCCTTTTTAAACAATATCGATTTATATAGCAAATAATAATAATAAGTTATCATTACAAAGGCGTAAATAAATAAATCATTCAATATAATCACCCTTTAAATAATATGTATGTTAACAACTCGGCCATCCTCCAACAAGTGAGTCCTCTCACTTGATCTATTACAAAGATAACATAATTGGTTTCGTAAAATTTACATTATAATATGTAGAAATGTTATACAATTTAAATAGTAATACAGCTAGTGCTTATACCTTATATAAATAGGAAGGCAAGTGTGAAAAATGAAACGCTAAGTAAATAAATGAACACTACATATTGGCGTAGTCTGTTACGATCTGCAACCATCTGTGAACAGTTTTCACTGATTGCTCGCAACCAAGCCGTTAACACTCATGCATAGTCTGCTATGATCTGCGATCATCTGTGAGTTCTTTTCACTGATCGTTCATAGCCTATGTCATTTTATAGAAGTATACAGTCTGTCATGATCTGCGATTATCTGTGCGACAACACTAACCGCTCATGACCCATACACATCTATTACATCTTTTATCACTACAGAGTAGTCTACTTCGATCTGTAACCTTCCGTACTTTTACACTAGTTATTCCTAAGTCTAAGGTTAACCACCATTTTCAAAACGACAAAATGACACAAATACATAAAGAAATTTATAAAATATGATTTTTTAAATTATTTAATCTACACTTATCAGTCATTTTATAGAAGTGTACAGTCTGTCATGATCTGCGATTATCTGTGCGATAACACTAACCGCTCACGACCCATACACATCTATTACATCTTTTATCACTACAGAATAGTCTACTTCGATCAGTCACCTTCCGTATTTTTATCATACACTAGTTATTCCTAAGTCTAAGGTTAACCACCATTTTCAAAACGACAAAGTGATACAAATATATAAAGAAATTTATAAAATATGATTTTTTAATTATTTAATTTACACTCATCAGTCATTTTATAGAAGTGTACAGTCTGTCATGATCTGCGATTATCTGTGCGACAACACTAACCGCTCACGACCCATACACATCTATTACATCTGTCATCACTTCAGAATAGTCTACTGCGATCTGTAACCATTCGTATTTTCATCATACACTAGTTACTCCCTAACTCTTAGGTTAATCACCATTTTGCAAACAACAAAATGACACAAATACATAAAGAAATTTATAAAATATGTTTTTTTTTTAATTATTTAATTTACTCATTACTTTAGTCGGTACCATTGTCATAATCACTATGGTCGTTCTCGCTTCCGCTTGAGATCTCTTTATAATTTAACCAAGGATGTATTTTATCCAGCGCTACTACGTTTTCGTATCGTCTTTTCCCTTTTCTCGATAAAGGTGTATCCTCAACAAGAAACCTATCATTCGGTAGTAATTTCTTAATCCTGTACGGGCCATTGAATTTTGGTAATAATTTTTTTTGATTTACCTAAGTGTTCTCTATCAACGACTGTTCTCTCAATCCTAATTAAATCACCTTCTTTATACTTTGTTGCGTGCTTCCTTCGTTCATCAAAAGCCTTTTTTGAATTTTCTTGTTGCTTCTCTATTCTATCACTCGCTGCGGATCTCATTTCCACTAATTTTTCTCCTTGTGTATACTCAGTCGTTGGACTTATAACATCTCCGAGGATAGTCTCTGAAACATTCATAAGTTTATAACCAAATAATAAATCTGAGGGACTTTTGCCAGTTGCTCTGTTCACAGTTGTGTTCATCCCTAACTGTATATCAGCGACATACTCATCCCAGATGTTATCATTCTTACCATGACATTTAGTACTTAAAGCATCCGTTATCGTCCTATTATACCTTTCTACTTGTCCATTGGCCCTCGGTGTGGCAACTGCGTTTAATATATGTTTCAAAGCTAAGCCCTTCGCGGACGACTTAAATTTTGCGCTCGTAAAGCATGTACCTCTATCTGTTATTAGTCTAGATGGGACTCCAAAATAACTAAAATGTTCGCGGAATATTTTAATTGCGGTTGTGGATTTTGTGTTTCTAACCGGTTTAATGTTTATAAATTTTGTAAAAACATCTACAATAACCAAAATATAAGTATTGCCTCTTCGAGATCGTACGAAAGGGCCTAAATGATCGGCATGTATTGTATGGAATGGTACTTCAATTTTGGGGATAGGATGAAGCATGCCTTCTTTCCTTCCACCCGGGGCCTTATGATGCGCACATTCAAGACACGATGTTACGTATTTTTTTGTGAAACGCCTCATTTTGGGAAACCAGAACATACCTTGCAGACGACTAATAGTCTTATCAAAACCGAAATGTCCTACTTCGTCGTGGTTCATTCGTAATACTTGCCACCTTACTGATCTTGGAACTACCCAGCGGATACAATCATCAACTATACGGTAAACATGATCTCCTTTCAACTGAAAATTTTTATAAATGTCTGCAACAGATTTCGTGCGACTATCTTGCAGTACCTCCTTAATGCCTTTAATTTCATCATCATTACTCTGAACTGTAGCGATCCAGTCCTTTACATCAATTTGTAAAATATCGATCACCGTACCATTTACATTAACTTGCATTTTGTATTTACTATCGTATTCGCTATTAAGCTTTAGTTGCATGACGTTTTTCTCATGTAAACTATCACTTTTATTTTTGGAATCTGTTTGAACCCTTGTACACTTTTCGGCTAAGTGGCCTAACCTATCGCAATTCGTGCATTTTACAGTCTTTTTCGTGCATTTATAACTATAATGCCCCGATTCGTTACAGTTATAGCAAATAATATTCGAATTAGATGTAGTACGCGACTGCCTCTGACTAGTTAATGGGGTATTATTAGCGAAGGCTGTTTTTTTATCTTGAACGCTCCTTCCCTTATTGTAATCACGGGGTTGCTGTTTAATTGACTGAAAATATTCTAAGACTTGTTCAGGTTCCTGGCATTTGGCAGCCTTAGCTCCCAACCTAACCAAACGATCTTCTATACCATAAAGAATGCAATCCACGGCACGTTTACCTTCGATCTCGCAACGGTTTAATAAATTTAATTTTTCGTAATAATAAAGCTCTAGGGACTCGTTATACCTCACTCGTTTAGACAGCATTTCAGTCAACAATTCGGCATAATCGTCACTACTGGGAAAGGATTCAATAAGTTTTGTTTTCCAATCAGACCACGAGAACGACATAGTGGGTAACGCTTGGTACCATATTCTTGCTACCCCCCGACAGCTTAGGTATAGCATAATGTATGATTTGGTCATCACCCCATTTATATAACAGCACACTCGTCCACTTTATTCAACCACATATGTACTGTTTGACTTTTAATCATAGGATCAAATTCGGGCACCACATTGCCTAACGTAGGAAACTTATTACCATCAGGGCGGGTAGATGACAAACATTTTACTAACTCGGATAAGATATGTAATGTACTATCGCTACCTGCTTCAGTCGATGGTTTGCGACGCGACGTTTCTGTTCCTTCAGACACACGAGGCTGGGGATTCTCTTGTAGATCACCACGATGACGCTTACGGGATCTACGTTCGCGTGTACAACCACCCGCCGATTCGCGACAAGGAGTTCCGCTCCTAGTTGGAGTTGATGTGCGACAATGACGTCTTCCACTTTCACTTAATCTCGCGCGTTGACGACGAGTGACATTATCTTGACGGCTTCCATCTGAGTCCGTAGAATGTGTATTACGTCGCCTTTTGTTCGATTCTTTGTCACGGCGATTTTTATGATGTTTCTTATGCTTGGATCTACTTTCTGATTCACGGTGAGAATTTCTTCTCTTACGATGACGTGATCGTGACTTCCTACGACCATCGTCGTTTTCTATGTATTTCGTTATTCATATTTTTTAATTGTCTTAAAAATGACGTGGAAAAAAAAACGTAATTACTTGAATTTTAGTATAAATACACTATGGGTCTTGTTTATCCCACTTCTGAGATGTAAAGTTCACTTTTAGATTAATAATATAAACTCGGATTTAAAAGATTTACACAGATTTATTCCGCACAAGTTACTCTCTTGGAGGTTACAACACGAATGGCCCTGTCTATGGAATGAACAAAGAATATATAACTATCTTATACAGGAAAGAATGAATGAACTAATCCTAAGATCCGCTCTAACAGTTCTCAAAGACAATTGGTCATAGATAAATGCGGTATCGATATTTATATCGATACTTTGCCCTTTTTAAACAATATCGATTTATATAGCAAATAATAATAATAAGTTATCATTACAAAGGCGTAAATAAATAAATAATTCAATATAATCACCCTTTAAATAATATGTATGTTAACATAAGTATGTAAATCTCACTATAACTTAGTTACCTCACTAAGAAACCTACTGTCTGCTGTCGCATCGATCACATTAGCGGAACTAATAATTGTCATTTACCTAATCGTGTAATCGTATGTTATGACTTGTAAGCGGATTTATCCAGCTTAGTGTTGAATCATAGATAATAGCGATTGATCGTAAATCAACAGCAACAAATTACAATAACTGCGATAAATTATTACTACTAGTGAACCGCACTATGATAAATAGTAATTACTACTGAACTGTACCACTGTGTAACTTGTGGTATATTACTGATTAAAGATGATTTGAGTGAACTTTCTTGAAAATAACAAAAAAAAATTTTTCTTGTAATAATGTAAATCATTGTTTACGGAAGAAGGCAGCTCTATACTTTTTAAAAAGTAAAAAAAAATCAAGATATAATACGTTGCCATGTTTTAAGTACATTATATTTAAACTAGAATTTAACATGGTGTTTGCATTTATAATGTCGAAGGTTTTTTTGGAATAGGGGTATCACAGAGTCCACCTGATAGTAAGTAGATGCTGTGGCCCATAGACATCTAAAATACATCTGTCTTTGATTAAGAATCGAAATGCAGAAGCGTTGTTACTCCTGAGGACTAAGATGGAATGCCTCGTTTCCAGTAAAAACTGTGTTTTGCTTTCTACACTCGTACAAAGCACTGCAGCAAAGCTGCTATATTATATTGAAATATAAAATCTCTAATGAACTATGTTGTTGCAGAAACGGACCAGTGGAGGGCGCGTATGGTTCGCAGCACAGTCCGGTATCGCGCTCGGACGCTTCCACCGAGGACGCGGAGCTGTCTGCCGCACTCGCTCACCAGCATCACCTCGCTATGCAGGTATCAACATTTTAATAAGTACTATACATATATGTACTATTTGGTTTCCGCCGGAAACTACTGAAGTTTATTTGTTGCACTATTTGTTTATTTGTTGTGTGTATTTACACACGGGATCTTTAGCAAGGGAAAACGTTTTGAGAAAAAAATATTCCTGAAATATAAAATATATTGTGATTATATTTTTAATTAGCGTCGGGGATATTTTCCTCTCTGTTTCATTACCATTACTAGTAATATATGTACAATTCGATTCCCGCTGGAATTTACTGAAGTATATTAATCGCAATATTTACTATTGATACACGTGCCTTTCAGCGAGGGAAAAGAATGAGGAAAATATTTATTTCTGAAAAATAAACTATATTTTGATGATATTTTTAATTAGCAATCAAGCATCGGGGGTTTAACTCCCTGCTTCATAACTATTACTAGTTTATAGTGGTTACAAAAATGCAATGAAAAATAGCTTTTCAACCTCCTGCTATTTTTATAGTGTAACTGTGTAAGGAGTTCAAAAATAAGAACGGCAGTTTATACAACAAACGATTTGCAATTTTGTTATATAAAAGTTAAATAAACGAATTTACAATTTACCGATGGTAAGTGGCTCTGAAGTCAATGGACGCCTGTCTGACGGCTTACGAACTTAAAAGTTCAAATGGAGAAGGGTATAGATGCGTTGTCACTTCTGAAGATCAAGAGTAAGATGGAAAGCCTCACACAGCCTGTATGGCTTTCCATGTCCTTGAGAGGATCATATCCATACCATTTTTTTTAGAATAAGGGTGACAAACGAGCGCACAGTCCATCTGATGGTAAGTGGATGCTTTGACCCATAGACATCTTCATTTATCCTCGATTAAGAATCAAAATGGAGATGCGTTGTTACCCCTGAGGACTACGATGGAATGTCTCTTTTCCTGTGAAAAGGGTCTCCAGTTGTATACACTTACCATACGACACACAGCAACATTAAGCTGCTATTTGACGCTGGTATTCTGTAAGAGCGTGGTCCTTGCCCGGTCGAGTCGACCCATTCGCGCTCCAACCATAATATAGCTGCAGATCGGCTCTACTATGTATGAATGACCATGTAGAGAGTATGACCATCTAGTAAACATTTTAACTTCTTAATTAAAATGTAGATGCCAAAAGTACATTTAGATCACTCGCGAAGTAGAAATTAGGCTTATATTTCATTGCAGGTCTTTTGAAGTCTATGGGAATTGTAACCGTCTTCAAAAACATTTTCACAGGTGCGTTGTGTCATCCCTGAGAACTAAATAGAGATTCCTCACAGCCTTGCAACTATACTAGCTCTTTATATCATTCAAAACGGAACGTCATAGTGAAGTCACTTCTGCTTGACCACAGAAATAGGTATGAGGGTAAATAGCGTTTACCCAGACCCGATCCTAAGCAAAACAGATGCCTGCCTGGTGATAAAAGTCGTTCATCACGCACATGTTTCAGGCTCTGATAGATTCATATGCAACTCGGCTATCCGATCGCCGTTGATTCATTATAGACACGATAAATTCAAGAAGTAGTTATGTACAAGTTCTTTTGACATTTCAATCGGAAGATAATAATGTGTGCGCTGCGTTGCTAAGTTGCCAAAGGTATAATGGTTCATAAGGTGATGGTTTTTACTTTCAAGACTTGGAAGGAGCCTTCCCACATAGAAAAATTAGCTATTTATGTTGCTACAGAATGCACAAGAAACAGAAAACCGTTTCGTAACTATTAGCTGCGATAGATTAATTAGTTTGCAGCGTACGAAAAATAAAAAAATTAACACGAGCAAAGAAGGCAATCTAGCAGTGTAATCAGTACACAACACGACGAAGAAGGTCAAACAAAGTTGGTCGTATTTTTATTTTTCCGTCTTGAGCTTTTTAACATGAGAGAGGGGCGTAATAGAAATTCTTTTCTTATATTCTTTACGAGATAAACTTTTTACTTATTAAATTAAATTTATTATATAATGAAAAAAAAATTATATAATGCACTTGACATTTTTAACATTACCTAGTAACAGGCAGTTTTTTCATTTCGTTGCTGTTGTTTAACTATATACAGTTACGAAAAACTATGTAATATATTATTTTTGTAACATATATTTCATCACAAGTCTACTGCTGAACATAGTTGCCCCAGGAATTGCCACAAAGCACGGTGGTCGTTCATTCATAGACTGCCTAGTAAGCAATATTAACGAGTATATATACTTCCCATAGTTTGTCTTTAAAACTGAAAACTAATCATAGGCCCTATCTAACGTCATAACGTACGTCGTAACGTCGTCATCATCTTTATATCCTATCAAAAATTATACCCGCCGCCCTATAGGTATTATTTTGATTTATATTGCCTCATATTTGTCTTTGTCATTTGCACGTTTGGCAAGCGGACTTGGCATCCTAATTTTTTTAGTTGTTATTAGGAAGACGCTACAGCCCATCTCCTGTTAAATTTCCCTTTGTCGTATCTTACGACACCCACGAGATGACACGGGTTAGTGATTTCTTTTAGGCCGCCACCATATGGCCTAAGTAATAGGTCATCCTGTTTAATTTTAACATATTTTTAATTCTTGACAATAGGGTACTTCCCAGTTCCCAACACCCGTCCATGGTCATGAGAGGACTGAAGTATTCAATATCCTGGTGGCCTAGTAAAACCTGCATACCATCAGCTTTTAAATAATACCTTCTGTTCGGACCTACTCCGAGCGAGCTTACAGTATTTTGATGCCTTGCAATGGTATACTCGCTGAGTTACCTAGGTCCTAAGTAATGGCGTCGCTTTGAAAGATAAAGGGAAGAATTGTCAAAAACTACTTCTTTCGTTTTCACGTTTAAAACCTACAAATCTTACATTTCATTTTTGTTTTGAGATTTTTACTTTTATAAGTGAAGAGCAAAAAATAAAGATAGATAAATGTCAAAAAATTGACATACATAGTGTAATACAATGAATTAACGCACCGGACGTACCTCATCAATCGAACCTGTACCACGGAATAAATAATAGTACTGCGTACCTGTACTGAGTAATTGAATGATCAAGAAACTTCATTTAAAATGCCTGCGTAGGGTAATTAACTTGCGTGTCATCACTGGTGTCTGACACGCGGGTCAAAGGTTCGCCATTACTGCTCTAGATGTAGTATTTGTTTTATTTTGTCTGTGTCTACTACAGATCGTACAATTACTTATACCTACTAGTTTTAAATTAAATAGGATTATATACCGATACAATATTCTGATATTAGGTTTTGAGTGACGGGTTAAGCAAAATTTCGAATTACTTACTACCTATTATATAATCTGTGGTCCTACTTGCACATAATTTTCAATTATAAAATATTTCGAAATAATAATTTAATTTATATAATTTTATGCATGTAGTACCTTTAATTTTATTGCTCGATCTTTCTGGGTTTTATTTGGAAAGGCAAGAAAACAGTATGATGCATAATGAATCTGAATTACGCAGAATTACGGCATTATGTTACTTCTAGGTTTACTTTTTCTTACGCCCCTAATTTTATATAATAACTATGTTTAACAACTCTACATTACAGTTGTTAGAGGTTTGTGGTATTAAGGTTTGAGTAACATAATAGCACAGAATACATAATAGCACTATCTAATAACAGGGTGTAGACACTCGTGACAATTGAAATATTTTTTTATAAACTGTTAAAACGAGTTGAATCCGTCGATTGACCTCTCGGTCGAAGTTTGACTTACCTAGTTGGACTATTTGTCCCAGGTAAACGTACTCGTCAACAACTTCGAGCATAGTGCTCCCAACAACTACCGGCATAGGTGTGACATGGACATTAAACATGATCTTTGTTTTGTCCATGTTCATCTTAAGACCTATCCGTTGGGAGACACTATTGAGGTCATTGAGCATAGTGCTTAGGTCCTACAGCGATGCTGCCATAAGGACTATATCGTCGGCAAATCGAAGGTGAGTGATGTACTCGCCATTGATGTTAATACCGTATCCTTTCCAGTCCAGTAGCTTGAAAACGTCTTCCAACGCAGCGGTGAAGAGTTTCGGGGATATAACGTCACCCTGTCTTACACCTCTCTGCAGTTGGATAGGTTTTGAACTCTGGTTCTGTACTCGGACAGCCATCGTAGCCCTACTGTACAAATAATTCAGCACTTCGATATACCGACAGTCAACTTGGCACCCCTGAAGGGACTGTAGCACCGCCCAAATTTCGACGGAATCAAAGGCTTTCTCATAGTCCACATACGCCAGGCAAAGTGGCAGATTGTACTCTTCGGTCTTCTGTACAATCTGCCGCAGGGTATGTATGTGGTCTATGGTACTGAAGCCTTTTCGGAAACCGGCTGGTTCGGGAGGCTGGAAGTCGTCGAGTCTGCGTGCGAGACGATTCGTAATGACTCTCGACAAACAGCACGTAGACGCGGCTCAGAAGGGAAATCGGTCTGTAGTTCTTCAAGAGAGCGTTGTCACCTTTCTTAAAGAACAAGACCACTGCACTTCTGCTCCACGTCTCCGGAGTAGTGCCACCATGGAGGACGGAATTGAAGTGCTTCTGAAGGACTTTAAGTACCGGTGTTCCACCCGCTTTCAGAAGCTCCGCTGTAATTCCATCCTCGCCTGGGGCCCTGCCGTTTTTAAGGTGCTGGAGAGCCATTCTAATCTCGCTTAGACTGACGTGCGGGATATCATCGGAATAGTGTCGGATAAGACTTGCTCTTGGATCGTTACTCACACTTGCGTGTGGCTCCAACGATGATGTGTACAGCTGCCCATAGTACCTCTCAATCTCACTCAAAATCTCAGGTGTCCCGGAAACGATGCTGCCACACTCGGTCTTCAGCTTTGACAGTTGGCTCTTTCTGGCAGACAGATCTCTGGCAAAGACTTTGGAGCCCTGGTTCCGCTCGATCGCTTCTTTAATACGAGCAGTATTAAAGTTGCGTAAGTCTCGCCGCATGCATTTGGAGATCTGTCTGTTCAGTTGCCTGTATGTTGTCAAATCTTTTGGCGATTGCAGCCTCATTTCCCGTCTAACAGACATGAGTTTTTGTGATCTTCTGCGGCGGGTCTTGCAGAACTTAGCTCCGACCGCATGGACAGTTTTCACGAGCTTGTTATTCATATCGTCCACTGCATTGCAATCTTCTAGGCACTGAAAGCGGTTACGTAACTCGAGCTGAGCACGAGGGGGACCGAGCGTTGACTTCATTAGACGAGACCTCTCCAACTTAACGTTTAGGTTCAGTGTGCCTCTAACCATTCGGTGATAGCTGCCGGTTTTCACACTTGCGATCACTGAGACTTCACTGAACAGTTTTGGAGGTTTTGGGAATGCATGGCTCTAGATATATCCTCATACATTTCCTCCACCTCCTCATCGGGATGTGCTGAGGTTGGTGCGTAGACCTGTATGACCTTCAGCGGATACCGTTTGGTGATTCTGAGTATCAGGTACGCGACCCTCGTCGACACACTCCCAATCTTTATAACGTTGTTGACTAGAGACTTGTGGACGATAAATCCGACACCTCCTTGGGACAGATGGTCGCCCTCCCGGTGATAGAACAAGTTGCCGGACTCGAGGATTACCGTGTCCTCCCCCTCTCTTCGGACCTCAGATAATCCAATAATATGCCAGCGCAACTTGTCTACTTCTTCTTCCAGCTCCAGTATCTTCTCGTCAGTCCTCAGGGTGCGTGCTTTATACGTTGCCAGGTCGAGTCGTCGTAGGTGGCAACCGAACCTCCACCGGAGATTCTTAGCACCCCCTGCCCCGCCGTTACCATGGTCGCCATAGTAGCCAGGAATAGCGGGGCCGCCGGGGACTGGGGGCCGTTTATTTGCGTCGTTGCTCATGGGGGGATATTTGCCATAGTTGCCACGCTTGGCGAGCGTGTTGGCAACCGCAGTTTTTTATTATGTTATTGTTGTTATTAGGAAGATGCTGCTGCCCATCTCCTTTCTGTGTCCCTCTGTCGCCTCTTACGACACCCACGGGAAGATATGGGGTAGTGGATATTCTCAACCGCCACTACACGGCTAACACGGATTCAAATCGGCTGGCCAGCATTCGTAGCAGCACACATCTCGTCAGGTATACCTCAATCTCTGAAAACTAAAGTGAACAACCAGTGCGTGTTGCCAGTGATGACTTACGGATCAGAGACGTGGTCCTTCACTGCTGGCCGTATGAGGACGCTCAAGCGAGCTATGGAGAGGGCTATGCTCGGAGTTTCTCTGCGTGATAGATTCAGAAATGAGGATATCCGCAGTAAAACCAGAGTGACCGACATAGCCCAGCGGATTAGTAAGCTGAAGTGGCAATGGGCCTGTAGCGGCGCTGTCGTCGCCGCCACAAGCGAAAACACACCGAAGCCTAAATCGCGCTATCAACATTCCGAATCATAAACAGTATATATAGAACATCTCCGAATTATCACATGGAGTGCTGGCCGCTCCCCGGACAGAACACCTTGCTCGGCGGGAGATCTCCCCTTTTTCCTACTTCGGCCACAGTGGTGACCACTCGACGTGATCTGAACACGCAACCAAACAATCTTCGGAAACTTCAAGCTTCATCATCGTCATACCCCACCGTATCGCTCCCGAGCAGATATCGTCTGCAGTCTTCATATCCTGCAAGCCATCTAGCTTCACAAGGTTCATCGCAGCATTGGAATAATAATGCTTCCTGTTCCTTCAAGCTACTCTCTGCGCCATACAGTGTTTGGCACGGCTATGAGCCTTACTGCTCGCCTCTGCTTCACGGCACTCTCGCAGATTACTTGCCTTCTTCTCGACTCACCGCAGACTACAAGGCAATCCACTGGCACTTGCACATTCGTCGGCAACAAGGCTGCACTAACGACCTCCGGTCTGAGCAGGGGGTGATGTAGCGGCGCTGTCGTCGCCGCCACAAGCGAAAACACACCGAAGCCTAAATCGCGCTATCAACATTCCGAATCATAAACAGTATATATAGAACATCTCCAAACTATCACATGGAGTGCTGGCCGCTCCCCGGGCAGAACACCTTGCCCGGCGGGAGATCCCCTTTTCCTTCCACGGCCACAAACCGATAACCGATGGGGAAAAAAGGTTCTCGAGTGGCAGCCTCATTACTGGTAGGCGTAGTGTAGGGCGACCCCCCACTAGATGGAGTGACGACCTGGTAAGACATGCAGGAAGTCGATGGATGCAGGTGGCTCAGGACCGTGCTTTGTGGCATTACTTGGGGGAGGCATATGTTCAGCAGTGGACTTGTGAAGGGCTGTAATGATGATGATGATGATGATAAAACGAATCAAAAGAAATTGTATGAGGAAACCAGTTCATGCCGTCATAGTGTGTTGTAATCAAATAAACATCTCAAAGGCAACCATCCGCTCAATAAAATAAAATAATCTGTCTTACCTAGTTTGAAGAGTACCTCCCGCCTGCCCTCCCTCAGCGGTCAGCCGCTAAGACTTAGCGGTCATCCGCCGTAGAGTCTACATCACATGAAGATTCCTCGTGTAGAGGCGAAAGACGTGTCGTTTTATCGTCGATGGTGTGTCTTTCCTATAATAGTGGTGTTGGTAGTAGTGGTGATGGGAGTAGTGGTGATGGGATTAGGGTGTTGGGATTAGTGGTGCTGTGATTAGTGATGACGGGATTTGTGCACGGAATTGAGGGAGGGCGGGAGGTGCTCTTCAAACTAGGTAAGACACATCATTTTATTTTATTGAGCGGGTGGTTGCAAAGTAACTATTAATATTTTTATTATAATGGATTTCCGCAAAGTAACGCCTGATTCTATTAATTATCTCAAAGGCATTACTACACTAAATTCAGAAATCCTGGTTAGAATCCTGATTACACTGCACTAAATACAGGATCTTAAATATCTGACAGCAAATGTCTACCCGGGTACACGACTTTTCCATTGGCTCTAAACTTTGTCGAAGCATTAAAAATAGATCTCGATACAGAATCACGATTAGGACAGTTAAAATAAATTATAACAAACGCAAAAAGAAGGAGTTTGATGCACGAATATTTGTTATTACTTAATTGCTTTCCTTACTTTTTCCTATATAGGATGATAAGTGACTTAGGAAGGCAGGGATCTTCCTGAATCCCTAAATTCAGTGTAGTGTATTGTTAGCCCTCTATTTTTAATAAATAAAACATATAATTATTTACAACGTAAAAGCGGCCATTTTTAACACACTATAAAATTGCTAATTTAAATTATATGATGTAGCGATTTATTAATGATGGCAACTTCCCTATTGTGTTATGATTAAACGATAAATGTATTAGGTAACAATGTCTGTTGCCTCAATTGAAAACCTAGTCAGCGTAGGTACTCAAATAGTAAGTAGGCTTGGTGAATTTTATTGGGATTAAAGCTGACAACAAGAACTGCATACAAATTAGACATTTATAGTTGCCGACACGAGTGGTGAGCACAGATAAACTGTGGTGGGAGGTAGGTACACTTTCGGGCAAAATTATTGGATACCTTTATTATTTCAATTCGTAATTTAATATTTTCGGCGACTTTTATGAAAATGTTTACTCGAACACATCAACTTTTACTTTGATACAGTAATGTTGCATATATTCGTGTCCGTTATTTTATTATCTACTATAAAGTATATAATTTATACCTGGTGGTTAGAATTGATTATTTTATTAAGAAGAAGGAAGAGGTGATATGCCTTCCATAAAATCTGGTGTTGCAGTGCGCCGTACAGTAGCTACTGAGACATTAGTCGCCTCAGCAGTCTGTTTGTATACGTCTATGATGTTTTTCGCAGTACCTAATTTTTTCATGTAACTAAACATTGAATAGAAAATTTGTCGGGATTGTCTATTTAACACCGAATTCTTCCTTCTCTACATATTTAGACCAAAATCTATAACAAAAACAATTAACGAAAATAAACTAATAAAAAAGTTATCATTAAAATTATTGCTCTGAAGTGTACGGAAGCCGAATGATACGTTCGAAACCAATAGACGACGAGAATCGACTGATGAACCAATCACGTTGAACGTCAGCGTGGTCAACGTCGTATCGACCAATAAAAAGTGTGCTCACGACTTATGTCGGCAGTTATATTTTTTTAAATGCGCGTTTTTATCGCGTTTAATTTTAACTTAAACCCAAACCCAAGCATACGACGGCAAGATTAAGATACTATGAGCACAACTTGTTTAACTTAAATGTCATGCATTCAGCCCCCCCCCCCCCCTCTGGACGTGGGTGCCGTAAAGTACTTCAAACGTCGGGAATTAATTTTAAATAAGTAAAGATATAATCATGGGACACAGGCTTGTCCAAATACATGACTTTCGTGAGGCCATTCAGATTCCGCCAGCCGCCTAGCGCAGATTGTCGCTTCATTTGTTTAGATTGCGTTTAACTAATAGAACAAGTATTAAAGTATCAGCTATATACTTTTGGAAACAGGTCTCCTAAAATTTCTGAGCGGGTTTTGTATCGAGGAAGAATTTTTGAAGTGTTTTTAATTTTTCAGATTTGCAGGCTGTTTTATTTTTATCTCACGAATGTTTCCTGTCACCATAAAGCACGTGATAAATCAGTAAATATTTTTTTTACCCTAGGTGATAGGGCGCCTAGGCTGTTACCCATGCTATTACCCAAACTCTATCCAAGGTTCATGTATTTGATGATAGTAAATAAAATACGTGTTATACGTGTTAGAGCCACGCTGCTGGGGTACCTATATTATGGTTGTAGCACGAATTTGTCGGGTTTGACCGGAGAAGGACCACGCTCTCACAGAATACCAGCGTAAAATAATAGCTTAATGCTGCTGTGTTTCGTATGGTGAGTGTAGAGATCCGTAGACCCTTTTTTACTGGAAACGAGGCCTTCCATCTTAGTCCTTGGGGTGATAAATGGAGATGTCTATGAGCCACAGCATCCACGTACCAGGTGGACTGTGTGCTCGTTTGTCACCCTTATTCTATAAAAAAATGTCTATGATGCCTTATGTTCATTTAACGTTTAGTTTTCTGTGCTGTTTTACTGATTTTTATGCTTACTGTTTCGTTATTCACCAACAGGCTGGGGAGTATCCGGTGGCCGGCGTGGAACCAGATTACGGGCAATATGTGTCGTCACCAGCCGCTCAATACAACCACATGGGACACCTCACTATGGCACCGTCGCAAAAGTACCCCCATGTGAGTTACATTAAATATTACGTCGCAATTCTACTGCTGAACATAGGCCTGACCTAAAAGGACCACCTACAACACGACTCCTTACATGTATCATCAGATCGTGAGTCCATATAGTGAGAGGATCGCCGTACACAGTGTTGCTTTATTTGATAACATTCAATTGCATGTATTTTCGTTATTCTTTACCACTAGTTAAAGTAACGTGAGAGATTAAGTAGTATAGTTGCATTTTAGGTATGAGTTTTGACTTATATCGATTGCTTTTACGAACGAGAAATACATTAGAAAAATGTTGTTATGGAAATCTGATAGTTGCTATATATATTTTAAAGTAAAAATAAAGATCCTTATGTTAATATAATATTTATCATAAAAAAGGTAAATTAAATACAATTTTCTTACTGCAATATCCACCAAGTCGAGCAAAAAAAGCGGCACGGCCGTACCAGACTTTTCTCGAAGCAATTCAAGCCATTTTCGAACCCTTATAACTTCGTTGTGGATAGAACTAGAAACCTTAATTTTCAGAAACCAAGCAGGCATTGTATAGGCACGGTATATTTCAAATTTCATTCAATTTGAACCAGTAGTTTAAAAATTATAATAAGTCAAAGTTTCTTAATTTTGTCACTCACTGACTGACCGATCATCAAAACTCTAAGGCACTTCTAGCAGACATAGAAGCTTCATACTTAGAACACAATTAATGTTTAATGTATAAATCAAGACAAAACTAAAATATTTTTCAATTTCGGTCCAGCTTTCTAGATACACTAACTGCATAAATATCTTTGTAATCCCATATAAATATATAGGATTACAAAGTTACATTTGCAGTTAATGAATCAGTGTACCTGTATATGTGTAATATAATGGAATAAAAGATGTAGATAGGTACTTTGTTGGTAATCAAGACGTAGAAGGTACCGGAAGCAAAAAAGCAGAACTATCTGCAAAAAGAAATGAGATGCCATCAAAAACATAACTTGTAAAAAAACCAAGTCTCGCAACTCAGTTCTTCTTTGTAAAAAGTTGTGAGATCCATGTAATAACAAGTCGGTTAATTTATTCAGTCTCTACTTAAGGGTTCTTCTGTCTTAAGTTATTACGTAATTAGCTAATACTCTTATTGAGACCATATCAATATTAAAAATCTTTTATGTTTTAAATAAATAGATTGACTTGGCAATCTTTTAATATAATATGTATTATTTGTGAGATACATTGTGTTTTCATGCGATGGCCCAAGTCAATCTATTTATTTAAAACATAAAAGATTTTTAATATTGATATTGTCACAACAGACAGACAGAAGGACCTTTAAGTAGAGACTGAATAAATTAACCGACTATGTATTATATGGATCTAACAACTTTTTACGATAGAACTTGGTTTTTTTACAAGTTATGTTTTTGATGGCATATAGTTTCTTTTATATAAATGAGATAAGTATGAAATTAATTAAAAAGTTATTAATTAGTGCTCTACAAGCTCTACGAAAGTGGAACGTATTTTCGTCCGTCATTTGTTAACTTTTTAATTATGTTTCAAAAATTGTGTCTGTTTCAATCAGAATCTAATTCCAAATTTGAATGTTTTCATTAATGAAGAAAAAACTTAGTTGAAAATGTTTATTTATTACACAATTAAAAACTGAAGGCTCTAAGACTCTTTATATTATTTGTTATTTTTTGGATGTAGGTATTTTTCCTATTAAGAAACTCTTGTTGTCTAACAAAAATATTCCTTTACGGGAGGCGCAGATAATCATCTGCTGGTAAGTGGACAGCGATTCAGGTTGTTGCGGTTTCTACAAAATGCAGTATCGTCTAAAATTAGTTCTCGAGGCCTACATATTTGTTCCGTATTTGTCCTCTCCAAAGAAGCGTGCAGCACCGGGATGCGTATTGAAGTTCTACCCGGGCACATCCAATCTAACGTTATCACTTTTCTGTAGTAGAATTAAATTAAACGTTATCTTAACTTAGCAACACAGGAGATGATAATGTACTTTCCGCAGTTAAAAAAAAAACGAGCTTAGAGCGCATTGTTAACATCATGAAGGTTAGAGAACAGGAGAACGATCACTACGTAGTACGTACTAAAGCGTAGCCCGCCTGTCCTTGAAAATTGTAGAATACATAGAAGCGCTGACGTTGGTGAGTAGTGACTGCGAAGTTAGCTGTTTATAAGTAAAAGTAGGTGAAGTTAGTTGAATAATGTACAAGATTTCATTTAATTTTTTCGTAGAAAATGTTCATGCACCGTAATTTTGTAATTTTTGACAAAAAGAAACATTAAAAAATGGAGAAATATTTTATTGTGCGTTGATGTGCGAATGTGGTTGAGCATCTGATCGGAAAAATAGACTGAAAATGACTTTTATTGACTGCACTTAGTGATCGCAGCGCCTCACTTATGGTGTCCATATTTCTGGGACACTATTTTTTACGGCGATCGTTCTCCTGTTCTCTAACCTTCATGGTTTACATCGTCAGGTGATGGATTCGGTGTCGGTGAGCGGGGGCGTGTACGGCGCGGCGGCCGGCGGCGCTCACTACGGTACTTACGCGCACTATGGCGCCGCTTACCCCGCGCAGCCCGCCTACCTCGTGGAGCCGGGGACGCAAGTGCCCGCGTACATGACACAGGTTAGTTCATACGAGCTGGTTGTATTGATACGTGGTAGAGTTATTCTGCGGCTATATTATGGTTGTTGCACGAATGTGTCGGCTCGACTGGGGGACGACCAAGTTCTCACAGAATACCAGTGCAAACTAGCAGCTTAATGCTGTTGTATTTCATATGGAGAACTGAGAGCCCGAGGCGTTCCATCGTAGTCCTCAGGCTGACAATGCATTTGCATTTTGATTCGTAATTTAGGATATAAGTAAATGTCTATGGGTCACAGCATCCACTTACCATCAAGTGGACTGTGTGCGCGTTTGTCATCCTTGTTCTATAAAAATATTGAAATAAACTAACAATTTAATTTATGGTAAGTGGCTATCGCAGCAACCAATGGTCATCTGCACCAAACTTCAAAAAATACGGCTACAGAAGCGATGTAACCCCAGCAGCCTTGACCAAGTTGACTTTCTACAATCGTAACAGTAATTGGAATCTAAGTTAATTCACTTGACAGTCACGTTTGAGTTATGACATAACGTTGAAATTACGTCGTTACCGTAAATTTTTATAGTTTTCTACTAGTGTTAACCATTATAGAAAGGCAACTTGGCTAGACCTGCTGAGGTGGGATTCGGTTTGAAAGGTATGTGGAGTTAGTATAATTGCTTGTAATTCAAACCGAAACATAACGGTGTAAAGACCACTTTATAAATGACTACAATAATAATCTAGTAATATTTTAGATTTTAAGACTACAGGAAGGTAGTCTTGATATCTTGTGTGAAGTACCACTGAGTAGATACCACGGACTTTCTTGTTTCTGCCCATCATCAACGTTATTGAGTACAACTGGTGTCCTGCTAATTATGGGTAAGAGTTAGTAGACTTTCTGTGTTGCTGTATCATGGCTGCATCACGAATGGGTCGGCTAAACTGAGCGAGTACCAAGCGCTCACTGAACACCACCGTTAAAAAGCAGCATAATGCGTGAAGCAAAACTCTTTACGCTGGTAAGAAAGCATTCTATCTATCCTCACCCTTAGGTAGGAGACATTTTTAGGAAATTTGTGATCTCAATGCCTATAACGATAAATATAACGATACGACCGTCTTTATACAGAATGGGTCCCACATATATGCAATAAATGAAACCACAAGTAATACTAGTCCGTAGAAGTGTAGAAAAATTAAATATTAAATTAAAACCCGTAAAATAAAAAAGTGAAATTTTCAAACAAAATAAATATTAAAATAAATTCAGTAAAAGTGAACACTCTGTTTAGACAACGTACCTTGACCCCTTGGAAGAGTGACAACGTTGCACGCGGGTGGCACGCCGACAAAAGACACCGCTGTCGATATGTCGCAATACCAATAGTTTGCACTGCGTGGCAACGTCGCTTTTTAATGTTCAAGGATTAAAGTTCATTGAATCATTGACTTAGTGACCCAATTCTATAGAGTGTTCAAATTTGCTTAAAATTAAAACTCTACTTTTTGACCTAATTACTGGACCGATTACGTTCATTTTTTGTATATCGTTAGCAAAGGCGATAACAAGTATATGGTTTCATTTATTGCATATATGTGGGACCCATTCTGTATGTCAGGTTCTGTCAAATATAAGTAAACAGTAAAACATACAATGAATAAAAGTAAAATAAAGTATAACTTGCTAAGCTGGAGACAAGCCTCCTCAATATCCTCTCATAGAGGGTTATGAAGAAATTACTCCGAAATATTTTATTTCTTAGGCTTAAATGGACGTGATAAATCGGCACTTAAAATTGCAATAAACAATTTCATTTAGTGTAGGCGGGGATCAAATCCTGGTTGATCGAGTAGTGTAACATTTACAGCGAACGCTTGGCCTCCGAACTATTACTAAAAACAGTAAAGTAAACATTTTAATTGATGCCAATAAAATATCTTTATTCAAAATTGCAGGAGTACGTGGAAGGCGGAGGTAGTGCATCACCAAGGAGCGTTTCTCCCGGTGCGCTACCACCGCAACATAATCTTCATTTGCAGCAGAGGTTCGCATATAATATATATACCTAATATTTTTTATCAAAAGCTCAGGATGTTCAATTTTGAAATTTGCTTTATTAAATCTGTGTTTTGTTTCAAATCGAAATAAAATAAGTATATTGATTTTAATTAGGCCTTGTAGTTTTCAAAATATTTATTTCTTTTTAAAATAATGGACCTATAGGAAATCAGACGTTAAATAACCCTGTTTTCTACGATTGTATGTGTATAGATAATAAATAACATGTTGCAAAAGATTAATTTAATGTGACATCAGTTGGTTTGGTCAACACATTTTTTGTCTTAGTATGCAATAAACATAATAAATAGGTCGTGGAAAAGTTTCTTCGTATTTTGTTTGTATAAAATTGAACAAAAATTCATTTCAAGATTGCACACAAAACAGTTTGGACCCATTTGAAAAAGTCTGGCTAGACAAAAAAGCTCGATATTTGTGTACCACACGAGCTCACTGAAAAAACCCGATGAATCGTGTACTCATTTGCGATTCTCTATTGAAACGTAATAACCGTACAATTTTTGAAAATATTGATCATTACTGATAAAAAATGGATTACCTACGACAAGAAAGTGCGAAAAAGATCATGGTCAAAGGATAGTCAAGGTCCACAGACAAGCGAAACCCGGATTAACACGCAATAAGGTGATGCTGTGTGTATGCTGGGATTGGAAGAACATAGTTTATTGTGAGCTTTCACCACCGGGAAAACTTTCGATTCGGATCCCTACTGCCAACAACTAATGAGACTCAAGCAAGAAATTGAAAAAAAAATTACGGTTAATGCATCCACCATATAGTCGTGACATTGCACCCCCTGATTTTCACCTGTTTCGGTCTCTTCGAAATTTGTTAGTAATAAGTACTGTTAGGTTAACATACTATTAGGTATACAGAGAGGACTGTTAAAACTACTTGTCGTATTTTTTGATCAAAAATCTCAAGATTCCTACAGCAACAGGAATCTGTCACTACCTACAAGATGTCAACAAATTATCGAACAAAATATATATTACTCGTATAATTAAATGTAATTTAACTTTGAAAAAATGTCTTGAATTTGTGTATAAAATACGAAGAAACTTTTTCTCCCACCTATTATGATTACATTGTAATACCTAGTATCTTAGTAACATTAAAAACCTATTTCTTAGGTACGATTCTGCATCACTTGAGCAATTAGGACGACATTATTGCGTGACGTCACCGCGCGGCGAGTACGCAGGCGACGCGTACGGCTACCAACACTACCCGACAGCATACGACCCACAACCACACCAGCCACCACCATTTAAGGTTATAACTTATATCCGTGCATTAAAGTTTACATTACTCTGGCAATTTCTTTATTGAGAATCCGTTTGTTATTGGAAAGGATTCAAGGTCTCATGACCTTTTTAATAAAACGTGATACATCATTCATTAGTTTCATTTCTGAGGGATCTTCTACTTCATTAGCTGTAAAATAGAGGCAAGATTTGCTTCAATCGTTTCGCGTAGGGGGCGTTCAAGTATAACGTAACGCAATATTTGCAGATTTTTGACCCTCCCTTCCCCCATGTAACGCGCCACAAAGTTTTTCTGTACGCCCCCCCCTCCCTAAACGTTACGTAACACTAAAGTGATAATTTTTACCTAAAAGTCACAATGTACCGGAAAATTGCTGAAATACCTTTGTCATTGTTTTAATGACCTTTGCGGTAATAATAAAAATGGTTTATATATTACATACCGACCTATATGTGATATTATTACATTTTAGCACTAAACTAACCTGTGTAAAATAACTAAGCATTTTTGCTTTCTTCTTCATGGCCTTCACCTCGAATTCTCGTATAAAATCACTTATGTTCTATAAACTATTCTTTATTTTTTAGTTTTTCTTTAGCCGTCTTCCAAATTTCGTTGGCTTTTTTGGCACAATTGCGCTAGCAGCATGAGAGTCTTTATAGGCCAAGAACAGCTGATGATGCAAAGCTCCCTCTTTTGAGAATGAAAAACTGTACAATACAATTGAGGAATTCACCGTAAAACATAAGAGAAAAGGTTTGCCAACTTGGGATATTTTAATTCCCTAGTTTTTAATTACATACAAAAAAACAATGTTACGTAACGCGTTGTTCTCTTGTTGGAGCCCCCCTCCCGCCCCCTGTAACTCATCGTAACGTTTTACAAGACCTCCCTCCCCCCAAATTGCGTATAAGAGTTGGAAGCCATAAGATATTTATGGCATTATCCATTGTCGCCTCACGCGACACCCATGAGGTGAAGTGGGGTGTTGAATTCACTTACACCACCATACGATAGTTTGATTTCCGAAGGATCATAGAGATTTAATTAATTCCAGGATTCACAGAATGGTTTAAGCCTTGGAAGTACCGGAGGTCAGTCAATGTATGGGGATGAAGACGAACTGCAAAAGCAAATGGCTGGAATGGCGTTAGGTGAGTGTCTTCTTTATTTGTGTAAGATTAATTTAATGTCACAGAAAAACCTCGTATTCTACTTTACCTTAAAATTACAGTATGATTTGTTTTTAAAAAATTACTGGGGGCACGGCAGTGCCCCAGCCAAGTTGAGAAAAAAGCGGCACGGCCGTACCATACTTTTCCCATGGTAGTTAAGGCCATTTTCGACCCTGTATAACTTCGTAGTGGATAAAACTAGATGCCTGAATTCTGAATTAGAAATCAGTTACCGAGTAGGCATAGTATAAAACACACAAATATTTTAAATTTCATTCAATTTGAACCAGTACTTTAAGAATTATAACTAGTCAACGTTTCTTAATTTTGTCACTCACTGACTGACCAATCATCAAAACTCTAAAGCACTTCTAGCAGACACAGAAGCTTAAAATTTAGAATACATAGAGCTTAGTGTATAAATCAAGGAAAACCTAATATATTTTTTAAATTTTGGTCCAGTTTTATACACCAACTGCATAAATAACTTTGTGTACCTATATAATTATATAGAATTACAGAGTTATATTTGCAGTGAATGAATCAGTGTTCTTGTATATGTATAATAGGTGTAGATAGGTACGTTGTTGGTATTCAAAAACTAGAAGGTACCGGAAAGGAAAAAAAACTATAACTATCTTGTTTACAAAAAGAAATGAGATGATATCAAAAACATAACTTGTAAAAAAACCAAGTCTCGCAACTCAGTTCTAGTACCGTAAAAAGTTGTGGGATCCATGTAATACCAAGTCGGTTAATTTATTCAGTCCCTACTTAAGGGTCCTTCTGTTTTAAGTTATTATGTAATTAGCTAACCTAACAACATTACAACACAATACAACAAATATATGTATAATTTGTTAATAAATTACTTTAAATACATATTATTTAATAATGGTCTTTCGAGCCAGATATATGTTTTATATTTGTAATTTTTTCAGTTCATCCTAGTGTGGGTGGTCGAGAGGATGGCGGTGGACTACAATGGCGTGACCCAAATTTACCTGAAGTAATCGGCTTCTTAAATTCGCCTTCGGACGTGGTTAAAGCTAACGCTGCGGCTTATTTACAGCATCTTACTTATATGGATGACCCGAACAAGCAAAAAACGAGGAGTTTGGGTATGATTTTTCATTTGAAACTATTACTATTTGTATTTAAAAGAGACACAAACTAAAAAAAAAGATATGTTATCGAAATGTAATATTTTAATTTGTGGGAAGCAGGCGTGTTTTTAGTACAAATATTTTATTTTACAGGAAAAGACTATAGATTGATGGATCGCATTCAATAATAAAAACAAATCAAATTCATTCTTTTATTTTTATCAATTTATACATAAGGGAGATAACCACAAATTAACACTGAATTAAAATTTTATAAAGCGTGCACACAAATATACTACCACATCCCTGGTCATATTTTTGTATTATACATGATGACACTAAAATGATGTTTTTTTTTTTATAAAGTGAGGGTGACAAATGAGCACACAGTACAACTGATGATAAGTGGATACCGTGGCTCATAGACATCTATACCTAAAATGCAAATGCGTTGTCATCCTTGAGGACTAAGGTGGAATTTGTCTTCTCCATTGTAAAGGGTCTCCTGTTTTCTACACTCACCAACAAAACACAGGAGCATTTAGCTGTTATTTTACGCTGGTATTTTTTGATACCGTAGTTCTCACACGGTCGGGCCGACATATTTGTGTTACAAACGTATAATAGCTACAGCATGGCTCTACCAACAACTCGCGGCAATTAGCTGTGTGAGCCGAAAAGCAGGCCAAGTGGTGCGTTTTGTGAGATGCCTATGTCCAGCAGTTGCTGTAGGTTGTTGATGATGATGAGGATTATGGATCTACCTCATTTAAATGTGTTACTATACCACGACTACACTCACAAACATACGTGAGTGTAGTCGTTTGTGCACAACTCACAAGTAAGATCAACCCACCATCGTTATATAAAAATACTATACGTGGTATAGCCACATGAGTAAAGGAAATAACTAGAGGCAATGCTTCTAAGCACAGATTAAATATGCAATGTTACTACGTAACATATACTTCTTTCCCATACAAAAACGAAAATATCTACACTATAATAGCCTACAAAATTTTTATAATAATCCCAGACGTTATCTGCAAGCAGAAATATACCTCCTACACGCGTAAATGCAGTTGAGGATGCTTTGCCCTGGCTGCGTCATCGAGCGAACGCGCTGGGATTGTACAAAGATGATAGAAATAATGAAATAATTAGTTTATTTGTTTGATAATCAAATATGAATTTTATAAAATGATAAATAGATTTATTTCCTTCCTTGAATTCTCTGTTATTAAACTTAATATTTGAAAATATTTTTAATATGGTTAATAATTTTGTATTCACACGCACAAGTTAATTGTACTTCCCGATCGATTCATCAAAACATTGTCGAAACTATCAAAGAATGCTTTTTCTAATTCTAATTCTTCAATATAATTTTTGTGTAAGTGTGATTCAAGGTCCCGTGTGGGTAATTGCTTAAAAATTTCAAGTTTTTTATTTACGAAGTGATTGTCAGCGGTGTCACAGTCACTTTGACTTAAAATGATAGAGACAGTTGAGCAGCGTTTGAGTATTTGAGCATTATTTTATAAAAAATTATCATGAGGCCAGGTTTTCCGGGTTTCCATAAAATTACAGTTTCAAGTGCGCAGAGTAAAGGGCAGGGATTCCCAAACTTTTTTAGTTCACAGCGCACTTACAGATTTTGTATTTTGTTTCGGCTCTTAGCTAGTCGAAATAGGGTACTATGATACTAGATAGAGAGAAAGTAAAGTTAAAGTAAAGTTACAGCCTATATACGTCCCACTGCTGATCACAGGCCTCCCCTCAGTTCTGAGAGGGTTTTAGGGCAAGTAAGTGTCCGCTGCGCTGCCCCAATGCGTGTTGGCGAACTTCACATGTCTTCGATATATTTTTTTTATTCCTCAGACATGCAGGTTTCCGCACGATGTTTTCCTTCACCGCCGAGCACGTGGTAAATCAGCACTTAAAATTGCAATTAACAATTTCATTGGTGCCGGCGGGGATCGAACCCAGGTTACTCGCATTCTGTTATATTTACAGCGAGCATTATTATCCACAATATGAATTATAATTATACATAGTATGATATAATTATACACAATATGAATCTCAATACAATGGCAACTCAGTCAACGTGTGAGCTTGATTATCTCCACACATTTTTCAAAATGTGGGCTAGGGCTTAACGCCGCTACTCTTATTTTCTTGCTCGACATCGATCTTTACCCTGTAAAGCTGTCATTTTCTTCTCTGTATAGACCGATTTACACTTCGATAAGTACAGTAGCGAGTTAACTTGCAAACCTGGCGAGTTAAGTTTGAACCTCGTTTGAAAGGCAATAAGCGAGTTAAGTAGCAAGGTAACGATTAAGTTGAACGGGATAGCCGGCCGAGCTATTTTACGGCGAGTTAAGTGCGAAGTGCCGCCCTCCCGCGCGTCTCCCGCCACCCGCAACTAAACTCGCCGTTCGTGTAAACGAGCGAGTTTAGTTCAGTGCATAAATTGACAAGACGCAACATAACATTTGCGCGCCAAAACGTACAATTGTACTTTTATAGTGAAACTCGCCACAAAGTTCGTACGACACTGTTTATTAAATATGTATATGTTTTATATTGAGTGTTAATAACAAAATGGGCGAAAGATATCACGTATAAATTCGTACAGAAGTATTTAGAACACGAATGTTTATATAATAGTAGAAATTTAAATTGTAAAATTAAACCTGCTCGAGGTGCTGCACTCATGAAAATTCTTGAAAACTTCTTTAACAACAACCATTAATACTTCTCTGACTGGATCATTTAATTCTTGACGTAATCCGAGGACCATCTTAAACGAAAACTGGAAAAATTCTGTAGTCTTGAAACGTCATACTCCAACTCTATGAACTAATGTACTTAACTAAACTCGCCACGAAGACATTGTTTGAACGCTACTGCCCACTTAACCGTTTCCTGTCAACTGTCCTGTAACTAAACTGGCTACTGTACTTGTCGAAGTGTAAATCGGTCTTATGGCGCAGCAGGGCGCCGCGACGCACGCTTTGGGGACCTCTGGTATAGGGCATGTGTTTGTGGTTGCAGGCGGCATCCCGCCGCTAGTGCGGCTGGTGTCGCACGAGAGCGCGGAGGTGTGCCGCAACGCGTGTGGCGCGCTGCGGAACCTGTCGTACGGCCGCCAGAACGACGAGAACAAGCGTGCCATCCGCGACGCAGGCGGCATCCCCGCGCTCATGGCGCTGCTGTGCCGTGCCACAGACATGGAGGTACAGTGTTGCCATACGCAAGCTAACGGGCTACGCTCCGGAAATATAACTTTCAAAAAATTTGCGTATTATGTGAAATTACTGATGAAACAGAATTTCTCAAGCTGTGATTTTGTGAATCTTCTTGATATTCAAATATTTTTTTATTTAATAAAGGTAACAAACGAGCATATAGTCTACCTGATTTTAAATGGATGCCTTGCGCATCATGCATATAGGTTGTCACCACTGAGGAAGATGAAATGCCTCCTTTGCAGTAAAAATGTAAGATATTCTGCTTATTTCTTCTTTATCACTCCGTAGAGATTAGATCCACTGCTAGACATATTTTTTTTTTAATATAGACTAAGGGTAACAAGCAAGCGGACAGCCCACCTAATGGTTAGTGGATGCTGTGGCTCATAGACATCTACATTTATCCTCGAATAAAAATCAAATGCAAATGCGTCGCCACTCCTTAGGACTAAGATTGAATGCCTTGTATCTAGTAAAAAAGGTCTCCGGTTTTCTACGTTCATCATACGAAACACAGCAGCATTTATCTACTGTTTCCCCGATCGAACCAACCCAAGTGCCGCAACTATGTATAAAGTCTTTGAGTTATCCTTAATTAAAGACTTCGACTACATTGATGATGTTTTCATTTTATTTATATTGAAGTCAATTTTTTTATTTTAACACTTGTTATGTAAGAGTTGCTTCTGATTGTGTAAATAATATGATGAGGATACGATAGCCCCGTTATACTCTTATCTTACAAAGATTGGAGTATAACGATGCTGTCCTATCCGATTCGGACAAATGCCGCTAAATGTACGCGCCTTACGCAACAGGTGCAACATACCCGCGCTTATGATTTTGTTATGCCGTGGCAGTGACTTGTAGGTATTTTTTTTTAACAATAACAAATTGTCTAACCATTACCTTCGTGAAACATGACTATGAGATGTCAAAGCCATCTGCAATCAATAAAGAAGAAGGATGTAGGCTTGTTATTTTCTTTAAAGATTCAGATTAAATGCCTTACAGTTATATGCTAACTCTCCATGCTATGTATGAATATGTATTTATTCATAACAGGTAAAGGAATTAGTGACTGGAGTAATTTGGAACATGTCATCGTGTGAAGACCTGAAGCAGTCGATCATAGATGACGCAGCTCAGGTGATAGTGAACAAGGTCATCATACCGCATTCTGGATGGCATCCCACCAACCCAGGCGACACATACTGGTCCACAGGTAAATTTATTAACTTTAATCTATCCTTATCACTTTTAGCAAATTCGAATATAAGAGTATTGATCTCAATTGCTATCATTAATAGATAAGAAGAGTTTTCAGGTATAGACAAAGGTTTTAAAACAGTGGTCCGCGTTTCAAATAAGTTTTTTTGGCAACATTCTATTATTATGACGTAATTACCGTACAATACTAATTATTATCATAATTTCAGCTAAGTCGACTGCTGAACACAGGCCTGCTAGACTGAAGACTGCTAAAAAGCTGTGGCAAAGGTCTACAGTAAGAGGTCGTGTATGTGTTGGTAGAGTTCTGGCCCCGTGGTCTTAGATGAAAACATTTTAATGTGTTATAGGCAGTTGGAATGTGTCACCCGTATTGCTTAGGAACCTCTTAATTTTTTACAATGGGAAAATCCTTATAAATACTACTAGGTTATGTCGGACTTTTACCGGCTTAAATAGACGGTGGTCACCATCAGCATATATGACGTAGGTGGGTCATGCATTTTTTAAATTTATTTAAAACTCGTTGCACAAAAATGTACATAGGTGAATTTATGCCCAGATACTGTTGCTCAATAAGGTGCCGTTAATGCTCATTTTGTCTCTATCACTTTAAGTCAAAGTGATAGTGTCACCACGAGACTTAACGACATCTTAAAATTGAGTAGTGTTTGATTATTTGGGCTATAACGCCTTAAGGCATTCTGTAGCATGCTATAGGTGGTCGCGTTATGGTGTGTGTCTGTTTGTGTGGCAGTAAACATGTTCTAAATGACCGAATCATTCAAGTATTTATTCGTCATATCATTCAGATCGTATCGTATCGTTCAGATCAATCATTCAAGTAGATTACTTCGGGCTTCAGTTATTCTCTGATCTGTGAGACCCATTCCTAGCACTTCTTATTAGTTTTTGGACCAATTCGGACCCGCTCTCCTCTATGGTTATAATTTTTTTCTAATTTCCGTCGATTCGTTGATCGCGAGCGCAGGTCATTCCATACCATAAATCTTTATGAGATGATGCGCCACGAAAGACAAAATAGTTTTGTAAAGTTACAACTTGTAAGTCATGGTTATCTTAAAGCCACATACGAGGTCTGCAGTATTTTTTCCGTCTGTCTGTCTCTTGCCTTAAATTATACAGGATATTTTTGAAACGCTTTGACATTTGATGATGAGACATATAAAATCGATCCCGATGCAAAACTAATAATTTTTTTTACAACGTTTAATTAGCTTTATTCACGCTCTATCATGTTATTACAGCTAAATGAAACGATAATTTCATAGAAAAGATCATGAAAATACCTAAACATAAAACCAGCAATGAAACTTCAATACCTGAATCAGCTGATAAAGGGTCAATAAACGAACGACGCCGAGCGCTGACACGCAGCCCACATCATACCAGTACCTCATAATTTACAACAGTTGTCTAAATGCCTAACTTATCTACTTAATCTACTGTTTTGCCACTGTGCTAGTCTCCACCTAGCAACTTTAATTCGAATTCACTCAAACTCAAAAACTAAAATTAATAATCAATTCCCGCCGAAACAAATGCGTACTGCGTAGTTCTTGTGTCCTTTGTCCTTGTGGTTACCACATATCGTTAAACCGTTACGACATTCCCAAATTTTATTTTATAAGTAGTAAGTTTAGTTATACCTACGACTAGTCTTAAAATGGAATTTAGAAGTTATAATTGTAATTTTTTAATTCAAGTACATAATCAATTATAATCTGATATAACAAGCAGTTCGTTATTACAAAAATGATATTGAAATTAATAAACGTACCTAATTGGGTAACTCACACAATTTCATTGTTATCTTTGATTTTGTACAAGAAAATACTATCGATCAATTGTAATAATGATCGATAGTTAACTAATCTATCAGAATTAATCCTAAAATAATTCATTTACTTTAATTGACTTTCCTTTCTTTAATCCGTCCAATACTTTGAATTTAAAAAGAGGTAAGTTAAAACTATTAAAATTACTTCTAAGTTTTATTGTGATTGCCGCCTCTAATTCATATTTAGTCTGCAAATTCGGGGAATTCCCCACATGTTGGCATTGTAAATTGCGAGGCAACACGGGTCGGCCGGGTGGCGGCAGCGCGTGTGTGAAAGGGAAGGGTAGAGTGAGCGAAGTACAGTAATACCTATGCATTGTTTCGTCATATTTATTCTGTGGTTTCGTTTCGAGCTAAATAAAAGAGTTTTGCGTCCGCGCGTTTATTGAACCTGTAATCGGCTGGTACCATTTTAATTTTCACTGTTGCTTTTATTTTTCAGTATTTTCATGATTTTTTAAAGAAATTATTGTTTCATTTAGCTGTACTAACATGATGGAGCGTGAATAAAGCTAATAAAACGTTGTGAAAAGATGATTTTTTTTTCATTGGGATCGATTTTAACCTGGTCCCATCGTCAACGCTATCGTTAGTATAGCCTGTTTTCGTTTTCGGGAGCGTTTCAAAAATACCCTGTATACTAATCTCTATATAATTTAAGTTAAAAGACAATGTTATATATTAACGTTATTTCAAACAGTTACCTGTGTACCTTACACTTATGACGTCTTTTCATTTTAGAAATAGTGAGCGCATTTGACACAATAACAATATTAATTATGCATAAATAAATAAAAACATGTGTGTAGTTCACACGCGACAGAATCTTTCTAATAGCGCCATCTACTACATTCTATAGCTAAAGTATTTTATCGTACAAAAATTGACTCTCAAAGGGCTAGATGACATAAATTACACAAAAACTTAATATAAATTGATAAGTTATGAAATCGTGGATTGTCATTAATGGATTGGAAAAGATGATAATTTTATTCAATATTATTATGTATTTTATGTATTTAATAAATTTGTTTATTGAATAAAACTAAATTTACGGATTTTATCGCGTTTCTTTCACTACTTTTACTTATTTTTAATTCCCGACGTTTCGGGTGCTTTACAGCAACCATGGTCACGGGGGGGGACTGAGATGTTTGACGTCCCAATGTCATTGTTAGCCCGGCTACCTTCAGTTTTTGAATATTAATTTTTGGTCCAATTTACGCAAAACGAACTTACAGTATCTTGAAGTCTTGCGGTGGTATGCTTGGGTTTGGATTTAATTTTGTTAATTATAGGATCCCAAGCAGATGGTAGCACCCAAACATCTTCTCTATTAAAATTAGGATATCGGCGTTTGGCGTATCATCCTTGGTAGGAATCGGTGTTCTTTTGCGAGGACTTGTGGTTTATCAAATCTGATGTAATGGTGGGGACGATTTTGAACATGTTCACAGACTGCAGACTTCCCGGAGCGTCGGTGCTTCACGTCAGCTATATATTCTTTCACGCGGGTTTTTATGGATCTTTTTGTTTGACCTATGTAAGAGAGACCACATTCACAATCTAACTTGTAAACTCCTGCATCTTGTAGAGGGATATTACACTTGATGGATGGTAAAAATTGCCTAATCTTCTTCGGCGGCTTGTAGTATGTTTTAATGGAAGCTCGCTTCAAGATGTAGCCAACCTTGTCTGTGATTCCTCTGACATATGGTAGTACAGCAGGTAAACGCTCGACTGTGGCCGGCTTCACTCGGTCACTGTGACGTAGGCGCGGGACCCGAAGCTTGTTGTCTTGCAATACTTGCTTGACATGCTGAAGTTCGGCGGCCAGATGTTTTCTGTCACAGATCCCTCGTGCTCTCTGAAACAAAGATTTACCCACGGTAGCTAACTGTGAAGGATGAAGGTGAGATTCACCATTTAAATATCGGTTGGTATGGGTCTTTTTTCTATACACAGTGTGACCAATTGTGTTATTAGGATTTCGAATGACTAAAACATCTAAGAAAGCTAAAGAATTATTTGCCTCTAACTCCATTGTGAATTGTATTTTAGAGTTTATAGAGTTAAGGTGGTTTAAAAATGCAGTTACTTTGTCAGATGGTAAAATTGTGAAAGTGTCGTCTACGTACCGCTTGTAGAATCTTGGATTTACAGGAGCAGTAAGAAGGGCTTTCTCCTCGAAGTCCTCCATGAATATGTCGGCGACTATTGGAGATACAGGTGAGCCCATCGCCACACCATCTACTTGCTTGTAGAACTCTTCCTTCCACAATAGATAGCCAGATGTGAGGCAGTGTTTGAGTAATACTGCATATTCAGCAGGCATGTTATTATCTTCTAGCTTCCTAGTTGCAATTGATATGCAGTCTTCAATAGGTAGGCATGTGAATAGTGACTGAACATCAAAACTGACCATAGTTTCATTGTCAGCGAGATGTAGCTCTTTTATCTCACTAACAAAATGGTAGGAATCCTTTGTGTGTGCTCTGGTATGTCCTCTCAGTGGTGACAGTACTTTTGCCAAGTGTTGTGCCAGCTTATAAGTTGGTGAATCGATCTGGCTCACTATAGGACGTAGTGGAGCGTTTGTTTTGTGTATCTTCGGTAACCCATACAACCTCGGTGGTTTGGTACATGATGGTATTAGCGAATTCACGTCGAGATTTAATTTTTCGGAGTATTTCTTTATTAAATCGCTAGTTGCTTTAAGCGTGTTAGTTGTGGGGTCTGTTTTGACCTTTTTTATGTACTTTCGTCCGATAAAAGCTGTAGTATTTTAAAATTATACTCTGACGTGTCCATTATTACCGTAGCATTTCCTTTATCCGCGCGGAGAATCGTTAGCTCTGGTCTGTTCCGTAAGTTAATCAACGCTGTAAATTCGTCTTTAGGAAGGTTTGGTTTCGGCACTGAACTACGACGTAACAAGGACGAAATATCTTGACGTATAGCCTCCAAATCTTCCTTACCAATATTATTTTTAAACAGACAATCCTCAACACTACAGATAATTTCTTCGTACGGGATTTTTCGCGGTGTTAATGCGAAGTTGATTCCCTTCGCTAATACCTTTATTGTTGGTTCGTTCAGTGTATGTTAGTTATGTTGACGTTATAGACCGTGCGTTGTTTATTGTTTGCGTCTGTGGTCAACGGTTGTGTTTCGTTCTGACGTTGACTTAGATGGCTGGCATTTGATTTGATCGTTAATTTTTGGTATTTTTCTATTTGTTTATTTTTGCATTCATTGTATTTTGCTGTTTCTCGTTTGTTTAAAGTTTCGATGCAATTATTAAAATCAAATGTCGTTAAAACTGTCTTTAGTTCACTGAACAAATTGTCTATGGTGTTGTTTATGACATGTAAATCGAACCGTTTCTGCTGAATCACCGTTCGTAACAACTTTTTACTTGCCTGATTTAAGATCTTTGCGCTTCCTCGAATGTCCTTTTTTGTTGATATTTTGACACACGTAGGAATGAGATTATGGTCTCTGCATCTCTTCAAGAAATTTAAAGATGTTATATATCTTGCGCGCTTGGTTTTAAGATCTTCTAATCGGCGAATTTTATTTGCTATTACCAGTCCGTACTGGTTCACATAATGATTTCGTTTTGCGTAAATCGGACCAAAAATTAATATTCAAAAACTGAAGGTAGCCGGGCTAACAATGACATTGGGACGTCAAACATCTCAGTCCCCCCCCGTGACCATGGTTGCTGTAAAGCACCCGAAACGTCGGGAATTAAAAATAAGTAAAAGTAGTGAAAAAAACGCGATAAAATCCGTAAATTTAGTTTTATTCAATGTGTAGTGTTCGCGTAAATTTAAATCATTCGGTCAGTATTAGACTGAAGTAGTCTAATTTACACCAATCACAAATTCTAAAAGTTCTATGAAAGGTTTGTGATTGGTCGAACTGGAACATTGAAAAATAGATGAACGAATCATCAATAGTTTTAAGTATCGAGGTTGAAAGGAAGGAACGATTCAGGATTGAGACATGTGTATGTGTGTGTGTGGTTGTTCAGTTTTCCGCAACGCGTCGGGCGTGCTGCGCAATGCGTCGTCGGCGGGCGAGTACGCGCGGCGGCGGCTGCGCGCGCTGCCCGGGCTGGCCGAGGCGCTGCTGCACGCCGTGCGCGCCGCCGTGCGCGCTAACGCCATCGGCACCAAGATCGTCGAGAACTGCGTCTGCGTGCTGCGCAACCTCTCCTACAGGTGCACTACGCCGCGACCAATACACTAAATACACTCTAGACACGTGCCACTATTTTATTTATTTATTTACCTTCATATACACATTAGATGTATATAGTCGGACTTAATGCCTGAGGCATTATCTACCTGTCTACCTTAGAGTAGTGCAGAGATAAAAGAAGTAGGTGTAATAAGAAGTATGTACAGCAATTAATATTCACATATTTATAAACTCATATTTTATTATATATATGTATATATATACATACATACATAAGTATTTTATGCTAGTGCTCCTCCGATATCTAGTATACAAAATATTTAATAAACACTTTTTGTCTTGACATACACTCCATACACTAGAGAATATAATAATAGAATAGAATACAATAATATTTTCAAATAGATTACAAGTAATTATTATTGAAGGTAATTTTTTTTAACTTTCGCCACTGGTTCGAAAAACACTTGTCCTGGGGTGAACGATTAGGAAACTCACCAGAACTTTTTTATTTAATTTAAAATAGTACAGTAAATATATAATAACCATAATTCGTAAATGGTTATAACACACAACTATAGGTTTTCCTCCACACATTTGGAATATTTATCTCCCACGCGTTGCTTTTAATTGTCCGCAATTGCTTCTTCATGTCAACTATTGTACGGGATTGTGTGAAAAAGCTTTTGATCTATTGACTGACGCTGCACTCCCCGCCTGCGATTCCGCGCCTTAAACAAAATTGAATTTGTTTTATTCCAACAAATGCAAAAGCTGTAATTACGCCTTCCAACTCTATAGACAAAAAAACTGCACAGGCAGAGACATTCATATTTCACCCAAACATGCATAGGAGCTGCAAAAACCATTAAAGTACAATCGACATCTATTTCTAGAAGAAAAGAGAGAAGCCCGAGCAAAGGTTTTAACAGAATCGAATTACGTCGTTTTTCAAATAACAAAAAAGACAAAAAGAAACTAATGAAGCAAACCTATGGTTTGGGAAAAAATTATCTGAATTTATCCTATCCTAAGCAGTTGAATTATTAGCATAGGCTTTAAATTAACTACTACTATTAAGTACTTAATTTAATAAAATTGAAAAAAAAGCCTATTTATCTACATCCTGACAAATCATTAGCAACATCTGAAAAAATACATTAGTAATGGCAAAAGTGAAATTTAAAAATATAGAGACATAATCATCAAAATGTCCATCAATTCTCACATAGACATTCTTCACAAGTTAACATACAGATACTCCACAACTTCACAATGTAATTTATCCTCAATCTATAGTGACACCTTCCTATCGATTATAGGCTACTCTAACAAAGTTTTGGAACCCAGTAATTTGCGAACAGAACGCAATGCGTTGTTAGCCTCAACACTGCGTACGTGTTGTGTCATAGAAGCATACGTAGCTCATACGTGGCTCGTATATACAATTTTTCTGCCCAAAAGCTTCTTTAGCACAACTGTACAACTGTTGGCATGAAGAAACATTTGAGAACACATACAATGAGTCGAGCAGGTTGACAACCGCAGACGTTTATTATTTTTCAGTTGTTATCAATGAGAGGCTGATGCCCATCTCCATTCTAGTTTCCTTCTATCGCCTCGTAGTGGTTACTCTTACACTGTCACTAATTGATCTAAGTTTATTACTGTAAAAAAATTGGCACGATAGATGAACTCAACGAAAGCCTATGACGTCGTCAATATTAAAAAAAAGACTTAATATAGCATGAAATTGATCAATCGATAATAAATACTACTGTAGTTTTCTTTTATTCGCGATGCAGGATTGAAACGCAGATCACTTTATTAATAACACAATAATACACTCACATTATTCTTGGAGACGAGTCACTTCTGCTCTTTCACTACTCATTACTTTTGCTGTGTCTTTTCCGGTCGTACTTTTATTCCCTCCGTTATCTAGTGTTGCCAACATCAATTTTAAAACTACAAAAACTCCTTGAATAATTTAACAGAACTTACTCATTTCATTTCGTGGATGTCGTAAAACGATACCATAAGGAAACAGAAGATGCGGCAGCAACGCATTCCTATTAATAACTCAAATTAATAAAATCTGCGGTTGTTAACCCATTTGCCAAGCGTGGCAGCTATGGAAAATACACTGCGCCCATGAGAGATTCTATGAAGGAAACATATTATGTCTGGCTAATATTCCAGCATGGTTAAATAATATTAGGTCTGTACCCCTGCAGGTGTCAAGAGATCGAAGACCCGTTATATGATACGAGGGCTCCACCGACACAATCTTCTGGACAGGCCAGGATACAAGCCAGTCAGTCTAAAGGTATGAAAATAAAAGTAAAGATTTTTATTGAAATAGATGTAAGAAAAAATATTGTATTTCTTTTGCTTTTTCATTTATTTTTGAATTTAATTCACAATTAAATGTAAATACTGGATTTTTATTCTCCAGGCGAGAACCTTGGTTGCTTCGGTGGCAGTAAAAAGAAGAAGGAAGGCTCGTCATCGTCCAACTCCACCAGTCCACTCGGCAAAAGCGATCCTGACTCACAGCCGCTCGGGGAAACTGGCTCTAACACACAGCTCGGATATAGTGTTCCCAAGGGAACGGAAATGTTGTGGTCACCTGAGGTTATTACCCTTTTTATTCTTATTAAGAGGATAGACGGGCTGCATTTTTTCCATACAAATGTATTCCCCTATTCACTTCCTGGATAATGCCTCTAAAGTAATCGTTTTTGTTTATAAAAATCAAGGTCTATTAAACACATGCCCCTGTCATTTATTTTTTTCCAAAAAATTATTACAAAAATAAATACTTTCGAAAACCCTAAGAAAAATCCCCGTTTTTACCTCTGAATGAGAGGACTACCAAAGAAATTCGAAAAGATTTTAAGATATATGATAGGAGCATAGATCTATTCTTCCTTTAAATTTTGATACCAAAAATAATTTAATCCGCTTAGTTTTCGAGGAGAAAACGGGGGAATACGAAACGTCGATCGATTATGGTTTTTGTAGGTAAAATCGTTCTAAGCTGCAGTTGTCCCTATCGCACTCTACGGGGGGAGACCAGAGGTGAGGGAGGATTAGACAAATACTACATTGTACTATTTCTGACTGCCTCGTTGGTCTAGTGGTTGTAGTTGCGACTGCTTATCATGAAGTCTTGGGTTCGGATCCCGGGTCGGGCCATAAAAAACAATTATTGAGTTTTCCGTTAAGAAATTCTCAGTAGCCGCTTGGAGTCAGGATTTTGGCGGTGTCTCACTCCCCTGTGCCTCGAAAAGTACGTCAAGCCGTTGGTCCTGCGCCCGATATCTCTCCGGTCGTGTCGGTTTACCGTCGCATCGGATTATGAGAGTGAAGGAAGGAACAGAGAGTGCACCTGTGCTTGCTCATACACTTGGGCACTATAATCCTGTCCTGCGCCGATGGCTCGTCTCCGTTGAGACTGACCGCCGTGACCGAAATTCGGTCTGAAGGACATTAGTACTATTATTTATTTTGTGCTAACAATTAATCAGTGACAACTGTCGGAGTTTTTATCGATATCATAGTGATGTCAGTCGATATCGACGTTTATCCTACACTGATTTACAGGCGGCGCAGAACTTTTGTATTTTTCAAGAGAAAACGAAATAACATTTCAATGATATTTTAAGAGTTTATAAGTAATTAAAGTTTACTATTATTTGAAATGAACTTAACGAAATGTCTCTTGAAAAAAACAAAGTGTAACTAAATAATACGTAGCTAATGTTCGCACTCTACTGGTTGGTATATTAATTCTGCTTACTTGATTTGCCAGCTTTACTGAAGAGTTTATGAAATAATGATTGCTCTTATCAAGTAAGTTCTTAATATTTATGTGGCAGAAGAGGTGCTTGTGGGTATTTTAAATAATACAAAAGTTATATAAAAATCAATATGTACATTTATTCTGTATGTGTTGTGTGTTTAAAAAAAATTCTAAGAAAATCACTTGAGGTTGCAAACCTTTGTTTACAAGTAATGTGATTGCATTTCATGTGCCTGTCAAAAGTTTCCTTCTAAATCTTAGACTACTTATGGAAATAGTCGTAAACTAACTTTAAAAGTAATTCCACTGAAGTCCTTTTCCATGCAAAAAATACTATGTCTTTTCAATATAGTTATAACGAGTTTACACTGTATTTTCCATCAAAAAAAATGAAACCACACTTGTGTCTCGCACAAGCAAAAATTTTTATAAAACAAAAGCCCTTACACTAATGGCAAACCCCAGTCGGAAGGTGAATTTCATAAATAATATTTCTTTGCAATAGAGATAGGTATTATATAAATACATATTGTAATTTGACATGAATGCATATTATGAGCTTCCACAATAGGTGGTATTGGATGCGCTAAGATGGGATAAACCACGTGCGAAACAGCACGATCACACGAAACACTGCGGACGCCGATATTTTGTATCTTCAATCCGATTGAGAGACGAACGTAGCTTGTATGGTGCGGGACGGTCATGCGGAAGAGGCGCGGGCGGGCGGGAAATACGTGGTACTGAGCTATGCACACAAATACAGACTATTCATATTCACTCACATATTGATATAGGTAACGCCACGAGTCATGCCATCGCAGAACCGGAAAATAGGTGTCGGCACGGTGAGGTGTGAGGTACGGGGAAGCGAAACCATAGCAACGGGCGACGCGCTACTCCCAAGTAGTTTCTTCCTGCGTCCCGTCGCCCGCGCACCTTCTTGTGTCGTCTTGTGTACTATCGATATCAAAAGTGTTAGCGATTACCTGTTATAAAATTTTAAATTTTTGCGATTATTTTTGTACTTTTAAAAATATTGTTCTATAATATTTTCAAATAGTGTGCAAATATTTATTACTTTATAAATAATTTTGGGACTATTTAAAATAGCATAGTTCGTAGGATATTGTATAAAGTTGTAAATATTTTGTTATTTTCTACAAGATGATTTTTTTTTGCAAATTATTGCATGTAAAATATCCTTATAATCGAAGGCTATCGCATAGTAAAATACGAAAATACAAATACAAAATATTTTATTTCTTTAACTAAGTGTACATAAAATGCAGAATATTATTTAGAAGTAGCTATCGTTCAGTTTTCGTGGAGACTTGATGTGTAGTTATAATGTTGACCTTTGACTTTTTAAATATTAAAATGCCATAATAAAATTTTCATTTTTCATGTTTGATTGTACATGCGCAGTGGACTCTATTTAATTTCATCTTTTTCTTTGCGCCCGAAGCAATTTAAGGGCTACCCTATACGTAGGGAGGCGGAAAATGCACTACGCATACCACGATAGCCGGTCTATCGTGGTTATGAGGGACTCACATCCTACCGGGGAACCTAAGTGATACCCTCTAAAAACCGCCTTTAGGGACTGGCAACTGGCTGATTAAGCTTTATTGTGCCGTATCGTGAGCGACTCTCTTTTGGGAAAAGAGGGTGCAGAATTTCATCTTACGTGGCACGACCTATATATACCTCGGTTGCTCGGGCGTTGAGCGACGGCAATAGTTTTTTCAAATACCTATTTCTCAATTCCCGCGCAGACCGACTACGCTCTTAATACATCAAAATATTGTGAAATTTTTATTTATTTTAGGTTATTATTGCTTTGACTGTTGAAATGCGATTGTTGAATTCTAGTGTTTCTTAACTTTTACTTAATATAAAAGGAAGACGATATTTTTTTTAATTTGAGTTTCTGGTAATCATTATCATCATTACAGCCCTTCACAAGTCCACGGCTGAACATAGGCCTCCCCCAAGTAATGCCACAAAGCACGGTCCTGAGCCACCTGCATCCATCGACTTCCTGCATGTCTTACCAGGTCGTCACTCCATCTAGTGGGGGGTCGCCCTACACTACGCCTACCGGTACGAGGCTGCCACTCGAGAACTTTTCTTCCCCATCGGTTATCGGTTCTTCGAGCTATATGGCCGGCCCATTGCCACTTCAGCTTACTAATCCGTTGGGCTATGTCGGTCACTCTGGTTTTACTGCGGATATCCTCATTTCTGAGTCTATCACGCAGAGAAACTCCGAGCATAGCCCTCTCCATAGCTCGCTGAGCGACCTTAAGCGTCCTCATACGGCCAGCAGTGAAGGTCCACGTCTCAGATCCGTAAGTCATCACTGGCAACACGCACTGGTTGTACAATCTAGTTTTTAGAGATTGAGGTATACCTGACGAAAAGATATGCCGTAATTTCCCGAACGCTGCCCAGCCGAGTTGAATCCGTCGATTGACCTCTCGGTCGAAGTTGGACTTACCTAGTCGGACTATTTGTCCCAGGTAAACGTATTCGTCAGCAACTTCGAGCATAGTGCTCCCAACAACTACCGGCATAGGTGTGACATGGACATTGAACATGATCTTTGTTTTGTCCATGTTCATCTTAAGACCTATTCGTTGGGAGGCACTATTGAGGTCATTGAGCATAGTGCTTAAGTCCTCCAGCGATTCTGCCATAAGGACTATATCGTCGGCAAATCGAAGGTGAGTGATGTACTCGCCATTGATGTCAATACCGTATCCTTTCCAGTCCAGTAGCTTGAAAACGTCTTCCAATGCAGCGGTGAAGAGTTTCGGGGATATAACGTCACCCTGTCTTACACCTCTCTGCAGTTGGATAGGTTTCGAGCTCTGGTTCTGTACTCGGATAGCCATCGTAGCCCTACTGTACAAACACTTCAGTACTTCGATATACCGACAGTCAACTTGGCACCGCTGAAGGGACTGTAGCACCGCCCAAATTTCGACGGAATCAAAGGCTTTCTCATAGTCCACATACGCCAGGCAAAGTGGCAGATTGTACTCTTCAGTCTTCTGTACAATCTGCCGCAGGGTATGTATGTGGTCTATGGTACTGAAGCCTTTTCGGAAACCGGCTTGTTCGGGAGGCTGGAAGTCGTCAAGTCTGCGTGCGAGACGATTCGTAATGACTCTCGAAAACAGCACGTAGACGCGGCTCAGAAGGGAAATCGGTCTGTAGTTCTTTAAGAGAGCGTTGTCGCCTTTCTTAAAGAACAAGACCACCGCACTTCTGCTCCACGCCTCTGGAGTAGTGCCACCATGGAGGACGGAATTGAAGAGCTTCTGAAGGACTTCAAGTACCGGTGTTCCACCCGCTTTCAGAAGCTCCGCTGTAATTCCATCCTCGCCTGGGGCCCTGCCGTTTTTAAGGTGCTGGAGAGCCATTCTAATCTCGCTTAGACTGACGTCCGGGATATCATCGGAATAGTGTCGGATAAGACTTGCTCTTGGATCGTTACTCACACTTGCGTGTGGCTCCAACGATGATGTGTACAGCTGCCCATAGAACCTCTCAATCTCACTCAAAATCTCAGGTGTCCCGGAAACGATGTTGCCACACTCAGTCTTCAGCCTTGACAGTTGGCTCTTTCTGGCAGACAGATCTCTGGCAAAGACTTTGGAGCCCTGGTTCCGCTCGATCGCTTCTTTAATACGAGAAGTATTAAAGTTGCGTAAGTCTCGCCGTATGCATTGATTTTCTGGTAAACTTTCGAAAAAATGAAAAATACTAGATACCTAATGTTTAATAGCCAACCAGACAACGCTAAGCAACGGTAAACCGGCAGGCAAACCAATTTTGCCTACCTTCTCTCGTACGAGAGGCTTACTCCAGAGGCTTATGTCAGACTGTTTACGAGCTGATAAAGAAGAAGATGAATACTATTGTATATATTCTTCCTGCTTTTCAACCGAATTCAAAAATGAGAAGATTTTAAATTCGACAGTGTTTATCTTGTGTGCTAGAACTTTTTTCCGGGTAAACCGATTTTGACTATTCTTTTTTTCGCGCGTGGTCCCTTATTAATTTGATCAAGATTTGAGCAGTACTTTTTGAGTTATCTTTAATAATGCGTATTTAATTGACTTCGAATGCATTGATTCGGTCGTATTGAAGTTGGTTGTACAAATGTTTTATTTTTAAAACTTGTTAAAACTAAGCTTCTGTTTATCCAGCCTCTCATATTGCCCATTATTAATTATGTGCTATCTAGATCTATCTTAATATCTTCTCTATCAGTAGGAGTGCCCTCTTAACAATTACATCAGATACACTTTCGGTTTATGTTAGAATGACCATATATATACTGAGTATCGTTTTAAGCTTACATGGCTTTTTATTCTTCAAAGGCTTTACCCCAAAATTTTAATACAAGTACTATTTGAAATGTGACTTATTCCTCTTATCTTAAGTTTAATTTTTAGTGTTTTTATTCTACTCACTTGGAATGCGGTGAAATATTTGGACAGATTTCATGTCGGGGCAAGTTAATTTGTTAGAAAAGTGTAGAGATTAGTATTTCTTTCTGAAATAATAGTTATATTTTATATTAATTACATTAGAAATAGATATGGATAAACCAAACCGGATATTCCTAAAAGTAAAAGTATTAAAAAAAGTTTAAAATGTTGAAAATAATTGAATAACACAGCACTGAGGTATAGCTTAGTGTATATCAATATACTATAAATCCAAAAACGTATTCAAAACGCAACTTACTAACAGTACGTTTGCACTGGGAAACATCCAACACGTAATGTCGAAACATTACAAATCGCATAAAATAAATCACACAACATGTTTTGTAGATGGTAGCGTTCGCACTCACAAAAACTGTGTAAAATTTTTAGCAGGTATTCAAACATGACAATATTTCTACTTTGTTCTCAAACATTTTGTTTCTTTAGTTATAAAGATATAATATAGTTAAAATATCTAATGTACAATAAACTGTCAAACATATTTTACTAGCACATGTTCTTTGACTATGTAAACGCTTTTTGATACATTAACAGAAAACAGTGTTTAAAACATGTTTTTTTGTGAAAATCGCGTCAGTGCAAAGTCACGGTAATGATGATATTGTGTGACCATTTCTGTGTTATATAACTCCCAAATAGTAATATCTGGAGAGAGTAAGATTATTAGCCTTCAACTGACATCGAGTTATGTGACTAAGGCTGTTTATAAATTAAATAAATTTTGTATGTTCGCAGGTGGTACCGTTATACATGGCGTTGCTGCAATCGTGCTCGAACCCGGAGACATTGGAGGCAGCGGCGGGCGCGCTGCAAAACTTAGCGGCCTGCTACTGGCAGCCCTCCATAGATATACGGGCCGCCGTGCGCAAGGAGAAAGGTTCGATTCCATTACCAGCATTATGTAGAATTTAACGTTTATTATTTTTAGTGTTCCGTGCAAAATCGACAAAAAGATACTTTCGTATGTGCTTTGGCAATCAGTTTTATCCATAGAATACTTTAATACATACATAATAAAACGGGGGAGTGGGCGGAGCCCGCATAGCCACTAAAATGTATCCATTACGTCAATTCACACGTATAAATGCAACACGAGATGTGTTTTGACGTTACAATCGTTTCCAAATTTCGCATGTAAATTATTTAGAAAATGCCAAATTGCACCCTATTTACAAATAAATATGTATTCAAATTTAAACGATTTTTTTAATGATGGCCTTGAACATTAATTAAAAGTCTAAAATGTTTAAATTTATTCAGTCTGTCAACACAGCGAATCGGGTTTGGCAACGCCAAACCTCGTACAAAGTAAAGTTGACAGCCATTCTATTGTGTATTATAGTATTATTTGAAATACCTGCGGCGACCGGGCTTCACACGTATATCATAATATCTTAGTACATTATAGTCAGTATAGGATTACTCGGTAAAATATTATCTAAATACAAAATTCCATCCAAATCGTTAGAGTAGCCGTACCCAAAAAATCCATGCGAGGTATTTGCTTACGGCAGTGGCGTAGCATGGGTAGCTCCTGTCCGGTGTCGTTAATGACAAAATTAAAATTGACAGCTCCGTGGCGCAGTGGCTTATCAATGAGTTATAGCGCTAAGGGTTAAAAACCCGTGGGGTTCGAATCCCGCACGGAACAAATGTTTGTATGGCCTACAATTAATTGTTCCGCGTCTGGGGATGTATGTCCTTGTAAAATTTATGTTTGTAAACTGCCCCCACGATACAGGAGAAAATCCTAGTGTGGAGGTAAAGTTTAAAAAAAATTATATAAAAATTTAGTCGGCCGTCGTTTAGCTGCCACGGCTCTGTATACAATATATCCTATATTACATTATATACAGCACTGATGCGATGGTCACAGGGATACTAAGTCATATTTATCGATGTCACAGTTAGCCTGGCTACCTTTAGCTTTTGTATATTAATTTTTGGTCCGATCTACGCAGAACGAGCTTACATTATGTTGAAGTCTTGCAGTATGTTTAGAGAAGTATTGAGAGAAATTAGTTTCATAACATAAAACACTCACGCTTGTCACCCACAGGGGTAGGTAGAGACTACAGTCTTCCTTTTGGCACGATCCTCACACACCTCTCTTGCCTCCTCCACATCCATATAATAGTTTGGCCCGTTTTCAATATATCGCCAATTTGGTCGACAACTCTGCCGTTCACTTCTGCAACATAAATTTTCTTTGTCACTCCTCATTCATTCTTTCCATATGACCAAACCTCCGAAGCATTGCTTTCTTAACCCTGGTCACAACATCATCTTGCAAACCACACTCTTCTCTTATCACACAATATCTCACCCTGTCATTCAGATTCAGCCCTAACATAGTCCTTAACGACCGCATTTCTGCTGTGTTTATTTTACTTTCGTGCTTCTTCTGCCATACCCAACTTTCACTACCATACGTAGGGGCCAACACAGTATTGTGAATTTCCATACGTGCTTTTTTTGTCACATTCTGACTTTTCACAATAGAGTGTAGAGCCCCATTTACTCTATTTCCTGCGTTCACTCGTCGTTCTATATCCTTATCACATATCCCATCCCTGCTAAATACGCAACACAAATATACAAACTCATCTACTTGCTCGATCAACTCCACTTCTATTCTTATTTCATATATCGTTTTAATTTCTTCTCTTTCAAAAACCATAAATTTCGTCTTACTTGCGTTCACTTTCATACCCCTTTCGTTTAAAGGTCTGTTCATTAATGTAACCATCATTTGCAACTCGGCCGCCAACGACGCAAAAATAACTTGATCATCGGCGTACAAAAGACATTTGACGCTTAACTCAACCATTCTTAGTCCGCATTCTTCAACTTTCAAATTTTACAAATAACTGTTTTCACTTAATGTGTATTATTCGCTTAAATATAACAAATCATTACATTAATCTTAACTGTTTGTTATAGGTTTACCAATCTTAGTAGAGCTACTGCGAATGGAAGTCGATCGGGTGGTTTGCGCAGTAGCCACAGCGCTCCGGAACCTGGCCATAGATCAACGCAATAAGGAGTTGATCGGCAAATATGCTATGAGGGACCTCGTACAAAAACTTCCCAGCGGGAATCAGCAGCATGATCAGGTCAGTTTTTAACATTGTAATGGAGACGTAATCCCGAATCAATAAACTGAAGTGGTAATAGGCGGACCATATAATTGGAAGAACCGACAACCGATACGGAAGAAAGATTCTCGAGAGACAGCCAGTAAGAAAAGTGTGGCGTATGTGGTGTAGTGGGCGGACTTTACCGTCACAAAATGGATGGATGAATGAAAACCTTGTCCTTGCAAGATCTGTGACCGTGGGAAGATAAGGGAAGATCTCCCGCCGGGCTAGGTGTTCAACCGGGGGAGCGGTCAACGCTCCGTGTGATAATTCGGAACGATATATATACTGTTTTTACTTCGGAACTTTGATAGCGTGATTTAGGTTTCGATGAGTTTCGCTTGTGGCGCGACGACAGCGCCGCCACAGATCTATGGATGCAGATGAGTCAGGATCCTGATTTCCGGTATACCTTGAGGTAGGCCTATGTTCAGCAGTAGACTTGTGAAAGACTAATAATAATGATGATGATGATGAGGGAGATGAATAGCCATTTCGCCGGTTCTAGCGCCATATGAGTTGTTCCTCTTTATCTCTACTAGGAAAGCGCGTAGAGCTGTTGGTGCTGCCCTGATCTCTCTCTTCTTATGTCTGATTGTCTTACTATCTGACTATGAGACTAAAGGAATAAAAAGTGCGTTTGTGTTCGCGCATATACTCCGGCACTATAATTCTGTCGTGCGCAGTTGGCTAGTACCGCCTTTACCAGAAGGGCACACGGGGCCCGTGCCCAGGGTATCGTTACGGGGGCCCTCGTGACATGTCATCAGCCTTATTTGTAAATGTGGGCGTTTTTAGTGACTTTTTAGAAACCCTGAGCAGTGACAAGCCACACATTGCCGAGTTAGTCAGAAAAAGTGGCATTGACAGATTTACTAGGTAGAAAATATGTAGTTCCGCGTTTCGCCACCATCTAAACGTTTTTGTCGGGCTGTACAGTCGCCTTACTTATAACCTGATTTTTTTTTTAAATTTCGGCAATCTATTATATATATATATATATATAATCTATGAGATAAAAATATAATTTCGTAATGTTTAATAAAAATAACACTTCAAAATCTTTAACGACAAATGATTTAATTAATATTATAATTTTCTTTATCATATTAATTAAATCATTTGTCTTTGTATTAGCTTTTATAGCAAATAATAATTGTTACGATCCTTATTATTAGACAAGTGAGGCTAAAATTTTAATGTAAGAAAATAAATTGAATACATACATTGATGTTGTTAAAGAATGTGTTTATTTTTTTTTTGAAGGAAAGTTTAGGAAAGAAACATTAAAGTTTACATTTTCCTAAGAAATTATCGTCCCCGCTATGAATTCTGTCAAATATTTTACCTCATTGTAAAGTGGCGCCTGGTGGCAGAAAAAATCGTGAATGCCCTCAAAAATTACATATTATTTGATTTTTACTTGCTAACAGGGCCCCAAATTCTAGTGTGCCCAAGGGCCCCGGTATGGCCTAAGACGGCGTTGCAGATGGCTAGTCTGTATTGAGACTGGCCACAGTGACTGAAATTCGGTCTGGAGGGACTCTATTTACTAAATTTTTTAGGGTACGTCGGATGATACGATAGCGGCCGTGCTGGCAACACTGAACGAGGTGATCAAGAAAAGCGGAGAATTTTCGCGTTCTTTGCTCGAAGCTGGCGGGGTAGAGCGTTTGTTAAATCTTACGAAGCAACGTCATCGTCATACGCCGAGGGTGCTTAAGTTTGCTGGTAAGTAATTAAATAACTCGAAAATACTCACATGGTTACTGCTCAGTATAATTAACTCCCGTCTAGTTTTGGACACATTGTGACTGATGAATATTAAAAATCAAAATGAGAAATTATGTAGAGTTGACTTTTCAAGAAATATCAAACCATTATCGAAAATTTCATATTAAAATATTGCCAAGATTAGTAATAATTAGCATTTTTAAAATTAAAAATAAATAAATAAATAAAGAGCAAACCACTGACACATTGTTTTTTATGTACTTATCTTTAATCTAGCACTATATGCGTTTGGACGTCGAGTTACGGAAACCAGCCCGAGATAATCTTATATAATGATTTTTTTTATATATAGAATGCGGATTAAGAATGGGTGAGTTAACCGTCAAATGCCTTTTGTACGCCGATCATCAAGTTATTCTTGCGTCGTCGGCGGCCGAGTTGCAAATGATGGTTACATTAATGAACAGATTAAAAGAAAGGGGTATGAAGGTGAACGCAAGTAAGACGAAGGTTATGGTTTTTGAAAGAGAAGAAAGTAAAACGATTTGTGAAATAAGAATAGAAGGGGAGTTGATCGAGCAAGTAGATGAGTTTGTATATTTGGGCTGCGTATTTAGCAGGGACGGGAGATATGATAACGATATAGAACGACGAGTGAATGCGGGAAATAGAGTAAATGGGGTCCTGCACTCTATTGTGAAAAGTCAGAATGTGACAAAAAAAGCAAGTATGGCAATTCACAATACTGTGTTGGCCCCTACGTATGGTAGTGAAAGTTGGGTATGGCAGAAGAAGCACGAAAGTAGAATAAACGCAGTAGAAATGCGGTCTTTAAGAAGTATGTTAGGGCTGAATCTGAATGACAGGGTGAGATATTGTGTGATAAGAGAAGAGTGTGGTTTGCAAGATGATGTTGTGACCAGGATTAAGAAAGGAATGCTTCGGTGGTTTGGTCATGTGGAAAGAATGAATGAGGAAAGAGTGACAAAGAAAATTTATGTTGCAGAAGTGAATGGCAGAGTCGGAAAGGGACGTCCTAGGCGAAAATTTATCGACCAAATTGGCGATTTATTGAAAACGGGCCAAATTAGGAGTACCCTTAACCGACGACCATGTATGCGTAGGTGTATGGATGTGAAGGAGGCGAGAGAGGTGTGTCAGGATCGTGCCAAATGGAAGTCTGTAGTCTTTGCCTACCCCTCTGGGTGACAGGCGTGAGTGTTTATGTATGTATTTATGATTTTTTTTAAATAACTTAAGAATTCTTGTGTCTTAATTCAAAATCTGGTTTATTTTACAGGTCAAGTTTTAATGACAATGTGGTCGCACGCGGAACTTCGCGAAGTGTACCGCAAGCACGGATGGCGCGAAGCAGACTTCCTTACTCCAGCCAGAGCGGCGCAACCTCGCGGCTCTTCCAACAGCAGCGGTAAGTAGCAACGTTGCTTGAACTGTCGATTTGTAAAGGAGTTTCGGTATTTCCTTCCACTTTGTCTATGTTTTGCGTATTTTAATGATTTTATTAGAATTGATGTTTTAAAAGCTTATTCAATCAATTAATGCTTATTTGACTTCATTGAGCTATTATGTACTTCGTACTAGAAGCGACACTGCATTCAGCTACTCTGTTTCACTCAACTGCGGTGCATACACCGCACTTTAATCAGTCACTCGCTAGGCGCTTATAGAGTTGCCACGTGTTGTGTTGATTTAAAAAAATCTCTTGATAAAAATATGCCGGCGTGTGTACTTAGATATTGTACAAATAATTCAAGAAATGTCAGTAAAAACCAAGGTATTACTTTTCATCGGTTAATAAGATACTTAATCAATAAAAAGATTATAGATTAATATTAAAACAAATTATTCCTAAGACGCCATCTCGTGTCATGGAATATAGATTATGAAATTAATTTGTTCAGATGCGATAGTTCTGTGGGGTCACTTATGTATGGGACGAATATATTAATAAACACATTTTTTTTGTAGAAATATATACAGGTTATCATAATTAGGCTAATTTTTTTTATATTTAAATCTGCTTATTATTCTTTTATTTTATTTGTAGGTTTCCAAATCGAAGTCAAATTGGAATAAATTTGTCTATTTTTAACTCTCGCGTGCCCAGAATTTATGAACGACTCTTATTCAAATTTAAATAAATATATTTGTATTGATTAAAACTATTTTTTTACGGATTTTATCGCGTTTATTTTACTATTATTTTTAATTCCCGACGTTTCGGGCGCTTTCCAGCACCCATGGTCACGGGGGACTGAGATGACTGACGTCCCGATGTCATTGTTAAACCCGCAGTACCTTCAGCTTTTTTCATTGTTGTTTATGGTTCGATCTATGCAAATTGAACTGACTATGTCCTGAGGTCTTGCAGTGGTATGCTTGGGTTTAGTTTAAATTTTATTGATTATAGGATCCCAAGCAGGTGGTAGTACCCAGCCTCCTTCTCTATTGAAATTAGGATGTTTTTTAATTTCAATAGCCTCACGTATCATCCTTGGTAGGAATCGGTGTTCTTTCGCGAGGATTTGTGGTCTATCAAATCTGATGTAATGGTTGGGGCCGTCTAGGATATGATCGCAAACTGCAGACTTCCCGGAACGTTGATGCTTCACATCAGCTATATGTTCTTTTACGCGGGTTCTAATTGATCTTTTTGTTTGTCCTATATAAGAGAGACCACATTCACAATCAAGCTTGTACACTCCTGCATCTTGCAGAGGAATATGACACTTGACTGATGGTAGGAACTGACTAATCTTCTTCGGCGGCTTGTAGAATGTTCTAATAGAAGCTCGCTTCAGGATGTAGCCAATTTTGTCTGTGACACCTCTGACATATGGTAGTACAGCAGGCACACGCTCGACTGTGGCCGGCTTCACTCGGTCACTGTGACGTAGGCGCGGGACCCGAAGCTTGTTGTCGTGCAGAACTTGCTTGACGTGCTGAAGCTCGGCGGCCAGGTGTTTGCTGTCACAGATCCCTCGTGCTCTCTGTAACAAAGATTTGCCCACGGTAGCTAACTGTGAAGGATGGTGGTGGTGGTTAGATTCACCGTTTAAATATCGGTTTGTATGGGTCTTTTTTCTATACACAGTGTGACCAATGGTGTTGTTAGGATTTCGGATGACTAACACATCTAGGAAAGGTAAGGAATTATTTGCCTCTAACTCCATATTAAATTGAATTTTAGAGTTTATGGAATTAAGATGTTCTAAAAATGCAGTTACTTTGTCTGATGGTAAAATTGTGAAAGTATCGTCTACGTACCGCTTGTAGATCCTTGGTTTAACAGGTGCAGTTAGGAGGGCTTTCTCCTCAAAGTCTTCTATGAATATATCGGCGACAATGGGAGATACAGGTGAGCCCATCGCAACACCATCTACTTGCTTGTAAAACTCTTCCTTCCACAATAGATAGCCAGATGTAAGGCAATGTCTAAGTAATACTGCATATTCTGCTGGCATATTATTTTCCTCTAGTTTCCTAGTTATAATTGAGATGCAGTCTTCAACAGGTAGGCATGTAAATAGAGACTGAACATCAAAACTGACCATGGTTTCATTGTATTCTTATAGGTCTTTTATCTCACTGACAAAATGGTATGAATCCTTAGTGTGTGCTCTTGTGTGTCCTCTGAGTGGTGATAATATTTTAGCTAAGTATTGAGCCAATCTGTAAGTTGGCGAATCAATCTGACTCACTATTGGACGTAATGGAGCGTTCGGTTTGTGTATTTTTGGTAACCCGTACAACTTCGGTGGTTTGGCACATGAAGGTATTATCGAATTAACGTCCAGGTTCAATTTCTCGGAGTATTTCTTAATTAGATCGCTAGTTGTTTTAAGCGTATTAGTTGTAGGGTCTGTTTTGACCTTTCGGTATGTAGTTATGTAAGTAACAAAAGTTGTTGTATTTTAAAATTGTAATCTGACGTATCCATTATAACCGTAGCCATTGCCTTTATCTGCGCGGAGAATCGTAAGCTCTGGTTTGTTGCGTAAGTTTTTCAACGCGTTAAACTCATTTTTGGGAAGATTTAATTTCGGCGCTGAACTTCAACGTAACATAGACGAAATGTCTTGACGTATGGCCTCTAAATCTTCATTACCAATGTTATTTTTATATAGACAGTCCTCAATACTACAGATAATGTTCTCATACGGTATTTTTCGCGGTGTTATTGGAAAAAAAAATTAAAACTAAACCCAAGCATACCACTGCAAGACCTCAGGACATAGTCAGTTCAATTTGCATAGATCGGACTATAAACAATAATTAAAAAAAGCTGAAGGTACTCCGGGTTTAACAATGACATCGGGACGTCGGTCATCTCAGTCCTCCGTGACCATGGGTGCTGGAAAGCGCCCGAAACGTCGGGAATTAAAAATAATAGTAAAATAAACGCGATAAAATCAGTAAAAAAATAGTTTTAATCAATGTGTAGTGTTCGCGTAAATATATGAAATCATTATAAATATATTTGTAATATAAATGTTATATTAATAAGTTTTGTTAAACATACATTTAGTATTTTTTTTATATTTGTCATATATACCTTTTAAAATATTCAGATAAAAATATCATTAAAATGTAATTGTGATATAATATTATATATTATTATATTAAATAAGCAAATATAATATATAAGATAAATGACAAAATTTAAAAATTGTTCTCGATATAATTTACCTATTTAACAATACGGTCTACTATTACCTACTGATCACTCTACCTATGTTTATTCTATGATAAAAAAACCAACCGCGCGAACACAGAGTAGCGCACATTTTTGTTCGAAATAGCTGTTCTAGTACGTAAGTACATATTACTTCAATGTTTGACTTTTAAGCCTCGTTTGGTCAGACTTGTACTATATGTGTGTTTGAGCCCTTAAAACTATCGAATGATAATAAAAAAATTATAATCTCATAAAAATATTAACGTTATTTACTTAATGTTACTTATTGTAAGATGTACTGTGTGTGTGCCTTGTACACTGAGATTTAAATACTTGTGAATTTTCATTTTTGGTAAATATATCGATTTCATTACGGCTATAATCAAAGCCAAAAGATCATCGCTTGTCATTTATTTAGTGCAGATCATTAACATCCTATCCATACAGTAAATAAAACTCTTTAACATGTATTGTATACGACTGTACTTGGCTCACCCGTATAATATCATCTGGTGACATACGACGAGTGATCAATACTCACAGCACGCGATTGTACATACCGCATGCACCGCCGTTAACATCATCATTAAGGCGATGTACATTCGCTGATGCACAGTTATAATGGGAATTATGCTGGGCGATTTATATTCCCGCGGTAACCATTACGTGATATTTAAGTGTATATATACACTAATACACAATACACACAATATACACTGTATAAGGCTACCCCGACTTTACAGGTAATAAAATACATCTGCATCTTTTCTAAAAATTATTTCATCTCTTTCACAAGTCTAACTGCTGAACATAGGTGTTTTAAATAATGCGTAACTTATTTGACCTATTACCATTGACCCTTTTTAATGACTCCGGATATGTATATAAATTGATTTAAAAATACAGATGTGCTTTTATTCTTTAGATGACAGTACTGTACCGTACGCAGTTATGTTCATTCGCGTTTGTTTTGTACATATTGGCGATGAATGATTATTAACAAACTATGCACCCGACTGTACATACCGCATGAATCCGCATCCGTTGATATTCCGGCCGCGTGGGCGTGTACATTCGGACGGTGATCGTGATACTCGGTTAAAAATTATACAACACTTATTGCATGCGACTGTACATGCATTACGCTGCCTTTCATCACAAAATAAAGAGACCACAGAAGTAAAGCTCAACATGTATATATGTACTTCACTTTTCAGCGGCCGTAGGTCCAGGGTTTTCAGTTACAATTTACGATAAAAAGTGTGGTGCATGGATGGTGGTTTGATTTAGACGGACTCAAAGGCAAATATTTATTCATGATTGGCTTTTACAAAGTACTTTTTAAAAATCAAACGTTACGCCATCGCTACAAGTCCCTACTGCGGGGAAACCTTGTGAAAAGAAGGGGCAGAAGCTCATAAATTACAAATAAAATTTGTGTTTATTTACTTGTTATGAATCTTAGTATACTGTTACGAGCTTGGGGTTCGTGACAATAAAAACTGCCGATTAAATTACCAAAATTGACACTTTAATTACCGAACACCAATTATAACTTAAAACACACTAATAATAAAACATAATTGTACTACTGACCACTTTAGTTCGCAGTTATATCGCTTCGAAGTATTCGCTTAAATTGCCAGTTCAATATTAACCCGGGTCGTGGTCGATACCGGCCTTATATAGGGCCTCTTGCACTAAAACATCCAGAATTTTCGAGTACATACCGGTCCCGACTGACTAGGTGTAGAAAGTTCTAGCATGGAAATCTCTAGAATGATCTTGACTCTCCTAGTTCTGTTACTCCATACTAGAGGGCGCTAGTGGCAACTAATGTCTCCATGTACCAGGCATTAATTATGGCGCGCAACAATACTATAATACAACACGACACGAAAATAAGAAAAATAATTAAGCGTGACCTGGTTTTTGTTTCGTTCTTCTGTTTTGTAATCGTAAAATGATAAAAAATATAAGTATATTATGAAGCTTTACTTTTGTACTCTGTTTATTTTGTGGTTTCATTGCTCGTGTTTGCGGGATGTACATTCGCGCGGTGGTCATGTGATTCAAAAGTATACAACACTGACTGCACGCGACTGTACATGGCGCACGCTGCCTCCCATTAACATTGGTGTGGGCGATGTACACTCGTGCGGTGCATGGTTATGACGCGAGACGGGCGCGGACAGGTCAGGGCACGCCAGCCGGCGGCGGCCCAGCGGCCGGCAACGCGCCGCACTCGCCGAGCAACGCCAACAGCACGCTGAGCCGCCCCATGGCCTCCACCGGCGGCACCCGCTATGAGGATCGCACCATACGCAGGCATCGAGAGGTAACGGGGGGGGGGGGGATTTACGGACATTCCATTGCTTTCCTCATAGTGCCTTCAGCCTTCATGCTGTGCTAATCGTTCGGTTGAGGTGGTTTTGTTATCGTATTTGATATGAAAGGAATCCTTAGTGCCTTCACCAATAGGGTAGTTGACGTGATTATTAATAAATTAATACATAATATTATATTGATTAAAACTATTTACTGATTTTATCGCGTTTAATTATACTTTTCATTATTTTCATTTTTAATTCCCGACGTTTCGGGTGCTTTCCAGCACCCATGGTCACGGGGGACTGAGGTGACTGACGTCCCGATGTTATTGTTAAACCCGGAGTACCTTCAGCTTTTTTAATTAATGTTTATGGTCCGTTCTCCGATCTCCGAACACCGATTCCTACAAAGGATGATACGTGAGGCTATTGAAATTAAAAAACATCCTAATTTCAATAGAGAAGGAGGCTGGGTACTACCACCTGCTTGAGACCCTATAATCAATAAAATTAAAACTAAACCTAAGCATACCACTGCAAGACCTCAAGACATAATCAGTTCATTTTGCATAGATCGGACCATAAACATTAATTAAAAAAGCTGAAGGTACTCCGGGTTTAACAATAACATCGGGACGTCAGTCACCTCAGTCCCCCGTGACCATGGGTGCTGGAAAGCACCCGAAACGTCGGGAATTATAAATAAAAATAATTAAAAGTATAATTAAACGCGATAAAATCAGTAAAAGTAGTTTTAATCAGCGTGTAGTGTTCGCGTAAATATAAGAAATCATTACATAATATTATAATTTCAATTGGATACTATTAGGGTCTTTAAACATAGGCTTTTTATCTTAGGTTTACTATAAATATTTTTATACGTGGTACAACCTCGCTGTACCTATAATATGCTCGCGCATGAAACACAGCTTAAGGGGTGACAATGCAACTACAATTTGATCTTTAATTGAGGATAAATGCAGGTGTCTATGGGCCACAGTATCCATTTACAATCGGGTAAACTGTGTGTCCGCTTGTAACTCGTATTCTATAAAACCAAGATATTTATTTAACTATAAGAAACCTTGACGTCATTTACTGGTATATCAATATTTTTAGGGAGATGTTTTAATTTTTAACAGATAACAATTCACATTAATGTCAACTACCATAGTTGATAAAATTTAGTTAAATTTTCAAATATTAAAGCTTTACTTATGTAAAATAAAAATATATTTTTGTGTGTTGAGTATTTTTTTAAAAATTGGTTTTTATAAGGAGTGATCAATAATTTATGACAGAAATTCCGGAAAAAAAAACTTGCAAAATGTATATTCTCTTCAATATTTTAATTTTGCATTTTCAGAACGATGATATCCCAACAATGGACGTGAACAATTATCAGGATGGCTTAGGCATGGGTAATCCTAACGGGCGGCCGATGAACCTACAAGGCGTTCAGGCTCAAATGCCAATGCCGCCTAGCAGTCGTTAGCCGATATAAATGAACCGTGGGCCTCGACTCAGCATTTGACTTCGTGGGAACAACTTACAGACTTCTGTTTAAAGTTTTGTTATCAGTGTATACTGTGAAGGCAGTGATCATTTTTCTCTTGGAATTGTTATTCCCGTAACATTATTTCATCTATAGACAAACGCTTATATATCTAACAGTAATTTATATAACAATTATTTTAAAGAGATGATCAAATAACAACGATTATTGACTATTATACTCAATTTAAAACCTTAAAAACAAAGAACTTTAAGAGCGCGTACAAAGCTCCGAAGCAATTGTGACTGATTGGCAATCGGCGAAATATTGCATGAATAGTGTTCGAATGAGATGGACAGTGTCTTTCCATAAGAGAAACCCTGTAGGTGAATATAATATTAGATACTCTGTGCTCTACGAACTGAATTGCACTTTATTGCGTCGTCCTAAATATCGCTATTTCTATCATAATTTTATTCTTGTGTCACTCCTATTAAATTGTTTATTACATTGCCATAAATAAAAATAGAAGAATTTTAAGCGCTGTTATGGTTGACATCGTGTTATTGGTATAATTGAAGAAGTTAAAATAAAAGGAAAAAATGTATTTTAATTTATCTTTATAATTCTTTCTAACAGTCGAAGTTCTGTATATGTTGGTAACCGTTTGTCTACCAATGATGATTTTTGCCTGTTGCTTTAAGTTTTTAGTTAGATCCACGAAGTCAATATAGATATAATATTTACTAATTAGGTGGGAGTTCTTGCAAGGTGTCAAATGCATATAACATCGACTTGTTTTCATTGGTCAACAAAAATATCGAATGGCGTACAATATTTGATATTATAATGATACTGTCGTTTTGTATGACTGTACGCTAAGTTTTTTTTTCTAAATAGGCCTATCAACTAAGAAAATATTTACCGAATTTGCTACTCCCTATCGCACAATGCTCATATTATACATTTATATCTCGCATAGATCATCTTAATGTAGTGTTTCTTTGTAAAAATAAAATAAAGTCAATTCCCTATGTATATAGTCGTGCCATTCTTGTATTATTAACGTATTTAAAAAGGGGTTTCATGTAGATGTTGTGTACTAAATTTAATTATTCGAGATTCACCAAATTGACTGGAAAATATAAGGAATTTCCATTATTTCAAATTTATGTCATGTAACACTACAAGGATGACACATTATAGTCCCATTCTAATGTTTAAAACTCATTACATTTCTTATATTCAGGATTTGAATATTTGTTATTATTTATGAATAGTTAGTCTAGTAGTACGCTGTCCTATTCGAGCGCAAATCGCCAGCAATATTAAAACGATTTCCAGAATAGGGCTGTATAGGTTATTATGACGATATGATATACAACTTTGTAATATTTTGTATTCATTCCACGACCCTCTATGAATTAATTGTAATATAGGTGTCTATGGTCCTCTGATAAGTCTTAAGGAATATCCGTCTTATGTATATAGAAATAAGATTCATTAAACCAAACACATTTGTGTGGGCTTTATATGGTTTTTGTATGTATTTTCCTCGTTTTGTCTGTAAACAGGTCACCGCCTTGTACGTATTTGAGTGATCAATAAAGAATGAGATATTTGACAGTTGATAGTACATTTAATAATAAAAATATTCAGCAAGGTGTGTAACTTTCGGAACTTTTTCATCCTTAAATGCGGTATCAACGAATAAATAAAAAAAAACCTAATTATAAATAATTTTAACAATGCACTTCGGATATCTACCTTGAAGATTATTGTGTATTTATTGATCATACACTATAATAGTCAAGAAAGATGTTCGGAAGCAAGGAATGGGCAAAGTTACTATATATATATATATATATATATATATATATATATATATATATATATATATCGTTAATTAATATGCATTAGTTCCCTGATAGGATACGAAGCTTGAAGACGTTAATATGAATTATTAAAGCTCACGCAGAGAATATTAAATTACTAGTACTGTTCGAATTCCCGTTCTTTAAATGTTACAGGCAGATAAAATGGCGATGCAGACGAGATAGCGTAGGTTTAATAAGCAGTCTGCTTAAAGTATAGAGGTTTAGATGATACAGTGTTACATTTAAAAAAAAAAAAACAATGGCGGAGGAAAATATTTTTTTAAATTACTCGGTATTTTAACCACTATTAATTTCACTAGCCCTATCAGTATTTTGATATGTTACACTAAGAATAGTTAAAAATACCATATTCTAGTAAGATTATTATATGTATTTACTTTTAGTTTAGAGTACCCGGTTGACTGAGCTTTGCTCGGTATTTTTAGCTCGATTTTTTTTAATTCGTGTGTTTTGGAAATTATATTTAGATACAAATTACATACTGATGAAATATAAATAATATTTTTTGATCTTAGCGACATAACAGAAAAAACGGAACTGGTTATTTGAATAAAAAAATCATGAGTGCAATTATTTTAATTTAAATTTTCGTGTTTTTAAAAAATACTAAAAAAAGGGCTCAAGAAATAGATTTTCTCAAAAAAGAACATGAAAAAAAAAATTAAAAAAATTCGGTCGGTCGGTCTGGGCTCGGAACTGGGGTTTTAAGATTCTGTGACCAACCATTACACCAATTAAGCTATTTAGAATCACTAACAATCCGTCAAAATTTACCTTCTTATTCTAACGATATTGTAGCAGTTTTTCATTGCCTAAAAACACGGACAAAAAGACATTTTATAAAAATAAATCCTAGCTAGATCGATTTATTATCCCCGAAACTCCCTGGACAATAAATTTTATGAAAATCGTTGGAGCCGTTTCCGAGATCCCGATTATATATATATATAAATATATATATATATATATATATATATATATAAATATATATATATAAATATATATATATATATATATATATATATATATATATATATATATACAAGAATTGCTCGTTTAATAGTATAGGATATGCAAATTTTGTGTATTTATGTGTAACATTACATCTAAAACAAGTTATTCCAACGCCATTGTTTTCTTTAAACATAACTACTGTGAATTTGCATCGATGAGCAAGAGAAACAAGATTGATTGAGTTGTGAGTGACGGCAGCTTTATGGTTTTATTTTGCTCGATTACCCTCCGTTTGACTTTGTGTTAGTTTTATAGTTAGCGATATAAGTATTTATTTTTTTAACCCATTTAACTTACATCATATATAATTTTAGGTAGGCGGTAAGTGATAAGGGTTTTTATGATGGGATAATATTCTTTTTTGGATATATTTTATGCACAATAAATGCATTTCGATACGTCCGCGTCAGGATGGTGATGTTGACTGAGTAACCTGGTACAAACTACCCTCATCCAGTGCATTATATTGATTTAAGTATGTGTAAGTTTTGTATATTTTTATTATAAAAATGTAAACAAATATTATATTGACAGTTTTGATTACATCATGCTTGCCAGGGCAACGTCGCTTCTATGAAGCGATCTTTTTGATAATATTGTTTTCACAAAATAAATCTGTTTTGATTTAGGTAGGCTTAAGGTATATATTATATTTTTATTTAATTGTTCATTGTCACTATACACTTATAATTTTTGTTATGTAACTAGAAAATGTGCAGGCAGTATAATCAATCATTTTTTATATTCAATAACTTTTTTAAATTATACTCCACGCGTAGTCTTTGTATAGATAAATGTATAAATAATTTTCTTACTTTTCGTCTATTGTACCGATTCTTGTCGTTTACCTTCCATTAAACAGATCTCTTAAAATTTTGAAGTAATTTTTAAGTCATTGTAGTTTCAAGTCTACGGAGATCTTATCTAGTGTTATGCCATGGTTTAAAAATAATATATTAATATCTATGGTTTATCATAGATAATATAGAATTGTTGGAACGGTAATACTCGATTATTTATATTTTATTTAAAATTTTATATTAAGAAAATTATTTAACAAAAGCAGTCTTCGTTTGTCGTTACGACATTATGTAGAAATAATAAAATAGTTTGTCTTATGTCATGTTGTACGTAGATTTTAATAGAAAATAAAATATTCTCTTTTACAAAAAATATATTATATCATACCTTTCACAGAGAATAAATTCAATGATTTTATGTTGTTTTTTTTTGTTTCCTTTATTTATTTGTTCCTTTAATTTAGTTTTTTTTAAATATATTAGAAACATTTTAAATTTACTCAAACAGTGTATTGAGGGCCTATTTTTACAATTCGATAATGAATTGTCACATTGAGATATAGCAATACTGAAATATTAAAAAAAAACATGGATTTGCTTAAAATGTTATAATTATAAGACTCAGTATGGAATTACAAGTTTTTGGAAAATTTTACCATAATTACATTGATACCTACTATTATTAAATCTAATATCGTTTGATGACACGATCATTATTTTAGGACCTACCATGATTGTCCGATTTTCGTTTTTCATTTTAATTTATAATTTAGGACTCCATAAAAGCTTTCACGTGAAGTTTTCTAGTTATTATTTTTTACCAAGTAAATGTAATGGGGTATTAGAAAATGTTAGTTATATTTAGTATAATATTGAATATTGTAGAAAATGTCATTATTCATGGTTAAGGACTATTTCCATAACCTATCGATTTCTAAACGCAAAAACAGTATGAAATTTGAAAGCGGTTTATAACTGATTCGGCGTAAAAATTTAATGGCAGTCGATTAAAATGAAAGTGTTAATTAATAAAGTGAAAATAAATCTACTATCTGTATGAATGCTCACGTTTTATATATTTATCAGTAGTGTCCTTAACGTATTACTAAAATTAATCAGTTATTGAATTTATAGATGTAATAGGCGCGTATATGAAGTTGTATTGAATATTGTAAGTTGCATCTTAGAAAGTGCACGGTTTTATTGGTGATGATGCGTTTTTTTACTATGTACTCATCGTACACTAATTGTTATGGCGGTTGTTCTAAGTGTGGACACCGTGGCGTTACAATGATATTCCAAAACAGTATTACTCTGTAATCTCATGTACCAACGTTGCTAATACACTTAACTACATTTAAATAAAACGAGAGTTTTATTCTTATCCCTCCTCTATTTCAGCGGTATAAAATACCTTAGCGCAAAAAGAAGAACCATTACTGTGATAACTGAGAGTCATAATAGATCAGGGATTTTCTCGCTTTAAATTAAGCACCCCAGTAGTAGGTACGTGACAAATCAGAGCTCCGTCTAATAATTTGTGGCTCTGGCGTTACATTTTAATAAAATAGACTAGAATAGCACAATTTCGATACTATATAGATTACAAGTAAGTTTTAATGACAATCATTTTTTTACTTTTAACACTGGTCCGGAAAAACCTCTGTCCTAGGAAAAACCAGCAAGAAACCTAGGAGGACTTGTTTTTTTTTTCAAAGTAAAATTAAACAAATCAGGTTGTACAAACTGTTTAAGAAACAGCTTGGAACAACTACCTCATTACCAGGGGCTATTGTCGATAAATATCCTTTTGGTTTAATAAAATATTTAAACTCTCTATAAGAGAGATCATGTATATTTTCTGGTACTTTGTTGCAATATCCTTTACATTGCCTTACAAATGACTGGAGCCGAGAAACTGGTATCACTAGATTGTTCATGATGTTTGACAAGGTGTAGATCACTTTTTTATTAAAACTTCTTTTTGTGAACATTTATTAAAATTTCGTAAATATGTTGAGAGGCCAAAGTTTATATATTTATTTCTTTAAATTATATCTAAAAGATTTGGTTTTAGGTTGTAAATAGCTCTTATTGCCCTCTTCTGCAAAATAAAAGTAGTTCAAATTAGCTGCATTTCCTCATAGGAAAATTCCTATGATTCCATTATGCTATGGATATAATTGAAATAAACATAGAATACTATAATACACAATAGAATGGCTGTCAACCTTATTTTGTAGGAAGATTGGCGTCGCCGGGAGCGCACATACAAGCAATTACGTCGTATTATCAGTTATCACTACTACAAACACATTTTAGACTTGATTAATGTTTTTGACACATAAATATTTCTTTATTTTTGTTTCTAATATTCACAAAATATAAATAGTTTCGGCTTACTGGTTGTAGAATGTCTCCCTTATTTAAATTCCATTTCCCGTTGTTCTTTCGACACGTAATTATTATACAATTAGCCATTTTTTAAATAATTTGTATGCAGCGATGCTTGACACTGAAATTGGAAACGATTGATTGTGTTTGACATTTATACGTGTGAATTGACATGTTAGTGGCTACACGGGCTCCGCCCACTCCCCCGTTCTATTATGTATGTATCATAGTATTCTATGGAATTAAACTAATCTAGCTGTCTCGACACTAGTGAGACTTTTTAGATGTAGGGGGCCCACTGAGGCTTTGCATCGAGTGTTATGCCAAGAAAAACGGTGTTATCGACAGGGCTTAGTTCTTTCCAATTTAAAAACGCATTGGTATTTAGATTTTTAACATTTGATGTCGTAAATTTTATACATTTAGTTTTATTGTTGTGTACCGTTTAAATGTAGATTATTAGGTAACGTTAAACCAATGCACTAATTTTGATATAGCACTGTTCACTTCGTCATATTTAAATGATTGTCGTTTAAGTAGGTATAAAAATCAATGAAATACCAATCATCAGCAAATAATATTATATCATGATTGTCCACTATAAGGGAAGGTAAGTCATTTATATACACTAAAAATAGGAATGGGTCGAGAATTCAGCCCTGAGGAAACCCATTAGAAGAAGCACTGAATAAATAATATGTAAAGGTGATGTGTAAGAACTTTTATCATTGATAGTAACAAATGTGTTGGGTCTCATTTTATTTCACTTAAATAATATGTAGAGGTGATGTGTAAGAACTTTTATCATTGATAGTAACAAATGTGTTGGGTCTCCTTTTCTTTCGCTTCTTTCTATTTCTTTCGACAAGCAGCACGTGCACAGTGCACTACTGTGTTCCGGCAGTTAATTGGCATTCCACCGATTATTTCCCACAAATTTTTTTGAAGTTGTTTGCAGCTGTTGTAGCAACCAAGGGCTCTAGTTGACGTTTAACTTCATTCGTATGTCACTTCAATATTATTAAAAAAATGCTACAAAAATTTTGTGATTTAACACATGCTCGGCGGGAAAGCAAACCCTTTATGTCTAGGATTTTTTTCATGATAGGTATTTGTATTCTACCAACAATAGTTAATTCAGTGCGTTGAACTTTATTCTACTACCTAACTCCATCTGATGAGGGTGATCTATGGCCAGTTTTATTCTTTATTATTATTTACGACATTAGAATCACGAACTTGCCGTTCACCAAATAAGTGGGGATTTAGCTTATTAATGGGCAATAGACACCTGGATCCACACAGAAGCTATAGCTACTATGACTATGTTTTCTGGTTAACGACGTTGTGAAGTTTGAAGCCAGCTCAAGCTACACCTAATACACTCTTTTTCATTTATACTCGCACCAGCTTGCACGAACATTCCAAAAGTATAGCAATTCTGTTTAGTTAAGATTAAAAAGTTTACTATTTGCATGTTTTTTTGTGAAACGTTAGTGAAGCCTGCGGATTAGCCACTGCTGGACGTAGACCTCTCCTAAGGAGCTCCACTTAACCCAAACCTCGGATTCACGCACCCAGCCGCATTGTGCAGATCGCCGCTCCGTCAACCCATATTGCGTTTACCCAGTTGCGTAGCGTGGGTTTTCGCCACCCGGAATTTCAAGCAAGATTCATTATTATTTATATACATTATTCAACGGAATGAATATACATCGTACAACTTATTGAAAGTCAATATAGACTACCACTGATTCGGAAGGAACATATACATCTATGGGAAGAAATGGCGCAAGAAACCCACAGGAAGTTTATCAGATTGTTTCCAACGCATAACTTTACTAACTTAACACCAGGTACATGCAACAATAAGTAATAATAATAATTAATCTTTAACTGTATTTTAAATTATACATAGTGTTCAACACTTAGCAACCGTTACAGGTAATGTAAAAAAGCATACTTAGTTATAGTTATACTTAAGATCATTTTATTTCTTTACTCCTAAATCAGATCAAATTCAAAACATCTAAAAGTAAATTCAATAGTATTAATTACCTGTAGTATTATTGGAATCACTTTTCGTTATTTTGCATTTGATAAATTAAGAGAATCTTTAATTACCGCCAAAACTGGCTACTTATAGCGGTTATTCAACGTTCTCTTAACCAACAGTAATTAATATCAACATGGATGGAATAAAATATTTACCAAGGAGCTTGATCTAATTTTTTTACATATATATATACAAAATTTGTCATACACAAAGTTCAAAAATGTTATTAAACTAAGTTTGTATAAAAAGGGTTATTATAATATTAAGGAATTTATGGATGATAATAACCCCTGGGAAGGGTGATCGCTACCACGCTATTTCTAATATGTCTTGTGTTGTTAATTGTAAACATGATTGAAAGCTATTATTGGAAAAAAAATCCCGCTGGGTTTCTTGCTGGTTCTTCCCAGGACAGAGATTTTTTTTGCGAAATTTCCAGTGGGTAAACGAAAAAAGTGACTTTCAATAAGTATTGTTATACTTAATCTACATACATTGAATAAAAAAGTTTCTGTTACATTCTTCCGGACCAATATTACTGAAGGCATTAAAAAGGCATATTTTCCGCTATATTTTGCAGCTGCTTTTGGCGCCGGGTGGTTGTCGCTAACACTTTGGCAGTATTCGACTTCATCTCGCCTCCTCTCTTACGCACTTTTGCGGTTTTGCTTGGCACGTAATATTGCGGGCGCAGTTTGGAGTAAATTTTATTGAAAAAATCGTGGCGCTTGCTGTCGCCCCTTTTCGTATGCCGCCTGGGGCCTTGGCACCCCGGCACCCCCCACGCTACGCCACTGCGTTTACCTTAACTCGGTCTCCACTCTATGACACGCCTACTTCAATTTTTATCGCTTCTGCAAAAGATATGACCAGCCCATTGACACTTCAGCCGGCAAATACAGAAGGCTATGTCGGTGACGTTCACCGGCGGATTACTTCGTTACGAATTTCATACACTAGAGAAACTCCGAGCACAGAGCTTTCCATCGCCCGCTGGGTGACTTTGAGTTTGTGGAGTAGTCTTACGTTTCGGCACCATATGTGAGTACATGCAGGACGCACTGGTCGAAGACTTTTGTCTTCAAGCTTTGCAGTATGGGTGACGAGAAGCCCTGACGCAGCTCTCCGAATGCTGCCTAGCCCAACTGAATACGCATATCTGCTCCTTTCTCGAAGTTGATTTAAATTTGGTATTTGCAGTTGCGTTGTCGACCGTGATACCCTGTATTTTATCAATTATGTCATATTCCAATAAACATTCGTGGAAAATCGTTGCAATATCTTCCCCAGTATGTCGACCGCGTGATGGTATAAAATCAAGGACTACGGATCGATACTTCCATTCGTTGTCTATATAATGAATAGTGACCCCGTAGTAACTCCTACCAGCAATTGACGTCAATCCATCAATGGTAAATGACATTTTAAATGAAAATTGTTGTAGTCGTTTCTTAAGATTCAATTGAAGCTCTTCAAACCGTTCTTTGACCTTCCTTCTAATTGTGGACCTTTTAGGAAACACCATATTTGGGTAAATTGATCGAAAATATACTTGTGTAGCTTCGTCATCGAAAAATGAGAAGGGAAGATATTTTTTAACCATCCAATCAACTGTAGCTGTCGTGATGTTGTCACTGCTATTTTCAGACTGAAATAAAACAGTAAATCCTGTGTCTCGCCGATTATAAAAACAAATCCTCAGACACCCCAATTAGTATATTACGTTATAATCATAATACATACACTGAATTTTAGTTAAACATTTTAATGCACTGATTATTTATCAAATTAGTTATACTAATTCCGGAAGAATGTTGTGGTCACAGTACAAATCCATGAACGCAAAGACTTTAACGTCCTTGAAATAAAGTTCATTTTTCTTTATTTTTATTGAATGACAGAATTAGTAATAATAAAATAAAACTGCACTCTTAAAAGTCTTATTGCCTTAAGTTACGGTCCATTTCAGTTTGTTTTGACTGTACAGATTTAGTGTGACTGTAATTTATGTAGTTTTAATTATTTCTGGGATAAAAAATTACCTATATTAAAAATGATAGGAATCGATTCAGTAAACGATTCTGAACAAACTACTTTCTCAAAGTGCGTTAATTATGTTACGTGTTGTATATATATATATATATATATATATATATATATATATATATATATATATATATATATATATATATATATATTTATATATATATATAACTACCACTCATTGACTGACTATAACGATATCTCAGGAACTATAAAACATACAAACTTGAAGTTTATATGAAAGTCCTACGTTTTTGAAGTTAGAGACACGAAAATCGGCATTAAAGTTATAAGTTTTCAATAATAAAATCCTGAATAAGCTGTTTTACGACATCATAACCCTAAGGGGGTGAAATTGGGGTAAAATGGTTACATGCAAGTCCTATATTTTTAAAGTATAGATATGAAGATCGACATTTACTTTATTAGTTTTAAATAATAAATACTTGCGTAGTTAAGCTTTACCTATATAGCCTCTTTATACTTAGGTAAGACTTTTGCAGCGAGAAAATTTCAAAATCTCATAGGAAATCAGATATTGTACGCGGACGAAGTCGCAGGCGGCCGCTAGTTATATAATATATGTGTTATGTAATGGAGAAGATAACCATTTTTTGTTTTATATGCCAAAAAATTCTACAAAAAATTACGAGAATAACTGTATTTTTAATTTCTTTCTATCTTCAAAACTGACAGAGATATAAAGGCGCAAAGTTAACATTTTCGGTCTAAGCCGCGGGCCGAGCGCGACATCGTTGATGACGTCACGATTTCCATTTTCGTGTGAGCGACCTGACGCGCACTTAGAAAATCAAAACATTTACTCAAATGTGACCGTCGCGCGCGGATCTACTTGCTATCTATTTTTAACAAGAAACATTATAGAACACCATCTATTAAATATTGTGCTGTGCCTCAATGTAAAAATACAACCACAAAAACACCTGAAAAGTTGTTTTTAATGTGCCTAGAAACCCTACCATCAGAAAAAAATGAACAAATGCTATGAGAAGAGCACATCCTTTAGGACCAAACACGGTAGCATATTGTTGTGAGAATAGCATATTGTTGTGAGAATAATTTGGATTTAAGTATTCAAATAATAATATAACCTTCACATGATACCTCTTGGTTATTGCTAGTAAATGCTTTCTATTAGACATGTCTATTTCTATTACACATCTACTTGAGTCGCAGTGTTTAAGTAACTAAGGATTCATTGAATCATTGAACCTTTCCACGCTTAATGATCATTACAATTTCAAGAAGAAACAATACCTAATACCTACATATTTAACTAAAACTACTTCAGTGTAAATAAACATCCAAACTTGGGTAAAGTACTTACCTATATAATGTAGATAAGTCAATGAACTGTCGTGAGTTTGTAAGTTTAGATACCTATGTTTATATGTTTGCAACAAATTTCAAAATGTTTATAATGCTTATAAAGGTTAAAATATGGAATATGTTAACAAACGTTTTTATATTTTTACGATATTTCGAGCAAAAACTAAACACATCGCAGAGCTGTTCAACCTGCATACTTTGCGGGCCGCAAATAATGGAAGAAGTTTGATTATGAAGTGGAGCACTTAAATTTTTTTTCGTGTTGTCCTATTTTTATTTATTACATAGTTGGTATATTTTAAATATTGATGGAATACAAATTACGAGGTTCCTTATTTTTTTATAGACTTTAAATAATTGTTTGTATTTCGTTCTAGGTCGAAAACGATATGGAAAACTACGTGAAGTACAAAACTAGTTGATGGTCCTCTCAAACTTAAAAAAGATGTTTTGCCTCACAAGTTTGCTTGTTAAAATCGGTATACAGAAAAACCACAAAGATGTTTACTATCAAAACTAAATGCCAAATCTAGGTCAGAAACAGTTGCACATGCGATTGCCATTACTTCACAAGAAATTGAGCATATAGGTATATGTTGTCGATCCTGCTAATACTCTTGATGATAATATTGGCATTGATCCCTTGCCTAAATAATATATAACTACGCTTTTAATCATAATAATAATGCGACCCTTTTTCTATTAATATTGAAATCATCTTATTTTTAGATAAAATCATATTTTTATTTTTTATACACCGAAGGTATATTTGTAGTACGTTATAAACAACAGGATTTTTTATAACCATAAAAACCTCAAAAAGGTTAGGGTGCACTTAAGAAGAATAAGAAAACAAAACTAGTTAGAGCCAGATAGTAAGTAGGTAGGTAAGGAATGTTTACGTATTTTTGTTATACCTATTCTTATCATTAGCAAATGAAACCCAGAAGTATTAATGTATGGGTACCTAGGTTATAAAAATACTATCTTATTCTTATGCGTATTTCAGCCGCGACAAAATCCTTGTTTCTTAGAAAATATTCCGCCACCATCATGTCACGGACTATTGGAAGGTTGTCAGATTGACCCTTTTGAAACCCTTCTTCCATCATTAAATACTTAAAAACACCAGAGCGCACGAGGGCAATAAACTCACCCGCGAAATATTACTATAATTTATATTGTTATTTTATTGTTTGTATAATTTATATTGTACAAACGTATGATCGGCGCGCTGGAACTGTATGGCGGCGCGGCCGCATGGAATCGATGACGTCACGCGCTACTCGCCAGCACGGGCGAGATTTATAAATATTATAAAAATATAGATATTTTTAAAATGTACGTAAACTTTCTACGCTTATAACTTCGGTAATAGTGCACCGATCGACGTGAAAAAAAAACTAGAATTATGTGTTTGGTCTAGACTTTTTACCTACGTACTTAAAAGTCTAATATTGTAACCTTGTTATCTTCTCCATTGTGTGATAAGTATATTTTTCTTACCTGTCCACTTTTTCCGGTGATTATTAAAAAGCTTGTGATATCTCCACTTAATTTTGGTTTTTCAGGAAGAAATATTTGTGATTCCTTTTTGTGGAAAGATATTAGATGCTTCCTTAAGCCTGAGGTGTTTCTGTTTTTCATTTTTATTTCAACCTTTTTATGTTGGCATAATTTACACAAAGCAATTTGGGATGCAAGAATTATGTCGAAAAACTCATCAAATTTACTTTTAGGTCTTTTAGATCTATAACGCCAACTCTCACTACTCCGACTAGAACTATTCGACTCTTCGTCACTCATGTCAAATTGTAAACTTATCACTCCGAGAACAACAAGGATTAGAGTAAAAATAATTAATACATTAGACTCGAAGGAAAGCTCAATTGGGAATGACTGGAATTAAAATAAATACTACTATTTGTAAGTACACGCCGAAAGACCGACAAAGGAAAGTTCGGCATCCTTTGATAAAATTAATGATTCTTCAGAAGATTAATAAAGTAGGTGCGTTGCCAGATAGGTATAGTGTGCCTACGTATAAATGAAATGTAAATATATAAATAAAATTGTGTATATTATGTTCTTCTTATGATTGAATTAATCTACGTTAATTAAATTAAATTTGCCTTAACTCGTTTGAAATTCAAAATTCAAATATGTTTTATTCAAGTGGGCATTAAAAATACACTTTTGAATAGTCATATAATCACTGTTTTCCCCAATTTTTTCTTTTCCATGTCCAGGGGTTCTGATTCTACTGAGAAGAATCATGGAAGAAAGTAAGAAACTCAGTAGTTGCTCTTTTCAAAATATTTTTACAATAGTTCTATAATTATGTAAAGCGATAAGTCAAATATAAAATGTCAAATGTATATGTAGATACCAAATCGGTTTAGAAATTTCTAGTTAGTCCTGTGTAGTACGAGAGGTCAGTTCCAAGCGTTTTTGTCTGACTCAATTGAAAAGGTGAAAAATCTAACATTTCTTTTGGAATCTTATTATAAAAGCGTATATCGCTACCCAAGAACGCATTATATACTTTGTGTAACCGGAAAGCAGGTATTGTGATTTTATTTTTATTTCTACTATTAAAATTGTGCAAATCACTATTATTTACATCAATTCGATGCAATCAATTTCTTTAAACGGTTATCTAAGAGATACTCGGGCTCCTAAAATGTACATAGATCTTATTTTACGCTTTTTATTTAATCATCATTCATCATCATTACAGCCCTTCACAAGTCCACTGCTGAACATAGGCCTCCACCAAGTAACGCCACAAAGCACGGTCCTGAGCCACCTGCATCCACCGACTTCCTGCATGTCTTACCAGGTCGTCACTCCATCTAGTGGGGGGTTGCCCTACACTACGCCTACCGGTACGAGGCTGCCACTCGAGAACCTTTCTTCCCCATCGGTTATCGGTTCTTCGAGCTATATGGCCGGCCCATTGCCACTTCAGCTTACCAATCCGTTGGGCTATGTCGGTCACTCTGGTTTTACTGCGGATATCCTCATTTCTGAGTCTATCACGTAGAGAAACTCCGAGCATAGCCCTCTCCATAGCTCGCTGAGCGACCTTGAGCGTCCTCATACGACCAGCAGTGAAGGACCACGTCTCTAATCCGTAAGTCATCACTGGCAACACGCACTGGTTGTACACTTTAGTTTTCATAGATTAAGGTCTACCTGACGAGAAGATGTGTCGTAACGTTTGTTTAAATTTATGACATTTACCAAATCATTGTATTTTGGACATTTGTATTCTTCAATATTAAAAATTCTATCATTCGTCGTCAACATTTTTAAAAATTGTTTTTCTGTTGAACCAATTTTATCTAATGTTTTTTGGAAATCAAACAAAATTTTTGATTAATTTAAAATTTTATTTTCAAGTAATAACCACTTGTAAAAAACCCACACTTCGTCACAAGAACAATGTAAAATTTTGTGTTTATTTTTTGCAAATATATGATTATTACACACATAACGTTTGTTTAAATTTATGACATTTACCAAATCATTGTATTTTGGACATTTGTATTCTTCAATATTAAAAATTCTATCATTCGTCGTCAACATTTTTAAAAATTGTTTTTCTGTTGAACCACCTTTGTATGCGATCACTTCGTCTTTGCACAAATTTCTAATATACCAATTTAATATGGGAATGATGTTCTCTTGTTTGTAGGCACATTTTAATTCTTCGGTCACATCAAAATATGGAATGCCGTGCACGTGTATATCACAATAACGAACAGTTTTTTTGTCTTTTGGCGACAAATAATTGAAAGGATAACTTGGCTGAAACAAATAATGATCGATAAACGAATCATTTTTATTAGATAGTTTTACGTTTAGAATAGCCATTTCTCTACATTGAAAATGTTTATGAGGATATGTAATGTAAAATCCGTCCATGTCGATGATGTATCTAATATTTTTTTAGATTTTGTGTCATTTTGAACCAAAATGTTAAAAGTATTTACACGTGACTAAAATATGTTTGTTCCAACAAACTTCACATAACAATTCATTCTTCATTACTTCCCATCACCCCATTTCTTCCTTCTGCTCTTTTCTTCCTGTAATTTAAGAAAACAGAATCACATTTACTAATGATCAACTAATGACTGTCATTGTTAAAAAAGTATTTTTTAACTTTTTACTTTCTGCTATTGTCTTTGTATTTATGGCTAGGAAATGTCCGCGGCGCGGTCTCAATGCATGTTGGCGAACTTCACATGCCTTCGAAATTTTCTCAGACATGCAGGTTTCCTCACGATGTTTTCCTTCACCGCCGAGCACGTGGTAAATCAGCACTTAAAATTGCAATTAACAATTTAAGTGGTGTCGGTGGGGATCGAACCCGCGTTACATACTGTAAAATTTACAGCTTGCGCTAACCATCTGAGCTACCACGGCTTAATCATATACACACACACAATATTTAAATATAATTTGTTAACACTAAATCATACACACGTAAGAAAATAACAGAAAGAAAAGTAAGTGTGTCAATAGAATAAACACTTAAAATTGCAATTAACAATTTAATTGGTGTCGGCGGGGATCGAACCCGCGTTACGTACTGTAAAATTTACAGCTTGCGCTAACCATCTGAGCTACCACGGCTTAATCATATACACACACACAATATTTAAATATAATTTGTTAACACTAAATCATGCACACGTAAGAAAATAACAGAAAGAAAAGTAAGTGTGTCAATAGAATAAACACTTAAAATTGCAATTAACAATTTAATTGGTGTCGGCGGGGATCGAACCCGCGTTACGTACTGTAAAATTTACAGCTTGCGCTAACCATCTGAGCTACCACGGCTTAATCATATACACACACAGTATTTAAATATAATTTGTTAACACTAAATAATAATAATAATAATAATATTCCACAACTATCACACAACGCCATCTAGTCCCAAGCTAAGCAGAGCTTGTGTTATGGGTACTAGACAACTGATAAACATACTTATATATTTCTAAATACATAAATATTATAGATAAATTACACCCAGACACAGAACAAATGATCGTGCTCATCACACAAACATTTGTCCTGGGTGGGAATCGAACCCACGACCTCCGGCATAACAGTCAAGGTCACTAACCACTAGACCAACAGGCCTGTCGTTCAAAATCATACACACGTAAAAAATAACAGAAAGAAAAGTAAGTTTGTCAATAGATTAAACACTTACATCTATGGCCTTTGATGCGTTGAAGTAACGCAAATGTATTATTGATAGATACACTGCGGTCAAACGACCATACACTAACTCCATGACTGCAGTTGCTTGGTCTTATATAGTACCAGTAAGTAATAATTCTAATCTAAAGAATTTCTACAGTAGAATTGATAATAACTTTATGCGTCAACAACCTTATCTCACATTCTTCGTGTTGCGTCTTATTTAGTGTATTAATGACTCAAATACGTTTTGTATAACAGAAAAAATGCAATTTAATATTTAGAAATCACATAATTGATCATTCCTATGTTAGTCATTGAGTAGATTGTACTGTAGTAATCTACTAATAGCAGTAATATCATGGATACACTAGATGTACAACAACATCTGAAAAAGATTCACCCTAGTCTAGAAAATAATGTTTATGCTGCTAACAGACTGCCCATGTACACCCACGTACCAACGTATATACCTAGTCAGGTCATAAGTATTGTCACACAGTAAAAACTTTTCTTTTAGAATGCTGGCCACAAAAAAGTTTATTGAATTCGAATTGTTCATGAAAATAAAACTGTATACTTTTTAGAATTTTACTCATTTTTACATATGGAGTGGACGCTTAAAAAAGACCGTGTTGCAGTTGCGATTACGCGCCAATTAAATTTTTTGATATACTGAAAAATTTGAATATAACCAAAAGATTCGTTTATCGTACCGTCAACGATACAATGAAGACTCTAGTGTAGATGACAGGTCAAGAAGTGGTCGCCCTCGATTTGTTAGGACTCCAGCAGTGATAAAAGCTGTAAAGGTGTGAATTCAAAGAAATCATAAACGTAAGCAGAAACTGTTGGCCCTTCAGATGGGGTTAAGCAGAACCACGGCGTTAAATGAAGACTTAGGGCTTCGGGCATATCGAAGAAAAACAGGACATCGTTTGAATGCTCGTCTAATGGATCTGAGACTGAAGAGATGCCGCGCTTTGGTGAAGCGGTACGCGGGAAAAAAATATCGGGAAATTCTTTTTTCGGATAAAAAAATTTTTACCGTAGAAGAGAGCTACAACAAACAAAATGATAAGGTGTACGCACACAGTAGTGAAGAAGCGAGCAACCGTATTCCGCGTGTCCAACGAGGTCATTTTCCATCCTCGCTCATGGTATGGTTGGGAGTTTCTTATTGGGGCTTAACAGAGGTACATTTTTGTGAGAAAGGTTAAAAACTAATGCAGTTGTGTATCAAAATACAGTCCTGACGAACCTTGTGTAACCTGTTTCTCATACCATGTTCAATAACAGGCACTGGGTATTCCAACAAGATTCGGTGTCAGCTCATAGAGCGAAGAGCACACAAGACTTTTGACAGCTCCGTGGCGTAGTGGCTTAGCAATGAGTGGCTGCGCTTGGGGGTCGCGGGTTCGAATCCCGCACGGAACAAGTATTTGTACGACCTACAAGTAATTGTTCCGAGTTTGGATGTTTGTCCTTGTGAAATTTGTGTTTGTAAACTGCCCCCCACGATACAGGAGAAAAACCTAGTGTGGAGGTAACGTTCTTTAAAAACAAAAAAAAAGACTGGCTGGCGGCGCGTGAAATCGAATTCATCCGACACAAAGACCAGTCCAGATTTGAATCCGTTAGATTACAAGATATGGTAACACTTGGAGGAAAAGGCGTGCTCAAAGCCTCATCCCAATTTCGAGTCACTCAAGACATCTTTAATTAAGGCAACCGCCGATATGACATGGACCTCGTTCGTGGTGAGTAGACGACTGGCCGCGCGATTGAAGGCCTGTATTCAAAATTACGGAGGTCATTTTGAATAAACTATAGTGTCATAAGAATCCATGTTTTGTTAAGTTCATTTTGGTATATAAATGGTTACATAATGAATAATCGATACGAATGACGTCGGTGAATATTTTGATTCATATGGACGGGCACCTGTACGAAATTGTAAAAGATGGAACTGGAATGTTGATAGGACTTCAGTTTGTGGCGAATATTGCTTAATGTATTTGCTATATAAGTTTCAGGGATGTTCAATGCATAGTTTTACGAGTATATTTACAGAGAACACATTGTACAACGATATGTTAGTGGATGAGATGTTTCGCTCCTATTTTATAGATAATAAGTAATAAGATTTTGTATTTTATAAATAAAAATTTTAACAAAATTAGGTAATGTGTTTAAAAGATGGAACTGGAATGTTGATAGGACTTCAGTTTGTGGCGAATATTGCTTAATGTATTTGCTATATAAGTTTCAGGGATGTTCAATGCGTAGTTTTACGAGTATATTTACAGAGAACACATTGTACAACGATATGTTAGTGGATGAGATGTTTCACTCCTATTTTATAGATAATAAGTAATAAGATTTTGTATTTTATAAATAAAAATTTTAACAAAATTAGGTAATGTGTTTTATTGATGATTCAGATTAGTGTTGTAGATAGGAACAAAGGAGTATAATACAATAGCATAAGCCGACCCACACGCTTACGAATAATAGATAATGACGGTAGTCAATCAACAATAGATAAGTAGATAAGGACAATGGAGCGCTAATGACGGTTGAGGCTCGTAGCGGATATCAATTAGATAAGAGTTAATTGATCTGCTCATCTCCGGAACCGTGCATCCTACGCAAAAATGGACCGCAGATTCGTGATCAAAGCATGCCAAAACCTTTTTTTTTTTTTTTTTACGATTGTGAGTCGACGAACGTCGTGCGCCAGAACTGGTACAACCTTTCTACAAGTGCGCCAGAACTGGTACAACCTAACTACTTTCGAGCTCTGGTTCTGTACTCGGATAGCCATCGTAGCCCTACTGTACAGACACTTCAGCACTTCAATATACCGACAGTCAACTAGGCACCGCTGAAGAGACTGTAGCACCGCCCAAATTTCGACGGAATCAAAGGCTTTCTCATAGTCCACATACGCCAGGCAAAGTGGCAGATTGTACTCATCGGACTTCTGTACAATTTGCCGAAGGGTATGTATGTGGTCTATGGTACTGAAGCCTTTTCGGAAACCGGCTTGTTCGGGAGGCTGGAAGTCGTCGAGTCTGCGTGCGAGACGATTCGTAATGACTCTCGAAAACAGCATGTAGACGCGGCTCAGAAGGGAAATCGGTCTGTAGTTATTCAAGAGAGCGTTGTCGCCTTTCTTAAAGAACAAGACCACCGCGCTTCTGCTCCACGCCTCCGGAGTAGTGCCACCATGGAGGACGGAATTGAAGAGCTTCTGAAGGACTTCAAGTACCGGTGTTCCACCCGCTTTCAGAAGCTCCGCTGTAATTCCATCCACGCCCGGGGCCTTGCCGTTTTTAAGGTGGTGGAGAGCCATTCTAATCTCGCTCAGACTGACGCCCGGGACATCATCGGAATAGTGTCGGATAAGACTAGCTCTTGGATCGTTACTCACACTTGCGTGTGGCTCCAACGATGATGTGTACAGCTGCCCATAGAACCTCTCAATCTCACTCAGAATCTCAGGTGTCCCGGAAACGATGTTGCCACACTCAGTCTTCTTCAGCCTTGACAGTTGGCTGTTTCTGGCAGACAGATCTGTGGCAAATACTTTGGAGCCCTGGTTCCGCTCGATCGCTTCTTTAATACGAGCAGTATTAAAGTTGCGTAAGTCTCGCCGCATGCATTTGGAGTTCTGTCTGTTCAGTTGCCTGTATGCTGTCAAATCTGTTGACAATTGCAGCCTCATCTCCCGTCTAACAGCCATAAGATTAAGAGTGTGATCGGAGAGTTTTTGTGTTCTTCTGCGGCGGGTCTTGCTGAACTTAGCTCCGACCGCATGGACAGTTTCCACGAGCTTGTCATTCATATCATTCACTGCATTGCAATCCTCTAGGCACTGAAAGCGGTTTTGTAACTCGAGCTGAAAGGTTTCGGGATTCTGGATTAGAGCACGAGGGGGGACGGAGCGTTTACTTCATTAGACGAGACCTCTCCAACTTAACGTTTAGGTTCAGTGTGCCTCTAACCATTCGGTGATCGCTGCCAGTTTTCACCCTTGCGATCACTGAGACATCACTGAACAGTTGGCGTCTGGTCGTCATAGTGAAGTCAATCTCATTTTTTGTCGAACCGTCGGGGCTCGACCGGGTCCACTTCTTGTGGGGCCGCTTCTGGAAGAAAGAGTTCATCATAAAGAGTCCCTCTTTCTCCATGAAGTCGGCCAGCTGCTAGCCCCTTCGGTTCCGTTGCCCTACTCCAAATTTCTTCACCTTCAGCTCACCGCTTTCTCTTGTGCCTAGTTTTGCGTTGAAGTCTCCCATCAACACCGTGTAGTGGGTTTTGGAGGAACGCATGGCTCTGGAAATATCCTCATACTCTTACCTTATACTTTCCTCCACCTCCTCATCTGGATGTGCCGAGGTTGGTGCGTAAACCTGTATGACCTTCAGCGAATACCGTTTGGTGATTCTGAGTATCAGGTACGCGACTCTCGTCGACACACTCCCAATCTTTACAACGTTGTTGACGAGAGACTTGTGGACGATAAATCCGACACCTCCTTGGGACAGATGGTCGCCCTCCCGGTGGTAGAACAAGTTGCCGGACTCGAGGATTGCCGTATCCTCCCCCTCGCATATATGCCAGCGCAACTTGTCTACCTCTTCTTTTAGCTCCAGTATCTTCTCGTCAGTGCTCAGAGTGCGTGCGTTATATGTTGCCAGGTCGAGTCGTCGTAGGTGGCAACCGACCCTCCACCGGAGATTCTTAGCACCCCCTGCCCCGCCGTTACCATGGTCGCCACCGTAGCCAGGAATAGCGGGGCCGCCGGGGACTGGGGGCCGTTTTTTTTGCGTCGTTATTCATGGGGGGATATTCGCCATAGTTGCCACGCTTGGCGAGCGGGTTGGCAACCGCAGTTTTTTATTATAACACAGTTGTTATCAGGAAGATGCTGCTGCCCATCTCCTGCCTGTCTCCCTCTGTCGCCTCTTACGACACCCACGGGGAGATATGGGGTAGTGGATATTCTCAACCGCCACTACACGGCAACACTATACGAAACGGATATGGGGCCAGGAACATCGAGCACTCTTAAGCAAGAAGTTTCCTGACTCTAGCGGTGGATACGGTTTATGAGTACGGAGAGCGGCGCCTCGCAATATTGACACTCCTATCCTCCCGCGGCCTCACCACCACCGCAGCAATAGTGTCGCTCCGCCTGAGTCGCATAAGATGGAACGAGTTGCGCATTCTTATACCAACACACCTCTTCTCCCGCAACTCTACCTCGGTTGCGGCGGTAGGAGTAGAGGACATCCCTCGCCACAGCAAACTAACATACATCAGAAGTGGGCTCGCCAAGCCCACTTGCCATCTCGGGCCATTAATAGGGGTTTCTTCTTGGTTGACCGTAGGTGACCAAGCCACGACTAAGATGCTGCCTGTTGCGATAAGGTGGGAACTAAAGAATAATCGTCGACGGAAATACCGAAGAATCGAAAAATTCAGTTTCATAGCATTTCGAAAAACTTATTGATCAATCTAGTAGTTTGGTGGGGAAAGTCATCAGCCTGTATCAGGCTCATGAGTGCAAACATAACGTATTTTATATTGTAACTACTGGGAATACTCCTATCCAGAGAGCTTCGTTATTTACGTCCATTTATCTTTTTTAGAGAAACTATCGTCAATTCCGTCTCGCAAGAAAGAAAATAATTAATTCGCCGCTCACCCCGGCGCATTTAGCCGCGTCTCTGTAATTTATTGCACTAAAAAGAGCAAAATTAAACAGTTTAAGCGAAGCAAGACTTTAATGTAATCTTATTTAAGATTCAGTAAAATAATGTCGCATTACTTTTTAGTTACTGGCGACAAAACGTTGAGGTTTAGGTTTTTGTAATGTAGATAATTTATTATTTCTTTATAGGGTTTTGCCAGATAAGTCCTTCAGATCGATTTTCGGTCACAATGGCTAGCTCCAACAGAAATCAGCGCTGTGCTGGCTTATAGTGAGTGAATGTGTGCAGCAAGCACAGGTGCACTCTTATTTCCCTAATTCTTATTTAGATGTAACAGCAATCCGACACGTTCGGACACAATTTCCTGACTCCGAGCCGTTACTGAGAGTTTCTCGACAGAAAAACTCAATAATTAATTTTTCGGGTTCCGGGTTCGAATCCGGAATCAAATGAAAATTATGATTCCGGATTCGAACCCGGGACTTCATAACTATCAGTTGACCTTACGACCACTAGACAAAGGGGCAGTCAATAATACCTAAGTATGAGAATTTATTAGTGCCTACGGGCTCGAGCCAGGTTTGTGTGCACGTTCTGTAAAGCTTACAAACCCCTGAACTACCACGGCTTAATTCAACGTTCCTCAGCAGTTTTGAAACCTCGGACATACATTATTTCATATATCCAGTATTCGATTAAAGCAATGAAATGAACAACTTAGTAATCAAGGTGATGATCAATATTTAGCCATTTTTGGCAGGAGAACTGACAAGCGCATCACAGTACCAGAGATAAAGCTTAAGGCCATGTATTCCTGCAAAAGTAGGCATTTAGCGCTGTCCTGGCCGCGCACGAATTATTTCGCGCGGACTCCAAGGCAGTGAACTTGCATGACCCAACCAGCAACACAGTTTAGAAATAAGCAGTAGGATGACTTTTTATTTGACTTTACAAATGCATTTTTTATGATCAAACTTTTTTTATTATAGCGATAAATTAGAGTTACATAATAAATAGAAAATTAACAACCAGTTCGCTTTTGATAGGTATTTTGATAGGTAGGTGGTACTGTATGAGTAGAGAACTGTTTTTAACTTTCGTGTGAACACACGTAACGCTAGGGGAGAAAGTCAAACTTACAGTGAAATTCATAGGACGCGTTTGCAAATCAACCAAAATTAGGGTGTTTTTCGGTAGATTTTGTGACAAAACTACAAGTGGAACTTCTAGACTAGTGGAACTAGGTGTGACGAGTTTGGGTTCGTTTTGTTAGTTACAATAAGAACTTACCTCCGGACTTGATGGAGTGACCTGAAGGTGTAATTCAGTGATTATAACTGGAACTCCTAGACTAGTAGAACTAGGTGTGCCGAGTTTGGGTTCGTTTTGTTAGTTATGATAAAACCTTACCACCGGACTTGATGGAGTGACACTAATTTCTATGCCTCAGATGGTTTAAGAAAACTCAAAAGCGCGGTCTCTGCGAAATACCTAGCCTTAAGATAGTACATAAGAATAGTATAATATACTGCTTGTTCCAACTAGATAGGTACCATCATCTTACCTATTTCTGTCGCAGTAAACAGATATTACCGCACTTTTATGTTCCGGTCTGAAAAGTATAGAGCCAGTATAATTATTATAGGCTGTAGCTGTGTCCTCAGCGACTACAATGTACCTGTAGCATTCTTTGGAATTAGATGAAGTTGCCTATGTGCTGTAGTAGTTTTTTTTACCACGAGGTGGACTGTAAGTATGTAAGTATCTAAAGGCAGCGCTAGGTCGGCTCAGAAATTCGGGATCTTATAAGACCACAGTATAAATCTAGGATTTTCCCCTGTATCGTGGAGGCACAATTTACTTTCATAAATTGCACAAGGACAAACACCCAGATGTGGAACCATTACTTATAGGCTATACAAACATTTGTTCCGTGCGTAATTCGAACCCACGGCCCTTAGCGCTACAACTCATCCGAGAGCCATCATCATGTGTAACAGTGGACTTTTATGGGCTGTAATGGATCGATATATGGAGGGATAATAATAAAAATAAGTAGTGCGACAACTGCTAGGTTATATGATAGGTTAGTGGACGGTCTGCAAACCCAAAAAGTCTAGCGTTCAAATCCGCTACTAATTCGCAATGAACCACTCCTAACCCCTTTAAGTTGTGGTGTGTGTGGTTAACGGAAATATTAGTAAAGTTAACAGCAGCGAGAGCTGCGAGGCAGACTGTCTCGTTGGTCTAGCGGTTGTAGTGGCGCGATTACTGATCATGAGGTCCTGGGTTCGAATCCCGGGCCGGGCTAAAAATTAGTTGTTGAGTTTTTCCGTCAAGAAATTCTTAATGGCTGCCCGGAGTCAGGATGTTGTGTGCTTCGGAAGGCACGTAAAGCCGTAGGTCCTGCGCCTGATCTCTCTCCGGTCGTGTTGGTTTACCGTCCCATCGGAATATGAGAGTGGTGGAATAGAGAGTGCACCTGTGCTTGCGCGTACACTTGGGCACAATAATCCTGTTCTGCGCCGATGGCTAGTCTCCGTTGAGGCTGGCCGCCGTGACCGAAATTCGGTCTGGAGGACATACTACTCGTATACTATACTAAAGTAAACAGCATTACGTTAGAGTAACTTGAACTAATGCCAAAATATTTAAAAAAACATATTTTTATAGCATTGGTTGACAAACGAGCACACAGTCCACCTGATGGTAAGTGCATGCCGTGGCTCATAGACATTCACATTTATCTTCAATTAAGAGTCAAAATGCAGATGCGTTGTCACCCCTGAAAACTAAGATGGAATGTCTCGATTCCAGTTAAAAATTTTAACGTGGTAGAATGCTCAATTGGTAGTAGAATATGAAAATACTTAATGCTCTGTATTTTATAGTGTAGAGAATTCTGGCAAACCCTTTAAAATGGTCTCCGGTTCTCCACACTCACCATACGACTACTCTATTTGTACCGGTAGAACACAAAGTTAACATGCTATTAGTTCTGGAAAACATTAATAAAAACCATTATAACGAAAATTTGGATAATAAATATAGAACCAGGAAAGTTAGAGAAGGGAAATTTCAGCCTAGAGTTAAAAACTAATTTGGTAAAAGATGTAAAAAATATTTAATACCAAAGCTTCTTAATGAAATAGATTGGCTAAGGCAAGATAGACCTAATTGCAAATTAACAATTAAAAAGAAACTTGGGAAATATTTTTGGATAAAATGCTAAATGTATGACCATTTAGAAAACTATTATTTGTTTGTAATACTTAAAAAATATATCCGGGTTATATTTACAATTTTTATTTTGTTGCAATGTTATGTGGGTGGGGTATTGTATTTGGAATTGATAGAGTGTGGAATTTATAGTATAGTAGTTAGTTAGTACCAGTTCTGGCTCACTGATTTAGAAGTGGTACAACGTTCATCGAGACTCACGATCCTAAAAAAAAAAACAAAAAAATAAAAGGTTTTGGCATGCTCTGATCACGAATCTGCTGTCCGTTTTTGCGTAGGATGCACGGTCCCGGAGATGTGCAGATCAATTAACTCTTATCTAATTGATATCCGGTGAGGGCCTCCACCGTCATTAGCACCCCATTATTATTTATTTATTGTTCATTGAATACCGTCATTGTCTATTCGTGCGTCGGATTATCAGTGCTATTGTATTATACTCCTTTGTTCCTATGTACAAGGCTAATCTGAATCATCAATAAAATACATTACCTAATTTTGTTACAATTTTTATTTACGAAATACAAAATCTTATTACTTATTATTTATAAAATAGGAGCGAAACATCTAATCCACTAAAATATCGTTGTACAATGTGTTTCCTGTAAATATACTCGTAAAACTATGCATTGAACATCCCTGAAACTTATATAGCAAATACATTAAGCAATATTCGCCACAAACTGAAGTCCACTCATTCTGAATCCTATCAACATTCTAGTTCCATCTTTTACAATTCCTTTTTAAAAACTCTAGATAGTATCGTACAGGTGCTCGTCCGTATGAATCAATATTTTTGGGAAATCAAACAAAATTTATGATTAATTTAAAATTTTATTTTCAAGCAATAACCACTTGTCAGAAACCCAAACTTCGTCACAAGAACAATGTAAAATTTTGTGATTATTTTTTGCAAATATATGATTATTACACACATAACGTTTGTTTAAATTTATGACATTTACCAAATCATTGTATTTTGGACATTTGTATTCTTCAATATTAAAAATTCTATCATTCGTCGTCAACATTTTTAAAAATTGTTTTTCTGTTGAACCACCTTTGTATGCGATCACTTCGTCTTTGCACAAATTTCTAATATATCAATTTAATATGGGGATGATGTTCTCTTGTTTGTAGGCACATTTTAATTCTTCGGTCACATCAAAATGTGGAATGCCGTGCACGTGTGTTTCACAATATCGAACAGTTTTTTTGTCTTTTGGCGACAAATAATTGAAAGGATAACTTGGCCGAAACAAATAATGATCGATAAACGCATCATTTTTATTGGATAGTTTTACGTCTACATTGAAAATGTTTATGAGGATATGTAATGTAAAATCCGTCCATGTCGATGATGTATCTAATATTTTTTAGATTTTGTGTCATTTTGAACCAAAATGTTAAAAGTATTTACACGTGACTAAAAATATGTTTGTTCCAACAAATTTCACATAACAATGCTTCATTACTTCCCATCATCCTATTTCTTCCTTCTGCTCTTGTCTTCCTGTAATTTAAGTAAAGAGAATCACATTCACTAATGATCATCTAATGACTGTCATTGTTAAAAAAGTATTTTTTAACTACTCTAGTATTCGTAGATGCGGTACACACACAATATTTAAATATAATTTGTTAACACTTAATCATACACACGTAAGAAAATAACAGAAAGAAAAGTGAGTTCGTCAATAGAATAAACAATTAAAATTGCAATTAACAATTTAACTGGTGCCGGCGGGGATCGAACCCGGGTACTGTGAAATTTACAGCTTGCGCTAACCATCTGAGTTACCACGGCTTAATCATATACACACACACAATATTTAAATATAATTTGTTAACACTAAATCATACACACGTAAGAAAATAACAGAAAGAAAAGTAAGTTTTTCAATGGAATAAACACTTAAAATTGCAATTAACAATTTAATTGATGCCGGCGGGGATCGAACCCGGGTACTGTGAAATTTACAGCTTGCGCTAACCATCTGAGCTACCACGGCTTAATCATATATACACACACACAATATTTAAATATAATTTGTTAACACTAAATCATACACACGTAAGAAAATAACAGAAAGAAAAGTAAGTTTGTCAATAGAATAAACACTTACATTCAAGGCCTTTGATGCGTTGAAGTAACACAAATGTAGTATTGATCGATCCACTGCGGTCAAACGACCATACACTAACTCCATGACTGCACTTGCTTGGTCTTATATAGTACCAGTAAGTAATAATTCTAATCTAAAGAATTTCTGCAGTGGAATTGATAGTAACTTTATGCGTCAACAGGCTTATCTCACATTTTGTTGCTTATCTCAACATTACTTCGTGTCGCGTCTTGTTAAGTGTATTGATGACTCAAATACGTTTTGTATAACACAAAATAATGCAATTTAATATTTAGAAATCACTATAATTGATCATTCCTATGTTAGTCATTGAGTAGTTTGTACTGTAATAATCTACTAATAGCAGTAATATCATGGATACACTAGATGTACAACAACATCTGAAAAAGATTCACCCCAGTCTAGAAAATAATGTTTATGCTGCCAATAGACTGCCCATGTACACCCACGTGCCAACGTATATAATATGCAATTTGGATACAGATGATAAACCAGGGTCACATTGGGTAGCTTTATATATATCGATATGAATGACTTCGGTTAATATTTTGATTCATACGGACGAGCACCTGTACGATATCATCTAGAGTTTTTAAAAAGGAATTGTAAAAGATGAAACTGGAATGTTGATAGGATTCAGAATGAGTGGACTTCAGTTTGTGGCGAATATTGCTTAATGTATTTGCTATATAAGTTTCAGGGATGTACAATGCATAGTTTTACGAGTATATTAACAGGGAACACATTGTACAACGATATTTTAGTGGATTAGATGTTTCGCTCCTATTTTATAAATAATAAGTAATAAGATTTTGTATTTCGTAAATAAAAATTGTAACAAAATTAGGTAATGTATTTTATTGATGATTCAGATTAGCGTTGTAGATAGGAACAAAGGAGTATAATAAAATAGCACTGATAATCCGACGCACGAATAGACAATGACGGTATTCAATGAACAATATATAAATAACAATGGGGAGCTAATGACGGTGGAGGCCCTCACCGGATATCAATTGGATAAGAGTTAATTGATCTGCACATCTCCGGAACCGTGCATCCTACGCAAAAACGGACCGCAGATTCGTGATCAGAGCATGCCAAAACCTTTTCTTTTGTTTTTTTTTAGGATCGTGAGTCTCGACGAACGTTGTACCACTTCTGAATCAGTGAGCCAGAACTGGTACTAACTAACTACTTAGTATTCATGTTTTAAATTTCTAGTTGTTCGTAATAATACGTGGGTTGAGTACTTATTTAATTTAATTTTGTAATAGGATATAAGAGTTCCAGGTGAAGACTTAGTATCCCAGCACCGAATTCTGCTGGCTGACATCTGCTTAACTGTTCGCCTCAACAAACATAAGGATCGTCCCCCACCCAAAATAAAGTGGCATTTGTTGCATAAGGAGGAGTATGCAAGTGAATTTAGAGAGCTAGTTGTAAACAAGATGATAGAGATGGGTGATATGGAAGGAATGAGTGTGAATGAGTGCTGGAAGGAAATGGCTGATTGTATCCGAAGTGTGGCAAGGAAGGTGTTAGGAGAAACAAAAGGGAAGCGAATGATAGATAAGGATGGGTTGTGGTGGAGTGAAAGTATTAGAGAAGTTTTGAGAGAAAAGAAAAATGCCTTTAAAGAATGGCAGAGCGTAGAAGACCAGAATGATTCCATAAAAGAAAGTAAGAGAGGGGCGTATAAAGAATGTAAGAAGAGAGCAAAGAAGGAAGTTGCTATTTGTAGGGCAGAGGCGCAAGATAAATTATATCGGTCCCTTGAAAGCCCCGAAGGTCAAAAACGACTTTTTCAAATTGCAAAAGCGAGAGAAAGGAATGGAAGAGATGTTTCACATGTAAAATGTATAAAAGATGATTCTGGAAGGATTTTGACTGACGATGAAAGTATAAAGAAGCGATGGAAGGAGTATTTTGAGAAATTGATGAATGAGGAGAATGAATGGAATGGTATGCTTGAAAACCCACCAGTGAATATGGGCTTAGTGAGAGAAATTAGTGTGGAAGAAGTAAAAATGGCTGTTAGGAATATGAAGAATGGGAAGGCGGTCGGCCCAGATGGAATACCAGTAGAAGTGTGGAAGTTGCTGAGTGCGGATGGATGGAAGTGGTTGAGTTTATTTTTCGGTAAATTGTTGCAGGAAGAAAAAATACCTGAGGAATGGTGCAGTAGTATACTGGTCCCCATTTTTAAAAACAAAGGAGACGTTCAAAACTGCAGCAGTTACCGGGGAATAAAACTCATGTCACATACGATGAAAGTCTGGGAAAGAATAATAGAGAAAAGAATGAGAGAAGAGTGTGAGATAACACAAAACCAGTTCGGATTCATGCCCGGTCGAGGTACGACAGATGCCATTTTCGCATTACGCCAATTGTGCGAAAAGTACAAGCGCGTTCATAAAAATCTGCACATGGTTTTTGTCGACCTTGAAAAGGAGTACGATCGGGTTCCCCGTGAGGTTTTGTGGTGGGCGTTAAAGATGAAAGGTATGCCTGGGAAGTATGTGAGGTTAGTCCGTGCTATGTACAGAGCATCCCGTACATGTGTACGATCTGCCGCGGGAACTACGGGCAGTATCGATGTGGCGGTAGGGCTGCACCAAGGGTCGGCATTGAGCCCTTACCTCTTCCTACTGATTATGGACGCCTTGACGTCGGACCTGCAGGATGAGGCACCCTGGTGCATGCTCTTTGCCGATGACATCGTGCTTGTCGGGGAAGAAGGCATCGAGGTACAGAGCAGACTGACGGGGTGGCAACAGAGGCCGGAAAGTGTTGGCTTGAAGATCAGCAGATCCAAAACCGAATATCTGTGCTGTGATTTCGGCGGTCTTTCCAGTCCTGTACCCATGTCGTTGGATGGCGCTATACTGCCTACCTGCTCAGAATTCAAGTACCTCGGTTCCCTCATTCAAGGCGACGGCGGAATAGATAGAGCTGTGCAGCATAGGATTAACGCAGGGTGGATGAAATGGCGACAGGTCACAGCCACAACGAGCGATCCCCGAATGCCAATAAGGTTGAAGGGGAAAATTTACAAATCGATCATCCGACCTGTCGTCATGTATGGAAGTGAATGCTGGGCCGTCAAGAAGAAGGATGAAAATAGACTGCATGCGAATGAAATGAGAATGTTACGATGGATGTGTGGTGTGACAAGGATGGATAAGATAAGGAATGAGTATATAAGAGGAAGCCTGAAAGTAGCGCCAGTGGTAGAAAAGGTGAGAGGAAGCAGATTGGCATGGTTTGGGCATGTGATGCGGAGGGATGAAAGTCATGTCACAAAACGAGTGTTGAATATGAATGTGGAGGGACACACGGGCAGAGGAAGGCCGAATAAAAGATGGATCGATTGTGTGAAGAGTGATATGAGAATGAAAGGAGTAAGTATGGAAATGACGGCTGATAGAGAGGAATGGAACAAGAAGATTTAGAATGATGATGATGAGGATATAAGAGTGCGTTTATTCGCCAACAAACTGTCTTTACAGTTTGGCTAAGTTATGAACTCTTCTGTAATGTTTTTTTCTGTAAATGTCATTAAATAAAAAAAACAGCAGCATTACGGTGCTGTTCTACGCTGCTATTCTGTGAGAGCGTGGTTCTGCCCGTGTCAAGCCGACCCTTTCGTGCTACAACTATAATAGAGCTGCAGCGTGGCTCTACCACGCATAAAATAATGCTATGACTAGGGGGGAATTTATACAGGTGATGGGCAGAAGCATCTTACCATTAACAACTTAAAGTAATAAAAACTGCGGCGTCGACGCGCCTGCTGAGCGTAGTTATTGTGGATAAACACTCACTATAAGGCAATCTATTGATCAACATAGACCTCCCCGGTCTATGTTCAATGAACTTTTATATATTGTAATAGATGGGTGGAATGCTAGGAAAGCGTTTCCATCTGAATGATACAACTGGATCGTTACTTTTAAGTAGGGATCATTATTATCATTATAGCCCTTCACAAGTCCACTGATGAACATAGGAATACCACAAAGCACAGTCCTGAGCCACCTGCATCCATCGAATTCCTGCTTGTTCACCATTTCACTCCGTCTAGTGGGGGGTCTTACACCTCGCATACCGGTACAAAGCCGCCGCTCGACAACCTTTTTTCCCCATCGGTTGTCGTTTTTTCGAGCTATATCTCCGGCTCATTGCCACTTTAGCTTACTAATCCGTTGGGCTATGTTGGTTGATTTCCTCATTTCTAAGATTATCACGCAAAGAAACCTCCGAGCATAGCTCTCTCCTTTAATTAGTTAAAATATACCAATTTAAAATACAATACAGCAAAGGAATGAAACTAAACAAAGCGTTCTATTATGCTTACTACTGACAAATATATTTAGAGCTGCGGTTCTAAGGATTAATTTAAAGTAACAAAAACTAATGCAACGGCACTGTAGTGTCTTTAATGGGATTACGTTAACATTTCTTACCTCACTATAACTGTTTACGCAAACTTGCTTATCAGGCACTAATATTGTGTATTTCGTCTCTTAATGCGAACTGTAAATTTAGGTAAGTTTGACCTTAATATAATAACCTATACAACCTTTATATATTATCAGTTGTCAAGCACTGACTTATATTAAGTAAAAAGATATATTTTTTATTGAAGAGTCTGATAGTAAGTGCCGATCGTCGCCCATGAACAACTACAACACCAGGGGAATTGGGGGTTGACGGCCTGTCAAAAACATTAAGCTCGTTTCTTGAAGGTCCATGAGTCGTATCGGTCCGGAAAAATCGCCGGTGGTAAATAATTCCACAAAGTAGTCGTGCATAGAAGAAAACTCTTAATAAATCGCAAAGTAGTGAACCGCCGAGTATACAGCATCCAGATGATGTGGTAACGCAAGTTTTGTCACGATGTGGGCTGAAATTTGGCGGCTAGAATTAATCCGAACAATTCCTCGGAGCACTCACTATAAAATATGTAACAGTAATGCCCGAAGAGCTATTTAAACCTAGGTTAACCCGGCTTTTTGGATAAAGCCAATTCATTCGATTATTGACGAGTTTTCGAATGATCGATTTTGGTGACAACTTTGGAATAAACGAAAGCTCTGCAAGAGATGATAGAGTACCACAAGAAAACGCACCAAGCTCAGATGTATTTACTCTCCTAATTTACTCATAACACTTTACACCATGTAAAAAAATATTTATGATAGATTTTGTAAAAAATAATCGAGAAATATTGATTTCTATTTATAAAATTGCATTATAAATTTTATAGTTCAATTTTCAGAATATTTTCTTCTCACTGTGCCTCAAATCTGCAAAACGCTGTTCGCCATATTAGAAACGTCGTGACGTCACTGATCTCTCGATCACCTACACGATACTTTTGTCCCAATAAGATCGGAGGTAGGAAGGAGTCCAGGTCACAAGACAATCGGGCAATAAAACAATTTGTGTTTTTGCATAAAAGGTTCGACATTAAGCTCAATAATTGTAATATAGTATATAAGGGTAATATGGTCATGCGATTAATATGGTCAATTTCTTATAACTCAAAAACTTCAAAAACTACAGCCTTGTTAACACAGATATGCCTTTGTGATACGATAGCTCTTCATCGGTCAATCAAATAATAAAGGGTCAAAAGGGCGATGCTTAAAAGTTGATTTTTCGAAGTGTTCTTTTGTTAGTGCTATTTTTTTCTTAATATATTAGTTATAGTGTACGACTTAGTGTTTTTGTCTCTGTCCTCCTCTTAGTTTTGGTTTTATATGGCGGCAAAGCTTAAGGTGACCATATTATCCTCACGTACCTTAATCCTATATCTTTTAAATCGAGTAATTCTTATATATATATATATATATATATATATATATATATATATATATATATATATATATATATATATATATATATATATATATATATATATATATATATATAATCGGAATCTCGGAAACGGCTCCAACGATTTTCATAAAATTTTGTGTCCAGGGAGTTTCGGGGGCAATAAACCAATCTAGCTAGGATTTATTTTTAGAATTTTTTTTGTATGTGTTTTCAGGCAATGAAAAACTGCTACAATATAAGAAGGTAAATTTTGACACCGTGATAATGATCGTAATAGCTCAATTGGATATAGAGCGGTCGCGAAATCGTAATGCCTTGGTTCGCGTCCAGTCTCCGGTCCGATGTTTTTTCCCTTTTTATCAAGTTACCTTTTTTTGTGAGAAAATCTATTATTTCGAGCCTTTTTTTTAGTATTTTTTAAAAATACGAAAATTTTAATTAAACTTGCACTCATGATGTTTTATTCAAATAACCCGTTCACTTTTTTCTATTATGACAATAAGATCAAAAAATATTATTCATCAGTATGTAATTTGTATCTAAATGTAATTTCAAAAAAAAAAAAACGAGCAAAGCTCGGTCATCCGGGTACTAGGGATTAAAGTAAGAAGTTTCCGTTTTAATGTAGTAGCAAGTTCGAATTATAATATAACCTGAATGGTCCCAGATTCAATACTATTATTTTTTATGACATTCTATTTTTGAACTTTCAAATGTTTATTTACATTAACGAATACATCAAAAATTAAAGTAAATTTTACCCGACTGCTCCAGAAGGAGGAAAGGGTAATGTTATTCGAGTGTATGTGTAGCTTGATATCTCATCGCATTGTTTTTGTTGACATAAATTGTATGTTATATTGCATATTCACATGTGATATTGTATATTATTTGGCACGGCCTGTAACCTAAACTACTTTTTTTTAAACGTTATGATTTAAAATTTAGGATTTTCTCCTGTATCGTGGAGGCAGTTTACAAACATATATTATTTAACAAACACAAACATCCAGACCCGGAACAATTATTTTATAGAGCATACAAATACTTGTCCCGTGCGGGATTCGAACCAGCGGCCCTCAGCGTTGCAACTCAGTAATAAGCCACTACGACACGGAGCCATCAAAATGTGTGGGTAGCTTCGTCTTAAATGTGGAAGCGAATTAAGGGGTATAATTTTCTTTTCTTTTTAGTAAGCTTACGCATACTTTTTTACGCATTCGTTATGTTTGTTGGATACGTTCTGTTAAACTCGTATCCAACTAACTAACGCAGCAGAGACAGCTCTCAATATCAAAATAGAGAGTTTTTGGTTTATTCGCTTATGTAGTGGAAACTTGACACGAATAAGACAAAGCAGAAAAAGAACCAGGTAAATAATGAAAAATTAAAAGTAATGGTGGAAGCCGATCCTTATCAAACAACCTAGGAATTAGCCTCATGATTTGACGTTAGTACCATACATATAGACTGATTTGAAGTTAAAAATTAAAGTTACAGCCTATACATGTCCCACTGCTGGGCACAGGCCTCCTCTCATTTCTGAGAGGGTTATTTAGGGCAAGGAAAATGTCTGTCGCGTTGAACCAATGCGCGTTGGCGAACTTCACATGTCTTCGAATTTTTTTTTCTTATTTCTCAGATATGCAGGTTTCCTCTCAATGTTTTCATTCACCTCGGCGATGATAAATTAGCACATAGAATTTCTGTTAACAATTTTATTTGTGCCGGCGGGTATCGAACTCGGGCAGCTAGCGTACTTTGAAATTTACAGTGAGCGCTTAGTCCCCGAGCTACCATGGTTTAAAATTGGTTAAATTAAAAAAAGACAATATAGTATAAATTACCATATTTAACATAGTGCTACGAGCTTGGTCAAAGAAAAACTGCCGATTGAATTACCAAAATTGATACTTTAATTACCGTACACCAATTATACTTAAAAAACACTAATAATTAAAGACAGTTGCAGTGCTGATCACTTTAGTCTATTATCTAGATGTTAGTGCTGTTAGCCTATGCGACTCTTACAGCTTCATCTTGTCTCAGGGCTCGCGGCCTGAGTCACTTTAGTTCGCTGTTATATCGCTTCGAAGTATTCGCTTGAATGCCAATTCAATACTGCCTCGGTCGCGGTCCGTACCGGCCTTATATAGGGCCTCTTTTACTGAAACATCTACAATTTTGGAGTACATACCGGTCCCGACTGACTAGGTGTAGAAAGTTCTGGTATTGAATTTTCTAGAAAGCTCTCCTAGTTCTGCTACGCGATACTAGATGGCGCTGATGGTAATTCGCCAGGTGTAAGGCATTAATTATGGTGCTCAACAATTGTATAAAAAACCTAATAAGACATTTTCTATAATATGCGTCACCCCCAATATTAATATTCAAATGTGGGAACACAATATAATTTTTTAACAGTATGTAGTTGTGTTCTCAGTCTAATAATAATAATTTATTGCAATAAATATTCAGTACAATAGTTAAAGATTACATAATATCAAAGCTATCTATAGTTGCCTCACCAGGCGTGCAATAAATTTGCAATTAACTTATAACATAAACTATTTAAAAAAATTTTACTTTTATGAAGAACACGGTGTTAAATCTTGAAATCGTATAATTCGTAAGTACGCGGATTCTACAGACGACGCTATCCGCAAACTCGTTTCAAAAACAATAAAAGCTCTATATTTATTTAGATGAAGAGCAGAAACGATAACATCTTCGAGGGTAAACAAAACCAAATTCTAATTTCCTAACTTTACCAGAATGAAGTCGGCTTGAAGCTGTTCCATGCATAAAGTAATACAACTCGACGTTGGCAGCGTCTTAAAAACTGCTTTAAAGTTAGTGTCGAATCGCCATTCTGAACGTAACTGCTTTTACAACCACTGTCTATGATGTGACCAAATTTTTGAATCTATGAATAGTATTTCGGCTTAAAATATTTTCAAATAAAATTTTCGAAAATATCCTTTATTCTTGGATGATTATACGCCACAATCAAAATGTTTTATACATGTATTTAAAAATAAATTACGTGAGTGTGTGCGAGTACACGCCTAAGATTAAGGGGTTAAAGGTTGTCGTCTTTCTCATTTGAAAATTTAAGACAGAGCACATTTTAGTGATTCCTTCCTGCTTTATAATAAGTTCTATCAAGAATTTCAACGGCAGCCGAGTTCAAGCTAGGGTTGCTTGAAATTCTAGAATTCTTGAATTCTATCGCAACTCTAAATTTTAAAGTTAATATCTGATACACACAAATTATTCTTTGGGCCCCGTGTCACTAACATGCTATTCTGCATTCATTTATTTTTTATATAGAACAGCCTATACAACCAACAGCTTAGATAAGGCCTCTCATCCTTGGAAGGGTTAAAAGGCAGAGTGACCTCCGCGCTGCCCCAATGCATGGTAGGCTTTACATGTCTTCGATTTTTTTTCTCACAAATTTTTGGCTTATTTTCTTTACCGCCAATTACGATGTACATCAGAACTTAAAATTACCGAGGGTGGTACTCAGTTGGAAATAAAAATGTAAATGTTTTACTTGATAGTTCACTCCAAAATAAACTGTTCAGTTGCGGTTCTCAAACTATGCGTGCCTAAATACTGCTTGCTAGCATGTTGTGAAATTATATTTAGTGTGTCCCTGGATGACAGTGACATTAGCAAAATTAACACAGCTAAGACCAGGCACCAAATCTTCCTCAACAGAATTCCACTTATTTTCGAAGTTTTTAATTCTGAAGGAACAGTAAGGATCGTCTTTGAAGAGTTAATCGATTCTGGTGCAGCAGAGTTCTATACAAGAATCAAAATCGATACTGACCTCAACTCGACCTACAATAATGATTTCTTATATTTACGCGAACACTATACATTGATTTAAACTACTTTTACGGATTTTATCACGTTTTATTTATATTAATTTTAATACCCGACGTTTCGGGTGCTTTCCAGCACCCATGGTCACGGGGGACTGAGGTGACTGACGTCCTGATGTCAAAGTTAACCCGGAGTACCTTCAGCTTTTTAATTATTGTCTTTGGTCCGATCTACGCAGAATGAACTAACTGTATTTTGAAGTTTTGCAGTGGTATGCTTGTCTTTGGTCCGATCTACGCAGAATGAACTAACTGTATTTTGAAGTCTTGCAGTGGTAAACCCAAGCATACCACTGCAAGACTTCAAAATACAGTTAGTTCATTCTGCGTAGATCGGACCAAAGACAATAATTAAAAAGCTGAAGGTACTCCGGGTTAACTTTGACATCGGGACGTCAGTCACCTCAGTCCCCCGTGACCATGGGTGCTGGAAAGCACCCGAAACGTCGGGTATTAAAATTAATATAAATAAAACGCGATAAAATCCGTAAAAGTAGTTTTAATCAATCGACCTACAATAGCAAGCGCGTCAACCAATTGCAAATAATTTGTTAATGGTTTTGGCAAATTATTTGATTATTTATATTTTCTAAAACCTTTTATTTCAATTTTTTCCCATGTAAAATGGCAATTTCATTTCATCTGAAATTTGTGTGTAATTGCGATAAACAGCTAACATTGAAAGAATTTTATGACGTCTCATAAAATCCTGCGGACATGGTGCATATACACCAGTAGCAAAATTTTACAAAAGCCATTACCTGCGCCGCGTGACTCGCTAACTTGTTTGAAGTGATGTCTTTATCTCTTATCCTTTTCACACATATAATAATGCACTATTTGTTCCGTTGAGATAATAAGTACTTAAACTTCAATGATTTGTTCAAAGCGGATCTTTATTTTGTGGTGATATAAACAGTGATCACTGGTCAAGAATACTAAAATAAAAACATATTACGATAATCGAAATCCCATATTTTATTGTCTGACCTTCTCCATACTGAAATGCTTATATAATTATTATTTTGAATCCATTAATTGTAAAGATTGTATATTTTACTTATAATTTTAATCATGTAATTACAAATTGCTATAAAGGAAAAGATGTTCATTGTATTAGAAAATGTTTATATATTTTAGAATCAAACTCGCACAGAATACAACCGTAATGTAGCATATTTAACGACTCTTATATTTCATTCAAATTAAATTTACAAATCATTTAATAGTACGAGTTCCTGATATAAATTACATCTTCAATATAATATATATTATACTTAAATTAAAGATATACTCACATACTTCTGAAGAGAGTATAATATCTACCATATTCCCTTTTAATAATTAAACCTGTTGTTTTATCTTTAGGTTTTTCTTATTTAAGTACATAATTTATTTGAATAGTCCTAATTTGCATTGTATTTGATTGGATGATATTTGTACTCCAAATTAACTCAAAATTGCACGACTTAATCTGTGAATGTTATGTAAACTTGTTATTGATATACATATCAGAGAGTATAGAAATGTGTATATTTTCGTGATTGTCATATATGTGTATTGTAAGTGTACTTGTTAAATAAAATAAAATAAATAAGTATAATAAAAAAATATCCAATATCCACTATTATGTCGTGGATTGTAAGAGGTCACAAAGGGAAACAAACCTGAACATGGGCAGGAGAGTCTACCTAATAACAATGAGAAAGTTCAAGAAAACTGCGCTCGCGGAACCGCCTACTAAACGTGACAACTATGGCGAATACTCCATAAGATGCAATTGATGTGGAGTGCTATGATCATATGATCATCAGTGAACTTTAAATAGGCTGTAATCGTAGTTTTTTATTATTTTAACTTTCAAGTTAACCAGAGGCCACGTGTAATTCTGTTGAGTAATAGGCCCTTTAATGTTATAATCGATCTGGTTTTATTTTCAACATTATCAACGCCAATGATATTGTAGCCTAATAATCAGAGCACTTGGCTTCTATGTCGCCGATGGAGAAACACAGGGTTTTGATTGGAAACCCAGCCGTAGTGAATATTGAACAAAAGTAAGTTTATAGCCGGGTTAGTCAAGTCGACATTCTACAATCGTTACCGCTAACAGAAAACTATAAGATGTCCTTGTGGAATTTATGTTTGTAAACTACCCCCACGATACAGGAGAAAGTCCTAGTGTGAAGGTAAAGTTTTAAAAAAAAGCAGCGGTGAGATTTATGTCAATTCTATTAATTTTTATAGGTTTCTACTAGCGTTAATAATTTAAGAAAGTGTGGTTGACTAATCCCACATATCTTTTTAATTGTTTGAAGTTGGTTTTTATTAAAGTTATTTTTATTCTTTTGAGTGTACTTAGGAATATCACGATCTCAATATTGTTTAAATAGATACAGAAAACATTTCATTTATTATATTGCCACCTCTAGGGGTTGAAATTTTTCTCTACTTTTGTATAGGGCCACTTCTGATACATATATAACTTATTTAATGAAAAATAATCATCGAAATCGGGATACGTATCACGGTATATCACTTAGTGTGAGGCTGGACTATTAGCTCGTAGCTATATCAATTATATACCTAATCAACATCATGCACGCCTACTACAAAATGCTACCAACATAGGCAAATGAAAATATTGCTATTTCGCCGATGGCCGTCAATCGTAGATAAGAAAAACATGATAGCCGAATTAAATAAAACTAGTTCTTATTATTATTTTAATATGATTCAGATTTTGCTTTTGTGTGTAAAAGTTGCTACTTAACTTAGTAATATCCAGTTTACGGATTAAAAATAATATGATTAGATAACTAATGAAAATAAAAAAGTCGGTAATCTATATCTACCTCTTATGATTGATATTTTATATTATGCGCGTTACAACTTGTTTTTTATTGATATTAAGTCAAATTGAAGTAGCATTAATAATTTGACAGAATTTATACCGTTCAATTAACGTAACAATAAACGTGATTTCTAGATTAGTACTTGTTTAATATATAATCTGAATTTAAACAACTCAGCAGGTCCTCGGTAGTATAGTGGTAAGTATCCCCGCCTGTCACGCGGGAGACCGGGGTTCGATTCCCCGCCGGGGAGAACTTTTTTTTTAAATAAATTGAGTAGAAAATAAAATATTTTGTCGAATTTTCTCCTATAGGGTGATATACACATTATACTAAAATTGCTATTTAAATTTTAGTTTGTGTCATTTTGATGAAACATTTTTGTATTTACGTTGGTATCAACTACCTATTTAAAAACTTTTGCCATTACATAGTAAGATACGCGTATATAATATGTTATATAATAATATAATCTATATTTTTGAAAGTTTTTCTTATACATAAGCAAACATATAACGCTTTATTATATATTATATTTATTATATATAACACATAAAACATTTTAGTGTAATGTGCTATGAGCAAAAACTGACAAACAATTTACATTTATTACAACGTAGCCTCCATAGCTCAGGGGTTAGAGCACTGGTCTTGTAAACCAGGGGTCGAGAGTTCAAATCTCTCTGGGGGCAAGTCATATAATTATGGCACAATTATCATTTTAGTAAGAAATTTTTTTGCATGCAACAGTCAAATGCAGTAAGTACTCAAATAATTTTTTTTCTTTTGTACGGACTCACGGTCGTAATTTTGCCGATATCAATAGGAAACTATCCTTTAAAATAATTTATTCAAAAACTTCCCACAATATGTAGATGCGTCATGTTGCAGTGTTTTTGTAAGATTTTGAAGACAATTTAAGACAAGACGGTCGATGACTCAAGTTCTAAAGGCGCCTTAGCAGTCCGTTGCAGTCGTTTCCGCTAATAGCAGTAGCCTTACGTACCAAAATATACTTTAAACCACTATTTAAACGATTAATAATTTATAATATTATGCTGCAATTTTATACGTGGTAAAGCCATGCCGCAGATATTATATGGCTGTAGCACAAATTGCGGGGAAGGACCACGCTCTCACAGAATACCAGCGTAAAATAGCAGCTTTATGCTGTTCTGTTTCATATTGTGGGTCTAGAGAACCAGATGTCTTTTTACTGGAAAGAAATCATTCCATTAGTCTTGAGGGGTGACAAAGCATCTGTATTTTGATTCTTAACCGAGTATAAATAGATCTATGGGCCTAAGCATCCACTTACCATCATGTGGATTGTGTGCTCGTCTATAATACTTATATAATAAAAAAAAGGTTAAGATTAAACCGAAGTGACAATCCGCTGCCGGTTAAGTTCTAGCCCACAGATAACTAGTCGCAGATTCCTGCCAAACTTTGTATAAAAAAAAACCAGTAAAGCAAAATAAAATAAATAATTAATTTTTTCAGAAAAATTTCTTTTATTCGTTCCTTGTTTTATTCTAAACTATTTTTTGTTAAATCATTGCATCATTAAAATACTATACTGGTAATAATATTTATATTATTACCAGATAGTATTATAACTTTAATATTTATAAGTTATAACGGGGTTTAGTCCATACAAAGTTACAAATGCATTTCTTTGTTTACGGGGAATTTTTACGTAATCGTTATTGTTTTTTTTCTATCCCATGGTTATGGTTTTTTTTATATAAATTAAATATTCAAAAAATTAGCTCGAAACTTTCTAAAATTACTAAACCTGTCCAGTTGTACCGCCGGAAATAATTTTAACGAACTTAAATAAATAAAAGCAAAACGCACAAACATAGCCATAAGCCGTTTTACGAGTATATTGTTCTTGAAAAATCAGTTCAGTTTTATAGGAGGAAACAGAAGAATACGGAGGAATACTTTTTCATGCTGTAATTAGTCCAAATTTTGATTGTCTAGCTAGTACTAAAATTCCCGAATCCCAAATAACAAATTCGGGCACAGAACTCGGTAAAATATCGTTACAAATCGATTCTTCAAATTTCTTGCAGCTCGGATACCTTCCTAGTTTTTACAGATTTACCTACTATACGACGATATGGCAGGCGCGGTTGGACCGCGCCCATTAGTCAAACTAATGGTCACTTAAAAAAAACTGTTTTCTATAATTATATATATTCTAGTCCGGATTTTTGTCATTATCTAGTCCGGTCACGCTAAAAATGCGGTTGTTTTATGCAGGCCGCGTGTGTTTGGCAAAGTGTTTGGCACTATTGGATGCGGCTGTTTTGCATGGGGTTGCGGTTTGAGTTGTTGCAGTGGAACTTTTATTCCATTTTTCGTGGTGCCCATCGGTGGCTGAATCCAGCCGTGGTTCGGTCGTTCCTACAAAATAGCATCACGCTACAAGTAGGAGTACTACTGGGCCTCGGCTGAAGCCTCAACGTCCAAGGATGTAAACATCAGCGCTTTTAAAAAGAAGTATAATTCGGCCTCCAGGTCCTTCAAAAGAGTGATTACCAAGGCAAGTTCAGAGCACATTAACAGATTGGTGAGAAACTTCCTTCTTTCGGGAACCCGTGCATTCTGGGCTTTCGCCAAGTGTCCAAGGGAATTACTGATACGTCCAATTAAAGGTAGAGACCTTTAATTGGATGGCGAGAGCGCCATCACCTCCTTGTTCTCGTTAATAATGGAGTCCACCATTCACTGCCAGCTCGTGCGGTACCTTAAAGAGCACCAGATGATTAGTAAGCGCCAGTACGGTTTCCTTAGGGATCGCTCAGCTGGTGATCTTCTTGTTTACCTAACAAACCAGGCGCAGGCGCAGGCGGTCGAGTTAGTCTGGACATACGAGTAGTAAAGGCCTTTGATAGGGTTTGGCACAAAGCGCTTCTTTCGAAGCTTCCATTTTATGGGTTCTCTGAGAACTTTTGCAATTGGATCACCAGTTTTCTCGCTGATCTGAGCATTAAGGTCAGAAGACACAAGTTTGCGCTTTTACCGCTAAAAAGAAACCCTTTGTCGTATATCTTCAATTTGGAGCGCTTCCCTTGCTACCTCAGCTAGCGTCGGAATTCTCGGCGTCGATATATCGAACGATGTGCAGTTTTGTGGTCACTTAGAAGGGAAGGTTGGCCGTTAGCGACTTTACAAGGCGGAAGTTCGGCAGCACAGCATCCACACTTACCATCAGGTGGACTGTGTGCTCGTTTGTCACGCTTATTCTATAAAAAAACATGGAATACTTACTATCCTCATCTCTGGGCTGGGGTACCCAAGTGCCAGCTACTTCCATTTGACCGCATCCGGCGCAGAGCAGTTCGAATCGTCGATGAACGAATTCTTTCTGATCGGCTCGACTCACTGGCGCTGCGAAGGGATGTGGCTTTTACATTTTCTATCGCATCTAGGTACCACGGGGAGTGCTTTGAGGAATTGTTTGAACTAATTCCAGCCGCCAAATTTCATGAACGTACATCGCGACAAAACTTACGATACCATCCATACCATCTGGATGCTTGGCGTTCCACAACTGTACGTTTTACTAGGAGTTTTCTTCCTCGCTCAAGCTCCTTGTGGAATTATTTACACAAACAGCAATTGTAAAACATTATTGCAAAATAAATTAACAGGTTATATGTAGGTACGTTAAATAAATTATAAAGACTGATTTGATTTTTTGCGTGAATGTCCTTTATATAATATGTTCACCACATTGTAATACCTTTGTTAAGTTACAATTTTTGGAAAAAACTGATAAATAAGTAGTCGATTGTTCAACATTGTGGGCCTATATTTGTTTTCTATATACGACATTTTGCAGAAAGAGCGCTCCGCTTGTCAGTGCTTGACAACGTTAAAAAGTAGTAAAGCAATTTGGGAAAAAATCAAAAAGTTCCTTTTTATTAATTAGCATAAACATTTCACTGCAAGAGTTTACTAAATGTTCGTCTATGTCGTCTGGATAATCTATACACATACACGATAATCACGATAATCTATACACATATAAAATGCTTTGTCCTAAATGACTGACTGACGGATCAAAGCACAGCCTAAACTGCTGATCGTAGAGATCTGAAACTTGGAGGGTGTGTTCTTTGTATGACGTAGCATCCGATAAGATAGGATTTTCAGAAATTCTACCCCTAATAGCATGAAAAACGGGGACAAAGTTTGTACGGGCAACGTGATTCCTTGGTTCAATCTACTTCAAATTTTGCATAAACATTCTTCAACAGAATTTCTGAAAGACGTGTTTCGTATTTTATTGAAACTCATCGCCTAACGGGGTTAAAAAGGAGGAGAAAGTTATTTTGGTGTTTATTTGCATCGAAGTTGAACTTAAAAAATTGTTTAATTTAAAAAAAAGTTAAATTAAGCGCTCTATTATCTTAACAGGTAGTGTTACCTACAGATAATTTTTTTAATGTTTACCAAAATAAATCGATTACACAAAGTACAAAATCGATGTAGGCTGTATGGTACATTTGTCCTTTATCTAATCAAGGGCTAAAAAAATTAAAGCTCCTTTAAAATTTTAATAGCAATGAAACTTATAAAGATTGAAAATCATTTTATTATCAAACTACGCGTACTGGGCTATTGGTATGAAATAGAGAACCAGTTGATGTAATTTTGAATCTGTTAAAGAAAACAGATGAATGACAAGCTCGTGGAAACTGTCCATGCGGTCGGAGCTAAGTTCTGCAAGACCCGCCGCAGAAGAACACAAAAACTCTCCGGTCACATTCTTAATCTCATGGCTGTTAGACGGGAGATGAGGCTGCAATCGTCAACAGATTTGACAACATACAGGCAACTGAACAGACAGATCTCCAAATGCATGCGGCAAGACTTACGCAACTTTAATACTGCTCGTATTAATGAAGCGATCGAGCGGGACCAGGGCTCCAAAGTGTTTGCCAGAGATCTGTCTGCCAGAAAGAGCCAACTGTCAAAGCTGAAGACTGAGTGTGGCAGCATCGTTTCCGGGACACCTGAGATTTTGAGTGAGATTGAGAGGTTCTATGGGCAGCTGTACACATCATCGTTGGAGCCACACGCAAGTGTGAGTAACGATACAAGAGCAAGTCTTACCCGACACTATTCCGATGATATCCCGGACGTCAGTCTGAGCGAGATTAGAATGGCTCTCCAGCACCTTAAAAACGGCAGGGCCCCAGGCGAGGATGGAATTATAGCGGAGCTTCTGAAAGCGGGTGGAACACCGGTACTTGAAGTCCTTCAGAAGCTCTTCAATTCCGTCCTCCATGGTGGCACTACTCCGGAGGCGTGGAGCAGAAGTGCGGTTGTCTTGTTCTTTAAGAAAGGCGACAACGCTCTCTTGAAGAACTACAGACCGATTTCCCTTCTGAGCCGCGTCTACGTGCTGTTTTCGAGAGTCATTACGAATCGTCTCGCACGCAGACTCGACGACTTCCAGCCTCCCGAACAAGCTGGTTTCCGAAAAGGCTTCAGTACCATAGACCACATACATACCTTGCGGCAGATTGTACAGAAGACCGAGGAGTACAATCTGCCACTTTGCCTGGCGTATGTGGACTATGAGAATGCCTTTGATTCCGTCAAAATTTGGGCGTTGCTACAGTCCCTTCAGCGGTGCCAAGTTGACTGTCGGTATATCGAGGTGCTGAAGTGTTTGTACAGTAGGGCTACGATGGCTATCCGAGTACAGAACCACGGTTCGAAACCTATCCAACTGCAGAGAGGTGTAAGACAGGGTGACGTTATATCCCCGAAACTCTTAACCGCTGCGTTGGAAGACGTTTTCAAGCTACTGGACTGGAAAGGATACGGTACTAACATCAATGGCGAGTACATCACTCACCTTCGATTTGCCGACGATATAGTCCTTATGGCAGAATCGCTGGAGGACCTTAGCACTGTGCTCAATGACCTCAATGGTGTCTCCCAACGGATAGGTCTTAAGATGAACATGGACAAAACAAAGATTATGTTCAATGTCCATGTCACACCTATGCCGGTAGTTGTGGGGAGCACTATGCTCGAAGTTGTTGACGAGTACGTTTACTTGGGACAAACAGTCCGACTAGGTAAGTCCAACTTCGACCGAGAGGTCAATCGACGGATTCAACTCGGCTGGGCAGCGTTCGGGAAATTACGACACATCTTCTCGTCGGGTATACCTTAATCTCTGAAAACTAAAGTGTACAACCAGTGCGTGTTGCCAGTGATGACTTACGGATCAGAGACGTGGTCCTTCACTGCTGGCCGTATGAGGACGCTCAAGGTCGCTCAGCGAGCTATGGAGAGGGCTATGCTCGGAGTTTCTCTGTTTGATAGACTCAGAAATGAGGATATCCGCAGTAAAACCAGAGTGACCGACATAGCCCAACGGATTAGTAAGCTGAAGTGGCAATGGGCCGGCCACATAGCTCGAAGAACCGATAACCGATGGGGAAGAAAGGTTCTCGAGTGGCAGCCTCGTACCGGTAGGCGTAGTGTAGGGCGACCCCCCACTAGATGGAGTGACGACCTGGTCAGACTTGCAGGAAGTCGATGGATGCAGGTGGCTCAGGACCGTGCTTTGTGGCGTTACTTGGGGGAGGCCTATGTTCAGCAGTTGTGAAGGGCTGTAATGATGATGATGATGATGAAAGAAAACCCGGTCTAGATACGTAAATTTTTTCATGAGTTATGACCACATACAAAATCAACATCTGGACGTCCACATAGAATTTTTTTCAAACCGTTTCTTTCAAAGTAGCAATATAAAATGATTTCTTAGAAAATATTAGAGTGATTAATTAGTGTTTTCTTGATATACAGCTACTCATATTATCGTATAAGTGATCTTAAAGTGTCGAAAGAAAATCACTACCTAATAACGCTTCGCGTTATGAGGCGTGCAAAAGTCTTCTACTGAACGCAGGCCTTCTCCATAAATTGTGACATAGGCGGGATATCGCTTTAGTTGCTACGCTTGGCCGGCTAGTAATAGATAACCGCGGTTTTTATTCGTCAGTTGTTAGAATATGCTGCCTTTTGTCGTCTTTTACATTATACACGATATGATACCTATTATGGGGTGATGAATTATTTTACGCCGCCACTACGTGGGAAATTTTAATCATTGACTGATTGAATTATTAGAGAACTAAGTTGGCTGTCCGATTGATATAATATATAATTATAGCACAATGATCCATTAATTAAAAGTGACAGTTTGATGTAGTATGGTTGTTATGGCAACGATGTTTGCTTTGTGCCATGTTATCTGGTTTTAATACATACTTAATTCCATATTTTTTGTTAGTTTACGAGTAGTGTAAATTATTAAAATTTTAGAATACAAAATATTAAACAATGAACACAAGTGAAAGTTTAAAATTAAGGAGAGGTGGGTGAAATAGTATGTTCTATAATTCATATATTACAGTTTTTCAAAATTTCACTGCTAAACCCGTCAACCCACTAAAGTACAGATAGTACAGATCTGCACTATTTAGTATTCTGTAGTAGTTTAAGAAAGTTGTATTTTTTGTAGACATTGCTGCTTTGCGTGAGCATTTCTGTGGCTACTGCAGCTTATGAAAACCTGCTAACTGAAAACTAAAAGCCGTGGTAGTTTAGATGGTTAGCTTTCGCTGTAAATTTCACAGTACGCGAGCCAACCTTGGTCAATCCCCGGCGGCACCAATGAAATTGTTAATTGCAATTTTAAGTTCTGATTTACTACGTGCTCGGTGGTGAAGGAAAACATCGAGAGGAAACCTGCATGTCTGAGAAATAAGAACAAAAAATATTTGGAAGACATGTGAAGTTGGCCAACACGCATTGGGGCAGCGCGGCGTACACTTCGCTGCCCTAAAACTCTCTCAGGAATGAGAGGAGGCCTGTGCCCAGCAGTGGTTAATTATTAAGTGGTAAAGATGTGACATTGGGTTTGTGATAGGCTAGCCACCTATGGCTTATTTCACAAATTTTCATGTAAACCTATATTTTTTGATTAAACGTAGTCCGATTTAACAAACGGGATTACGGCGCGACGCTATGTTTAGGTCACAGACGCGTTCTAAACCTTGTATGGCATGTATTTAAATTCTTGTTCCTGTCAAATATAGTTTGGCAGGCGAACAGAGATACTGGTCGCGCTTTTGATATTTGCGACTAAGTTGGAGTAAGAACTATATCGATGCTGTTCTTATTTATACAAAATTTTAAAAAAAGACAAAAATAGGATATATTACGAAACTCAAGAATTTGTCCATACAATTTGACTACGGAATATTTGATGATTTCTTATATTTGATTTCTTATATTACGCGAACACTACACATTTATTAAAACTACTTTTACGGCTTTTATCGCGTTTAATTTTAATTTTAATTATTTTTTAATCCGTAAAAGTAGTTTTAATAAATACGGAATATTTGGTTCTTATTTATACCTTTACACGGTATCTTTACGTAGATATGTATTTTTTCCTACAGTAACTAAAGTTACGGTTTCACAGATTCTACCTCTGCACATATTTGATATTGACTTTGCTGATATTTGCTGTCTTGAAATTACCGAGGAGCAGCTTAATAAGCTTAAGCGTATTCAAAATTTACGCATTAGATGTATATTTGGGCTCTGCAAATATGGTCACATCTCTGAATTTCGTAAACAGCTCAAATTTATCCCGATCCGCCTTTGCGGGAATACTCACATTTTCTCCATTTTGTATGGCGTGGTGTTTAATCCTTCCACTCCTCATTATTTAAAAGACTGTTTCAGTATATTTATTTCCCTTACCCATAATCGGTTCCATCGATCCTCTGTTAATCTTTCTCTCTCTACTCCTTTGCACTCTTCCTCCTTGTTTAGGAAATCCTTTAACGTCACTGCCGTGCGTTTGTAGAATTATTTGCCTCGTGGTTTCTTTGCGTCGCGTCGTGAGACACTTACAACTGTGTTTACTTACAACGTTCTTAGATAAATTACTTTTCCTTTTTGTATCCTATTTATTTAATTACTTTATCATATTATATATAATTTTGAGTTATCTATAAGTTTTGTATTTTCATTAATTTTTTTACACCCCCTCTATTTTAACTATTGTCTGCATAAGTCCTCTACTCAAATGTTGTCTGAAAGAGATCAATTTCGGAGTGATAAGGCCGCCTGTTGTACATATTGTACATCAGATTGAAGTTCACTCGTTTTTTTGTATTTTGGTGTACAATAAAGCAAAAAAGAATATAAGGTATGATTTAGTAAGCTTGTTGATTGTGGTATGAAAAATGTATAGTAGGATATAAAATGCGTTATTCATTGCATTTTTTTAAAACATATTTGTTGTTTTATAAATTATCAGTGAACGCAAAACGAAATAAATAATATATAAATGTTTTTAAAAAACACTTCCATTTTTCAAAACCTACCCTACCTTTGAAAATTCGCCTAATAGCTACTTACCCCAATTTTACTTAAAATCTTGAAAATTTGTAGTAGAAATATTGCATAATGACTTAAAATCACATTGTTAGTCTATGATTATATTAAAGAAGATTACCTTGTAATAAATATATGTGGGTAAATAAAAGTTTTAGATAATTGTTGATTGTACCTTGCACATCCGATTTCACGTGGACCATCTATGAAGGCTTTGCCAGATTTGTTATATAGTAAAACGGTCGCCGTCAGATAATAATAAAAAAGAGGTTCGAGATGAAAATTTACCGTGTAGTGGCGGTGTAAGAATATCCACTATTTCATATCATCCCGTGGGTGTAGTAAAAGGCGACAGAGGAAAACAAATCAGGAGATGGGAAGCAGCGAATTCCTAATAACGACAAAATAAAAACCTGCGGTTGTCAACCAGATAGCAAGCGTGGCAACTATGGCAAATATCCAACAACCTATGAGGCAATCTAAGGGGCACACTGACTTATGTACAGTAGTGAACTTTAGTAGGCTGTAACGGAGGTAAAAATTTCTTAGAATGTCTATAGTATGTAATTATATACTGAATCTCTAGATTTCTCCTACTTCTTCTTCTTCTTCTTTTTCTTTACTATTCTGTGAAAGTCTACTGCTGTATATGGGTTTCACCTATTGTACGAAGTATTTGCTATAATCTTCACATGTGGCAGGTTGATTAGCGATGGACACCATTCGCCTTAGCTTTTGTTGCCGCTTCCCATCGCTGGTCTTGGCATTTTATTTATGGTATAACCGTGATGGTTGTGCCAGCATCTATCATAAGCCATGAGATCTTTCGCACATCTCTCTAAGTCACCTCTTACAAAACCCACGGCATTATGCCAATTACAAAATTTCGGATACTTGACAAAATATGTCATAGCATTACTTCCTTCGATGCGGTAAAAAGTCCAAAAAATATTGTTTTTTTAGAAATATGAGTGACAAACAAGCACTCTGTCCATTTGATGGTGAGTGTTGTAGCCCATTGACAATTACGTTTAACTTCCATTGGGAATAGAATAATTGTGTGTCCTGTGAAACCCACCCCAGTAGTTGTTGGGACTACGCTTGAAGTTTTTAAAGAGTATGTTTATCTAGGAGAAATTGTCCGACTAGGCAAGTTAAGCTTCTATCGACAATCAATTGATGGATCCAACTCAGCTGCGTAAATTTCGGGAGATTACGACACATCTCCTCGTCATGTATACCTCAAAACTTGAAAACAAGTGTGTCCACCAGTTTGGAGGCGATTACAGGAAACGTGGTCTTTCACTGCTGGCCGTATGTGTAAGATCCTGGTCACTCTCAGTATGCTATGGAGAGGAATTTCCCTGCGTAATAAATGAGAATATCTACAGTAGAACCAGAGTAACCGGTATAGACCAACGGATCAGTTAGCTGGCAAGATACTTGCGTGGCAGCCTTATACCGGTAAGCTAAGTGTAGGACAGCTTACTCTCTAGATGAAGTGACAACGTGGTACGTGCTTTGTGGCATTCCTTGGGATATGCCATGTATATATGATGGAGAAGTTGAATTGTGAAGGGCTTTAATGATGATAATGTAGCATCAATTTAAGGACGCGTTGTCATTCCTGATCTCGGGGATGGTTTACCGCGTTACATCAAACCAATAAAGAAGGTTAGACAAAACTTTAAAAACATTTTAAATGGCGCCAAAATTATGCTCAACTTACTCGTATTGTAAAAACACACACTTTTTACGAGGTAGAGCATGCTTCAGTTATATTAGTAGTATAGTTGTAGCACGAATGGGGACGGACCACGCTCTCACAGAATGCCAGCGTCAAATAGTTGCTTAACGCTGCTGTGTTTCGTATGGTGAGTGTAGAGAACCGGAGACCCTTTTTACTGGAAACGAGGCATTCCACCTAAGTCCTCACGGATGACAACGCATCTGCATTTTGATTCTTAATCGAGGATAGATGTAGATATCTATGAGCAACCACTTACCATCAGGTGGACTGTGTGCTCGTTTGTCATCCTATCCTATAAAAAAAACTATAGGCATACATTAAACTTTAAATGTGATCTGGTCTGAGTTCGTCACCAGTAAATAGCGTTGTAATACTCAGAACAATGAGTGGCTTAGTAATTAGTTATGGCGCTATTGTTGCAGGTTCGAATCTCGCACGAAACAAATATGTGTATGGCAAACAATTGTTCCTGGTCCGAATGTTTGTTCTTGTGCAATTTATGTACGATACAGGGAAAAATCCTATACCTACTTCTACCTACCCCCTCAGGTAACGTGTTAAAAAAAGAAAAAGTAGTAGATATTAATATCGTAAATTATTGGATCCATTGTAGACAAAGCCTTAACAAACACCTGGGCTAGTTGAATTTCTGTCATTTACATAATCTTAGTATCGGTTTCCTCTTGTGCTACACTGCACAGCAATCGATGTAGCGAGCCGCAGATAATCATAACCCGGAGATTATATTGTGAAATCGGATATCGGTTGCCTTGCAAGACGAGTGGAGAATTCTTGGTATGAAATATAGGAAAAAATTGCCAAATAAGGAAAAATATTTAATGCATAATATCTTTACAATATAATAAAAATAACATAACATAATAACATAAACACTCACGCCTGTCACCCAGAGGGGTTGGCAGAGACTACGGACTTCCATTTCGCACGATCCTGACATATCTCTTTCGCCTCCTTTACATCCATATATTTACGCATACATGCTCGTCGGTTAAGGGTACTTCTAACGTGGTCCATTTTCGAAATATCGCCAAATTAGTCGATAAATTTTCTTCTAGGGCGTCCCTTCCCGACTCTGCCGTTCACATCTGCCATATAAATTTGCTTTAAAAAATATAATTTAAAATATATAATAACAATAAAATAAGTACATTGTATCTTCATACATATCTTCACGATAAAAATTGTACCCGGAATTTATAAACAAAATAAAATGGTAAAGAGAAACATCTCCAAAAAAAGAAATTAAGGACATTCTTATCTAAATCCTCTCTAAAAAGGGCATTATTAACTGACCTATAACTAACTACATGTTACACATTGTTGATTGCTTACGTTTTTCATTTTTCATTTACTTGATTTATTGATTGCTTTTGTTGTTATTGTAATTATTATTTTATAGTATATTTTAATTTTATTTTATTCGCACTTAATTGTATTTTTATACTTTTTAATTTTACCACTTTTACGAAAATTCAACTAAAATTAAATGAAAATTAAAAAAATGATTTTTTAATTTTCATTTAATTTTAGTTGAATTTGTATAAGTGATGGAGCATAATAATATATATTTTTATAGGGAATTGTAATTTAAATAAAATTAAAGAAGCACTCGAGAGAAAGTTCATAAAAGTGGTAAAATTAAAAATTTTGTACAACCAACTTCAATACGATCGAATCAATGTATTCAAAGTCAATTGATAACCAATTATTTAAGGATAACTCAAACACGAGAAGCACCAAACAAATAAAAAAATAATCATCAAAATTAGTTCATCCAAAAAAATTTCTGAGCTAACTACATAAAAAAAGCATACAGTCGAATTGAATACCTCGTCTTTTTGAAGTCCGTAAAAACAAGTACATACAACAAATTCAATAGGTAGTTGTACGATGTCTAAAAGGATAATCTTTGGAGAAACACAGTACCTCAATTGACTTCACAAACATCCCGTTCGTGTGGTTAAAAGATTTGGCATGGAAAATTTATGACGGATATCATCATCATCATCATAACAGGCATTCACAAGTTTCACTGCTGAACATAGGCCTCCCTCAAAGAATGCCACAACTCACGAGCCACCTGCATTCATCGAATTCCTGCGTGTTTTCCAGGTCGTCACTCCATCTAGTGGGAAGCCACCCCACACTTCTTCTACCAGTATGAGACTGCCACTCGAGAACATTAATTCCCTATCGGTTGTCGATTCTTCGAGCTACATGGTTGGCCCATTGCAACTTCAGCTTACTAATCCGTTGGGCTATGTCGGTTACTCTGGTTCTATATATATTATTTTCGGAACGGTTTCTTAGTTTATCACGCAGAGAAATCCCGAGCATTATCTTCTCCATAGCTCGCTGAACGACCTTGAGCTTCCTTATACGGCCAGCTGTGAAGGACCACGTCTCAGATCTATAAGTCATCACTGGCAACACGTACTGGTTGTAGGTGTCACCTGACAGAGGGAAACAAATCAGAAGGTGTGCAGCAGCGTCACGATAATAAATAAAAATAAAACTGCGGTTGCCAACCCGCTCGCCAAGCGTGGCAACTATGGCAAATATATGCCATATCTGACTTAGTTGAGGAAGGGAGGCCTATGTTCAGCAGTGGAACTTTCATAGGCTGTGAGGGAAACGGTAACATGGAACACAGCACCTCTGGGCATGTTGTCCATGCTGGTTTATTTTACTTACGTAACCTTCAAGAAACAACTACAAAGCTCAGGTGTATGGAATATACACAATTATATTTATTATTCAAATATATTACCTATACTTAGGATTTACTTTTAGATCGCAAATTTTTCAAAATTTTCATGCCTGAAAGTCTTATTGAATGTGTCTATGTGTAGCTTTTTATCTCGTTTAGTTTTTAAAATAGGAGTTACCTACTACATTTTCTTTTATTCATAGTCGCCATGGATTGGACTCAGCTGGGCAAGGTTCAGATGCTTATGATAATTCTTCTCGTCAGTTGTACCTCAATACTTGAAAACAAATTGTAGGTACAACCAGTGCGTGTTGCCAGTGATGACTAATGGATCTGACATGTGGTCTGTCACTGCTGACCGTGAAGGACCACGTCTCAGATCCATAAGGTAATAACATAAGTTACAGCCAGCAAACCAGTTATTGGGTTCTCCTGACAAGAAATTAACAGTAGCAGCCAGTCAGGAAGTTATAACACTTAAAGCCGTTGGTCCTGCGTCTGATCTCTCTCGGTTAAAGTCCCATTGGAATACGAGAGCGAAAGAATAGCGAGTGCATATGTGTATCAAAACTACAGTCTTAATTTTTATTTTGGTTGTGTTTTGAGAAGAGAAGAAATTAGAAAAAATAGCTTTAAGTTTTGCAGTTGTATGCTTAAATTTGAATTTAATTTTGTTAGGTGATTGCTAATGCGTTGATCCTAAGTCAACGGTTCCTCTACGTCCACCCTTCATCTTCATTAATCGTGTTTTCCAGTACGATGTTTTTTGCAAGGACATATGGCCTATTAAATCAGTGGTCCTAAATCCTGAACATGTTCGCAAGACGTACGCATAATTTTTTTTTGTAAAATAGCGTTAACATTTCGATCACCGTTGGCCGAAGAAACCGTCGATGTCGTCGACTGTCGGTTGCATTTATGACGTTGGCTGCGACTGTTGTGTTTGGTCGACGGCTGCATCTATCTATACCGTCAGCTAAGTAACTGTGAAATTGGGATCGTGATTGAGTTTTTCTGTTGATATGCCTATTAAAATAGATCAATCTTATTGTGTATAAATGTTTATTGAGGATATTTTAAAACCTTAGTATATAATCGGATGTATAACATATTTGCAATTGATGCGTATTTTAGGTATCCAGCATTTCGTATTTCCACACTTGTTTTTTTTTTAGTTTTTACTAACAAAATAAATGTAGATGTAGACATATTTTAATATTTCTAGTTTTAAATTATCTAAAAAAATACAGGCACTTAAATGTTATTGGTACAAGTTATAGGTCTATTAAATATAATATTATGCGTCCCTTATTAATTAAACAAAGCAATCAAGTTAGACTGCAACTTGGTTAAGCTAATCTTCTGTCGACTATAATCTGTTTCACGTTACATGTTCCAAGTAACACCCGTCGCAACTAATTAATATAACATTATGTAGATGATAGTATTTCAATAAGCAATGTTTGACTCAATGTGTGTAGATAATTTTTAGGAGCAGGTATACGATCTTGAAAATCACTTTAAATTATGAAAATGAGTACAAAATATTCATACGGTACATACGGTCATTTGTTAAATTTATTTTAGTCCCAAATTTCATATTTATAATTGCAAGATCAATTTTACAATATAGACACAGGGTTATTTTGCAATAATCGGCCAAATCTGCAGAAAAGGTTCAGAATAAGTAATATAAGCAAATGGTGGAGAATATTAATTAAAAAACTTTCAAACATGCTGTCCTTTTTATCTTTTAAATTCAAATTTTATTTTATTTTTTGAATTAAGACTGGGGCGAATTTTGTATAATTTTTTGTTTAGTTAACGTTTACGAGTATGTACATACATATATGTGTGTTATTTATATTCTTAAATTTATCATGAAATTGTAATTAACTATGGATATTAATAAAACATTTATATAGCAAACTACAATTATAAAATTATATATTTGCATGCCACTGACGAAATATGATTGAACCATATCAAATTATTAATTCTGTAACTAACATATTTCTTGCAAATAAATTATTATTACTATTATTATTTAGGAGTATTAATAGAGTATTCTCATCTGGTTGGGCTGAATAAATATAATATAAAAGGAAATGATAAATATAAATAAATATATATTTAATATACCAACATAAATAAATAATACATAAATAAGTAAAAGCCCAACCAGATGGAAACCCTCGGCAGGAGAGACCAAACGGCCGAGGGTTAGGGGGAAAGGGAAAGAAACCGGCGGACGATGTGGGCGATATCTAGGAGCACCGCCTTCTGTATTTGAGCCCGGAGCAGTCAGTTACGGAGTCCCAGCCACCTCAGATGACCCGAGAGGCCCACTGGGATTAGCCCGTTTGCAAAAACGACTACAGGAATAATTTCGGTCCGCAGACCACCCCATATGTTAGTCAACCTCGTGAGCCAGGTGCAGATATTTTGTTTTCTTATCTGTTTCTGCTTTCACGAGGTGACTGTGCCCGGTCCATCAGCACAATATCATGCTTATTCGCAAGAATAGTCCTGTCTGTGATGATGGCCCGGTCCCGCGTCAAAATGATCCCGCGCCGGGCTCTACTGAGTTGTTGACTAGTGTGTTTTAAGTTGTAGCTGTAATTCGGTAATTAAAGTGTCAATTTTTGTAATTCAGTCGGCAGTTTTTATTGTCACGATCCCCAAGTTCGTAACATTATTATACGCAACAAATCAAACACAGATATTCTTACATACAATTAAAACTAAAAACCTATATTATACACTATACGTCAACAAGTCGACCTCAAAGAATCTTATTTAATTGTTATAATAACAAATGAAAAAGATATTAAGTTAACTACACTCAACTTTTTCTAATGAATTTGTGAAAATAAACTTAAAAAAATAAACCAATAAACTTCCAAACGAAATATACAGCAATCGCAAATATTCGCTGAGTAGATAATTTAAGAGATTTCCAAGGAGTTTTCGAAGGAAAATCAATGTATAAAGTAGGTTTTTCATTCATATAATACAAGAACAAATAAAATTGAGTTCGAGTTCTAATCCGATTTAATTTTAAGATTTAATTAAATTGCACCAAGCTTTTTATGTGAGTTCAACTGCTGTGTTTAGCAGAAAAAAGCATTAGGAAGCGCTTGTAAGCAAAATGGCGTCGCTAGGCGGTAAGCGCTGTCAAATGGTAAATAGCTACTTTCCTCTAGGACGCTAAGTTAGCATTAACCGGGGAACCTAACCTAATTTAAATATATGTTTGTAAAGTATTCATATTAAAAACTTACCAATCATAAATAATATATTTGGACTGACATTATTATTTATCTAGCGCTAGTAAGCGCTTCCCAGCGCTTTTATTGCTAAACACAGCCAACGTTTTGAGTTTTCAAACATGTGTCAAAATAAAATGTAATTTAAATTAAAAGCACTAAGGAGTATTGATTTCAACTTCTATGTAAATCACCCCCAAAATAACTTTCTACCCTTTTTTAACACCGTTAGGCGATGAGTTTCATTAAAATACGAAACAAGGCTTTCATAAATTCTGTTAAAGAATGTTTATGGAAAATTTGAAGTAGACTGGACCACGTGATACAAAAACACACGCTCTAAGTTTCAGGTATCTAAAATTAGCGGCAAAGCATTTTATATGTGTATAGATTACAATAGTATTTTGCTGGATGTCGCTAATTAGCGTTGGTAATCTCAGGGCAGCAGGAAGGTCGTAAAGCGTAACCGCATCGTACACGAAGTTCCAATATACCAAGCACTGAGCCCTGCGGAACCTCACGTTTGAACTCCCTCCGGATCTTAATACCATCTTGCGTCACGTACTGAATATCTGTCGCTACTGTCGCGCAAGTAGTCTCCAATTACGCCTTGTAAGTAGACTAGCACCTGGTGATGTGTTAATGCCCTCCTTATCCCGTGATATATGATTGTATCCCAGGATAGTGTTAAAGGCATTGACGATATCAAAACTTATCCCCAACGCCACACCACTCTGGGATACTGCTTGTTCTAACAAAGAACGGACGCGCATAATAACATCTACAGTGCAACGCTCCCGTCGGAATATAAACTGGCTATAAGTGAAATCCGTATTGAGCCGAGTGACAACTATTCTTTCGAACAATTTGCCAATGTTCCAAATTCCAACAGGCATATGGGACGGTACTCAGAGGGAGGATCGGCGGCTCAGCCTTCCTTCTTTAAGAGGACCAAACTTGCTTCTTTCCATGCTGTAGGGAACTTGGTACTCCGCAGACAGTCGGTAAACGAAGCAGCCAGATCAGCTCTAGATGCCGAAACGGAATTCCGTCAGGCCCAATGCAGTGTTCCGGGCTCTCAAGCAGCTACCGGCTCGGTGCAGCTCCTCCACGGTCACCCCCATCTCATATTGCTACTCCCATGACGACGGCAGGTAATTTAACCATGAATGCAGCTAATTTAATCAACCGCAATCGATTGGACTTAGTTGTAGCCGGCTAAACTTAGGTGTGTGTAATCGTACTTCCAATTTTAACCGTAACAAATTATATTGTGTAAACTAGTGTCTATTGAGTACAAAGATCTGTGATTGAGTACAACAGGTAAAAAATGTGTTGGGGCATAATCTGATCCTTTGATATCTATGTTTTATTCTTCAACATGACTGTTGCATAATTATTTGTTTCGATGGCTGATTATAAAATTTAGGACAAGATATGTATTTACTTACTTAACTATAGTTTTAAGGAAATATTTAAAAAGCTCAATATTTTATTATATACTAGCTGGTAACCGGCGCGTTGCTGCCGCAGAAGAAATAATTGTGGAAAGATGATTTAAAATTTGAAAGAGTTATATTCTTTGATTCGGATGAGTGATAAATATATTCATGGAAATTGAATTTTCTAATTAATTAGAACGTTATATATATATATATATATATATATATATATATATATATATATATAACGTTCTATATATATATATATCTATATTATATATATATATATATATATATATATATATATATATATATATATATATATATAATAAAGTTAATTGTACTATGCCTATAACAATATATAATAGTCCCGCTGGGTTTCTTGCTGGTTCTTCCCAGGACAGAGGTTTTTTTGCGAACCAGTGGTAAATGAAAAAGTGACTTTCAATAAGTATCGTTTATAATCTACATTGAATAAAAAAGTTTCTGTTTCTGCAACGTTCGCGCAAGTGCAAACTATAATTTGTTTATATAGAAATATTAATAAAAATATTAATGTTATATATTAGATTGAAAAAAAAAATCAACAAATTAAAAATAACATGTGCGGCAAATATAATCTCTCAACGGAACGATTATGTAGCCTGACCCCACTCATATTGGCTTGGTCATCTTTGACTTCTATGATGAGTAACTCGTTGTCAGTAATGGTGCTCTATGCTTGTCAAGATTTGGTTGTAGGAGAAACAAATTCAGTCATTCTGATCCATTGCTATACACATAATAAATTGGTATAGCTAATTATAAGATCAAATATAATGAGGTTGTTACCAAGATGAGGTTGATATTTTAATAAGGTATTTGTATAGGTGGTTATTAATAAATAGATTTTTACTAAGCTAAGGCCAATTACCATCCAAGACTGCATGATCACTTGCACGTGGTATCGCAAACAACAACAAATGCGTTTTTATTGGGATTTGTATTCTAAATACTCAGAGCATGTTAGTGTTACAAGTTAGTGAAAAAAAAATAGGACCATGTTTTAATAAAATAAGGCTGTAAGGCTTAAAATAAGAAAAGTGACTCCAGCAGTCAATAGACGACACCTGTAGCCAACTGCAAGAGGGGACCAAGATGGAATGTCTCCATAGCCTGTACTAAACTGGCTCTATATTCCATTCAGACAGGAACCGTTAAAATTAAAGTCTAATGCTGCACATTCTTCCTCCCCATGCCTCATAGGGGTATATATTTTTCGTAGTTGCCCGATTTGGTAAGTGAATTGGCTACCGCTGTTTTTTTTAGTCGTTATTAGGAAGACACTGCTGCCTATCTCCTGATATTCCTATGTCGCCTTTTACGCACCCACGAGATGGTATAGAGTAATAGTGGCAAATAAGTAGTGGTATATTTTTACACTCCCACTACATGGTTCGACAGGAACACAATAGTGCAATTACTACTATATGGTGGTAGGAATAATTTAAAGTTAGTATTTAAGTATTTTAAGTTTTAATATAGTATTAGTTTATATTTACAGTTCAATATAAAGAAAGAAAAACTTATATATGTATTTTGAATTAAAAATTAAATGAATAAAATTTGAATCAATGTAATAAAACGACTTTGAAATCACTCTTTCATTGCAAATTCTATTGCGAAGAGCATATTCTTTTTCCTTTTGTTGCGAAAACGTCGCTGAATGTAGTCATTGAGAGAAGCGCAAGAGTGGAGTACATTATGCAATTTCCTTTCACTGCGGTTAGACGTAGCGAGAAAATTGCATGAACCATGTCGAATAGCCAATGACCTGTCTGGCTGACCTAATGTCAAGATATCTCGCAGCCAAGTTAATATGTATGCACTTTTCCCACAATCTAAAGTATTATCTGTTTCTACATATACTATCGAAGTTTATAAGTAACATTTTTATTTATATAGAATAAGGGTGCCAGAAGAAGCATAAAAGCAAGTTGAATGCAGTGGAGATGCGATCTCTTCGTAAAATGTGCGGCGTTACCATAGCCGACCGAAAGCGAAACGAAGAGATTCGCAATATGGCAGGATTGAAAGATGACCTTATCACAAAAAATGATAGGGGCGTACTCCGATGGTTTGGGCACGTTGAGCGAATGAGTGAAGACCGAATGGTGAAGAAAATATATAGCGCGAAAGCAAATAATAAAAGGTGTCGAGGTAGACAGAGACTAACTTTCGAAGACCATGTGAGCAAAATACTCGAAGAGCGGAAGGTCAAGAGTCCTCGGATACCTAGACGTGCATGTATGAAGAAGATAATGAACCTGAAAGAAGCGAAAGAGATATGCAAGGATCGTGACACTTGGCGATCTGTTCTCTATGGCTACCCCGTTAGGGATTGTGCGTGAAGATAAGTAAGTAAGTAAGTGACAAATGAGCGTATAGTCCACCTGATGGTAAGTGGATGCTTTGGCCCATAGACATATCTACATTTATCCTTCTGTGAGAGCGTGGTACTTCCACGGTCGAGCCGACCCATTCGTTACGCTACTACCATAATATAGCTGCAGCATGGCTCTACCACGTATTAAAAACATCAAACGCAAATAAATTTTGGCAACGATGTTTTTGTATTATGTTACATGTTACGATTACGTTTATGTTTAGAAAAACATGAAAACGTTGTTCCAAGAACATTGCTATTTCCTATAGTTCCTACGAATTAAGTAACTGCTATGGAGCTTGTTCGTACCGCGTAGTGGCGGTGTAAAAATATCCACAATCCAATATCATCCCGTGGGTGTCGTAAGAGGCGACAGAGGGAAACAAATCAGGAGATGGGCAGCAGTGTCTTCTTAACAACGACTGAAAATAAAAAATAGCTGTTACCAACCCGCTTGCCAAGCGTGGCAACTGTAGCATCCCCCCAATGAGGAAATCTATGGGGAGGTCTATTTTTAGCAATGTTCGGCGGTAGACTTTAATAGGCTGTGACGGAGCGATATGGAGCTTGGTGTCTGTTTAGATCTTAACTCTTAAGTCGGCAAAACCGACAACTCTAATACGTTTTAATACGTGGTAGAGCCATGCTGCAATTATATTAGTAGTATAGTTGTAGCACGAATGGGTCGGCTCGACCGGGGAAGGACTACGCTCTCACGGAATACCAGCGTAAAATAGTAGCTTAATGCTGCTGTGTTTCGTATAGTGAGCGTAGAGAACCAAAGACCCTTTCTACTGGAAACGAGGCATTTCATCTTAGTCCTCACGGGTGACAACGCATCTGCATATTGATTTGTAATCGAGGATAGATGTGGATGTCTATGGGCCGTAACAACCACTTACCATCAGGTGTACTGTGTGCTCGTTTGCCACCCTATCCTATAAAAAAAAAAAAACTCTAAGCATCATTTGTACCCAACATGGCCCTTTTTCACAAATCTGTAATGGATGTAAATAGAGGCCAATTTTACTGTTAGTTTTAGAATCAAATTATAATTATTATTATAGTTATAGAATATTAGTCACTACTTGAATGGTCGTTTTAGCCATTAAACTTTTTGTAGGCCCAAGGATGTTTATATCATCGTTAGCATTATCATTAGATTTGCGGCAGTTCGTTGCTTAATCTAGGAGCAAACCTCCTCTCGAAAAGCATCTCTTATTTCCATTGCTACTTTATACGTTGTCACCCCTGAGGACTAAGATGGAATGCCTCGTTTCCAGTAAAAAGGGTCTCTGGTTCTCCACACTCACCATACGAAACGCAGCAGCTGTAAGTTGCTATTTTACGCTGGTATTCTGTGAGAGCGTGGTCCTTCCCCAGTCGAGCCGACCCATTCGTGCTATCAACCATAATATAGCTGTAGCGTCGCTCTACTACGTAAGAAATATTCTTGGAAAGACCAACTGCCCGGCATAGGACCATAATGACTGACAAAGAATATATGTCTATATTCAAAGGATGTGTGTTTGGGTCGAGTGAATCCATTTATTACAACAGTTTACAGATAATGTTTGTCATATTCCCTTATCAAAGTGCTTAATTTAATACAAATGTAGTCAAACAATAATAATTCATTTTCACGGATTAATCGCCCCATTATAAGTTGTTTAAAACATTACTGTTGGTTGTCCAGCCATTGTTCAATTCGAATTCATCCGTTATCAAATAAGTTTAAATCTGGTTTTACATCATTATTCATTTCACTATTATGATGGTAATTTTGCATAAAATCATTTTTTTAAATATTTTTTATTGTTTTATTAAGGTTTTACGAGACCAGTTTCACTGCGACCTTCGTTTTATATATTTGGAGCAATAAACAGTTACACAATATTGCGATAATGAACAGAGCCTTAAAATACAAATCTAACAAATTATGCAACATACACCTTTATCCACCGTATGATTGACGAAGTTGTGCAACTCAAATCTTTCCAGTCAGAATTTTCCAAATTTGTAAGAAAAATATATGGATTTTAGCCAACACTACTTTTCTTTATAAACACGACTATCCTTTTAATCTAGTTATGCAGTCTGGAAGTACCCATAATATCATTACAACCTGTTTATTCTAAATTTGTCCTGACTAAGCTTTTGATATTAGATTACTGAAAACATGTTATGGAGTTTAATGTTATAGAAGACGCTGACCTCACTGTAAAATTGATATCGCTAGTCAAACCAGTCTCTATTTTCAGTTAACAGACTTGTTTTGACCCTCCTATATATATCGTTGCATATAAATTATTGTACATTATAGTTCTCATCGTAGTAATATAATCACTTAGTTAAGGAAGTCAGTATTGTACTGAATTCGTTTTAATTCATTATTGTAATGAAACAGTAATAAATGTCATCGAGACATATTTGTAGTTTTTAAAAAGCTTTAGTACCGCTTCTGAAACTTAACTATCTACATTATTTGTTAGTAAATAAACTACACTATTTCTACATTCGCGGGTAGATGAGGCAAATATATCGAGTTTTGTTAACTTGCTATTAAATAATGCAACTAGTTGAGGCAAAGATGCAGCCCAGCGAGTCTGAAGAAGCAGAACATTACGAAGACTAATATGATCTATTGTGATTACTGCTTAATAGTTTTTTCAATGATTTTCAGAATTGGCTTATGTTGTGCGATCTTTTACTTCCTTTGGGCTTAGTAAGTTATTTCTCAGATGGATCCTACGTTTGCTTATTAGGGCTCCGCATTCAATAAGATACAGTAGAGCATCCGCTATCAAACAAAATTAACACATCCCTGTTTTGGTGTTCCAGACAGATACGGTTTTAGACATGTGTTGTTTTAGCAACGGTGTTCAGTCGGGTTATGGTTTTAGAATTTTGTTTTTGGTTTGTATTATATAATATTTACAACATCGAGTCAGTCTGGCTTAGTACTCCGCTTTGAGGTATTTTAACCGACTTCAAAAAGGAGGAGGTACTCCATTCGACTGTATCCTTTTTACCTTAGAACTTTTTTCAGGGAGAACCGATTTTGATATTTCTTTTTTTACTTAAAGCTGGTGTGGTGGTTTATCTATATAAATTTAATTAAGATTTGTCCAGCAGTTTTTTAGTTATCTTTAATAATGCGTATTTAATTGATTTACAACATGTAATCTCTAAGGTACAGAGCACCTACGGCTGTGTTTGGGTCTGTAGGGTAAGAGAACCACGACCTCAGTTACAAAAACCCATTTGTGGCCGCTTGTAGATGTCCACATAATAATCATTTCATTTTTTTTAATTTACCAAAACTACTGCTCCCATTATATTCACACGTTGGTAGGATACCTATTCTACCTTTGGAGGAGGTCTGGGTATGTACCATCTTCTTATCCGTTAAACAACAGCCGCCAAATAACAATGCTTGCATAGTTATGTTTAGTCAGAAGGGTATAGAGAGCCAGTATAATCACATTATGCTGTGAGGCATTCCATCTTAATCTTCAGAGGTGACATCGATGACACCTTCTTTATCTGCAGGTGTCTATTGCTTGTAGCTACTTACCATCAGCTGGTGGAAGTTCTAATGTCACTTTGGTTGAATAAAAAAAATATTTTAGAATATCCGCGGAAGGTAAGAGTAATTGACATTGTCAAGCGGATCAGTAGGCTGAAGTGCAAAAGGACCGGCATAAATAGCTCGAAGAACTAGCCACGCATTGGAAAAGAAAAGTAATTCTGAGGCAGAATGAATGGATGCAGATGACTTAGTGCTGTACTTTTTGGCTATCTGTGCAGCAGGCCTATGTTCACCCATGGACTTGTGAAGGGCTTCTAGAAAAAAGGTGAAGTTCGTTTTTTTGCGACAACTAAAACTTGTAATTCTATGTTGTTGTGTCCACACGACACATAATATTACGTACGTATAAGAAATAGTCTATTTAAAAGCATTCCAACAGGAATCATGTAGTAACGGTGTAAGAATATCCACTACTCCTGTTTGTGGACCAACGTTATATGGATATCGTAAGAGGCTACAGAGACAGGGAAATAAACCATGAGAAGGGCAGCAGCGACAAACAAATAACAACAAAAAAAAAAAATAAAAAAAAACGGTTGTGAAAACGCTCGCCAATCGTGGCAACTATGGCTTAAACCTCTATCAGGGACCATGTTCAGCAGTGGAGTTTTGATGGGCTGTTAAGAATTAATGATGAACCAGGAACACGTTTCGAAAAATATATAAACGTTTTTTTAATAGAATAAGGGTGACAAACGAGCACACAGTCCACCTGATGGTAAGTGGATGCTGTGACCCAGACAGATTGACTTCGATTAAGAATCAAAATGCAGATGCGTTGTCACCCGTGAGGACTAAGATGGAATGCTTAGATTCCAGTAAAACGGCTCTCCGGATCTGTATACTCCCCATACGAAACACAGTAAAATTAAGCTGTGACAGCGTGGTCCTTCCCCTGTCGAGTCGACCCATTCGTGCTACAACCATAATAAAGCTGCAGCGTGGCTCTACCATGTAGAAAAAATAATAATTAAAAAAAAACACGCTGGAAATAATACCTCTCTCTATTTTAAATACGAGAATGTATACAAAGAAGTCTTAAATTATTTTAAGGTATTTGTACAATATCCTAAGTATCTCTAGGAGCGATTAAATGATATTGTTCTGACATTATGACCTGGGATGGTGTAAATGCTAGGTGATTTACTCGCTAAGCACAGGTATTGCATCGCCGAGGACGGACAGAAAATCAGTCGCGTAATTAATATACTCGTAACTTTGCAAAGATTAGCCGCTTTTTGTTGTAATTTGTTTCTTGTGGATGCCATCGATAGGCATTGTATAATCATGTTACCCGACAGCTGATTCTAGAAGGGGGATAATGTTTTTGTCGGGTACATGTACATATATTTATTACTGCCGGTAATTGACTTATAAATAAATATTAATGTAGTTTGTTTTGACAATTTGACTTCTTAAACGATTAGTCATAATTGCAAGAGTAACATCATGCCAACATCACGGATATACTAATAAATATTTCGTGGTGGCATATACTGCACCGTAAATAGATGTGGTGATCATGAACTGTCAAAAACTAGGGATTTAAACTTAAACTTGTACTTAGCACATATATCTTCTATAGATTGATATTAATAGAAACGTACAAATAGGTACATTTTAGTTCAATTACAGCATCGGGTATCTTATTTTATATTGTATATATAATATATTTACTTGTTATTGTTCATATTAATATATAAGTACCTGGATGACTGAGCTTTGCTCGTTTTTTTTGAAATTACATTTAGACACAAATTACATACTGATGAAACATGAATAATATTTTTCTTATTGACATAATAGAGAAAACTGAACTGGTTATTTGAATAAAAAATCATGAGTGCAATTAGTTTAATTAAAATTTTCGTATTTTTAAAAAATACTAAAAAAAAGATTAATTAAAATTTTCGTATTTTAAAAAAATACTAAAAAAGGGCTTGAAATAATAGATTTTCTCACAAAAGAAGGGAACTTGAAAAAAAAAGAAATGAAAATAGTCGGATCGAAGACAGGACGCGAACCAAGGCATTACGGTTTCGCGACCGCTCGATATCCACTTGAGCTATTACGATTATTAACACAGTCTCAAAATTTACTTTCTTATATTGTAGCAGTTTTTCATTGCCTGAAAACACGGACAAAAAGACATTTTCTAGATCGATTTATTGCCCCCGAAACTCCTTGGACACAAAATTTTATGAAAATCGTTGGAGCCATTTCCGAAATTCCGATTATATATATACAAGAATTGCTCGTTTAAAGGTATAGGATTAATCAAATGGAAGCTCAATATCGCTCTGTGTACAATGGAGAGGGCTATACTTGGGGTTTCGTGCGTGATTAAACTTAGAAATGAGGATATCCGCAGTAGAACCAGAGTAACAGAAATAGTCCAACGGATTAGTGAGCTGAATTGGCAATGGGCCGAACGTATAGCTTAAAAATCCGACAACCGATGGGGAAGAAAGGTTCTCGAGTGGCAGTCTCGTACTGGTGTGTACGTGTGGGGTGGTCGCCCACTAAATGATGTGACCTGGTAAGACATGCAGGAAGTCGATGGATGCAGGTGGCTCGGGACCGTGCTTTGTGGCATTCCGTAGGAGAGGTACTATGCCGCAAGTAGTACCCAGGTCTATAATATGATATTTTAGTTTTTTTCACCATTATTGTTGTAAACATTCATCATCATCGTTTATTCTCTCTCAAGAAGTGCCATAAAACACGGTCCATGGACCTTTATTAATCGACTTTCTTCATAACTTACCAGGTCGTAACTCCATCTACATATAAACACTTTTTGAATACTAGCGTAAAATAGTAGTGGTAAAACGAGTATACAGTCCACCTGATGGTAAGTGGATGCTGTGGCCCCTTGACATCTACATTAATCCTCGATTAAGAATCAAAATGCAGATGCGTTGTCACCCCTCAAGACTATGATAGAATGCCCAGCTTCCAGTAAAAAGGGTCGCCGGATCTCTGCACTCACTATACGAAACACAGCAGTATTAAGCTGCTATTTCACGCTGGTATTCTGTGAGAGCGTGGTTCTTCCCCGGTCGAACCCACCCATTCGTGCTTGTTCTCCTCTCGAAACTTCTGCAAGATTTTGTATAAACGTACTTATATATTTACATAATATATGGTCTGCCAGTGATCGTGAAACCGTTGAACGATTTGCCTAATTAAATTATGTTAATAACTAATATCAACAAAAGAGATATAATCACTTCGTATAGTTTCGAGCCGCGTGTCGATTATGTACTACAAGAGGTCGTATCTTGTAGCACATAATCCTAGTGTGGAGGAGGTAGGGTTTAAAAAAAAAACTATATATGATGGAATTGATAGACCTTTAAGGCAGGACAGATACATGATACATTGAACAATAAAGTAGTAATAAAACAGTTATTAAACATAAAACTCACTGTTATTTTATAATGATATTACATTCTTTTTTTGTTGATCGTACTAACATAGTTACTCAATACGTTGCTATGGCGACGGTCGATAGTAGCTTGTAATTAATGATTACACTTAGAATTTATCCACGATATTTACACTTAGAACAAGGCGACAAACAATCTCGATAGTTACGTAATCAAATTAAAGCTAAATCTGTTTTAAGCCAACTTCGAAAAAGAAGGAGATTCTCGTATTTTATGCGAAATATTCGCCCAAATATGAACCCATAAAATGAATGACATTTGGTTTTTATTAAAAAAAAATTTAATTAAATCATCGAAGTCAGAAACTACTACGTTAAATATATTATATGCGTTTTAGTTCTTTAAAATCGGTTTTTACTTTTTTAAGTTATATATATATTATATCATCCTAAGTTATGTTGTAATATATATCTTTGATATTAAACGATTACACATAATTGAAATAAAAGTAAGTGCACTAAGTATGCTGTTTTAATATGGGTTTTTCATGATTTGACTAACTGTATAAAATTTGAACATTGTATATCTTTTACATAACTTACATACAAACATTCACGCCTGTCACCAAGAGGGGTAGGCAGCGACTAGACAGACTTCCATTTTGCACGATCTTGACACACCTCTCTCGCCTCCTCCTCATCCATATACCTACGCATACATACACGTCGGTCGGTACTCTTAATTTGGCCCATTTTCAATATATCCCTAATTTAGGGTCGATAATCTTTTGCCTAGGAAATCCATTTCCAACCCTGCAATATAAATTTGCTTTATCACTCTTTCCTCATTCATTCTTTTCACACGACCAAACCACCGAAATATTCCTTTTTAATCCTGGTCACAACATCATCTTGCAAACCACACTCTTCTCTTATCACACAATTTCTCACCCTTTCACTTAGATTCAGCCCTAACATACTCCTTAACGACCGCATTTCTACAGCGTTTATTCTACTCCCGTGCTTCTTCTGCCACACCCAACTTTCACTACCATACGTTAATACGTTAAAGTAGGGACTAACACAACATTGTGAATTGCCATACGTGCCTTTATTGACATATTCTGATTTTCCACAATAGAGTGTAGACCTCTATTTACTTTATATGTGGCACTCACTCGTCGTTAAATATCCTTACCATATCTCCCATCTCCGCTAAATACACATCCCAAATATAAAAAAAACTCATCTACTTGCCGTGTAGTGGCGGTTGAGAATATCCACTACCCCATATCTTCCCGTGGGTGTCGGTAGAGGCGACAGAGGACACAGAAAGGAGATGGGCAGCAGCATCTTCCTAATAACAACAATAACATAATAAAAAAACTACGGTTGCCAACCCGTTCGCCAAGCGTGGCAACTATGGCAAATATCCCCCCATGAGCAACGACGCAAATAAACGGCCCCCAGTCCCCGGCGGCCCCGCTATTCCTGGCTACGGTGGCGACCATGGTAACGGCGGAGCAGGGGGTGCTAAGAATCTCCGGTGGAGGTTCGGTTGCCACCTACGACGACTCGACCTGGCAACGTATAAAGCACGCACCCTGAGGACTGACGAGAAGATACTGGAGCTGGAAGAAGAGGTAGACAAGTTGCGATGGCATATTATTGGATTATCTGAGGTCCGAAGAGAGGGGGAGGACACGGTAATCCTCGAGTCCGGCAACTTGTTCTATCACCGGGAGGGCGACCATCTGTCCCAAGGAGGTGTCGGATTTATCGTCCACAAGTCTCTTGTCAAGAACGTTGTAAAGATTGGGAGTGTGTCGAGGGTCGCGTACCTGATACTCAGAATCACCAAACGGTATTCGCTGAAGGTCATACAGGTCTACGCACATCGCACATCCCGATGAGGAAGTGGAGGAAATGTATGAGGATATTTCTAGAGCCATGCATTCCTCCAAAACCCACTACACGGTGTTGATGGGAGACTTCAACGCAAAACTAGGCACAAGAGAAGGCGGTGAGCTGAAGTTAGGGAAATTTGGAGTAGAGCAACGGAAACGTAGGGGCCAGCAGCTGGCTGACTTTATGGAGAAAGAGGGACTCTTTATGATGAAATCTTTCTTCCAGAAGCGGCCCCACAGGAAGTGGACCTGGTCGAGCCCCGACGGTTCGACAAAAAATGAGATTGACTTCATTATGACGACCAGACGCCAACTGTTCAGTGATGTCTCAGTGATCGCAAGGGTGAAAACCGGCAGCGATCACCGAATGGTTAGAGGCACACTGAACCTAAACGTTAAGTTGGAGAGGTCTCGTCTAATGAAGTCAACGCTCCGTCCCCCCTGGTGCTCTAATCCAGAATCCCGAGACATTTCAGCTCGAGTTACGTAACCGCTTTCAGCGCCTAGAAGATTGCAATGCAGTGGACGATTTCATGATAAACACTCGTGGAAACTGTCCATGCGGTCGGAGCTAAGTTCTGCAAGACCCGCCGCAGAAGAACACAAAAACTCTCCGATCGCACTCTTAATCTCATGGCTGTTAGACGGGAGATGAGGCTGCAATCTCAGATTGACAGGCAACTGAAGAGACAGATCTCCAAATGAGTGCGGCGAGACTTACGCAACTTTAATACTGCTCGTATTAAAGAAGCGATCGAGCGGAACCAGGGCTCCAAAGTCTTTGCCAGAGTTGTGTCTGCCAGAAAGAGCCAACTGTCAAAGCTGTAGACTGAGTGTGGCAGCATCGTTTCCGGGACACCTGAGATTTTGAGTGAGATTGAGAGGTTCTATGGGCAGCTGTACACATCATCGTTGGAGCCACACGCAAGTGTGAGTAACGATCCAAGAGCAAGTCTTACCCGACACTATTCCGATGATATCCCGGATGTCAGATCGGATCGTGATTAGAATGGCTCTCCAGCACCTTAAAACGGCAGGGCCCCAGGCGAGGATGGAATTACAGCGGAGCTTCTGAAAGCGGGTGGAATACCGGTACTTGAAGTCCTTCAGAAGCTCTTCAATTCCGTCCTCCATGGTGGCACTACTCTGGAGGCGTGGAGCAGAAGTGCGGTGGTCTTGTTCTTTAAGAAAGGCGACAACGCTCTCTTGAAGAACTACAGACCGATTTCCCTTCTGAGCCGCGTCTACGTGCTGTTTTAGAGAGTCATTACGAATCGTCTCGCACGCAGACTCGACGACTTCCAGCCTCCCGTACAAGCCGGTTTCCGAAAAGGCTTCAGTACCATAGACCACATACATACCTTTGCGCTTTGTTCCGTTCAATTTGGGCGTTGCTACATTGGTGAGTTGATGTCGGTATATCGAGGTGCTGAAGTGTTTGTACATAGGGCTACGATGGCTATCTACACCAGAGTTCAACCACCAACTGAGGTAGGGTGCGTAGCTGCGTTAACTATTCAAGCTACTGGACTGGAAAGGATACGGTATTAGCATCAATGGCGAGTACACCACTCACCTTCGATTTGCCGACGATATAGTCCTTATGGCAGAATCGCTGGAGGACCTTGGCACTATGCTCAATGACCTCAATGGTGTCTCCCAACGGATAGGTCTTAAGATGAACATGGACAAAACAAAGATCATGTTTAATGTCCATGTCACACCTATGCCGGTAGTTGTTGAGAGCACTATGCTCGAAGTTGTTGACGAGTACGTTTACCTGGGACAAATAGTCCGACTAGGTAAGTCCAACTTCGACCGAGAGGTCAATCGACGGATTCAACTCGGCTGGGCAGCGTTCGGGAAATTACGACACATCTTCTCGTCAGGTATACCTCAAATTCTGAAAACTAAAGTGTACAACCAGTGTGTGTTGCCAGTGATGACTTACGGATCAGAGACGTGGTCCTTCACTGCTGGCCGTATGAGGACGCTCAAGGTCGCTCAGCGAGCTAGATAGAGCAAGGTAGCTCAGAAATGAGGATATCCGCAGTAAAACCAGAGTGACCGACATAGCCCAACGGATTAGTAAGCTGAAGTGGCAATGGGCCGGCCATATAGCTCGAAGAACCGATAACGTGGGGAAAGTTCTGCCTTGTTGTTTACTAGATGGAGTGACGACCTGGTAAGACATGCAGGAAGTCGATGGATGCAGGTGGCTCAGGACCGTGCTTTGTGGCTTTACTTGGGGGAGGCCTATGTTCAGCAGTGGACTTGTGAAGGGCTGTAATGATGATGATGATGATGACTTGCTCGACCAACTCTCATTTTTTTGGGGTTGTTTGGGGTTTTACTATTTTCTCTTTCAAAAACCATAACTTTCGTCTTACATACTTTCACTTACATTCCCCTTTCTTTTAATGACCTGTTCATTAATGTAACCATCATTAATGAACAGGTCCATCATCATTTGCAACCCGGCCGCAGACTACGCGAATATGACTTGATCATCGGTGTACAAAAGGCATTTGAAGGTTAACTCACCCCTTCCTAACCCGCATTCTTATATCTTTTATTATTATCGATTTGATGTATTTTTATAATTTTAATTTTATATTTGAACATTATAATAATGAAAAAACATAGACACAAGCTTCATAACATAGCGTACATGTATGAAGCTTGTGTCAATATTGTCTATACTGATTTCTACGAGTATGCATTTGAATTAATAACGAAACTCGTCTGCAGTATCTGCATAGTTCAATTTGAATTCGTTGCGGGTCTATTATAATCTATATAAGGTATATACGCATTGAGGGGAATCTAATCTGACATTAGCCTTTAAAGGTCGCTACTATGTTGCGTCCGCGCAACGCAAATGGAAGTCTAGTATCTGATCTTTTATGTTTAGAACATAGTGTGGATGCGTTTAGAAAATTTATGTTTTTGTGACATTTTTAGATAACTGGATTTTTTATTACTTCACTTACTTCACTTATCTTCACGCACAATCCCTAACGGGGTAGCCAGAGAGAACAGATCGCCAAGTGTCACGATCCTGACATACCTCTTTCGCTTCTTTCAGGTTCATTAACTTCTTCATACATGCACGTCTAGGTATCCGAGTACTCTTGACCTTCCCCTCTGGATTGATTTTTTATTCTTGTATGGATTTTTTATTCCTACACAATTTGTTCCCAACTGCTTTGGATACCGTAAGAGGCAAAAGAGGAAAAAAACCGGGAGATGGGTAGTAGCGTGTTCCTAATAACAAGAAAATATATAAAACTGCGGTTACCAGCCCACGTGCCAAGTGTGGAAACTATGGCAGAGGCCTATATTCAGTAGTGGATACGCTGTAACGGTTACGGTAACATTTTTTTCAATTTTCTTAATATGTGCGCACGTCCTTACAGCTGCAGAAATGATATTGATGTAACTAATTTTAAAGGTCAGATAGTTAAAGATATATGTGGTTAATCTTTCACCTTATATAGGTTACAATGTAAAAGCATTAGGACGGGTCATGGTTATCTATCGCAGATATTTAAATTGGTTTTGCTGGTAAGAACATTTGGAATTCTTCACGCTTTTCATTCGATTAAGAGATAAGCGACCACAACGAGTGTGTGAACGCAATATTAATCAATTACAGTCCTAGTGTTTTTCGTTTCTTGTGTTCTTCATCTTACATCCCTAGCTTTTTAACCGACTGCGGACTGTGTTTATTGGCCTATGTGTGTATGTTTGCTCCTTTGTGGCATTCTAGACCAAACGTGTGGTCCGAATTTCATGAATTGTCAATCGGTTTGTCTTAATCTTATGAGTCACTAAAAACATGACAGTAAACAAAATTCAATATGGCGACAACCAGATGTCGTACTGGTTAAAAGAAAAAAATAATGGTCGACTAACGAAGGCTGTGTTAATGATGTTATGTAATTGTATAATGAGTATTATTAGTAATTTTTTTACGCAATCAGATTAAAAAAAGATCTTTTTTATCAACCTTGCTTGTTAACCGGATAGTTAGACGTTTGGGCGTTTCCACGATACTACTAACTGGCGATGGGGTGTTCTTAGATGATTCCCTCTTCATCATCATCATCATCAGGCCGCGAAAGTCCACTACTGGACATTGAAATCTCTCATTGTATAGAGGAGTTGCTTAAATCGTGGCGTTTGGTAGGCCGATTGATGATTACACTGCAAGACGTTGTTCACTTGTAAATAAAATGTAGTAAGTACTTCCGTCGAAAGTCGTGAGGTCTCTCTGGAATATCTCTTAGTCGCCTAGTACGTTACCCACGACCTGAAATAGGGTTATGGATTCTCTCACGCCTCCATTCCACGGCAACATTACCACAACGGACACGGATACGGACACAATTACACTATTAGTTTTTTTCGTTACTGTTACAGCCTGTTAAAGTCCACTACTGCCTCCCCCATAGATTGCCTCATAGGGGAGATATTTGCCATAGTTGCCACGCTTGGCAAGCAGGTTGGCAATCACAGTTTCTTATTTTAAGTCGTTGTTAGGAAGACACTGCTGCCCATCTCCTGATTTGTTTCCCCCTGTCTCCTCTTACGACACCCACGGGATGATATGGGGTAGTGGGTATTCTTACACCGCACTAAAATGTAAATTTTCATTTTATTGTAATTTACTTATATAGTAACTTGTTCGCATCTACCTCCGTTTTTAAAGTCACTCAGGGTTAATTGGTATAGAATGCCATAAGTCACTAAGTACGCCTTTAGTAACCTTTGGTATTTAAGGTTTATAAATATTAAACAAATAAATCTTGGAAGACTAGTGATGGTAAACGTTAATAAATCACAATGTAGCAATGCTTGCATTCACGTCATCGATATGGGCAAGCGGTAAGTGCTACTGCCCGGGCGCAAATGGCGCGTTTGTGACAGGAGTGCGATTGTGTTCCTTACTCAGATACCTTCACGATAGCGCGCGAGTGTGGTCCAGTCCTAACTGCACTAGCACCGTTAGCTAGCTGTGTATATAATGAATTCATTATTTTGTAGCTTAGTTAAGACGACACATCGAAAAAGTTGCACCGGGCTATCGCCGTACTGATCCGAGTGCATACATAATTTCTATAAAATCTTAAAAAACGCCGTCATAAGGTCTAAAATTGAAATTAAAATCTTGAAATATTTAAAAAAATGATTGATTTAAGTAATCAAAATAATGAGCAAGTAAATTATGAATATTGATATTATGAATATATTTGAGTGATTTTCAAGCACACGTTGTAATTTCAACTAATAAATAATTTTTTAGAGGTGTTTCCGCAAATATTTATGATCGAGTCAAAATTCAAGATTAAGACATGAAATTACCTATATCGGAATTCCACTTTCGTTAGTGGTGTCATAGTCCTATAATATTCGATGAAAGGAGGTGCATTTTTTCGCGGTGTCGCCTAATAGATATTTCGGGTTTAATTAAGAGATTTAGTCATTTATTTAAAATTTGATTTTTTTGAAAACTAAGTACGAATTACGCCGAAGGAAGGAAGGATTTGATGCTTATACAAGCAACCGATGTTTGTTTACCCCTTTGCCTCAGAAGGAGTGTAATTTTTCTCGAGTACAGCTACGTACGTATGTTTATTTCTTTAGCACGCTTTGTAGCCTAAACAGCTTGACAGATTTTAACATATGAGGTGTTGCTAGATTCGTTATAGTTGTAGAAGTGACATAGGGTGCAAGACTTGCCCCCTTTTAAGTAAACTTTTTTACCCAGTGGGCTTTTCAACATTAGTTTTGTTTAACTCCGCGTATTGTGGAGCCCACCATACAGCTCCACATCGCCCGTTTGGACAAAAGTACGTCGGGGAAGACGTCCTGCGTTTTATGGAAGAACGAAGCCGATGCCGCATGGAGGATCCGATCTCTTTACATTTGCAGCATCTGGAGTCTAATAGGTAAACGAACTTCAAATCCTACGTACTCCAGGATCCTGCGAAATACAAAGAGACATTCCTCGTTTCCGATTTTTGGGCCTCTGGGGGCCTTTCGCCGATACAGGGACGCGCCAAAGAAGCAAGTTCCCTAAATAGTGTTATATTCATATTTTATACATAAAAATATATATAAAATATGAATATAGGTTAAGGTATAATATATTGTTATGGGCCAATGTTCTTAATTTTTAAGTCCTTTATTTCTGAAATAAAGTTATTGTATTGTATTAACTATTATAAGCCAGTGATGGTAAGTGGTGATGCAGTTGCAGCCGAAGATAGAAAATGCACTGACTTAGCTTAACAATAGCTTAATCACTCTTGCCTTGAAGACATCCACATCATAATCTGATAGGAAACCAGACGCTTCCAACTTATTCTACAACACTAATTATTAATAATACTAATTAATTACTAATTAATATTACAGGATTATAGTGCCCAAGTGTATGCGTAAGCACAGGTGCACTCTCTATTCCCTCACTCTCATAATCCGATGGGACGGTAAACCGACACGACCGGAGAGAGATCAGTCGAAGGACCAACGGCTTTACGTGCTTTCCGAGGCACGGGGGTGAGACACCGCCAACTTCCTGACTCCGGGCAACTACTGAGATTTTCTTGACAGAAAAACCCAATAATTTATATTTTGGCCCAACCAGGGATTCGAATCCAGGACCTCATGATCAGCAGTCGCACTACTACAACCACTAGACCAACGAGGCTGTCATTTATTACTAATTACTAATTAGTTGTAAGCACTACGAACGACAATGCAAACCTTTTGGTTCAAATGCGTGGTATGTTGAAAATAAAGGCGAGGGAACCAACCATGCGTCTGGTTGTCCGAAGGTCAAATTGAGAGGGAGAATATGTCACACTCTCCGAAATGTATTATGTAAAACACGACTGTGCATAGTAGAGGCAGCCCGGTCTGCCCCTACGTGGTGGTATGGCCTTCACATAATTGATGGGGAAGCCTTTTGCCCGAATAGCCTCCTCGATCATTTTTGCGTCGGTACCCACAGGCAGGCCTCGGATGCCCACTTTGGTGGGCTTCTCCTCTGCCGGTGTGTAACAATACCACGACATTGTTTTATCCTTCTCGGAGAGTTCTACCATGTACCTCTGTATGGTACGGAACTCATCCGGGCTCTGTGGAGTGAACCTAACTCCTTTCCCGAACGGACGGACGTTAGGTGGATGGCCCAGCTTCTCGTTAAGGACCTTAAAATGCCTGGTCCAGTCCGGGAGGCATTCTGCGACAATCGGCGGATATCTCTTCTCCTTTTCCTTCTCAGTTTTCTGAGGTTGCTCCGCCGATTGCGGTCGTGGTACTGCCGGAGCTGCAGCCATGTGGGCATAGCTCGTTGATGGCCGCTGCCCATCATCATGAGCTAACCCGGACGGGTTGGTAGTTTGTACCGAGGATGACTTTCCGGCTGATGCAGCTAGGGTTGCATATGTTGTCGAGCCCCAGCTGTAGGACTCCTCACCTCCTTGCTCGAATTGAATCGAGTCGTGACTGCGTCGGTCCAGTGAGATAGGTGGCGGTGATGGCGACTTAGGAGGTGAGGTGTGGACCCTCTTTCTAGTCGTTGCTTGGGGCTCTTCATCCTCTGATGATGTTGACGAGTCGGATGAGTTACCGATGCACTGCCTCTTTTCGTGGAGGGAGGCTTCGGTCTCCGGTGGTGTGTGCCTTCGTGGCGTCTTCTTGGGCCGCTGTTGCTGTGAGGGCAGCGGTTCACTCCCAGTCGTACACTCAGGTACGATGGGAGAGAGTGCAACCCTAGGTGCGGCCTCCTTACCCGGCGACGAAGGTTTCCGGGTCGGTATTTGTGAGTAGGATGAGACAACTCTCATCCTCTCCGGGTTGAAAATATCGCGGTAGGCGATGGGTCTTTCCAGTACGCCTGGCCGATCCGGTGGTTTCCTCGATCTCGGAGGAGGTTCCCCCTTATCGTTCCCTGAGATTTCCTAACCTAATAGTCAGCGTCAGCGGTAATCTATCTAAGGCCCTATCTATTTTCCAAACGATCGGCAGCAGATGATGCGCGACGCGGATGGTGGTGATATTGCTACGGTGACTTTCGACACTGTGGGCACTGCCTACCCCTTTTACAACAAAAGGGTTGGGGGGAAGTGCAAAAGTGGCACTTTAATGCGCGACTAGGCACAGAATGCACGGAACGCATAAAGTGCCAAGAATCACCTAGGGGCCGGTGACCTCGACGCCTCACGGAATCACGGGACTCAACGATCGGCGGAGTTTGTCGAACCGGCGGTTATTTGCAGCCACTGCTAACTACGAAATAACGCACACCTAGGAGATCCTTTTTTTGATCCGTTTACTGGCTCTCATATAGTCCAATGAGATGGCAATTCAACTCGACCGGAGAGAGGTCAGGCACAGGACGTACAACTTTAGGTACTTTTCGATGCACGCGGGTGAAACGCCACCAACTTCCTGATTCCGGGTTGTTACTAAGAATTTCTTGGCAGGAAAACCTAATACTGATTTTGGCTCGATCCGGAATTCCAACCAGAGACCATAATCATCAGTTGCGCTTACGGGCACTAAATCAAAGGGGCAGTAGCAGAAGAGTATGTTATACCTACAAATAATTGTTTTGGGTCTGTGTGTTTGATCATATGTAATTTATGTGTGCTGAATATCATTACGAAACATGACAATTTTGCAATTTATGTGTGCTGAATATCATTACGAAACATGACAATTTTGCAATTTATGTGTGCTGAATATCATTACGAAACATGACAATTTTGCAAATTATGTGTGCTGAATATCATTACGAAACATGACAATTTTACAATTTATGTGTGCTGAATGTCATTACGAAACATGACAATTCTGCAATTTATGTGTGCTGAATATCATTACGAAACATGACAATTTTGCAATTTATGTGTGCTGAATATAATTACGAAACATGATAATTTTGCAATTTATGTGTGATGAATATCATTACGAAACATGACAATTTTGCAATTTATGTGTGCTGAATATCATTACGAAACATGACAATTTTACAATTTATGTGTGCTGAATACCACTACGAAACATGACAATTTATTTAACCAAAAATGTGTCTTCTTTACAAATGTGTTTAATATATTACGGCGTCCCGTCTTCAACCTGAAATACATGTTTGCGTAATGTCGTCTTACCAGAAATATGCCACTGTCGAGACCACAGTCTGGATTGTTTCGCTAGGATGTCTATAGGATCGTGTAGGTGTACAAACTTGCCTTTACTTGGACGCTGTAAGCTATTCAAAGTTGACATATATCAGATGCGGCGCATTGAATGTGGTTTCAGGTTAACATTATCGACAAATTAGAACATATTCGATAATGGGAAGAGTTTAGAATTGAAGTACGTCGTAATTCGGACGTGTTTAGCTAACGTAAGCGTTTTCGTTTAAGATAACGTAAAATAAATAACAAGGGTTCCCTAAGGAACACCGTCGGTATAGAAATTGTATCGTTAGGTTTAGCGGAGATAGCAATCTAGGCCCTTAGTAATTTATTTTTAAGTAAGTTTCTAAAACTATGTTAATGAATGATGTTAAATGGCGATTAAAAGTAATGAAGTTTTCTAAATTTACTTATGATAATTATAGCGAGAAAACGCAGCCAGCGTTCTTGGCACGGTACCACGGGGAGTATGAGTGTATGACAATTTAAATTTTTAGTTTTCTTTATTAAAGTTTTTTTTAATATTGTGTGTAACCTTTCAATTGGATTTAATTTTCTACTTTGTAAATTAAATTTCGTGTGTTGATACATAATAAAAAATAAACAATTGATTTAGGCTCAATCAGGGATTGAACCCAGGACCTCGAGATTAGCTATCGCGTTTACAACTAATACACTAAAGGGACAGTAACTCAACCGTTACATAAATTTATTAGTTATCTAGTTATTTACAGATTTTTTGAATGAATGTATTTTTTATAATATAAAAACATATGAATTACTAATAGTAAAACTTATACAACTATTTTAACCTAAAACTTAATATACTCAAAAATATTATAATATAAAATATTTTTAATAATAACAACTAAAAATCTAAATTATCATACAGTCCTATTTTATAGTGACAAGAACGCTGGATGCGTTTCCCAACTAATTGCATTTACTCACACTTTGGGCAGAAAAGAACCAGCAATCTTGTCACCTGAGGCATTGATCAGTCGCGGATAGAGTTATTTTAGAAACGAGGTCATATCCTTTGTAAAGTTTTCTGACCAACAGTTCCTACAGCAAATGGCACAAATATAGAACCACTTTCAACTTTTCTTACCTTCCTCTTATATATGCTTTTCTAAAAATGCGTCAGCTTATTGGAAGGTTTGCCTATACTCACAACATTTTGGTGAGTGCAGTGCTGACACCCTGGAATTGGTAATACTGTTCGACATCATAAATCTGTGCAATTTGATCAGTTTTATTCATTAGTGTTTACTCTCAATATTAATGAGTTTTTCTTCACGTATTAGTGCAGTATAAAAATAATAAACGAGATTCAATGAGATAACAATAAACCCCAATCACTCCGCTTCGCGTTCGAGTTGTGCAATACATGATCGATAATAATCCCTGAAGATGAGGTGCTACTATGCTCTTTTCATATTTAATTGCGTTCCGATCACTTTGATCCAAAGATATATTTTTTCCTCCTCGATCCATCAATGAGGAGATCAAAAAATAATACCTTTATGAAATTTCGATCCGCACTTTACGCTTTAGTCTAGGTTGCAAAATTGATATAAGCTGGAATATTGATGAAGAATAGAACCAATTTTGATGATAATGAAATTATGTAAATGTGTATCAGAAACTGATGGCAGTTCAAAGTTTTGTTATTTTTTAATTATTGAGAATATATAACTTAATTCATCTGGACACTTTATAATACATTATGTTTAAATAGACACTGAGCTCTAATGTAAAGTTAACTTAATGATTTACGCGGACACTACACATTGAATAACACTATTTTTACCGTCTTTAAAAGGAGGAAGTATTCAATTCGACTAACAGAAATCTAAATAATAAGACAATATTATTTAGATTTCTGTGTTTCGACGGTATGTTTTTTTTATGTGTGTTACCTCATGACTTTTCTCTGGGTGAATCGATTTTGATGATTCTTTTTTTATCTAAAAGCTGGCACTTCTTGTGTGATCCCATATAAATTTAATCAAGATCTGACTAGTAGTTTTTGAGTTATTTTTAATAATGCCTATTTAATTGACTTAGAATACATTGATTCGGCCGTATTGAAGTCGTATGTACAAAATGATTAATTTTATCACTGGTCTCGGATTTTATTTGGTTTAATTTTACTCATTTATTATTTCTGACGTTTGGGGTGCTTTGCAGGACCTTTGATCACGAGGGAAAACTTCGAGAATTAAAAATAAAATAAATTCCGTAGAAATAGTTTTATTCAATATTAACTTAACATCAAGAGTAGGTACCACAATGCTATAATTTACCACGAGACTTCACCACATTTTACTACTCAGCCTTGTGTGGCCCACATGGTCTCACCAACTTGTTGTGGGTACCTCTTACAAAATATTATGCTCGCCTAGTACCATAATTTTAAAAGTTAAAGTTTCAGCCTAAATACGCCTCACGGCTCGGTTGAGGCTTCCTCGCATACTTGAAAGAGCTATGATGTAATTAGTCCATTCAGTAAATCTGCTCCATTGCAGGCGGACTTCATATGACCTTGAAATATCTTTATGCCCTAGACAAGCAAGTTTCTTCACAATGTTTACGAACCGTCGTTAACCGTCGAGCTTGTAGTAAATCAACACATAAAATTGTAATTAACAATTTTATTGATGTTGGCTGAGATCGATTCTGGATTGTTAAGCCCATGAGTTACTACGATTTTACCATTATAACACGCCATATTATAATATGATAAACTATATTATAATATATCCATTTAATAATAGCTTTAACCCGGGACTTCACCTACGTGGAGATCGAAAAACGACATCATTTCAAAATACGAGTATCGCAATCGTTTACCCGTTTACCTTTGCGCACGACTTGTCTGCGTAGTAGACGGAAATATTAAAACTGTTATTTAGTCAGCTTAGATTATATTAATATAATATAATATATAATTGCATCATAAACTGGAATAAATACCATTAATAAGAACTTAACTTATTTCATTAATATAATATTTAACATTATAATAAATAACTTAACTAAAATAATAATTAAAATTATAATATTTACGATTAAAACTAATTATATATACAATATAAAAGAAGAAACTATAATATAGAAAACCTAAAACTAAAAATTTAAATCGTCAAAAAGACCTGCTCGCCGTGGTATAGTGCCAAGAACGCTGGCTACGTTTCCTCGCTGAATAGCTATACTTAGCCTTTGAGCGAGGAAAGAACCAGCCCTCTTATCACCAGCAGCGACGACCAGTCGTGGATACAGTTCCTTTAGAAACTTCATTGCACGTGGACCCCACGGACCGATAGTCTCTACAGCAAATGGCACAAATATGTAGTCATTTCTCAAAGACTCATATTTGTGCCATTTACTAAATTCGGCTGCCTCTGATGCCGCCCCGGCTCTACAACAGGTACCCTTGAGATGAGAGGCCGCCAAAGTGTCAACACAAGTAGCATCCCACACTAGGGCTTTACCTCTCTCCCAAGGGACCAAAGTCATACCGTCGGGTCTCTTGCCATCGTCTCTAAATATCCCGCAAGGCTCTAAAACCGAGGGGATATTTATAGAGACAAGAGCCCTTCGGATGATTTCGTTCAAAGAACCGTGACGGGAAAACTTACCTGCACTTTTTTGCGGACTTCATATGACCTTGAAATATCTTTATGCCCTAGACAAGCAAGTTTCTTCACAATGTTTACGAACCGTCGTTAACCGTCGAGCTTGTAGTAAATCAACACATATAATTGTAATTAACAATTTTATTGATGTTGGCTGGGATCGATTCTGGATTGTTAAGTCCATGAGTTACTACGACTTTACCATTACAACACGCCATATTATAATATAACAAACTATATTATAATATATCTTTTTAATAATAGCTTTAACCCGGGACTTCACTGTTTTTTTGTTTCTTTCACTGATTATAGTGTCCAAGTGTATGCGTAAGAACAGATGCACTCTCTATTCCCTCACTCTCATAATCCGATGGGATGGTAAACCGACACGACCGGAGAGAGATCAGTCTAAGGACCAACGCCTTTACGTGCTTTCCGAGGCACGGGGGTGAGACACCGCCAAATTCCTGACTCCGGGCAACTACTGAGATTTTCTTGACAGAAAAACCCAATAATTTATATTTTGGCCCGACCAGGGATTCGAACCCAGGACCTCATGATCAGCAGTCGCACTACTACAACCACTAGACCAACGAGGCAGTCATTTATTACTAATTACTAATTAGTTGTAAGCACTACGAACGACAATGCAAACCTTTTGGTTCAAATGCGTGGTATGTTGAAAATAAAGGCGAGGGAACCAACCATGCGTCTGGTTGTCCGAAGGTCAAATGGAGAGGGAGAATATGTCATGCAATTTCTGTGCACACTCTCCGAAATGTATTCTGTAAAACACGACTGTGCATAGTAGAGGCAGCCCGGTCTGCCCCTACGTGGTGGTATGGCCTTCACATAATTGATGGGGAAGCCTTTTGCCCGAATAGCCTCCTCGATCATTTTTGCGTCGGTACCCACAGGCAGGCCTCGGATGCCCACTTTGGTGGGCTTCTCCTCTGCCGGTGTGTAACAATACCACGACATTGTTTTATCCTTCTCGGAGAGTTCTACCATGTACCTCTGTATGGTACGGAACTCATCCGGGCTCTGTGGAGTGAACCTAACTCCTTTCCCGAACGGACGGGTGTTAGGTGGATGGCCCAGCTTCTCGTTAAGGACCTTAAAATGCCTGGTCCAGTCCGGGAGGCATTCTGCGACAATCGGCGGATATCTCTTCTCCTTTTCCTTCTCAGTTTTCTGAGGTTGCTCCGCCGATTGCGGTCGTGGTACTGCCGGAGCTGCAGCCATGTGGGCATAGCTCGTTGATGGCCGCTGCCCATCATCATGAGCTAACCCGGACGGGTTGGTAGTTTGTACCGAGGATGACTTTCCGGCTGATGCAGCTAGGGTTGCATATGTTGTCGAGCCCCAGCTGTAGGACTCCTCACCTCCTTGCTCGAATTGAATCGAGTCGTGACTGCGTCGGTCCAGTGAGATAGGTGGCGGTGATGGCGACTTAGGAGGTGAGGTGTGGACCCTCTTTCTAGTCGTTGCTTGGGGCTCTTCATCCTCTGATGATGTTGACGAGTCGGATGAGTTACCGATGCACTGCCTCTTTTCGTGGAGGGAGGCTTCGGTCTCCGGTGGTGTGTGCCTTCGTGGCGTCTTCTTGGGCCGCTGTTGCTGTGAGGGCAGCGGTTCACTCCCAGTCGTACACTCAGGTACGACGGGAGAGAGTGCAACCCTAGGTGCGGCCTCCTTACCCGGCGACGAAGGTTTCCGGGTCGGTATTTGTGAGTAGGATGAGACAACTCTCATCCTCTCCGGGTTGAAAATATCGCGGTAGGCGATGGGTCTTTCCAGTACGCCTGGCCGATCCGGTGGTTTCCTCGATCTCGGAGGAGGTTCCCCCTTATCGTTCCCTGAGATTTCCTAACCTAATAGTCAGCGTCAGCGGTAATCTATCTAAGGCCCTATCTATTTTCCAAACGATCGGCAGCAGATGATGCGCGACGCGGATGGTGGTGATATTGCTACGGTGACTTTCGACACTGTGGGCACTGCCTACCCCTTTTACAACAAAAGGGTTGGGGGAAGTGCAAAAGTGGCACTTTAATGCGCGACTAGGCACAGAATGCACGGAACGCATAAAGTGCCAAGAATCACCTAGGGGCCGGTGACCTCGACGCCTCACGGAATCACGGGACTCAACGATCGGCGGAGTTTGTCGAACCGGCGGTTATTTGCAGCCACTGCTAACTACGAAATAACGCACACCTAGGAGATCCTTTTTTTGATCCGTTTACTGGCTCTCATATAGTCCAATGAGATGGCAATTCAACTCGACCGGAGAGAGGTCAGGCACAGGACGTACAACTTTAGGTACTTTTCGATGCACGCGGGTGAAACGCCACCAACTTCCTGATTCCGGGTTGTTACTAAGAATTTCTTGGCAGGAAAACCTAATACTGATTTTGGCTCGATCCGGAATTCCAACCAGGGACCATAATCATCAGTTGCGCTTACGGGCACTAAATCAAAGGGGCAGTAGCAGAAGAGTATGTTATACCTACAAATAATTGTTTTGGGTCTGTGTGTTTGATCATATGTAATTTATGTGTGCTGAATATCATTACGAAACATGACAATTTTGCAATTTATGTGTGCTGAATATCATTACGAAACATGACAATTTTGCAATTTATGTGTGCTGAATATCATTACGAAACATGACAATTTCGCAATTTATGTGTGCTGAATATCATTACGAAACATGACAATTTTACAATTTATGTGTGCTGAATGTCATTACGAAACATGACAATTCTGCAATTTATGTGTGCTGAATATCATTACGAAACATGACAATTTTGCAATTTATGTGTGCTGAATATAATTACGAAACATGATAATTTTGCAATTTATGTGTGATGAATATCATTACGAAACATGACAATTTTGCAATTTATGTGTGCTGAATATCATTACGAAACATGACAATTTTGTAATTTATGTGTGCTGAATACGAAACATGACAATTTATTTAACCAAAAATGTATCTTCTTTACAAATGTGTTTAATATATTACGTCGTCCCATCTTTAACCTGAAATACATGTTTGCGTAATGTCGTCTTACCAGAAATATGCCACTGTCGAGACCACAGTCTGGATTGTTTCGCTAGGATGTCTATAGGATCGTGTAGGTGTACAAACTTGCCTTTACTTGGACGCTGTAAGCTATTCAAAGTTGACATATATCAGATGCGGCGCATTGAATGTGGTTTCAGGTTAACATTATCGACAAATTAGAACATATTCGATAATGGGAAGAGTTTAGAATTGAAGTGCGTCGTAATTCGGACGTGTTTAGCTAACGTAAGCGTTTTCGTTTAAGATAACGTAAAATAAATAACAAGGGTTCCCTAAGGAACACCGTCGGTATAGAAATTGTATCGTTAGGTTTAGCGGAGATAGCAATCTAGGCCCTTAGTAATTTATTTTTAAGTAAGTTTCTAAAACTATGTTAATGAATGATGTTAAATGGCGATTAAAAGTAATGAAGTTTTCTAAATTTACTTATGATAATTATAGCGAGAAAACGCAGCCAGCGTTCTTGGCACGGTACCACGGGGAGTATGAGTGTATGACAATTTAAATTTTTAGTTTTCTTTATTAAAGTTTTTTTTTAATATTGTGTGTAACCTTTCAATTGGATTTAATTTTCTACTTTGTAAATTAAATTTCGTGTGTTGATACATAATAAAAAATAAACAATTGATTTAGGCTCAATCAGGGATTGAACCCAGGACCTCGAGATTAGCTATCGCGTTTACAACTAATACACTAAAGGGACAGTAACTCAACCGTTACATAAATTTATTAGTTATCTAGTTATTTACAGATTTTTTGAATGAATGTATTTTTTATAATATAAAAACATATGAATTACTAATAGTAAAACTTATACAACTATTTTAACCTAAAACTTAATATACTCAAAAATATTATAATATAAAATATTTTTAATAATAACAACTAAAAATCTAAATTATCATACAGTCCTATTTTATAGTGACAAGAACGCTGGATGCGTTTCCCAACTAATTGCATTTACTCACACTTTGGGCAGAAAAGAACCAGCAATCTTGTCACCTGAGGCATTGATCAGTCGCGGATAGAGTTATTTTAGAAACGAGGTCATATCCTTTGTAAAGTTTTCTGACCAACAGTTCCTACAGCAAATGGCACAAATATAGAACCACTTTCAACTTTTCTTACCTTCCTCTTATATATGCTTTTCTAAAAATGCGTCAGCTTATTGGAAGGTTTGCCTATACTCACAACATTTTGGTGAGTGCAGTGCTGACACCCTGGAATTGGTAATACTGTTCGACATCATAAATCTGTGCAATTTGATCAGTTTTATTCATTAGTGTTTACTCTCAATATTAATGAGTTTTTCTTCACGTATTAGTGCAGTATAAAAATAATAAACGAGATTCAATGAGATAACAATAAACCCCAATCACTCCGCTTCGCGTTCGAGTTGTGCAATACATGATCGATAATAATCCCTGAAGATGAGGTGCTACTATGCTCTTTTCATATTTAATTGCGTTCCGATCACTTTGATCCAAAGATATATTTTTTCCTCCTCGATCCATCAATGAGGAGATCAAAAAATAATACCTTTATGAAATTTCGATCCGCACTTTACGCTTTAGTCTAGGTTGCAAAATTGATATAAGCTGGAATATTGATGAAGAATAGAACCAATTTTGATGATAATGAAATTATGTAAATGTGTATCAGAAACTGATGGCAGTTCAAAGTTTTGTTATTTTTTAATTATTGAGAATATATAACTTAATTCATCTGGACACTTTATAATACATTATGTTTAAATAGACACTGAGCTCTAATGTAAAGTTAACTTAATGATTTACGCGGACACTACACATTGAATAACATTATTTCTACCGTCTTTAAAAGGAGGAAGTATTCAATTCGACTCACAGAAATCTAAATAATAAGACAATATTATGTATTTAGATTTCTGTGATTCGACGGTATGTTTTTTTATGTATGTTACCTCATGACTTTTCTCTAGGTGAATCGATTTTGATGATTCTTTTTTTTATCTAAAAGCTGGCACTTCTCGTGTGATCCCATATAAATTTAATCAAGATCTGACCAGTAGTTTTTGAGTTATTTTTAATAATGCCTATTTAATTGACTTAGAATACATTGATTCGGCCGTATTGAAGTCGTATGTACAAAATGATTAATTTTATCACTGGTCGCGGATTTTATTTGGTTTAATTTTACTCATTTATTATTTCTGACGTTTGGGGTGCTTTGCAGGACCTTTGATCACGAGGGAAAACTTCGAGAATTAAAAATAAAATAAATTCCGTAGAAATAGTTTTATTAAATATTAACTTAACATCAAGAGTAGGTACCACAATGCTATAATTTACCACGAGACTTCACCACATTTTACTACTCAGCCTTGTGTGGCCTACATGGTCTCACCAACTTGTTGTAGGTACCTCTTACACAATATTATGCTCGCCTAGTACCATAATTTAAAAAAAGTTAAAGTTTCAGCCTAAATCTCACGGCTCGGTTGAGGCTTCCTCGCATACTTGAAAGAGTTATGATGCAATTAGTCCACTCAGTAAATCTGCTCCATTGCAGGCGGACTTCATATGACCTTGAAATATCTTTATGCCCTAGACAAGCAAGTTTCTTCACAGTGTTTACGAACCGTCGTTAACCGTCGAGCTTGTAGTAAATCAACACATAAAATTGTAATTAACAATTTTATTGATGTTGGCTGAGATCGATTCTGGATTGTTAAGCCCATGAGTTACTACGATTTTACCATTATAACACGCCATATTATAATATGATAAACTATATTATAATATATCCATTTAATAATAGCTTTAACCCGGGACTTCACCTACGTGGAGATCGAAAAACGACATCATTTCAAAATACGAGTATCGCAATCGTTTACCCGTTTACCTTTGCGCACGACTTGTCTGCGTAGTAGACGGAAATATTAAAACTGTTATTTAGTCAGCTTAGATTATATTAATATAATATAATATATAATTGCATCATAAACTGGAATAAATACCATTAATAAGAACTTAACTTATTTCATTAATATAATATTTAACATTATAATAAATAACTTAACTAAAATAATAATTAAAATTATAATATTTACGATTAAAACTAATTATATATACAATATAAAAGAAGAAACTATAATATAGAAAACCTAAAACTAAAAATTTAAATCGTCAAAAAGACCTGCTCGCCGTGGTATAGTGCCAAGAACGCTGGCTACGTTTCCTCGCTGAATAGCTATACTTAGCCTTTGAGCGAGGAAAGAACCAGCCCTCTTATCACCAGCAGCGACGACCAGTCGTGGATACAGTTCCTTTAGAAACTTCATTGCACGTGGACCCCACGGACCGATAGTCTCTACAGCAAATGGCACAAATATGTAGTCATTTCTCAAAGACTCATATTTGTGCCATTTACTAAATTCGGCTGCCTCTGATGCCGCCCCGGCTCTACAACAGGTACCCTTGAGATGAGAGGCCGCCAAAGTGTCAACACAAGTAGCATCCCACACTAGGGCTTTACCTCTCTCCCAAGGGACCAAAGTCATACCGTCGGGTCTCTTGCCATCGTCTCTAAATATCCCGCAAGGCTCTAAAACCGAGGGGATATTTATAGAGACAAGAGCCCTTCGGATGATTTCGTTCAAAGAACCGTGACGGGAAAACTTACCTGCACTTTTTGCGGACTTCATATGACCTTGAAATATCTTTATGCCCTAGACAAGCAAGTTTCTTCACAATGTTTACGAACCGTCGTTAACCGTCGAGCTTGTAGTAAATCAACACATATAATTGTAATTAACAATTTTATTGATGTTGGCTGGGATCGATTCTGGATTGTTAAGTCCATGAGTTACTACGACTTTACCATTACAACACGCCATATTATAATATAACAAACTATATTATAATATATCTTTTTAATAATAGCTTTAACCCGGGACTTCACCTACGTGGAGATCGAAAAACGACATCATTTCAAAATACGAGTATCGCAATCGTTTACCCGTTTACCTTTGCGCACGACTTGTCTGCGTAGTAGACGGAAATATTAAAACTGTTATTTAGTCAGCTTAGATTATATTAATATAATATAATATATAATTGCATCATAAACTGGAATAAATACCATTAATAAGAACTTAACTTATTTCATTAATATAATATTTAACATTATAATAAATAACTTAACTAAAATAATAATTAAAATTATAATATTTACGATTAAAACTAATTATATATACAATATAAAAGAAGAAACTATAATATAGAAAACCTAAAACTAAAAATTTAAATCGTCAAAAAGACCTGCTCGCCGTGGTATAGTGCCAAGAACGCTGGCTACGTTTCCTCGCTGAATAGCTATACTTAGCCTTTGAGCGAGGAAAGAACCAGCCCTCTTATCACCAGCAGCGACGACCAGTCGTGGATACAGTTCCTTTAGAAACTTCATTGCACGTGGACCCCACGGACCGATAGTCTCTACAGCAAATGGCACAAATATGTAGTCATTTCTCAAAGACTCATATTTGCGCCATTTACTAAATTCGGCTGCCTCTGATGCCGCCCCGGCTCTACAACAGGTACCCTTGAGATGAGAGGCCGCCAAAGTGTCAACACAAGTAGCATCCCACACTAGGGCTTTACCTCTCTCCCAAGGGACCAAAGTCATACCGTCGGGTCTCTTGCCATCGTCTCTAAATATCCCGCAAGGCTCTAAAACCGAGGGGATATTTATAGAGACAAGAGCCCTTCGGATGATTTCGTTCAAAGAACCGTGACGGGAAAACTTACCTGCACTTTTTTGGCATGAAAGTCCGTGGAGCCCAAACTCATCGACACTGCTACCACAGGGGCACTGGTGAGGTTGACAAGCCGAGATTACTTGATGGTAGAGCATGTAACCAGTGGCTAGATTCCTTAGTCGAAACAGCTAGAAGGCGAGCCTGATCTTGTTGAATATGGAAATTTTGAAATAAATTTTTGTGGACACTCCGTACCAACGGAATATCCCACTGTTTTTGTTGGTTAACTTCCAGTGGGACATTTTCGCCGGGACAGAGCGTTAGCCATATTTGCTTTGCCTCCGCAGCAAAGCATAGGTCTACTTTATTATTTAAAATTGTGTTACATAGGTCATTGACACTATGCACGGAAGCAAGGAAAGCAGGAAATGCGACACTGGAAATATTTCTTACACCAATTCCACCAAATTTGATAGGTAAAGTGGCTTGATTCCAGGCTATTGTATTTAATCTCAAATTTAGAATGTTTTCTAAAGCAATTTTAAGACTATTATCAATATCTTTTAAAACTTCCGAACATTTCCAGACTGGACTTGAGCGTAACAAGTATGTAAATTTAGGTACAAGGACACAATATTTTAAAATAGTAAGGGCAATATGGGGGTTTAAAATATATAATTTATCAACGTGATTTAAAAATTGATCAAATTTTGTTTTTAAAACAGGTTTAATACTATCGAAAAACAATGGAGCACCAAGCAGGTAAAGCGATTCCGAATTGACAATTTTTATTCCTGGAGATATCTGATTGAAATTTTGAATTAAGGTATCTCTTTTAGAATTAGATAAATTATTAGAAATAAATATTTCACATTTATTTGTATTTGGTTCAAGACCAATATTTTTAAAATTTTGAAAAATATGAGTAAGATCATTGAGGACGTCATCTGCTTTACCTCCCAGTGTACCGTCGTCCAGATACCAGACATTCAGCTTGGATTTTAAATTTGAAATAATAGGTTGAATTCCCAAACTGAAAAGAGCTGGACCTAATGGATCACCCTGCTGAACACCGACAGCAGACTCAATAATATGGTTTTGATAAAACAAGTTTGAATTTTGACTGTAACATTGCCAAACGTAATGATATATTTCGGGGGTATTGTTGGCCACTTCTTTCAGGAGGGTTATCCTATCAATAGAGTTGAAAGCATTTTTAAGATCAACCTTCAGAAGAACATCTGCATCGGAATTAGTTAAGAAAGTACGCACCGAATGTACCGCCGCCTCACAGCCACCTTTGGTGCCAAAGCCTAGTTGAGTAGGTTGAAATTTTGTCTTAAGGTTTGAGATTATGTGCCTGCAAGTTAATTTTGAAGTTAAGCGTCGAAATGTAGAACCAACAGCAATAGGACGGATACCGTTAACCTTTTTTTTGAAGGCACACAATCTTGCCCCATATAAGTAGGTATTTTTATAAGTAAGTAGGTATAAGTAGTATATTTGGTTAAAATATACGACAGTTGTCACCTGTCACTTTCTTCTCAGAACTTATTCGTTTAAATTCTATAATTTAGTTTTTAATATATAATTTAGTCCTCAGAGATGACAAAACATTTGCATTTCGATACTTAATGTGAGATAAATGTGGATGTCTCCATAGACATCCACATTTATCCTCAATTAAGAATCAAAATACAAATGGCCCATGCCACACCATCCATTTTCCATCAGGTGGTGGACTGGGTGCTCGTTTGTCACCCAATGTTATAAAAAAAATACGTGTGGCACTCGGTGACTGCCGCGGTAAAGCTATTGCATAGCATTTTTTATCAACTTATGCAATTATAATTATTTATTTATTTTATTTATGCAGTTAAGTCTTTGATATTAAATCAAGTTACACTTTTTGAGCGTGGTGACCGATAAGAAAACAATTTTTTTTCTCTTATTGAATAAATGAGAAGTTAATATTGTTTAAATTATTTTTAATATCTTACAATACATGTAGGTTATTCAGGAATTTTTATCATTGAGTTAGCAGCTAGTGTACACGCATACGTCTAGTCGCACGCACACAAAAACCGTGCCGAAATCTGCCGAATTGAAACGACGTTAGACGATGCACGGCTTTCAACGCCACACCCCCGTGCCCGTCGGCGTGGGGAGCGTGAGGTTTTTTTTCGTTACGGAATTTCTGGATTCGGACCCCGCGCTCAAGGCCCGCGATAGAAGCTATGCAATAGCTTAAAAATATAAATTATAGTTTAAATAATATGTTCTTAATTATTTAAAAGCACCTTAATCACTAGGTCAAAGCAAAAATTTTATCTGGTACGCCGTTCCCCACGGTTAATCAAATAATTAAATATCGTTTCATAGATAATGTACGTAATAATGCATATATAATATATAATTGCATCATAAACTGGAATAAATACCATTAATAAGAACTTAACTTATTTCATTAATATAATATTTAACATTATAATAAATAACTTAACTAAAATAATAATTAAAATTATAATATTTACGATTAAAACTAATTATATATACAATATAAAAGAAGAAACTATAATATAGAAAACCTAAAACTAAAAATTTAAATCGTCAAAAAGACCTGCTCGCCGTGGTATAGTGCCAAGAACGCTGGCTACGTTTCCTCGCTGAATAGCTATACTTAGCCTTTGAGCGAGGAAAGAACCAGCCCTCTTATCACCAGCAGCGACGACCAGTCGTGGATACAGTTCCTTTAGAAACTTCATTGCACGTGGACCCCACGGACCGATAGTCTCTACAGCAAATGGCACAAATATGTAGTCATTTCTCAAAGACTCATATTTGTGCCATTTACTAAATTCGGCTGCCTCTGATGCCGCCCCGGCTCTACAACAGGTACCCTTGAGATGAGAGGCCGCCAAAGTGTCAACACAAGTAGCATCCCACACTAGGGCTTTACCTCTCTCCCAAGGGACCAAAGTCATACCGTCGGGTCTCTTGCCATCGTCTCTAAATATCCCGCAAGGCTCTAAAACCGAGGGGATATTTATAGAGACAAGAGCCCTTCGGATGATTTCGTTCAAAGAACCGTGACGGGAAAACTTACCTGCACTTTTTGCGGACTTCATATGACCTTGAAATATCTTTATGCCCTAGACAAGCAAGTTTCTTCACAATGTTTACGAACCGTCGTTAACCGTCGAGCTTGTAGTAAATCAACACATATAATTGTAATTAACAATTTTATTGATGTTGGCTGGGATCGATTCTGGATTGTTAAGTCCATGAGTTACTACGACTTTACCATTACAACACGCCATATTATAATATAACAAACTATATTATAATATATCTTTTTAATAATAGCTTTAACCCGGGACTTCACCTACGTGGAGATCGAAAAACGACATCATTTCAAAATACGAGTATCGCAATCGTTTACCCGTTTACCTTTGCGCACGACTTGTCTGCGTAGTAGACGGAAATATTAAAACTGTTATTTAGTCAGCTTAGATTATATTAATATAATATAATATATAATTGCATCATAAACTGGAATAAATACCATTAATAAGAACTTAACTTATTTCATTAATATAATATTTAACATTATAATAAATAACTTAACTAAAATAATAATTAAAATTATAATATTTACGATTAAAACTAATTATATATACAATATAAAAGAAGAAACTATAATATAGAAAACCTAAAACTAAAAATTTAAATCGTCAAAAAGACCTGCTCGCCGTGGTATAGTGCCAAGAACGCTGGCTACGTTTCCTCGCTGAATAGCTATACTTAGCCTTTGAGCGAGGAAAGAACCAGCCCTCTTATCACCAGCAGCGACGACCAGTCGTGGATACAGTTCCTTTAGAAACTTCATTGCACGTGGACCCCACGGACCGATAGTCTCTACAGCAAATGGCACAAATATGTAGTCATTTCTCAAAGACTCATATTTGCGCCATTTACTAAATTCGGCTGCCTCTGATGCCGCCCCGGCTCTACAACAGGTACCCTTGAGATGAGAGGCCGCCAAAGTGTCAACACAAGTAGCATCCCACACTAGGGCTTTACCTCTCTCCCAAGGGACCAAAGTCATACCGTCGGGTCTCTTGCCATCGTCTCTAAATATCCCGCAAGGCTCTAAAACCGAGGGGATATTTATAGAGACAAGAGCCCTTCGGATGATTTCGTTCAAAGAACCGTGACGGGAAAACTTACCTGCACTTTTTTTGGCATGAAAGTCCGTGGAGCCCAAACTCATCGACACTGCTACCACAGGGGCACTGGTGAGGTTGACAAATAGCCACTCCTAGCAATGTGCCGAGATTACTTGATGGTAGAGCATGTAACCAGTGGCTAGATTCCTTAGTCGAAACAGCTAGAAGGCGAGCCTGATCTTGTTGAATATGGAAATTTTGAAATAAATTTTTGTGGACACTCCGTACCAACGGAATATCCCACTGTTTTTGTTGGTTAACTTCCAGTGGGACATTTTCGCCGGGACAGAGCGTTAGCCATATTTGCTTTGCCTCCGCAGCAAAGCATAGGTCTACTTTATTATTTAAAATTGTGTTACATAGGTCATTGACACTATGCACGGAAGCAAGGAAAGCAGGCAATGCGACGCTAGAAATATTTCTTATACCAATTCCACCAAATTTGATAGGTAAAGTGGCTTGATTCCAGGCTATTGTATTTAATCTCAAATTTAGAATGTTTTCTAAAGCAATTTTAAGACTATTATCAATATCTTTTAAAACTTCCGAACATTTCCAGACTGGACTTGAGCGTAACAAGTATGTAAATTTAGGTACAAGGACACAATATTTTAAAATAGTAAGGGCAATATGGGGGTTTAAAATATATAATTTATCAACGTGATTTAAAAATTGATCAAATTTTGTTTTTAAAACAGGTTTAATACTATCGAAAAACAACGGAGCACCAAGCAGGTAAAGCGATTCCGAATTGACAATTTTTATTCCTGGAGAAATCTGATTGAAATTTTGAATTAAGGTATCTCTTTTAGAATTAGATAAATTATTAGAAATAAATATTTCACATTTATTTGTATTTGGTTCAAGACCAATATTTTTAAAATTTTGAAAAATATGAGTAAGATCATTGAGGACGTCATCTGCTTTACCTCCCAGTGTACCGTCGTCCAGATACCAGACATTCAGCTTGGATTTTAAATTTGAAATAATAGGTTGAATTCCCAAACTGAAAAGAGCTGGACCTAATGGATCACCCTGCTGAACACCGACAGCAGACTCAATAATATGGTTTTGATAAAACAAGTTTGAATTTTGACTGTAACATTGCCAAACGTAATGATATATTTCGGGGGTATTGTTGGCCACTTCTTTCAGGAGGGTTATCCTATCAATAGAGTTGAAAGCATTTTTAAGATCAACCTTCAGAAGAACATCTGCATCGGAATTAGTTAAGAAAGTACGCACCGAATGTACCGCCGCCTCACAACCACCTTTGGTGCCAAAGCCTAGTTGAGTAGGTTGAAATTTTGTCTTAAGGTTTGAGATTATGTGCCTGCAAGTTAATTTTGAAGTTAAGCGTCGAAATGTAGAACCAACAGCAATAGGACGGATACCGTTAACCTTTTTTTTGAAGGCACACAATCTTGCCCCATATAAGTAGGTATTTTTATAAGTAAGTAGGTATAAGTAGTATATTTGGTTAAAATATACGACAGTTGTCACCTGTCACTTTCTTCTCAGAACTTATTCGTTTAAATTCTATAATTTAGTTTTTAATATATAATTTAGTCCTCAGAGATGACAAAACATTTGCATTTCGATACTTAATGTGAGATAAATGTGGATGTCTCCATAGACATCCACATTTATCCTCAATTAAGAATCAAAATACAAATGGCCCATGCCACACCATCCATTTTCCATCAGGTGGTGGACTGGGTGCTCGTTTGTCACCCAATATTATAAAAAAAATACGTGTGGCACTCGGTGACTGCCGCGGTAAAGCTATTGCATAGCATTTTTTATCAACTTATGCAATTATAATTATTTATTTATTTTATTTATGCAGTTAAGTCTTTGATATTAAATCAAGTTACACTTTTTGAGCGTGGTGACCGATAAGAAAACAATTTTTTTTCTCTTATTGAATAAATGAGAAGTTAATATTGTTTAAATTATTTTTAATATCTTACAATACATGTAGGTTATTCAGGAATTTTTATCATTGAGTTAGCAGCTAGTGTACACGCATACGTCTAGTCGCACGCACACAAAAACCGTGCCGAAATCTGCCGAATTGAAACGACGTTAGACGATGCACGGCTTTCAACGCCACACCCCCGTGCCCGTCGGCGTGGGGAGCGTGAGGTTTTTTTTCGTTACGGAATTTCTGGATTCGGACCCCCGCGCTCAAGGCCCGCGATAGAAGCTATGCAATAGCTTAAAAAATATAAATTATAGTTTAAATAATATGTTCTTAATTATTTAAAAGCACCTTAATCACTAGGTCAAAGCAAAAATTTTATGTGGTACGCCGTTCCCCACGGTTAATCAAATAATTAAATATCGTTTCATAGACAATGTACGTAATAATGCATACGTTACGGATGCACGGACTGGACGGGGACGTGACAACGGGACGGGAAAAATATCGTCGGCGACGATGTTTACCCTGTCCCGCCCGGCGCGTGCCACGTCCCGTTCACCTTGTTCTCTTTTCTGCCACGCAGGATGTACAGAAAATCTCCTTTTACTCTTGACGGTTGTAGCTTCTTAAACAAATAAAGCAATAGCAAAAAGCAATAACAATTAATGCTAATTCTTCAAATGAAAAATCCATCTTTTAATACTAACATGTTAGTTTCGAGTTTCTATAACGGTGCGTATGCATTAAACTCATGTCCGTGTTGACATACAACCACGTTCCGTCTCTGTCCCGTGCACGTGCTGATTTCGTCCTGTATGCAGCGACCTTTAGTGAACGCAGTGACATTTTTTATAGAATATGGGTGAAAAACGGGCGCACAGTTCTCATGATGGTGAGTGGATGCTGTAGCCCACAGACATCTACATATATCCTCGATTAAGAATCAAATTGCAGATGCGTTGGCCCTCCTGACGACTAAGATGGAGTGCCTCGTTTTTCGGTAAAATTTTCTGCAGTTCTTCACACTCATCATACGAAACACAGCAGTATTGAGCTGCTATGTTACGCTAACTGTATATATTTTAAATGAATATAAAAAAATATCCCGTTGTATTTCTAGCTAGTTTGGATATCTAGTTAGAATTTTTCGGAACTAGAAACTTTGTCTGGACTGTGTGCACATTTATCAGACTGACTACTATAAAAAAAGCGAAAAATAAATATAAAACTAATATTTTATTCATTAGTATTATTTACAATGATTACTTTGTAAATAGCTTGCAAAACCAGCTTCGTTTGATAAAGCTTAAAATGTCAAAACCTCGGTTATCTGACAGGATAAGAAAGACAACCATTCCACCACATTCGTATCTATTTGTTTGACGCTTTACAAGATTAAGACTTACCTACCTACAGCTCTGCTAAAATGTTAACTCGTAAATAGCATGTTAGGAAACGCAACAAACCTTGTACCTTTCGAGTTCAACCGATTACATGCAGGTGGTTATATGCAATTACTGAATGGACATGATTGATAACTATCTTTATTGCCAGTTAATATATCGCTAGTCGTTTATCTGTTACATTAAAGTAATGCAAACTATGATTATTACAACTGGACTGGACTTGAGAGATGAATGTGACCATTTTTGCCGTAACAGTACTATGTGTTAAAATAAAATTTTTTTGTAAAAAGTAAAGGACGACTACCAAGAATTAAAATAATAAAATAGTACTCAACTAATAACTTCTAAAGTCGGTGGTAAAATATAGTGTATAAAGGAATTAAAGCAGAAGTTACAGCTTCAGAAGCTATCATTTCTAAATTATTTTAACATACCCAGTTCTTTAATATGTCGACTTTTAATTTTTACTAAAACTTAAATTTTTTGATTTGAGTTATTTTCATCCTTTTGGTTGGATAATGGAATATATATCAATGTCGTCTAAATAATAAATATCAACATTAAAATCATCGTATATGACTTATTCTTCCACCCTTGGGATGGAATTTTATGTCCAAATTTCTAGCTTCAATGGAACGCCCATGAATTATAATAATTCGTTTAATTTAATAAAAAAGAATAATTGAATTAAAAAAGTAAATTGAAAAAGTACAGTTGTAGCACAAATGGGTCGGCTATAAGTAAAAGAGCCATGCTGCAGTTATATTAGTAGTATAGTTGTAGCACGAATGGGTCGGCTCGACCGGGGAAGGACCACGCTCTCACAGAATACCAGCGTCAAATAGTAGCTTAATGCTCCTTTGTTTCGTATGGTGAGTGTAGAGAACCGGAGACCCTTTTTAATGAAAACGAGGCATTCCACCTAAGTCCTCACTAAATCCTTACGCATCTGCATTTTGATTCATTCACTGATAGATGTAGATGTCTATGGGCCATAGCAACCACTTACCACTTACCATTTCATGTGGACTGTGTGCTCGTTTGTCATCCTATCCTATAAAAAAATGAAATTGGTTCACAAGTTACCAGTAATTAGAAATCTCTAGTGGTTGTATGATATTTAAGTTACGTAGTACTATTATTTATTGTGTGTTTAAGTGCCAAACTGTTCCTATGGATTCAGCGTGTATGGTAAATATGTATACGCACTTGTTCAGTACGGCTAGAGAAAACAAAAGTGCGGGAGCTTTAATGGACGCACACAAGTGCGGGCTTCACCAACAAGTTCACCTTTTCTCTGGCACCACATTGTCTCTGTAATCAGATAGGGAAAATAACGCGATATTTTGCAATATCGATGCGGTTATTGCGTTACTTTTTTTTTAAAGCTAGACTCAAATTTTGACATTGTGTAGTTTGAGTTTAGACTCAAGATTGTTTCTGAATTCCTGGTTAGGTGAGGTAATCTTTGAAGTAAGGCCTGAGCGGTGTGCAATTGGCGCGGCATTTGACGGCTCCGTGGCGCAGTGGCTTATCAATGAGTTACAGCGCTAAGGGCCGCGGGTTCGAATCCCGCACGGAACAAGTAGGTGTTTGTATGGCCTACAAATAATTGTTCCGGGTCTGGATGTGTGTCCTTGTGAAATTTATGTTTGTAAACTGCCCCCACGATACAGGAAAAAATTCTAGTGTGGAGGTAACGTTAAACAAAAAGAAGAAAAAAAAAACACACGTGTTCTCTACGCAGGAGACAAGAGTGTACAAGTACAAGCGAGTATTCCTCAGACCTTAATCATTTCGTAAAAGTCTAATAGCATTGACATCAGTTAATAACACGGCTCTGAATAAGTATTAACTAATATAATGTAAATATATGAGTTAGCATATTAGCCATATTTGCTGTTAACTACGAATTCCATCTTAGTCCTCAGGGGTGACAACCATCTGCATTTTGTTTCTTAATTGATGACAGATGTAGATGTCTATGAGCCGCAACGTTCACTTACTAACAAGTGAACTCTACGTTCGTTTATCACCAAGGGTGAGTAGAGTTGTCTCATGGTCGTGAGCTTGATTGCTGATCACACGGTCGAGAATTCGAATCCCGAGTCAGGCCAAATTCAGTTATTGGATTTGTCAAGAAATACTCAGTAGCAGCCCGGATTAGGAAGTTGATAGTGTTTCGTCCCCGTGCCTCGGAAAGCACTTAACCGTACGTTCTGCGCAGATGGCTAATCTCCATTGAGATTTGCCACCGTAAACGAAATCCGATCTGGAGGACATAAATAAAAGCCTAATGAGAATTTACTTTAATCTGACCTTGGCAGGCGGATTGGCGTTTGGCAGTTTGAGTTGTGTTACTCGCCACTGGTGATATTTTAGTATTTTACGTCTGGCGTAAACGGAATGGTTATACCGCCATCTATCGGAAACCATGGGACTTTTCTGAGATACAGATCAGTTGATATATACAGCTATAATATTAATTAACAAGTGAATTTATTTTTAAATTTTAAGTCACGATTTGTTATCATATTCTTGCATTGTCGTCCGACTTTGAGTTATATTCAAAATTTCAAGTATCCAGCTCACCGAGAAGTTAGGGAATATAGTAAGGGAATCAACTTTCATTCAACTCGCAGATCATTCAAAGGAGACAATTTCTTTTTGTATGTAGAATGGGCCCACCACAAATTGTGGCGTAATTTAATAAAATCCTTATAATCTATAGATTACACTAGTAATATTAATTTTATCATACCTAACGTTAATACTTAGAAATTAACAATCAAACTGCAATCTCATTATAACCTGAAATCTTATATGTGCGACTGTCTAGTAGTTTTTATCGATATTCCATGTTATAATAGTGCACTGTTAATAATAAAAAGTATAAAAAAGTTGTAGGTTCTTCAAAATCTTGAACACTAATTGGTGGATTCTCCGGAACTACTAAAATAATATTTCGTTCATTCCGGTGAAAACAGTTCACATATAAACAGATGGCGGTAATTTAAATGTCTTGATTCTTAATTGTATTATTTGTCATGATTTTAATTTTCATAAAATCTTTAGCCAATTTAAAGTGTAAGCGTAAGCGTAAGAGTAAATTCGTATCTGTTTTATGTGTTAAAACCATTAAATAAAGTTAAAATTTCTAATGGGTCCAGAAACGATTGTCTCCTTTGCAGATCAAATGAAATGGAATGTGTACAATGCCTAGCCTTTGCCTTAAAATCTGTAGATCTTAGTCTATACCGCACCTAGATACTATTGTAAATGCAATACCCTCCCACATGCTTAACTGTGCCGAACGCACCTTTGGCGCTCCTTAAAACATTAAAATTATTTATGATACAAATTTATTATATTGATCTATACATTATGTAAACCTTAAACATTCTTGTATATGTTTCGAAATTAGGTAGAGCTTTTAAACAAAAGTATGATATAATTACCGTGTATGGGCAGTGTATGAATATACACTATTTCAAATCATCGCGTGGGTGTTGCAATAAGCAATAGGGAAAAACAAACTAGGAGATTGGCGATGGCGTCTTGCTAATAACACCAAGAAAATAAAAAAAACTGCTGGTGCTAACCAACCCGCCTGCAAAGCATGATAACTATGGCAAATATCCCGCGCCGAAATCAATCTCGGGACCTTCTAGCGTATGCCACTCACTGGAGCGAAGCCCTTGAGAGTAGTAGGAAGCACTTGCTGTTTCACTTGATGTCTCGAAGGTCTTTATATAGGTTTTAGTACGCTAGCCGTTTGGGCAAGCTTCCAGCGTACGGCTTATCCCCAGGCCAGATTAACTGGGTGAATGATTTTCTGAGTGAACGATTTCTCCGAGTCGTCATCGATTGCTACTCGTCTAGTCCTATCGCGTAAGACTCCGAAGTTCCTCAGGCACAGGCAGTTCACTGGTCCGTTCTCTCCGCAACTATTTTCCTGCTACATATTGAATATTAATCTGCTTATGCCCGGTATCTATGGGTATGCAGACGACAGTACAGTTGTGGGGGTACCAGCCATTTTTGGCTCGTACTAATTCTCGCGTATTACTCGGACTAGTCGAGATCAAATCCAGTCCGAAAGAGAAGCTATGGTTGAGTGTGCGAATCTTTCACTTCAGGCTGTTTCCGAATAGGGAAATGCCAATCTTGTGAGATTCAATGCCTCCAAAACATAAGCGTATCTTTTCACCGCTAAAAGGAGCCTGCTCACCCTCGCTCCTACTTTCCGGAATGTATCCTTGGAATGCACTGACCGCCTTCAGTTCTTAAGGGTTGAATTTTCTCCGAACCTCAACTATGGGTGATTCATTGAGTCCAGGGCCAAAATCGCAAGAAAACTAGGTGTAGGTTGCAAGGGTGCGGCAGTACTTCACGACTTGGCATATTCTTACTTTATATAAAGCATAAATCCGGTCGTGCATGGGGTACTGCTGTCACATATTTGTTGGTGCTGAAAAATGACACCTGCCAGCGTTGGACTCAGTGGAGAGACGTGCTAAGAAGCCTTTTATGAATGAGCCTCGTTGGTGACCTTGGTTTGGTTGAAACCAATCTTTTCAGCCTCGAGCATAGGTGCAGAGAAGCCAGCCTCTCAGTATTCTATAGGATACATTTCGGTGAGTGTGCGCAGGAATTACACGCTTTAATTCCTCCCAATCCTTTCCACCATCGGACATCCAGGCAGTCGGCGGGTCTTATTTTTTTTATAGGTTAGGGTGACAAACTAGCACACAGTCCACCTGATGGGAAGTGGTTGCTGCGGCCCATAGACATCTACATTTATCCTCGATTACAAATCGAAATGCATTGTCACCCGTGAGGACTAAGATAGAATGCGTTGTTTCCAGTAAAAAGGGTCTCCGGTTCTCTACACTCACCATACGAAACATAGCAGCATTGAGCTACTACTTTACGGTTGTATTCATCCTTTTGTTGTCAATATTCCACGCATTAGAACCAAACAATTTGCTTCTTCTTTTGTAATGCCTACAGCAAAAGAGTGGAATAATTTGCCGGCATCTATTCCGTTCGAATACAATCTGGGCGTCTTCAAAGCAAGAGTGAATAGGGTTTCGTTACAAGACACGATTTACCATCTAGAGTTACATCACAACTTACCATCAGGTGAGATTATACTCAATCAATGGCTTATAGTAAGTTAAAAAGATCTATGAGGAGGTCATTAATATGAATAATGTCAAGCAATTTGAACAAAAACGGGTTTTTTAAAACAGAACTAGCAGTAATCTCTAAGTCAAGCAAATTGTCGATTTTTAAAACTAAACTTTTACTTTTAGTTTTAGTTATGTAAGGGAGAATGTGTCAACTTGAAGTTAGCTCTATCAACTACCTATGAATCTAAGAACGTGGCTCTGGCGACTGGCTAATGGCTAAAAGTAAAAGTTAAGTTACAGCCTAAATATGTTTTACGACTGGGCAGAGACCTCTAATTATGGAGTTCTGGAGCAATTAATCCGTCGCACTTATACAGTGCGTGTTGGTGGAACCAGAATAACCGACACAGCCCTACGGATTAGTAAGCTGAAGTAGCAATGGCCATATAGCTCGAAGAACCAGCAACCGGAGGGAGAGAAAGGTTCTCGAGTGGCGGTCTCGTACCAGTAGGTGAAGTGTAGGGCGGCCTCAGACTAAATGGAGTGACACCTGGTAAGATACGCAGGAAGTCTGACTGGTGACTCGGGACCGTAGTTTATGACATTCCTTGGGGGAGACTTGTGAAAGGCTGTAATGATGATGATGATTGTCACCACTACAACACCGTTCTAAACTAAACATAGTAAACCCATGTCACCATCGGAAACCCGGCGCGTGGTTCGCCTCATAATGAGGCATAATCATGTGAAAATAGACACTTCGTTACTAACCACTCGCGTTGCGGTTAGATGTTATTAAAGATATTCCAGAGTATTATCAGTTCTCATCTTTAAATCTATAATGAGTTCCGCAGAGTAACGTCTGATTGCTCCTGATTATATTAATTAGTGATAGATTCCCTTACACCGCTCGCATCCGGCGAGAAATTTCGTATTATGGTACAATTATTTATCATTCTTATTCATCTCCTTGGATACTTGTTCTGCTTTCTTGATTAGTTTTGTCCGTTTACGCGTTGTGAGGTAGGTGTACCATGGAAGGCCACTCTAACGTATAAACAGGTATTATTTTATTTACTGGATAAATGAAACAAACAAATATTTAAGTAACACTTTGTTTTATTACGTATTAAATATACTACTTTTTTTAAACTGCAGATTTAATCAATATTGATTGAAGTTAAGTTTTATTGAACTCTTCCAAATGGGCTTGCTAGGAACAAGGCTTCTAATAACACTAAAGTTTAATAAATAGCGATTAAATCTACAGTAAAAAGAAGTGGTTTATATGTTACGTAATAAAACAAAGTATTACTTAAATATTTGTTAGTTTCATTTATCCAGTAAGTAATCGAATAATAACTGTTTATTTATTAGAATTGCCTTCCAATGTCAATGTCCCGAAATCAATGAAGCGAGGGACCGTAATGCCAAAATAGTAGCGCGAGCGATTCGCCGCCACGTCTGTGATTTTCAGTTCGATGGGTGTTTGTGTAAGTAGAAGAAATTTGTCGTCACATGGCAATAACATTTTAATAATTGGCCTTCGAAGGAGCATGGCCTTCCATGGCTCACGCACCTTATATTATGTATTTTCTTTGACTGCCTTGTTGGTCTTGTGGTCGTAAGTGCGATTATTGATCATGTGGTCCCGGGTTCGAATCCCGCGTCGGGACAAAATTAGTTATTGACTATTTCTACGAAGAAATTTTAAGTAGCAGCTCGGAATCAAAAAGTTAGCAGTTCTCATTCCCGTGCCTTAAAGTCGTTGCTTCTGTACCTGATCTCTCTCCGTTAGTGTTGGATTTCCGTCATATTGGATTACGTGAGTGAGGGAATAGAGAGTTCCCTTGTGCTTGTGCTAGTGCACACTATAATCCTGCACTGACGGCTAGTGGCTGTTGAGACTAACCCCCGTCACCGAAATTCGGTCAGGAGGACATAATACCTCGGGTATGTAGGCACAAGCAACCCTTTCCACGTTTTGAAGAAGTTTTTAGAGCAAGGTAGAGTCCTTCACGGTAGACAATTAACATGCCTTGAAAAAAAAACAACTTTTACGGATTTTATCAGAGTTAACTCGGAGTACCTTTACTACGGGTTAACTCAGACATCGGTACGTCAATCACCTTAGTCCTCCGTGACCTATGGGTGTTGGAAAGCACCCGAAACGTCGAAATTATGAAAATTAAAAGCGATTAATCCGTAAAAGTAGTTTTGTTCAATGTGTAGTGTTCGCGTAAATATAAGAAATTACTAATTTAATGCCCTCAATTTTGTTTATTTCTCTGAAGAACAGGTTTCTTCACGATGTTTTCCTTCGCTGTCTAGCACATGATAAAGTAGCTCTTAAGTGCTATTGACAATTACATTGTAACGGACAAGGATAGGATCAGTTTACTCGCGCATAATTACTTAATAACATTCATTGTGAGCTTTTGTTCCATGTTTCTGTATATCTGCTAGATACAGCGTATTTTCTTTTTAATTTCACACTTTTTGCAGTATGTGCTGGGGTTTTTTCTTCTTTTTCACGGTTGACTGTATTTTCAAGTAATGTTTTTTTTACTTTATTTTTAATATAAACTATAAAGACTGCATAGAAAAATTAACATATGAAAATATTGAAGGCAGCCGGGATAGCTATGACGTTGGGACGTCAAACATCTCAGTCCCTCGTGACCATGGGTGCTGTAAAGCACTCGAAATGTCGGGAATTAAAAATAAGTTAATTAAACGCGATAAAATCCGTATAAATAGTTATAGTCAATGTGTATACTACACGCGTAACTATAAGAAATTATTAACTATAAAGACTAAACCTAGATTGTGTGTGTCTCTCTTACATAGGTTAAACAAAGAGATCTATAAAAACCCGCGTGAAGGAACATATAGCTGACGTGAAGCACCGACGCTCCGGGAAGTCTGCAGTCTACGAACATGTTCAAGATCGCCCCCACCATTACATTAGATTTGATAAACCACAAATTCTCGCAAAAGAACACCGATTCCTACCAAGGATGATACGCGAGGCTATTGAAATTAAAAAACATCCAAATTTCAATATAGAAGATGGATGGGTGCTGTCATCTGCATGGGATCCTATAATTAACAAAATTAAACCAAACCCAAGCATACCACTGCAAGACTTCAAGATAACATAAGATCGTTTTGCGTAAATCGGACCAAAAATTAATATTCAAAAAACTGAAGGTAGCCGGACTAACTATGACATTGGGACGTCAAACATCTCAGTCTCCCCCGTGACCATCGGAGCTATAAAGCACCCGAAACGTCGGGATTATAAAAATAAATTATAGTTGTAATTAAAACGCGATAAAATCCGTATATAATAGTTTTATTCAATATAAAGACTACAAATATTGTTACGTAACGGCAATATTCCTAGCACAATATGCGTATTTTGAACAAATTGTGACGGCACACTCAGAAAAAAATAAGCAAAACCTGAATTGTACGTTGCCGTAATAAGCAAAAACCTTTCCTTTAATATATTTCTTCCTTTCTAATTTAATACTATTACAACTATTTACCGTCATGAATACGGCGTAGAAATTTCTTATTATTTATTTATTCAAATTATAAATTTATAAGTTATTGCACTCAAGAGCTAAGGGTATGGAGAGTTCTTGGCACTATACGGGTTTTTTTTTAAATTTTTTTGTTGCTTTTTATATGTATTATTAATCTAAATATTATAGTTTTAATTTTTTTTTTAGTTGTTAAATTTTTTATACTTTAACGCGTAGAAATTTATTATTCAAATTATAATTTATAGTAGCAGTATGAACTATGACTTACTAAATTGACATACGAAAGCATCAACGCCGTCAAATAAAACGCCTACTAAAAGTATGATATTTTTAATATTTAAAATTGTACCACAAAGGTTACATAAATAAATGAAACAAAAACAACTGACATAGTCCAAGAGATCAGTAAACTGACGTGGCTATAGACTGGGTCCGTTACCGTTAAGGCTTATTAAAGTCCACTTCTGAACATTGGCCTCACCCATAGATTTCCTCATAGAGGGATATTGACCATAGTTGTTAGACTTGGCAAGCGAGTTGGCAATCGCTGTTTATTTTTATTTTTAGTCGTAATTGGAAACCTTTGCGTGACACTGCTGATAGTCTGGTCATATTACATGAATAATCTAAGCTTTGCTCAAAACTGCCTTTTGTCACCAAAAGGTTACTCCAGATTTACCAGTGACGACTCCTTGGCGCAGTGGCTTAGCTATGAGTGGCTGCGCTGGGGTCGCGGGTTCGAATCCCGCACGGATCAAGTATTTGTATGGCCTGCAAATAACTGTTCCGGGTCTGGATGTTTGTCCTTGTGCAATTTGTGTTTGTAAACTGCCCCCACGATACAGGAGAAGGGGGGGTTATAGGTTTTACAAAAAATCCTAGTGTAGGGGTAACGTTTTTAAAAAAAAATTAAAATGAAAATTAAATTAAAATGAAATTAGTTTAGTATTTACCATTAAGGGACTGATATTCAGACAGAAACTACTATTGAACAAGAATCGCATTTTTATTGGTTATAATATCAATCTTGATGGCGTAAAAGAATTTATCGCCATATTTCGAGTGAAAGGAAGACCTCGTAGCGTCCTTAAATGCCTGACATCAAATGACGATGATAGCATCCTCAACGTTGCAAGATGTGATACTGGGAACGCTAATCTGCCTGCGAATCATAGTCACTGGAATAGAATAGAATTTTTTTTTTATTCAATATAGGTTACATGAATTCTTATTGAAAGTCAGGTTTAACTTTACTACTGGTTCGGAAAAAAAACCTCTGTCCTGGGAAGAACTAGCCAGAAACTACTACTACTACTATATACGTGGTAGAGCCATGCTGCAGTTATAATATAGAATAGTGTAGCACGAATGGGTCGGCTCGACCGTGGAAGGACCACGCTCTCACAGAATACCAGCGTGAAATAATAGCTTAATGCTGCTGTGTTTCGTGTGGTGAGTGTAGAGATCGGAGACCCTTTTTACTGGAAACGAGGCATTCCATCTTAGTCCTCAAGGGTGAAAACGCATCTGCATTTTGATTCGTAATCGAGGATAGATGTAGATGTCTATGGGCCGCAGTAACCACTTACCATCAGGTGGACTGTGTGCTCGTTTGTCACCCAATCCTATAAAAAAAACCAGCGGGAGTTTTAAAAAAATTTATTTAACAATATGAATGGTCAATATGTGGTAAAGTCCACTGCTAAACATATGCCTCCCCATTGATTGATTCATATTTGGCATCATTTATTTATAATAACTCAATGTCTGGCATAGTTTTCACGATTTATCACGCATGCTTTACCCGATAACGGAACCGAAGAAGCGGGTTATATATTATAATACACAGCCGATACAACGTGGTCCACGGCTGAATATATGCATTCAATGAAATGTATAGGTATATAAAAAGGATAGCACTGTAGGCATTCAATATACTCAATATCTGCTATTATGTATTTATTGGAGGAAAGTTTGCTTCCATTTGTTTTCTTGATTTTAAAATTTGGAATTAGTAATAAAGTGCATATTATTAATTTATGTTTTTATTTGCTTAGCAAAATTCTTATTTTATATCAGAAGTTTTTTTATTTCGTTTGTAAATAGAATTTGTAAAATTTAATTTCTATTGGACATGGTTAAAAAGAACACAATAAAATTTAATTTACCGTAAAGCTAGTTTTGCCATTTACCGACAGATGTCACTGTTCACTGTATATCTACTATAATATACTCTTTCTATTCTGAATCATAGATACTAAACACTGAGTGACTACCTAAACCGCTTGAGTGTGAGAGTGTGAGAAGAGTGTGAAATAAGGGTGTTACAGTTTACTGGTTTATTACAAAAATATTTTGCAGGGCGTTTGACTCAATACATACTGAGAGTACTGTATTTAAAAAATAAATAAATACGTATTTTGCGCTTACGCAATTCAAAAATAACCCGTTACGGTAAAGGGCGCAGGGGTAGAGGGTATGTAATTTTGTATGAAAATAAAATATTTTGGTATTTCTTAAAACAACCTCTTACCGGGGGAGGAAGAAGGGGGTAGATAATGTTCAATATGAAGGGAGAAAAAATATGCTTTAAAGTAATAAAATAATAAAATTTGCCTCTTACGGTCTTATAACAAGGGTTCAAATTTTGTATAAAATATATTGTATTAAATCATCAATCAATACAGCTCAAACCGCTAGATGTAAATGCGTGAAATTGGAACAATAGCTTCCTTTTAGTAGTGCCTACCTATTTAGTAGGTGCATCCACTAAAAAAGAAGTCTTGAAAAATTAAAATCCTTAGATAATTAAATAAGGTTTTAAGAATGTTTTTTACGGGTTGATTTCATATTCGTATAGGAAAAAACGATAAATGATTGTGTAACTTTAAAATTAGCGTGAAGCTTAAAACAATGAATTAGTTTTTTTTTCATTTTTTATTTTACCTTATTTGCCCGGAAAAATGGTTTTTGATTGCATGGTGATGGGGAAATCCGTAAAACGAAATTACGATAAAAGTGAATAATATTTATTATCTAGAACTTTACAAAAATCTGGCCTATTGATCATTATATACGGACAAAATATAAAAAATTGTCTATTTATTATTGCCTCCGAGTTAGTAATCCGACAAAAATATAGTGAGATCAGATACAGATAAAACGGCTTTTCGTGTTTTCTGGGGCATAGGGATGAAACAATGCTAAACACAGCAGCTGACACCAGGCTGCTACTGAGAATTTATATAGATAGAAAACACAACTGATTTTAAGCCCGATGGCACCTATGACTTAAAGATCAAAAAACTTTCCTAGGTTGAGTTTAGTTTTATTTTTTATTTGTTTGCAGGATGAGACAAAGTATAGATACCGTTACGAGCTAAGGGTTCGTGACAATAAAAACTGCCGATTGAATTACCAAAATTGACACTTTAATTACTGAACACCAATTAAAACTTAAAATCGTACTAATTATTATTCACACTTAACACTTTAATTCACTTTATTTCACTCCGAAAGCTTCGCTCGTATCGCTAATTCTGTACAAATTCGGTCACGGCCCTCAACGTCTTTAAATAGGCATTTTCCACCGAAACATCCAGAATATTCCAGCAAATACCGGCCCCCGATCGCCCAGGTGCAGAAAGTTCGAGTGTGGAACTTTCCAGAAAACTTAGTTCTTCTATTCGATACTAGATGGCGCTGGGAGAGTTCTAGAAAGATCTTGACATTCTTATTTCTGATACTTGATACCAGATGGCGCTAGTGCCATCAACTGTGGCGCGCAACAATACTTACGCAATTTCATTATTTTGTTAGTGTAGGTACTTAGTTTTAGGTAGGCATTGGATTGTAGTTTTCATTTCAAAATTTTTATTCAATATCAATAATTAGTGATGGTGCTTGCTTATTTTAGGGCAATCTCTTATTAGTTGTTTGGAAACCAAGTATTGGCATGAGAAATTCGGGAGCAAATTAGGGATAACGTTATTGCGGTCATTTTGTTGTTTATTTACGAAATAAAACACAAGCATACAGTTTGCCCTATTTGTTTCTTGGTTCGTTTGTGGGTCCGTATATTTGGTGGTTCGTTTGTTTGTCTGATTGACCGACTAACTGAATGTTTTTATTCAGATTAGTGTCTTTCTATTTCGCGATAGTTTAATTTACAAATAAATCATCATCACATAGAATAACAAAAGTACTGAGGAAGTCGGGGCACAGATATTTATAGAATAAGGGTGAAGAGAAGTGGTAATTACTGTGAGCCCTAGGCATATACATTTATCCTCGATTAAGTATCAAAATGCGAGTGCGTTTTCACCCCTGAGAACTAAAATGGAATGCCTCATTTCCAGCAAAAAGGGTTTTTATTATTCTATATTCACCATACGAAACACAGCAGCATTAAGCTACTGTTTCACGCTGGTATTCTGTGAGAGTGTGGTCCTACCCCGGTCGAGCCGTCCCATTCGTGCTACAACTATACTTCTGATATAACTGCAGCATGGCTCTACCACGTACAAAAATAACTGCATTTTATTGAGCTTATGAAGATACTTGCATGCTATTTTTGAAAATTTGTCGATCAGTTTTCTCGTCTGTCTGTTTGTCTGTCTGTACTGTAGTCTTCAGAATGAAACTTCAAGAACAGATAGAGTGTAGTGGCAGGCATGAGCTAAGCTATATTTTATCCGAAAAATGTGGAAATTAGTTTTGAGAAATCGTAGAACTGGAAAATTTATGGTATTTTGTTGATTTTCTTAAATCTAAATAATGCCACATTAATTGATCCCACCCGTGCGAAGCAGGCGCGAATCGCTAGTTATATCATATATTTGAAGTGAAATACCGCTATTGGTCCGCGCGGTGGCACTGTAAGGATTGACGGAAGACGTATCTTAACTTAGATGTCGTAAGAGGCGACCGAGGAAAACATGCCAAGTTATGAGCATGTAGCGTGTTACTAAAAACAACTAAGAAATAAAAACTCAAAGGCCAATCTTTATACGTGCTAGAGCCATTCTGTAGTTATATTAGTAGTATAGTTGTAGCACAAATAGGTCGTCATTGTCATAGCTCGAACGGGTAGGACCACGCTCTCACAAAATACCAGCGTAAAATAGTAGTTTAATGCTGCTGTCTTTCGTATGGTGAGTGTAGACAACCGGAGCCCCTTTTTACTGGTAGCGAGGCATTCCATCTTAGTCCTCACGGGTGACATCGCATCTGCATTTTGTTCTGTAATCGAGGATAGATGTAGATGTCTATGGGCCACAACAACCACTTACCATCAGGTGGACTGTGTGCTCGTTTGTCACCCTATTCTATAAAAAATCCTTTCAAGTACGGCAACTATGGTAAATATCCCCCTATGAGGCAATCTATAGGAAAGATCTATTAGAAACAACATTAATGTAAACATGATACACGTATTAATGCGGAAGATGACAAAACACGCGATCCTTGAACTATCCTAGGACAAACTAATTACTAGAACCAGTTAATAACTTAAGGAGGGCAATAAACGGCATTCGCTTTAACGCTAATGTTACTTAATAACAAATCAAACGCACCGCTGTCTTATCTACCGGGCTATATTGGCTTGGGGTAAAGCTTGCTATTCATTGAATTGTTTTATATTTGTTTATCTAAACTTTTATTTTATTGCAAGTAAGAATATGCTCAAGAATTACATGACTTAATTCCGCCCTTCCATTATTGGACCACCAGACGCTCGTCTGGTCCCCATCTCTTTGTTATTGACATATGCATTAGATTTTGGGTTGCGTTGGGTTACATATGCCTACCGATATCTTGTAAGCAATTAGGCAGTCACTTACCATACAGCATCGCCTGGTAAGCAAATAATAGCACGTCACTTAAGAATATTCAACACAGTGCCATCAGGAAGTCACTTACCGCCTGCTAAACAAAAACGCAGCACGTCTTTGAAGATGTGACTCAATTTACTTACGTGACGTAAGAATATTCAATATCGTATAAAAACCAAGGTATGATTGTGATGACAGCCCAGATAGTAGTTAAGTTAGTTTGTAAGTTAAGTAGTCTAGTATTACCGTGTACTCAGATTGTCACAGTAGTTAAGTTAGCTTGTAAGTTAGAAAATAAAAGTAATGTAGGAAAAGGTCTCCGTTCCTTCCACTTCAACCCTTCCCAAGCTGCCGCAAACGTAAGTCGCTTCATCGTTTGTAATGAGTACAACAAAGGTGTGGAATAATTTGCCAGCAACTTCTCTGCTTTTCTTCTCAACCTTTCCATGCGATAACAATGAAGGTGCCTTCAAGGCAAGAATCTTTTGATTAGCTACGTCAGTGCGTTTCGATATCTTCAGCCACATCACCACTTACAGGGTAGCAATTAAGCACGGGATTATAATAGTTAAAAAAGATCAATCTAGCAAGATTTTCTTTTACGTACACTTGATCTTTAAAATAACTGACAAAAAGGGTATGTCCATGCCAGAGCCATATGGAATCAATGTTAGACAAAAACATTAAAGGTGTACGAACGAAAGATTGTCAAGGATTGATTTTTTGGATGTTATAAAGATTTGAGGTATTTAAACAGTGGCATTTTTTAACGGAACCGGTGCCGTGAATGGGACACAAAACAAGGCCCGCGGGAGCGAATGAAGTCGCGAAGCTGCATTCTTGATAATTGGAACATAAGACTGCCTAGAGCGGATTTCTAAAAACTTTTAAATAAGAAAGTTTATAAAAATACGATCCGTCTAAAACTTAGTACATGTTTTACTTTACAATAATATTTTTACATACAAATTACAGCCACAATGTTTGACACGACGTTCTTTAGATGAGTTATTAAATCTTAATTTTTAAATTTTTTAAAATTTTATTTAAATATTAATATCCAAACCATACTTATTATATACTTTTACAAACAATATAAAACGGATTAGTAAGCTGAAGTAGCAATGGGCCGGCCATATGGCTCATAGAACCGACAACTTATGGGGAAACCAAGGTTCTTCAGTGGCAGCCTCGTGTCGGTAGGCGAAATGTAGGGCGGCCCCCAACTAGATGGAGTGACGACCTGGTAAGACATACACGAAGTCTATTTGTGCAGGTGGTTTAGAACTGTGTTTTGTGGCATTCCTTGCGGGAGGCATATGTTTAGCAGAGGACTTGTGATGAGCTATAATGATGATGATCATGATAATGAAACCGTACTTATTGGACTCAATAATGATGACAGTGGCCAGCCTTTTTATCATTGGTGGTCAGAGTAATTAACAATCGCAGTTCCAGATGTCTTATGTTTGATGATGTTGTCGGTCGCCGGCCTAGGTATTTTACGTCTGGCGTATCTAGATGTTTGTACAACCATCTATTAAAACCCATTAGAATTTTTTGGCATTTTCCGTTATCCTCTCTTATGACATCCACGAGAAGATATGAATGGACTCTCTTATGATGTTATTATAAGGATTATCCCGGGAGAACGCAGAGGAATACTCAACATATAGACTAAACGCTGGATACGATCTTAAGCTCAGAAATGAGATATGAATATGTGGCAAGAGTAAATAGGATTTTCACTAATCATTCATAGGATTAGAGAATCCTATGAAACCCAATCCATTACCTCATATCATCCCGGAAGGGTCGTAAAAGGCGAGAGAGAGAAATGAAACAGGAGATGTGCAGCAGAATTTTTGCGGTTATCAAGAATACTGTTACCGTTATAGTGCTAAAGTCATCTACTGAACATAAGCATCCCCAATAGATTGCCTCATAAGGGGGAATACTTCTTATAGAAGATGATAGTGGATATTCTTACCGCCACAATACGGAGAAGAATATTAACTCAAAATAATAAAAAACTGCGCTTGCCAACTCGCATGGCAAATATCAGCAGCAGACTTTTGATAGACTGTAGTGGAAGAGAAAATGGTAACGAACACAGGTTGCTCACGCACTGAGAAATTTAAGGTGAGAGTTTTTCCCCTCACCTAATCTGATTCTCGCCTCTTTTTAAATAACTTAGATTCATTCAACTGCTTTGGAAGATGTTTATTCTGACGAAAATCATTTATGCCGATTATATATTAATAAGCGGTAATGCAACTCTAAAGATTTCTTGTCCGCCATTTACAAATCTTATTTATATCATATTCATTACTATAACTCTGAATCGACGCGCGGTAAACTACGGAACGTGACTTTTGCCTCTCCTTCTGACAAGCAGGCATCTCTCTCTCTCTCGAATTCCGGCTCTTGATAAATGCTATTGTTCAAGTTTTGGGAAAAATATGTGGAGTTCTACAAGCATTCGCCTTACGTTATCTTTGTACACAAGTAATCAAAGTTCATTCCCCGTCAGCACATATGAAATTGTTATTTGCTTAAGTGATGATTTACTATGTGTTCAGTGGCAAAGAAAACATCGGGAGCAAACCAAATTCCGTGAAAATTAAAAATGTTACTATGTAAAAACCTTCATTTTGTGGAATCTCAAGAAGCCTAGCCCGATTGACCTTTGAAACTCTTTATCACAATAAATCACTTAAGATCTGGTCTGACATATCAGGCTTAAAACATTCTAAAAACTTGAATCGGGCTTTTGATCGTTGAGCCCTAACTGGACAATGTTGTCTTAAAAAGCACATGTCCATTCTGAGACTAAGCAACTCAAGGATGTGTCGGTTCTGCTCCATAACGGAAGAAACGCCTCTGCACATCCTGATTGCGGACCCTTAATGCGCAAACTAACAATCATCTGGGAAACTACCTACTCCGTACCATGAATATGTGGCAAGAGTACAATGTATATATATATATATATATATATATATATATATATATATATATATATATATATACATTGTACTCTTAAAAACTTCTTAAGAGTACAGTGTATATATATATATATATATATTTTTTGTATACATTGTACTCTTGCCACATATTCATGGTACGGAGTAGGTAGTTTCCCAGATGATTGTTACGTTTGCGCATTATTCCGCAATCAGGATGTGCAGAGGCGTTTCTTCCGTTATGGAGCAGAACCGACACATCCTTGAGTTGCTTAGTCTCAGAATGGACATGTGCTTTTTAAGACAACAGTGTCCAGTTAGGGTTCAACGATCAATATATATATATATATATATATATATATATATATATATATATATATATATATATATATATCATTATCACAATAGCTCTTTTAGGTCGCAGTGATACTGTTTCCCTAGACCTGCATAGCTGCTCGCTTAAAAAATAATTAAACAATGTAAAACCTTATCTACATTCTTTCTGGACAAAACCTGATTATAATTATACCAGCTGATACCTACTGGACACATTATAAAATTTTATTGCGGAACCTAGAAGTAAAATATCAAGAATTATTTTTGGTAGGACTATCCTAAAATCCGTTCTTAGTGAGCGTCTACATCGCGAAATGAGTAACTATACTAAATTTCAAGTCAATCGGGTGGACAGTTTTAGAGATTTAGAGATATATTTTAGAGATCACATATGTCGTCCCGTGGATTTCATAAGAGACGGCAAGGCGAAATATGAGACATGTTATACAGATGTCAGTACAACTATTTTGTTTACACTAGACGTATTCGGATGATAACTTTAAACGAACAATATGCTAGTCTTAGTTTTTAACCCATTTGGGTTGATATAACTATGTCTTTCAACCTATGTCTGTTGCTAAGCAGAAGTACACCTACCGCTCTGATCCAGCTCGAAGGGTAGTATAGTCAGTGTAGTTATATGTTCTGAAGTACTCACTATTAGTCCTCAAAAAAAGATCGAATGATGTATCAAACGTACTGGCAACTAGCAATACGAGACCATTAAAACAATCAGTATATTATGTAATGTTGATTTTAGCTCGGATTCGAACCTGAAACATAGTGAATTTATCAATTCTAACTACCAAGCCATGCGATGGTCTTCGTCTTCGGTTATCGTGTTTGCACTTTGAGAATTACCAGAGCAATTTATATTCTTTACTTTAACACATACTCGAAATGTCACGTACGATATTCAAATAACTCATATCATTAGTGAACCAACACGGCGCTTTACAATAAAACTTACATGCGATGTTTATTTCGGCCGCGCTGGGATGTTTTCTTTGTACGTTTCCATTGAAATATTTTTGTACGTCAACATTAATCCAAACTTTATCGGTTCGCACGTTGCTATCGGGCGGTTTCAATAATCCAACCGGAGGTTATAAATCGACGTATCAAGAGAGAAGGCACCTCTTATTTTTGAAGAGACCTCTTGATATATGTAACATGAAATTAAATACCACGATCCTGGAACGCTCGTTGACATCGTCCCGATACTGAGAATATTTTATAGCATAAATGTTATGCGGAAATAAATTCTTACGGATAACTAATTGCGTTTGACGTTAGTTATGTTGGAAAGTGTAGGAAGGATTTTGTTCTCAATGGTCGTCTTAATTTAGAATTCCAATTTGAAGTCTCTCTTAAAGTATTTAAAAAACCGGTATATAAAAAGCCGTGATCTTGGAACCGTTGTAGTCTATCAACACTTCACTGCTGGCCTTGCCTATATATCTTCATAGGGAGAATATTTAGCTTAGTTAGTTGCTTGGCAAGCGGGTAAGTAATTGCGTTTACATATTATGTGGCGGCGCTATCATCGCGCCGCAAGCAAAACACACCGAAGCCTAAATCACGCTATCAAAATTTCTAATCATAAATAGTACATATAGAATATCTCCGAACTATCACACAGAGTGTTGGCCGCTCCCCGGGCATGAATCATACTTATGTTAGATTATTTTTTATAGAATAAAGGTGACAAACGGACATACAATCCACTTGATAAGAAGATGCTGTGGCATATATTTGAACGCCTGGTTTCGTAGAACGTTTTATTGGATAAACTTAACCAGGAACTGTCACACCCAAGTAAGTAATTAATCTCTTCAAATATTGTTATCACAACCAAACTAACTGTGTGAAATGGGCTGGCTCATATTCGTCGGAGTACAGGTTGGAATGCAGGGTGATGCAGGGCGGTCTTAGCTCCCCTCAACTCTTCAACCTGTACATCAACGGTCTGATTGTTGAAACAGAAACAGAAACAGAAACTTTTTTATTCAATGTAGATTATAACAATACTTATTGAAAGTCACTTTTTTAATTTACCACTGGTTCGCAAAAAAACCTCTGTCCTGGGAAGAACCAGCAAGAAACCCAGCGGGACTATTTTTTTCGAATAATAGCTTTCAATCATGTTTACAATTAACAACACAAGACAAATTAGAAATAGCTTGGTAGCGATCACCCTACCCAGGGGTTATTATCACACATAAATTCCTTAATATTATAATAACCCTTTTTATACAAACTTAGTTTAATAACATTTTTGAACTTTGTGTATGACAAATTTTGTATATTTTCTGAGATTTTGTTGTAAAAGCGTATACATCGCCCCAAGAATGAATTACTGACTCTGTGGAGTCGAGTAACTGGTACTACTAGCTTGTGTCTGCTCCTAGTATTTACAGAATGAATATCACTTATTTTCGCAAAACTACTTTTATTTTTGTGTATGTACATTACATTTTCATAAATGTATTGAGAGGCCAGAGTTAATATATTGATTTCCTTAAATTTTTGTCTCAGTGACTATTTTGGTTTTAAATTATATATTGCTCTAATGACCCTCTTCTGCAAAATAAATATAATTTCAGTGTCAGTCGCGTGTCCCCGTAGCAAAATACCATACGACATAATGCTATGGAAATAACTAAAGTAAACTATTCTAGCTGTTTCAACACTGGTAAGAGTTCTAATCTTTTTTACAGTATATGCTGCAGAACTAAGTCAGTAAGTAAGTTTTGCGTCTAGTGTGATTCCAAGAAAAGGTGGTATCAACAAGATGCAGTTCCTCCATGTTTAACATTAGGAGTGACGAATTTCATACATTTAGTTTTAGTTCCATTCAAATGCAAATTATTAACATTAAACCAATTGACTAACTTAGCTATAGCATTATTTACTTCGTCGTAATTTAATAACTGTCGTTTTAATTTGAAAATTAATGAAGTGTCATCAGCAAATAATACTATATCATGGTTATCCCCTACTATATAAGGTAAGCAATTAATATATACGAGAAACAGAAAGGGGTCGAGAATTGAGCCCTGAGGCACGCCCATTTGTACAATCGACCCGGAAGATGTCATACTATTGATGTCAACTTTTTGTGTTCTGTCACTTAAATATGAAATAATTAATTTAAGAGCATCGCTTCTTACACCTAGTGTTGAAGTTTCCTGATTATTGTTTCATGGTGAACACAATCGAAGGCTTTGGATAGGTCACAGAACACACCCAAAGCATCCTGTGAATTCTCCCATGCATTAAATATATATTTAATCAGCTCAACACCAGCGTCGGTTGTCGAGCGACCCCTTGTCGCTCGACAACTGATGCTAGTTTTTGAGCTCAGTGATGTCGAAGTCGGCGTCTCAATTGACGGTCGTTTTGTTAATAATATAAGCTATGCCGATGACTTGGCTGAGCCCTTCGATCAGGGCCTTCGAAACGCTAGTGGGCATCTACAAAAGGTACGCGACGGCTCAAGGTCTCAGATATAAGTCAAATAAGAGCGAACTACTCGTGTTTAAGGCTGGAAATAGAAAACCTAAGTCTGTCTCTCATGTTAGACTTGGAGGAGTTACACTGAGTAGAGTCACCAAATTCAGATATCAGGGACACTTGGTCGCCGAGGATCTCTCTGACAATTTAGATGTTGAACGGGAACGTAGAGCATTGGCAGTGAGGTGTAATATGCTTGCCCGCAGGTTTGCTAGGTGTACGAATGAAGTTAAGATTACATTATTCAAAGCTTACTGTCAGACATTCTACACCAGCAGCTTGTGAACGAAGTATACTCGCCGAATTCTCAATGCGCTACGTGTTCAGTACAACAATGGATTCAGGATATTGTTATGGCTGCAACGCTTTAATAGTGCGTCGCATATGTTTGCTCAGGCACGCGTGGACAGCTTTGCAGTAATATTACGCAAAAGAATAGCCTCCTTGACGCGTCGCGTGCGAGACAGCACCAACAGCCTCCTAACTTCCACATATGAAAGGAAAGATTGCCCTGTGATGAGGTACTGGAACACAGTGCATATTATTATGGCAGTTTAATTTTGTTTTATTTTTGTGAAGTATAATAATTCATGTATTCTGTGAACTTACTAACCCCTAGTTTTTAAGTTTTAAGTATACTAACACAATAGGTGTTTTTACCTGATTAATGAAATAAAAATAATAAAATAATAGCTATGGATAGAAATGTAGACTGTCTAAGTTTCTGTCTCTATCTGATTAAGAATCGAAATGGATATGCGTTGTCCCTGTGGATATGAATGTTTCTAATAAAAAAAGGATCTCGGTGTCTCTACACTCATCACTCTTAAGCCACGAATTGAAACGTTGATCATATTTAATTGTAAACTTAATATATAACTAAAAATCTGAAAAACATTTAATAATAATAATACGGAATTTCTGCGCCGCCTGGATAGACTACAGAAAGGCATTCGACTCGGTACCCCATACATGGCTAAAGAGAGTCCTCGAGCTGTACAAGATAGACTGTACAGTTAGAGACTTCCTCGAGCAGTGTATGGGGCAGTGGAGTAGAATCCTTTGTCAACTGGGAGAGCGGATGATTTCTGCGGAGAACCACATAAGGATAAGAAGGGATATCTTCCAGGGCGATTGTCTGAGTCCAATCTGGTTCTGCCTCTCTCTGAACTCTCTCAGTACCTTACTGGAGGGATCCGGGAGGGGATTTCAGCTACGGAAAGGAGGGACAAAAGTGACCCACCTTTTATATATGGACGACCTCAAGTTATTCGCCTCCAGTCGCTCCCATCTTATGGAATTGCTAAACATCACTTGTGAATTTAGCAGTTCTATTGGAATGGAGCTGGGGACGGATAAGTGTGCGGTCCTTCATGTTGAAAGGGGAAGGGTTGCTAACTCTGAAGGCATAGATTTATCTATGTCCGTCAACTTAAGAACCCTTTCCGAGGCTGAAACATACCGATCCCTGGATATGTCACAGAACATCGGTATCGATGAGGCTGGTATTAAACAGTCAATTTGCGACGTATTTTATGCACGCTTGACCAAAGTGCTTAACAGCCTTTTGTCCGGTGTGAATAAGACACACGCATATAATGGTTGGGTCACGCCTGTCCTCATATATACCTTTAGCATACTCAGGTGGACTCAGACCGAACTTAACGCCCTGGACAGAAAAGTCCGCACTACCACGACATAGAATGCATCATCCGAGATCGTCGGTAATGAGGCTGTACTTGCCGCGAAAGCATGGTGGACGTGGTTTTCTGAGCGCACTCACCTTGCATAATCGCGAAGTGTGCAGCCTCCGTCATTACTTTCTGGGAGATCGGATGATCCATTCTATAATGACGTCATTTCTAATGATAAAGAGCTTACCCCTCTACCCTTAGCCAACGAGCAATGGCAGGACCCAGCAATGCTTAGCATTTCCGACCGGGAGACCGTATGGAAGCAGAAGGAGCTCCACGGGAGGTACTACAGGGCTCTTCATGAGCCCTTCGTAGATACAGTTGCCTCCATCAACTGGCTACGTTTCGGTGACCTCTTCGGGAAACTCGGTTTTCCCGGGAAAACCGAGGGTTTTGTCTGTGCAATACAGGATCAGGTTATTAAGACCAACAATTATCGGAGATACATCCTAAAGGATGGCACCTTCGACGTCTGTCGAGCTTGTCGCCATCCCGGTGAGTCACTTAGGCATGTCATCTCTGGTTGTTCGGCGCTTTCTAACTCTGAGTACTTGCTCAGGCACAACTTAGTAGCCAGAATTCTACACCAGGAGCTCGCTCTGAAATACGATCTCGTGGACCGGAAATTGCCGTATTACAAGTACTTGCCGGAAGCCGTGCTCGAAAATGACCATGCCAGGCTCTACTGGGACCGGACCATAATCACAGACAGGACTATTCTTGCGAATAAGCCTGATATTGTGCTGATGGACCGGGCACAGTCAAGGATATTTTTGGTCGATATTACCATCCCGTATGACGAGAACCTCGTGAAAGCCGAAACAGATAAGTAATCAAAATATCTGGACCTGGCTCACGAGGTGACCGACATGTGGGGTGGTCTGCCGACCGAAATTATTCCTGTAGTCGTCTCTGCGAATGGGCTAATCCCAGTTAGCCTCTCTGGTCAACTGAGGCGACTGGGACTCCGTGACGGACCGCTCCGGGCTCAAGGGCAAAAGGCGGTGCTCCTCGACACTGCCCGCATCGTTCGCCGGTTTCTTTCCCTTTCTCCCTAACCCTCGGCCGTTTGGTCTCCCCTGCCGAGGGCTTCCATCTGGTTGGATCTTTATTTATTTATGTATTTTTATATTTATTTTATTTTATTGATACTTATGTATATTTATCTTTTCATTTTCATTTATAATTATATATTTATAGAACCCAACCAGATGAGAAAACCATATAGATACATCCCAATAATAATAATAATAATGTCGTCCAGATCAAATTCCGGCCACGGCGGCTAGCCTCAACGGAGGCTAGCCATCGGCGCAGGACAGGATTATAGTGCCCAAGTGTATGCGCAAGCACAGGTGTACTCTCTATTCTCTCACTCCCATAATCCAATGGGACGGTAAACCGACACGACCGGAGAGAGATCAGGCGCAGGATCAACGGATTTACGTGCTTTCCGAGGCACGGGGGTGAGACACCGGCAACTTCCTGACTCCGGGCAGCTACTGAGAATTTCTTAGACAGAAAAACTCAATAATTGATTTTTTGTCCCGACTCGGGATTCGAACCCAGGACCTCATGATCAGCAGTCGCACTACTACAACCGCTAGACCAACGAGGCAGTCATTACATAGTATTCTCCATACAACGGGAGGACTCATGTTCTTTTTCAGGAATTTTACGATTTGATGAAAAAGGAAAAATTTATACTTATTACATAATATATTACGCAATGTATGTTTGTTAACCGTGTAGGCAGGCAACAACTAGAAACAGAACCAGTACATTGGCAATGACATGTTCTTGAATAACAGCTGAAAGAATATAAAGAACTACGTTTGCCCGCTACGAACCCAAGCCCAAGCGTGGCAACTAAGGCAAATATCACTCCCTATGAGGTATGGGGTATATCTAAAGTTCAGCAGTGGAATTTGACGACTGTTATGATTAAATAAAGAATGAATGGAAAATATATTACTGAATACTTTCGACTAAAGGAAAGATCTTATACACGTTGGAATATATCATAGGCGCGACCTAACATATACTTGTATTGATCTGAACAATTTAGTATAAAATTTATAATAATTGCTTAGTATTGTGGGTAAACTGTATGCTAAGGTGTTAATTGAAAGAGTTATGAAAGAAACTGATGGAAAAATTTGGGATGTGCAAGCGGGTTTTAGAAATAGAATGGGGTGTACAGATCAAGTCTTTTCCATGCGCATGATTGCGGAGAAGTTTTTGGCCAAAAACCAGAAAGTTTTTTGTGCGTTCATGGACTTGGAAAAGGCTTATGACAGAGTGGACAGGAATGTGTTATGGCAAACACTGAACTCATATGGGTTGAGCGCTGGTTTGATACAGGCATTAAGGTCTCTTTATAGGGACTCTAGTGCTTGTGTCAGGATCAATGGGGTCTACTCGGACTGGTTTGGCATCCAAAAAGGTGTCAGACAGGGCTGTGTGGCTTCCCCTTGGCTGTTCAACCTATTTATGGACCGGTGTTTGCAAACTTTGAAAGATGAAGAATGTGGGTTAAGAATGGGCGAGTTAACCGTCAAATGCCTTTTGTATGCCGATGATCAAGTCATACTTGCGTCATCGGCGGCAGAGTTGCAAATGATGGTTACATTAATGAACTGGGAATTAAAAGAAAGGGGAATGAAAGTGAACGCAAGTAAGACGAAAGTGATGGTTTTTGAAAGAGAAGAAAGCAAAACGGTATGTGAAATAAGAATAGAAGGAGAGTTGATTGAGCAAGTGGATGAGTTTGTGTATTTGGGATGTGTATTTAGCAGGGATGGTAGATATGATAGGGATATAGAACGACGAGTAAATGCAGGGAATAGAGTGAATGGGGCACTACACTCTATTATGAAGAACCAGAATTTGTCAAAACAGGCACGTATGGTAATTCATAATGCTGTGTTAGTCCCTACTTTAATGTATGGTAGTGAAAGCTGGGTGTGGCAGAAGAAGCACGAAAGTAGAATAAATGCTGTAGAAATGCGGTCTTTAAGGAATATGCTAGGGTGTAATCTGAATGACAGGGTGAGAAATTGCGTGATAAGAGATAAATGTGGTATGCAAGATGATGTTGTGACCAGGATTAAGAAAGGAATGCTTCGGTGGTTTGGTCACGTAGAAAGAATGAATGAGGAAAGAGTGACTAAGCAAATTTATATGGCAGATGTGAATGGCCGAGTCGGGAAGGGACGCCCTAGGAAAAAGTTTATCGACCAAATTGGCGATATTTTGAAAATGGGCCACGTTAGAAGTACCCTTAACCGACGAGCACGTATGCGTAGATATATGGATGTAAAGGAGGCGAAAGAGGTATGTCAGGATCGTGCCAAATGGAAGTCCGTAGTCTCTGCCTACCCCTCTGGGTGACAGGCGTGAGTGTTTATGTATTATATGTATATGTAATTTTATGTAACAATCCGCGAATAGGATGGGCACTAAACTCTTGAGACCGTCACGCTCAGATTCAGATTAAAATATTTCTTAACAAACCAAAAATAATGTTTACATTAAATAAAATTTGTGGAGCTAAGCAGTTTTCATTTCTGACGTGCAGTCCTAATACTAAGTTTTTTTATGGACTAGTTGAATCAGCCTTGTTAACTCCAGAGCAATGGATCGATATAAATTTCTTGTTACATTATCGTGTCTTGATCAAATATCGATCTTTCCCATCGCTTGATGGTGACCCCCCGCGAGCAGTTTCTTTAAATAATTAATTTTAATGACCGGTTTTATGCGGACCGTGTGTAATGTTTGATTTGAGAATTCCTTGTGCTGCTATTAAATCGTTTAATACATGATTGGTTAATTAATAACTTTATTTAAAGTTTTAATTTTACTACATACGTGTTTCGGATAGGCCCTCGATTTATAATAATCATCATCATCATTACAACCTTTCACAAGTCCACTGCTGAATAACGGCCTCCACCTGAGCCCCTTTCCTGCAACTCTTACCAGGTCGTCAGTCCATCTAGGGGGTGGGGGGAGGGGGCTACGTTACGAGGTTGCCACTCGTGAACTTTTATTCCTCATCGGTTGTCAATTCGTATACCTCAAAACTTGAAAAAAAAATATATTATACAACCAATGCGTGTTGCCAGTGATACATATGGAAGTGAAACGTCGCCTTTCACTGCTGGACGTATAACGCAGCTTAAGGTCTTTCAGAGAGCTATGGAGAGGACTCTCTCGGAGTTCCTCTGGGTACATATCGATAGTTAAAAAAATTCACCACAAGTTTGTTTTTAAAAATCAAGTCCGTAAGCATGTGAAAAAATCGTTGCAAGTTTGAACTAACACAGTTCTTATTTTCATATAATATATTGCATGCCTTAAGCGCAAAGCGCGTAAGTATATTCCACTAGCGCTTAAAAATCAAGAATCCGACGTTTTGTCGCATGAAATCGTATCTAATAATCACAATGTCAGAAAGATAAATGACTGTTGAATTTAATCGTTGTTTTTAATCGATTAATTGATATTTTTACATTAAAAAATGGTTTTAGTGGCTTATGGTGTAGATGTATCAAGTCCATATGGAGGGGTAAACATGATAACCTTTGAAAAAATCAATTGTTCAACACAATCTATTTTTAAACTCTTCATCCATCATGTGGGAAGCCATGGAATGTAAATGGCAATTTAATTTTATTTTGTTTAGTTATAATAAATTTTTTTCGGTTGAGATACTCCGAAATTTTCGGTGTTTCGCAGCCTTGTTATAATATATTTTACTAAATAGTAAATACACTGACTCATTCCGGGCTCGGCCGCCGTCGTGAGTTGATTACTGTATCGTTTGTTTACAGCGGTTCGTGATGAAAAATATTGATCGCTGTAGAAATATAAAACATTCCAAAAACCAAATTTGATACATACTTGACCAAGGTAAGATATTATTACGATTTTTATAATTACAGATTTTTAGTAGTTTAGTAAGATTTATATATAAATATACTACACTATAGAATACTATAGGATAATATACTTGTACGTCTTGGACTTTATGGAGTAACCTAAGGGTGTAATTCGGTATCTGCTAATGGAAATCCTCGACGAGTAGAACTAAGTGTGTCGAAGTTGTGCTCGTTATGGTAGTTACTAGTATAGTAGTTAGTATACTTCGGTGAATGCAAATGGAACTCCTCGAAGAGTAGTAATTGTAATAGGTGTGCTAAGTTTGGTCTCGTTTTGGTATGATGGGGCCTTACCTCCGAAAACGAAACAAAAAATCAAACCGAACTACGAAGTTAAGGTTATTAGTGAAAACTTGTGTGTATCTAAAATACTTTAAAAATTGACGTATCATATGAGCTCTTAAGGCATGCACATGTGGATTTACCATAAGTTTATTTCATATTTGTTATGACATACATTATATTTGTATGTATTATTTAAATATATACACAAACTTGTAAACATTATTTTTGCGTTGTTAAGAAATATTTTTTAAGAAGTATTTTTGATTAGAAATTATTTTTATAAACGTACATATTAATATAGTACTAAAAATTTCGTTTATCACGCTGTTTTACGTCAAAAATAATGATTATTATCTATTTAATACAAACAAAGTCATAAATACATATCAATTTTATAAAATTTAATTTAATTTTAGATTTTGAAAATTACATTCACCAGAACTGTATCTGGGCGTGACAGTCACGCGAGTTCAGTGCTTTTCCTATATCCCAAAAGTGTCAACGTGCCTAAAGAATGTTTCACTTCAAACATTGTACGGAACTTGCAGATGTTACGGCGGCTTACTCTTGACAATGGTTAGTATCATTAAACGTGGGGATTGAAAATACTATACAAACATGAAATTAATAACGTTGCCCAAAAAGAGTGATTTAGATGTTCATAAAAATAGATTGAATTTGGAAAACATTTTCGATATATCTAATTAGCATTACGTTGTTCGGCGATCCAAAGTGGTACGACACGACAGTGTACGCTTTAGTTGTACAATAAATCTTTTCATCTCAGATTACTATTATACTTTAAGATAACGCTAAAAATAAGTCTGAGGTCGTAAATATTTATTGTAGCAAAAACATTTTATGTGAAAATTTAGATAAGCTTAAGATTTTTTTTAATTCAAGGATCTAAAATTAAACTTAAATCTATGTAATATCAATATAATGTCTATTTATATTTGTTTTTACCATTTTAACTAGAGTATAAGTGTATCTCGTATAATTATTAAATTACGAAGGAAATCATTTCTTGTAGTTTCATTTATCTACTTTGTCCACGGAGATCTACAGGTGGGGACGTGCTAACCTAAGATACAGTTTTACCTAGTTTAGGCACCAGTTTCAGATTTAAGCACATATACTTTGTTGCTCTCTTAAATGTATATTGTTGGTGGGAATAAATAAATAAAAGATATCAACAATATAATAATAATATTTGATAATTTTTTTTGACGACTCCGTGACATAGTTGCTTATCTTGAGTTGCTGTGCTGAGGGCTCGAATCTCGCACGGAACTAATTGTTCCTGGTTTGTCCTTGTGCAATTTATGTTTGCAAACTACTTTCAAGATATAGAGGAAAATTCTAATGTGTCTAATGTGGGGTTAACGTTTTTCAAAGGAAAAAAAGAACTATTTGAAGAAAAAAGAATGTTTCAAATAAAAAAAATATTATATTATGATTTAAATGATAAGAATATAATATAATTATTAGATATCATCATCATCATTACAGCCCTTCACAGTCAATGCTAATAGGCCTAAGCTATTGGTACGAGTCGAGAACTTTTTTTTACTAGTTAATATTAGATATAACTAATTTTAAGATTTTGTATACTAGATAAAAAATTTATATTGCAGAAGTAAAAAGTACGGTCCGCAAGTGAGCCGTGGTAGCTCAGTGAGCTAGCGTTCGCTGTAAATCTCACAGTACGCGAGCAACCCGGGTTCGATCCCCGGCGGCACTGATGAAATTGTTAATTGCAATTTCAAGTGCTGATTTACCACGTGCTCTGCGATAAAGGAAAAACATCAAGAGGAAACCTGCATGTTTGAGAAATAAAAAAATATATCTAAGACATGCGAAGTTCGCCAACACGCATTGGTGCAAGCCGGCGGACATTTCCTTGCCCTAAAACCCTCTCATTTGTGAGAGGAGGCCCGTGCCCAGTAGTGGGATGTATATAGGCGGTTACTTTAACATAAGCATGTATGCGTAGATGTATGGATGTGAATCTGGCGTGGTGTGTCAGACAATTTGACAAATGGAAGTCCGTAGTCGCTACTTACCCTCTGGGAGACCGGAGTGTCTGTTTATGTACTAGGGAACTCGACAAAAGCGCCGTCTACCGAGTCTAACTATAGCTAATCACCATCTAGGTGACTCATAGATACCCCATTAAAATTTCATCAAATGGAAGAAAAGGAGAAGAAGAACTACGAACATAGGCACACCGGAATTTTATATATAAACAAGCGTGCCGCCGCAGTGTCGTACGGATGATTTCAACAGCAGCGCCAGCTATCGGCTCCAAATTTGAATCTAAGCCATTCTCGAATAAACTTAATCAAAACAAACTTCCGGTCCAGCCGTGTAGAAGGAGTTTAGTCCCATAAACAAGGACGGGAGCATTATATAAGGTCGGAGAAAAAGTTTCTTCGTATTTTATTATGCGCCCGAAACAAATATGCAATGGGCAACCCGCCGGAAAGCGGGGGAGGGAGGTTGTAAATGCTCATAGCATACCACGCAACTGGCTGCGTGGTTATGTGGAGACTTTTACGCACTAAACCCCACCTTTTAGGGATTGGCTTAACGGTCTAACTAGAGATCTCTAAGCCGTATACGGACACGACCCTCCGTGGCAGAAAGGAGGGCGCAAAGTTTAATTGCATTTAATTATAATATATATGTGCCATTTTGTTCGATAAATTGTTGCCATCTTCTATGTAGTGACAATCTCGTTTCTGTAGAAATCTTGGGATTTTTGATCAAAATAATGTGACTAGTAGTTTTGACAGTCCTCTCTTGATGTTATCCTAACACTACCCACATAATTCTGAAGAGACCGAAACAGGTGAAAATCTGAGGGTGCAAGGTCGGGACTGTCTAATGGATGCATTAACACTTTTAAACCCACTTCTCTCAAATTTGACTGAGTGGCCACAGATGTGTGTGGTCTTATCAGGAGAGACCACTCCTGTTCTTTAATTAATTCCTTGTTAAGCACTATATTAAGGAAAGACAATCACATCGAATCCCTGACATAAATTAGAAACTTTACAGGAACCTTTTAAATTTTAAAGGTACTTAACATGAATTATTCATATGTGTAATTGGTTTTCCTGGTAATATTCGTAAGAGAATTGTCTCGATTTTTGAATACGGACACCGCCCGGGTGAAAAGTCGGCAACTGGCGTGTCTAATTAGTTAAATGTTCCCTTGTTCTGAGTAAATTTTTGTTTATTTACATATTTTGTTTTAGTTCTCTGTGAAATTTGGTCGATTGTGTCTTACATCAGCAAATATTAACCCCCCCCCTAAGCATACGTATAGGGCGTATTGTGCCACCCCCCTATTAATAATAATTCCTTTTTGGCCAATTAAAACTTTACACTGCTCTTGAAACATGGTTGGAATTTTCTTGTGTGCGTGTGTGTGTGTGTGTGTTTTTTTTATAGAATAAGGTTGACAAACAAGCAAACTGTGTGATACTGTGGCCTCAGGCCACAGACATCTACATTTATTCTCAATTAGGAATCAAAAAGGTGGAATGCCTTGTTTCCAGTAAATGGAATCTCCGGTTCTCTACACTCACCATACGAAACACAGCAGCATTAAGCTGCTATTCATTACGCTGTATTTAGGAGGACCCCCGATCGTGCTACTACCATAATATAGCTGTAGCGTGGCTCTACCACGTTGAAAACCCTTGACACTGGTGTCAAAGTATCCTGCTCTTCCATAGCTATAATAGATAGTGCTTAATTTAATCCTTAAGATGTAAAAATCACTACATATGTTCAATGTTTTAAAAAAGCTTGTGTGTATGCATGTAATGTATAGGTTATGTACGATATTTATATAACAGATGTAAATTAACTAGGTGTCACCGAAAGTGCCGTCGAATACACATCAAGAATCAAAAAGCAGATGCGTTGTCACTCCAAAAAAAATATTCTTCGTTACCTGTACAAAGGTTACTCGGTTTAACCATATGGAAATCTAGCAGAATTTGTTGTTATTTTAAACTAATATTCTGAAATAGCGTGGTCGTTCTCCGGTCGAGCCGACCCATTCGTGATCACGTAATGTAGCTGTAGCGTGACTGTACTACGTACGATTTCACATTACTATAATTTTCTCTTTTCCGTACAAAGGTATTGTACACAACATTTAAATATGGGTTAATTGCAATGTAATAAATCATTTAAAAGACTTTTACACATCAATCGGATCTAATATAAGGCTTTTTAAAAACACCAATGTGTGTCGAGATCTGCCGTCACGTCTGTCAGCTGTCAATCAGTGGAGAAATAAATGGATTATAAGCTTGTGGCACACGTGGGTTGATATTTAGTATTTAGTTTTTAAGGCGAACTCACTATTTTCTTAGAAGGTTACTAGTAATTTGTTCTACTCGGTGGTAGGACATTTTTGCTGCTTAGGAGTCCTTATGGATAGGTACCATCACTAACCCATTCTTGCCACCAAAAAGCAGATCTTGCACTGCTCTTTGTCGGTTTAAAGGGCAAAGAGAATCAGTATAATTACGGGCTGTTAGGTATTGCATCTTAGTTCTCTAAGATGACAACGAATTTGTCGGCTTCTTTGAACTTCGTTGCAGGTGTCTATAGACTACAGTGGCCACTTACCATCAATTAGTAGTTGTACTGTAACCTTGTTTGTCACTTAAATGTAATAAAATTATTTTAATACTATTATACCCAGACGATACGGATCATCATCATCATCATCATTATAGCCCTTCACAATTCCACTGCTGAACATAGGCCTCCCCAAGTAACGCCACAAAGCACGGTCCTGAGCCACCTGCATCCATCGACCTGGTAAAACATGCAGGAAGCATGTCTTACCAGGTCGTCACTCCATCCTACCTACACTACGCCTACCGGTACGAGGCTGTCACTCGAGAACCTTTCTTCCCCATCGGTTATCGGTTCTTCGAGCTATATGGCCGGCCCATTGCCACTTCAGCTTACTAATTCGTTGGGCTATGTCGGTCACTCTGGTTTTACTGCGGATATCCTCATTTCTGAGTCTATCACGCAGAGAAACTCCGAGCACAGTCATCTCCATAGCTCGCTGAGCGATCTTGAGTGTCCTCATACGGCCAGCAGTGAAGGACCACGTCTCAGATCCGTAAGTCATGACGATACGGATAAACAGTATTATCTCTTGTCTGCCTCGTTGGTCTAGTGATTGTAGTAGTGCGACTGCTGATCATGAGGTCCTGGGTTCGAATCCCAGGCCAGGCCAAATATCAATTATTAAGTTTTTCCATTAAGGAATTCTCAGTAGCTGCCCGGATTCAGAAAGTAGGCGGTGTCTCAGTCCCCGTGCCCCAAAAAAAACACGTAAAGCCGTTGGTCCTGCACCTGATCTCTCTCCGGTAGTATCGGTTTACCGTCCCATTGGATTATGAGAGTAAGGGAATAGAGAGTGCACCTGTGCTTGCGCATACACTTGGGCACTATAGTCCTGTCCTGCGCCGATGGCTAGTCTCCGTTGAGGCAGGCCGCCGTGACGGGAATTCGGTCTGGAGGACATTATTATTATTATCTCTTATATGAAAATCAATTGCTGTCCGTAGATCTCGTAAAAACTGAAAAATGGCTCGACCGATTTTAGTGAATTTTCATGTGTATTTGAGTGGTTCCCTGGATGGTTCAAAAACTTAGTTGGACCCGGTAGGTGGCGAAATCACCCGTGCGAAGTCGGGGCGAAACGCTAGTATTGTTTTTTATATCACGAAAGAAGTCTTATTTTCAAACTTATTGCGATTTTATAATATTAAATGTTTATACGTGGTAGAGCTACACTGCAGCTATATTATGGATGTAGTACCATTAGATTGGATCAACCGGGGAAGGACCACGCTCTCACAGAACATCAGCAACTTATTTCTGTCGTGTTTTGTATCCATTATAGTGAGTGTAGAGAATCAGAGACCCTTTTTACTGGCAACGAGGCGTCCAATATTAATCCTCAGGGGTGAGAATGCATCTGAATTTTGATGGTAGGTGTAGATTTGTATACGCCAATCCTCTTACCATCATGCGGATTGTGTGTTAGTTTGCAACCTTATTCTGTAAAAAGAATTAAAGATAATGTATAATAATTTTAGATCCTCATCATCATCATCATCATTACAATACATCACAAGCTCGGAGAGGCACATGTTCAGCACATAGGCCTCCTTCAAGGAATACGTCAGAGATCTATCCTGTATATATTTTTGTATGCTATATTTAAATAACTATCGTTTTAGGTCATTTAATATTAAAATAAAACTTATTATGAAAATAATATAAAATCATTTTATTAACTTTAACCTGTTAAAGGTGTGTTCACACCTTAAAATACTGTGCAGTTTGGGGATATTATTAGAAATTAGTAAAAAGTGAAACCACTCATAACATCATACATGACCTAAGACATTACATTCATTCGTAACTAAAAAGTTTCTAAATATGAGAAATCGTGCATTTATGTCAAGTGGATGAATTAACAAAGAAGAAGTTACATCGTGATTTTGTGTAATTAAATTCGAGTAATCTCGTCAAATATCATTCATTATTGTGTATTGATTACATGAAAATAATGAAATAACGTTTTTTTAATGGAATATATAGAACACACAGTCCACCTTATAGTAAGTGGATGCTGTGGCCCATAGACATCTTTATCTAACATCGATTAGGAATCAAAATGCAGATGCGGTGACGCCCCTGAGCACTAAGATGGAATGCATCGTTTCCAGTAAAAAAGATCTGCGGTTCTCTACTCTCCCCATACGAAACACACCAGCATTAAGCTGCTATATGACGCTGGTATTTTGTGAAAGCGTGGTTCTACCTCGGTCGAGCCGAGTCATCCGTGCTACAACATTATATAGCTACAGCGTTGCTCTACCACGTAAAAGATCCTGAAATACCTAATTTTAAGGTCATTACGTTCATCAGGATTCCCATTCGAATGTACTCGTAGTATTAAGCAGATTAATTAAGATACCATTTATCAGCCCAAAAAAAGTACAGTATAGTGGACTTTGACTAGAGTTGGATATGCCCCGTTGTATGCAGCGTTTCCTCCTCTTAGCAGGTGAATTGGTGATCGCAATGTGATCTGACATTTGATTCCTCGCAGCGCTGCTGCTCATAGTCCGTATGATTATTCAATGACAGGTTTTTTTTTATTAAAATAAGGTTGACAAACGTGCACACAGTTCACTTGATGGTAAGTGAATGCTGTGGCCCATAGACATCTACATTTATTTTCAATTAAGAATCAAAACGCAGATCTGTTGTTAACCCTGAGCACTATGATGGAATGCGTCGTTTCCAGTAAAAAAGGGTCTCTGGATCTCTACACTCACCATACAAAACACAGCAGTATTAAGCTGCTATTTTACGCTGGTATTCTGTGAGAGCGTGGTCCTTCCCCGGTTCACATTCGTACAACAACCATAATATGGCTGCAGCGTGGCTCTACCACGTATAAACCTCGTTTAAGCGTGATGATTATTTCGCTATCTATCAAAAGCCATTTAAATTCAAGTCTTTTTTCTTTTTTCAAGCCTTACTTCTTCGGTAGTTCGTAAAATTGCACTGCTGGTCACGGTTCACGCTTGGCAGGCGGGTTAACTTTTCTCTGAATCAAATATCTCTCACCTTTGACGCTTCTGCCCGTCGTCAGTCAGCCTTTTACGTCTGGTGTAAACAAGTCGATTAAGCAATGTAGTTGCGGTGTAAGAATATCTAATAGCTCTTATCATTACGTGGATGCCGTAAGAGGCAAAAGAGAAATTGGACCGGGAGCTGGGCAGCAACATCTTCCTGATAACAGCTGAATAAAAATAATAACTGCGATAGCCAACCCGTTTGCCAAGCATGGCAGCTATGGTAAAACCCCTGTGAGGTAATCTATGGATACCTGTGTTCATTAGTAAACTTTTGGCAGGTCGTAATGATAAATGATACAAGAGGTATCTATCGCAAGCTGTAGGGTTTTTTTTTTCTGAAAATTCCCATAGTCACCTCGTGCAGCTCTTGGAACGATATGTAACACGCTTACAGCGCCTTCATATGGAAAGTGCCAACAACAATGAATTCAACCATAGAAAAAGAGAATACCTGCGGAGTTTCGTTCCCCGTTTTTTCTCCGGACAGAGGAATCTCATTTTGAAACGGTAGTAGATTATAAAACATTGACCCTAGTAATTTCTTATATTAAAATACGAATACTATACATGGAATAAAACTGATTTTGTGAACTTTATCACGCTTAAATTCATTTTTTTTTAATTCCCGACGTATCTGGCACTTTACAGCACCCGTGGTCACGGGAAGGACTCGAGTCCCCCGTTGACCGTGGGTCCATCATATTTTATATTGACCTTAATGACCTTAATTTTAACGTTTGACAAGCGTTATTTTTTACGTCGAAAAATAAAAGTTATCATTTCATTTCATACGAAAAATATGCAATATTAAAAAAAATCTTATAATAATACAAAAAAACTAAAACTAGTAACTTATTTTTTTTCATATGTTTGTTATGGAAGCTAGACTTACGGACTAATATCCAGTGTTTTACTAATCTTCTATCAATCTTAATATAAGTGATGATCTGTTTTCAGATCACAAGCAAGCTTCTTGAGAGGTGATTGTAAATTGAAATCTAAGAAGACGCTTAGTTGGTTGGAAATCATTATCGACAAGAGGTGCCACGGAATCATATTTCTCGTCAGCTCGTGATCAGTCCATGACTGGACATAAGCTTATCCAATTATTGTAAGAAAGATCTTTCAAACTCGCTAAACTTAATATTTTAAAGTTACAGAATGTTTACTTAAGTTGAATATTTTAATAACTTTTCATGAATCTCACATGAAATTACATTTCATGACAATTTCGACTGCCTCGTTGGTTTAGTGATTGTAGTAATGCGACTGCTGATCATGAGGTCCTAGATTCGAATCCCGGGTCGGGCCAAAATAATCCATTATTGAGTTTTTCCGTCAAGAAATTCTCAGTAGCTGCTCGGAGTCAGGAAGCTGGCGGTGTGTCGCTCCCGTGCCTCGGAAACACGTAAAGACCTTGGTCCTGCGCCTGATCTCCCTCCGGTCGTGTCGGTTTAACGTCTCATCGAGTTATGAGAGTGAGGGAATGGAGAGCGCACCTGTGCTTGCAGCATACATTTGGGTACTATAATCCTGCCCTGCGCCGATGACTAGTTTCCGTGAGGCATGCTGCCGTGACCGAAATTCAGTCTGGAGGACATTGTCACATTTCATGGGGAAGTCATAATTATATTCCTTAACATTCGCCATGTATAATGCATTTTTGTTACTGTTGTCATCTGTTTATTTATATACAATTTTAATATGATATATGTATATATATTATATATGTATTATATTAAAGTTGTCTGCGTATATTTATTTGCAGGCTAATCTACACAATGGATAAACCATTTTGGATGAGGTTTATTAAAATCGATTGGTAAAAAAACATTAATTAAGTAAAAAATGTACTCAGTGAAGTGCATATCGTGCACATTCGACGTGACGCGTGTAGAAGTCGTGTGAAAACGAGCCACACGGCTGCGTTGGCGTGCCGATGACAAAACGATTGGATATACGTGAATTCTATTGTGTGTTAATGCTATTCATTAAAAATGTTAGCTATTCTAAAAATTGGGTAGAATATTGTATGCTTTTAAGTAAGAAGGAACCATTTATTTGATAATCACACTTTACACACAATTTAAGAAATTTAAATATAAATTACAAGCGGCAAAAATTATTCATGCGCTGGTGTAAGACTGCTTACCCATTAACCAAAAAAGAAAAAAAAACAAATAAAAATTAAAAAAAGAATTTAAAGTCTCCAACTCAGCATAATGCTGTATTCCTTGGAGGAAACGCATGTTCAGTAGTGAGTTGTGTCTCGCCAGCAACGCAAATTCAGGAATTTGCATTTAGAAAAAGGTACCAAGTATAAAAATTTGGTGCTTAAAATTTTCACCGCAACGAACTGTTGAAATTTGCGTTGCTGGTAAAACGTATTGCTAGCAACGCAATGACAATATTAGATATACGATAAATATTAATAGCAAAGAATTAAGTGATAATTAAGTGCTGAAAGATTTAAAGGTCGGATGTAGATGACGGTAGTATTCTGGGCATTATCGGGTCCAGGACCACCATCACCTTACTATAAGGTATGAACGGCATTTTGTGTTCTTTATCAGTTATATATTATAGATAAGATAGGTCAAATCTGTACTAAAACCGAATTAGAATGCCCCAACTCCACGTAGTTTTGTCTGCCCTACCATAGAGTGTTTTAGTGTTTTTGTCAGTGTTTTTTAAGCGGTTTTCATTTGTAATGTCTGTATTTTTCTTTTGGTTTGTGTTGGTTGCTTACGCTGTCCGTTTCATAAGTCTTTTACCAAAGATTTTTTTTGCATCGATTATTTTTATATATACTAACGAATCTTATAATCAGATTTAAGGTTTAATATAATATAATATATTAATCCTTATATAACATTGTTAAAATATAAGAAAAAGAAGTGGATTGACAGTCGACGTTGTCTGTCAGTCTCAGTCAGTTCAAGTTCAGTGTCAAGTGATTTTATTGTTTATATCACACATTTCTTACTCTAATAGCACAGTCCGGTACGTCGGCGGCCCGTGTTGCTTTATGTATAGCACATGAGTAAAGAAAGTTATAAGTCAAGTGATAGTGTTATAGTAGTATATGTCAGACTCTTTGTTTTGAATTGTGTGTTTATTACGCTGTTTGTATAGTATTGTGTGTATATATAAGTAAATGGTGTTTATAGTTTTCTTGGTTGGTAGTGTCCGACTCATAATAATAATATCTTTATTAAAAATAAAGAAGGAATTATGTAGGTTTTAAAACTAAAATAACACTGAAAAAATATCACGGTAAAATGCATTAAAATCATTCAAAAAAAGAAGAGAACAGTAACACAATACACTACATTCAGGAACCACCTATCAACCTTTAATACCTTCATACCTTCGATTATCTACCAGTCTATAACTTATTATTAATATTTATATAGGTTGAAATTTATATAGGTGTGACTGCCCCGATAGTCTAGTGGTTGTAAGTGCGACTGCCAATCTTGAAGTCTCCGTTTCCCGGGACAGGCAAAAACAGTTTTTAGGTTTTTCTGTTAAGAAACTCTCATCAGCAGCCTGAAGTACTTAAACTTGGATAATGTTTTTTTAATACCTCAAAGGAAACTTAACCTTTCTCAGTATAGCAGAGACGCTAAAATAACGAGATCAGTTTTAAGTGAAGACAGTTTCCAATTAGTATATAAATACGCTGTGACCATCAGCAAAACGCAGGGCTAGACGGTGACAGTGTGTATCATAATATGAGTTGTTATTCGCACAGCCAGCTCAACGTGGGAAATAAAAACATAGCTCTGTGAGCGAAATCATCTTTTATAATGCGCACAGCCAAGGTCTGACGACGTTTGTTTTTCCGAGTACCTATAACCTGGACCTCTTCAAGAAGCCTGTTAGGCTTCTCCTGGCCAAACTCGCTCCCTCAATCCCTCATCCTCATCTTTCCTCCTCCAAAATCCTCAAAAACCTCATCTTTGCCCCAGGGCCAGATGGAGGTTAAGAGCGAGTCCATTTTTAATTTAAAAAAAAACGTGGAATCTGTTGTCAATCCGAATTTTCTGCAGTGTGACTTTATCACACAAATTAACATGCAAGAAAAATATTGTTTAAAGATATTTAGTCTACTCCTTTGGAATAGCGGTCAACGCATAACAAAATATGTTTAAAGCAGAATTACTTCTTGGTAACTCAGAGGTTGGTTGAACTCAAATCCCATATCATCCCTTGGGTATCGTAAGAGGAGACAGAGTCAACCCGCCCGCTGAGTGTAGCAACTACGTCAAATGATAGATTATATGTATATACATTTTTTTTATAGAATGAGAGTGGCAAACGAGCACACAGTCCACCTGATCAAAATGCAGATGCGTTGTCACCTGTGAGCACTAAGATGGAATGCCTCCTATCCAGTAAGAAGGGTCACCGGTTCTCTACACTCACCAAACGAAACGCAGCAGCATTAAGCAGCTATTTTCCGCTGGTATTCTGTGAGAGCGTGGTCCTTAGACTACTAATATAGCTGCAGCATAGCTCTACCACGTTTGAAATAGGGGGCCTCATAGGGGGATGAGATAATTTATGGGGTAGGCCTATATTTAGCAGTGGAATTTTTATTTGCTGTAATGATGAATAAATGAATACATCACGCTTATAATTACGAAGGAAATAATTTACATAAAAAAACAGCATGCAATATATTTATATAGACTGATCATCATGAGCTATGAAACCTCCGTACTAGATAAAAGTCCTGATAATAATGTATTGTTATCAGTATTCTAAAATCCGGGTTATTCAGATGTCAAAATGTGTGTGTGAAATGAAGTATAAAATTCCTTAACATTTATTTATACTAACATAGACGTAGACGCAAAAATACATATTGAAGGTTAAGCTAATAAAAAAGTGTTTAAAAGCTGTGTTTACGTGAAATAGACGAAAAATATTTTAAGAAATATAATTGAATGTGCATACTAACACTCGGGAGTAACGCGACAAATTCTTTACGGATCGAAAACATTTTCAGTTACGAGTATGTAAGGAGGCATCTGAACAGCCGTAGGACGTAAGTTGGCAGTTGCTTTAAGTTATTTTGATATAAAACGTACCTCCTATCACAAAAACATTTGTTGTTACAATTAGGCATAGAGCGGAATATATGAAGTTACAATTAAATTTTATGATTTTAAAAATGTAGGACTAAGTAAAAATATACATTTTTGGTGTCAAAGTGTCAACTTATTCAAAATTTTGTGTGAAAAAGTCATGTACATTACTTCCACTCCCCTGAGGTTAGAAGTTAGAGCTGGGAAATTTTCATAATTTAAAAGTACATCTCATAGCTTTTACAAAGAGATGCAACTACTGCGCTTAGTGTAAAAACTTAAAAAAAAGCAACAAATGAGCTACCTGTCCATCCAATTGTAAGTAGCTACTGTTTCCCCAGGCAACCAGCCACAAATAAAGAACACACAGATGGTTGTGCACCCCGAGGAATAATTTGAAGTGTATCACCGCTTGAAATTATATTGGCCCTCTTACCGTTCCAACGTGACCACAAGTGGTAAATAGGTGTAAGTGGTAGAGGCTCAACCGGGGAAGGAACGCTTGGACCAAATACCAGCGTGAAATAGCAGCATAATGCTGATATATTTTATGGTGAATGACGAGTACCAGAGATCCTTTTAAGAAGGCATTTCTATCTTAGTCGTCTGGGGTGACAGCGCATTTGCATTTTAATTCATAATCGAGGTTAGATGAACTTTGTTCCCGTTTATAACTCTAGCTTTATTTGAAAAATAATGCAATTAATATTTTCATTGGTTCCGAGGTGGATTTAACTGATGTGCTCTGAAATAATAAGACGCATGTCTAATTACCCCTGAACTATCACTCTTGTTCATAATGTATTGATGTGAATAAATATAATTAATAGTAATATATTTCTTTCTTTTGTTTATGATTTATTGCCTCGTTGATCATGAGGTCTTGGGCTAAAATTCCGGGTGGGGCCGAAATTTGTAATTGGGTTTTTTTGTCAAGAAATTCTCAATAGCAGCGCGGCTCGGAAGACACATAAAGCCTATAATCTTCGCCTGATTTCTCTCCGGTCGTGGCAGGTTGCCGTCCTTACGGACTGTGTGAAGGTGGGAAAATATAGTGTGTCTTCCGCTGGCTTATTTCCCTTTCCGCCTCTTCAGCCGTTTGATCTCTTTGGCGTTCGTCTTGTTGGGTTTTACTAATACATTTTATTTTATATATTCTTTTTCTTACTACTTACCTATGCTACTTACTTACCTTATGTTATTTTAATGCTTATGATAATATATAATTATGTTAACAGTATAATGATTTGCACTTTAAGCTGACTTCTACTTGAAAGTAGTTAATTCTCGTAAATAAACAAAATTTGTAATATTTTTGATTGTTTTGTTGGATTTTATTTTTTTATATTTATATATACAAATGTTTAATTATTTTAAAAATCTGGTACTTACAGCAAAAATTAGTATAATAATTTGGTCTACAGAAGAAAGTACTTTATTACAAAAAATAGTAAAATTTACTTCACTATCCAATTATTTACTTACATAAATACCTATACTTGTATTAAGTAATTAAAATATTTTAAGTAAGTAATTAAACTTTTTCTACAGAATGTTACAATCGTTGGCACTTTGGCATAGCGAATGGCACTATAAATTAACTAAGTATAATTCGGAAATCTATCTGAAGTCTTAAAAAGTTATACCCAGCTCAATCTTATTGTTATAAGATTTATTTTAAAGAAACATTTTTTGACATCTTCATCTGAAAGCGATTTCGTTGGTCTACCATGTTTCTTTCTTTTGTCGGCTAAATTTTAGATGTTTAGTTTTTAGTAATATATTTCGTGTCTTCTCGATATTTTGTAGAAATAGACCTTTATTTTGGTTTTTTCTGTTCATTTCTGTGTTGGACAGCTATTTTGTCCATAAATTCTTCGATTGCAGTAAAATCTTTCTGGTCTCTGGATATTTTTTTGATAATGGCTGCAGTTTGTTCGTCCTGTTTTGTAGTTGGATTGTTACCTGTAGTCACTTTAAATTTTTCTGCTTCGCTAATGCTTTCAACTTTTTCTGAATACCACAAGTTGTGATGGCTGAATCCACACACATTCTGAATAACACAAAGCATGATCCACCTTATAAACGTTCTTTTCATCCTCTATGAATCGAATTTTATTTAAAATCCCCACACCATTGAATATTTTATGACATCTACTTCTTGGCGTAATGATGTCGTGGAAATCCTTTTCTACTATATTCAATGATCCATTTTACTAGTTGGTTTCCTTCCTTACTAGATGAAAATGTGTTAAGACCAGGTCGACTTTTCAGATTCTTAGTTTTCTGAATTAAATTATTTAGTGACGTAATTATTTACCGACTTTAATATTTTACGTGCTAGAGCTAAGCATGAATGGGTCGGCTCGACCGGGGCAGGACCACGCTCTCACAGAATATCGGTGTAAAATAGCAGCATAATGCTACTGTGTTTCGTATGGTGAGTGTAGAGAACCGAAGAACCGTTTTACTGGAATCGAGGCATTCCATCTTAGTCCTCACGGGTGACAACGCATTTGTATTTTGATTCTTAATTGGGGATAAATGTGAATATCTATGGGCCATAGCATCCACTTAACATCAGGTGGACAGTGTGATCCTCAGATCATATAAACAACAGGAGATATGGCAAGGAGGCGTGGCACTTGCGAACGCATCCGGCCGCGAAGCGGCCTGATGCCAGTTTCGGTAATTAGTCGAATGTCAACTTGTGACGTCTTCACTGCTCGTGATTTTTGACAAAATGACGCGTTGTTCAGTGATTGTTTGCAAAAATAACAGCTGTATTGTGAATTATATGAAAGATGGCATCTCATTTCACACGTAAGTACTAAAATATTAATGTTTTTCTTATTCAATTTATTAAAACATACTACTAGAAACACGATGAAAAACCAAATCAAATGTTTTCATTAGGAACAAAAACCATTGCTTGCTTAGTACAAATCGACCTGTGAATCAGCTGGTCTAATAGCGCAATGGATAAGTGTTTTACTGATACTCTCACTCACACGATAGTTTCGTGAAGCAGCCGCTGCCGGCTTTTGTGAGTTAGACACATGTTTTTGTGTGAATAAGTTTTGTACGGTGCATGGTAAATGCACGCTGCGTATGATGAGATAAGGTTTATAATTGGTTGTGTAGATCGTTCTGATTTATTAAATGCGTGTGTGTGCGCTACTGCGTATCTATCAATTTAATGAACTGCATGTGTAGTAGTTGGCGAGTGGCGGGGACGGTGCATGGTAAATGCACGCTGCGTATGATGAGATAAGGTTTATAATTGGTTGTGTAGATCGTTCTGATTTATTAAATGCGTGTGTGTGCGCTACTGCGTATCTATCAATTTAATGAACTGCATGTGTAGTAGGTTGGCGAGTGGCGGGGACAAACTGGCGACAACAGGTTCCGATACATTTTAACTATCGGGCATATCTCCTGTTGTTTATATGATCTGAGGTGTGATCGTTTGTCACCCAATGCTATAAAAAAATAAAAATAAAAATAGCAGAAACTGCGCGTGGAATGTTAAATGTTTGTGCGGCAGTTATTTTTTGTATATCATTTTCATAGCTTCCAAAGCTTTTTCCAGATCTGCAATTATTTCAATATTTTCCCGCCCGCTCTTAACTGTCAGCATTCTTCATCAATGTAAAATATGAAAGAGGTTAGTTATAATTATTGGCATTAGGATACAGTAGTTGGTATTGTCATGAATAGATTTTGGACAAAAGAAATCTTGAAGCCAGAATAGTGATTGGCATATATGCCAATCATTTTGTCGTGAAACTAATTAAAGAATAATCATGGGCAACAATGAAAAAGCCGATTCATCTTTTTCACATCGAAATAATAACGTTTAATATTCTTTAATGGGGTAAATTGATAAATATAGAAACTTTTAAACTTACCTAAAATCACTTTATTGATATATATATACATAACATACATAAACACTCACGCCTGTCACCCAGAGGGGTAGGCAGAGTACAGACTTCCATTTGGCACGATCCTGACACACCTCTCTCGCCTCCTTCACATCCATACACCTACGCATGTTACATGATCGTCGGTTAAGGGTGCTCCTAATTTGGCCCGTTTTCAATAAATCGCCAATTTGGTCGAAAAATTTTCGCCTAGGACGTCCCTTTCCGACTGTGCCATTCACTTCTGCAACATACATTTTCTTTGTCACTCTTTCCGCCTTAATTCTTTCCACATGACCAAACCACCGAAGCATTCCTTTCTTAATCCTGGTCACAACATCATCTTGCAAACCACACTCTTCTCTTATTACGCAATTTCTTACCCTGTCATTCAGATTCAGCCCTAATATACTCCTTAACGACCGCATTTCTACTGCATTCATTCTACTCTCGTGCTTCTTCTGCCACACTCAACTTTCACTACCATAAGTTAAAGTAGGGACCAACACAGCGTTGTGAATTGCCACCTACGTGCCTTTTTCGATACATTTTGACTCTTCACAATAGGGCCTTTTTTTTTTTTTTTTTTTTTTTTTTTTTTTTTTTTATATTGTATAGTTATGTTATTTTTAGAATAGCAAATTATTGATTCGCGTAGAATCTTTGTTAGTAATGTATTTGTTTTGAATATATGTAATATATTTTTAAATGGCACTACGGATTACTTAAACACCGAAGGTGGTCCGTGGTGGTTATCCGTTCAATATTATTTCAAACAAGATGTTGCACGCTATTTCACCCTCTCAGTGGTTGAATTTTTCAATATCCTTTTTAGTGGGTGACTGTCGAAAAAGAAGTGTATATGCCGAATTTTAAGTCAATCGGTTCAATCATATTTTTTCATAATTATTTTAGGAAAGGAATATTATGATATTCTTGTAACTAAAGTATTGTATGTTTATTAAGGAATAGCGAGATTTTCCTGTCACAAGTGTTTAAAAATACTTAAAACGCGAACTCTAATACACTGCTATGATTGTAAATTTATTGTTAGAGAATAAACATTTTTGAATTTTGAATTTTTGAATTTAGGTGAGTGAGTCGATACCATTGTCAGGCCTTTGTCACTCTTGCTACCTGCGTGAAATAAATACCTAAAATCGCGAGGCGCCCTGGGCGTTATACGCAGTCGGGGCTAGCGCGTTGTAGATTTGTTAACGCTGTTTACGTAAATAGTTTTACGTAAATACTTACTACTTATTGAAATAGTTTTTGTTTAGTGTTTAGTAAATTTAATTGTAGGTAAAATAGTTGTAAAAGTTTTAATGTATTTTAAAAATGATATATTATGTATATTACCTATTTGTTAAATCATAATAGCAAAACGTCGTTTGTACTATAACGTGGATGGATACTAAATGAAATGACCAACAAAAGGTTTCATATCATTCTTTAAGTTACTGAAGATTTTTAGAAGGAAATTATGAAAGGTGAATTTTTTTTGTTAGATAGGTACTTACAGCAAGAATTAAGTAATAATTTGATCTACAGAAGAAAGTACTTTATTACAAAAATTAATTAAAATTTACTTCACTATCCAATTATTTACTTACATACATACCTATACTTGTATTATGCAATTAAAATATTTTAAGTTATAATAACACAAAATACTGAAATTAAAACTTTGTATACAAAGAAGATTTTTAAGTAAGTAGAATAGATCACATTTCTGTTAGGAATCGTATTTCAGGTTTATTTATTGTTTACACTATCTACCTATTTCTTCCGAACCAAGCGTTGCGATTCCCGACGAATGACCTTGCAATTTGCATGCGTTAGGCATCGCAGAACTCACATAGGGGCGAAAGTATGGTCAGTCGATCATAGTCAGAATAGGTACTTCACCTGAGTAACATAACTAACATTTCGCAATGTATTTTTTTTACTTTCTATTGACATCCCTTAATAACCACGGAAAGTCCGCCGTGACTTAGGAAGCGGAAAAGATGCAAAGTAATATGGACACTAACGCGCAGCGATAAAGTTTTATTTAGCTTGCGTGCGCGATTGATCTGATTAATAATAACTATGTAGTCTATTAAACGTCGGCAAGCAGTTGACATCAAAGAAGTGCAACTTCTGTACGTAGTACTATTATTTATTCTGTGCCATTGTGCAGACGATACCAATTACGATCTGCTTCATATTATAGATATATATGTTCTCAGTGAAACAGTTTGTAGGGAACAAATGTAATTACCACTGCTTGTTTTACTTTGTGTGATTTTTTTCTCATATCTCATGTTTCTGTTTCATCTCCAATAAAGTAAATAAATAAATAAATGAGTCAGTGCTATTTCGCTTATAGATAACTTTTCTGTACATGTGTCACTGAACACCTCGTAAACGGATGGACTGATATCATGCTATAGGTGGCTCTGCTGTCGAGATCCAGAAATCACCCGTGCATAGCCGGGTGGATAGCTAGTACTACTACTTTACGGTATAGCTACTACTTCATATGTATTTAGGAATCCCAATCAGACGAGAATAGTTTTATAAAATAATAAAAATTATAATAAAAACATATTTAATTTCAATATGAATATGGAAGGAATTTTTTATCATTAATCGCTTGAATCAGTTTAACATTTTTAGTCTTTCCCATCAAATACTTGACGCATCAGACGTTACTTCGTGCTATCTCCATCGTTTTCATAAATATCGCCTGGAGGACAAATTTATTGTGCACAGATAAGAATCTTCAACAAAATGCTTGCAATTTTGGCGATTTCTTTTTCAAGACGTTCCCTCAGCAAGATTTGGAGGACATATTTATTATCATATAAGATATATATAAGATAACGTTGTTTTTAGGCTTAAATTAATTAATCTCTTTTTATGGGCTTTGATGGCTTAGTAGCGCAGTGAGTAAGCGTGTGGTTCCGGCGCTGTGCGTTGCGGGTACGATTCTCGCAAGAGTCAAATGTTTGTAATATTTGTTTCGAGTCTGGATGTCTGTTTATGTGAAATTTATTTATTGTAATTTGTTTCTACGATACTGGAGAAATTACTAGTGTGGATTGTGTTTATTACTTGTGAGTTTTTAAAAATAAAATTGGGTCTGGGTGTGGTAGTAACGTTAAAAAATCCATCACCCCACGTCATGCCTAGGTTGACATAATAGGTGACGTTGGGTAACACCAGAAAAATCTTAAGGCTACTGATATATTTCGTTTTTATTTATTTCTTCTTCTGGGTTGTCTGGAAGAGATTGCTATGTAGCAATAAGACCGCCTTTTGTTTTTCCCTCATTGTTTGTTAATTTTTTGTTATATTTATGTATCATTGGTGTACAATAAAGAGTATTGTATTGTATTCTATTGTATTGTATTGTATATGACGGTGCAACCGTCTCGTATATCATTGATTACAGCTTTTCAAAAGTCCACTGCTGGACAAAGACTGCTGCATGCTGAACATTCGTCATAGTTGCCATGCTTGGCGTACGCGTTGACATCTTGCTTTTCATTTCTCTTTGTCACCTCTTACGAAGACATGAGGTAGTAGGTATACTTATGCCGCCACGATAGGGAAAACCATCTGATGTAAAACTGATTCAAGGTTTAATGATAAAAAAATCCTATAATATACCAGGTGAAAAATACCCATAACAGTCGCAGAAAACATGTTCAAGGACAGAAGGTGTGTTTATGTGATTCCCAGTGTTTATACGTTGTGATTATTTTAAAACCTCTTTACTATGGGAAAGTCTATCTTCGACAGTATACTTTTATGGGATAAATGAAGGGAGGCACTGGTCCTCGGTTTGGGTACTTTTCTAGCATAAATGAGATGGTGTTTTCTTATATTTACTTGAATACGGCGGGAAGAAGGACATCAAACATCTCAGTCCCTCCACGTGGCCATGGACGCTGGAAAATGGCCGAAAAGTCGGGAATTAAAAAAATTAAAATTAAACGCGATAGAATCCGTAAAATTAGTTTTATTTCATAAATGAAAAAGAAAAAAAAATCAGTGAGCTTTGCAAATCTGATCATACTTTAGAATTTCGTAAGCTCTTGAGTAGTTATCGATTCGCCTTCTCAGAAATACTCACATCTTTGCTACTTTATACGACATACTGTTTAATCTCTCCACTCCCCGTTATCTAAAAGACCGCTTTGAGTTCATTTCCTCTCTCACAATCGACATATTCGTTCCAGTAAAAATGTTCTCTTCCTGATGCAGTACATCCTCTTTCTTTAATAAATTACTACCCGATACGACTACATATTTACGCTTGTAGAAAGAACTTCTAACAGCTCGGTTCCTTTTTACCTTCAAAAATCTACTCAAAGCTTATTACTTGTAACTTTAACACCACCCACTGTTCTTGCTGTTCTTTGTCCTTTATTTTTATAGAATAAGGGTGACAAACGAGCACACAGTTGACCTGATAGTAAGTGGATTTGGATAGAGTTGAAGAATTAAAATGCAGACGTGTCGTTACCCCTGAGGACTAAGATAGGAAACCTCATTTCCAGTAAAAAGGGTTTGCGGTTCTCTACACTTACCATACGAAACACAGCAGCAATTAGCTGCTATTTTACGCTGGTATTTGGTGAGAGCGTGGTCCTTCCCCAGTCGAGCCGACTAATCCATGCTACAACCATTACATAGTTGCAACGTGGCTCTACATACATGACGTTTGGTGGTGATGTCGTCTGTATGATGATATAAGAAAGGATATGCTTGATAAGAGAGAGATCTCGTTACTTTTGAGTTTTGCCATCTTTGCTATTCACTGATGAAGGGTGAATGTTATAAGAATAAGCCCTACAAATTTTTCTAGTCTAGTCTAGATCTGAGAAATTGGTAGAGAATCAAAGAAAGAACACCCGGGAATGTTCCTAAACCGAGAACGTCGTGCTCGTGCAAGATTCCGTCCGTTTAACTGGATAAATGGAAGGACCATAAAAAGTATTGGATGTTGTTAGTCTTTATAATATTGTTAATATCACGTACATTAAACTAATTGATCGTTAAAATAATGTCGTTTTAAGGTTGTGGCCTTAAATAAACTATATGTATTTAGAAATAGATGTGTTAAAAAAAGTTACCTAAATAAGTTCTACCGGGTTAATGGCTTCTGTTGCTGAACACGTGGTAAAATTAGCACTTTAAATAGCAATTAACAATTTCATTGGTGCCGGCTGGGATTAAACTCTATTACTATATGCAAATACCAACATGTTATCAAAGCGGCCTAAATGCAATAAAAATACTATCTAGTGGTAGGAGCTTGTTACTTTTTTTACCTAATATATAAGCCATTGCTTGACTGATATCCAACCTGATGGTAAGTGATGATGTAGCCGAAGATGGCAAAGTGCACTTATTAGCTTGAAAGTTGCTTTGCAGAATCACATTAGAATCGGATGGGGAAACAGATGTTGGCAAATTTTTTCAACTCCTTGCTGTACGCATAACGAACTAAAAAGCAAAGAGTTTGATTCGAATGACCTTACCTAAACAACGTATTCCAAATTCAAGGGGTGGAAACATGCTCAGCATGTGCTGCATGACTGGTTATCCAAAGATGGAACGGAGAGGGAGAAATTAATTCGTGCAATTCCTGTGCATCCAACTTTACGCCGGCATCAGAGACTGATAAGATTGACTTCAGGACTCGACCACTGAGCATATTTATGGGAACCATAGTATGTTTAGTGTGAGACCTGTGATTCTCTGGCTTGAGGTGTTTGTTGAGCAAACTAAACGATGTCTTAGCATGATGGTAGAAAAGCGGTTAAATAAGTCGACTTTCTATAATCGTTAAAGTGGATAGAAAACTTTAGAATTAAATTAAATCACACCTTCACGACTATAAGACATGCCCATTTATTGTTATAATTTTATATCAGCGTTAACGACCGTAGGAAATGTGCAAAGCCATATAATTCTCTTTATTCTAATAAACGTTCATAATTTGACGACATCTTTCCAATTACGTGATTAATAATTTTATACCTTTTGCCATTATGAGCCAGCCTGTGAAGACATCTTCAAAGAGCCCTTTATAAATTTAAAAAGGTGTACCTTCGAAATCTTTCGCCGTTATCTTGGGGTACCATAATTAAATTACAAATTCATGCATAAAATTTCCGTTATGCTCTGATGGGATCGTATATATGCGATCAAACGATTATTCGATCTTGGTTCGACAACCGCTGAAATCCATGATATATTGGTGCGATGCTTTCAAAATTTTTTCATATCCGTATATTTTTGGAAATAGTACAAATTAAAACAATTATAACGCTCTATGATGGTCGGGTAGCGTAAATAGAAAGATAAGATTCTTTATTGGACAATCTTTTTTTCTGGGAATGATGGAAAGGAATACCTTTTTCTTCATTAACTGTACGAAACACAGCAGCAATATGCGACTGTTTTACACTGGTGTTCTACACTATGCATTCGTGCATAATAATGTCTCCGACACCGAATAGAGCAGTTACATAACTTTTTTTTTTTGCCACAAATTTATTTAAAAATGAAAGAATAACTTATTTATGTATATTTAAATAAATTTTTATTAACAATTCTAAATATGTTACATCAGATGTGAAGTTCCAGTGGTAAAGTAAAAAATGACTTTTTCAATAAGAGTTACATGTGATCTATATTGAATAAAATTATTCTAATTAATTCCACTCTACTTTCTATTCTATTCTATTAACGACACTTTAATTTCAATAAGAAAAATAATACTTACCGCAATTGCATTTACAATTAGTTTGCACACTATTTACAAATAAATATGCAGTAATATTAAAACAAGTGACATAAATATTAAAACAGTGAACATCGATCAAAAGTCTAAAATATGCTAATTCGAATTTTGTCAACATAGTTATTATTTTTCTCTTTCTTTTTAGAAAGAGACGGTTTGTAAATATTTGTTGTGAATCCGTTGGAATAAAGTACGATTTTATGTAATAATACACAACAAATTTTATGTAATAATCCATAATGCGTTTTTATGACCAATGAGCGAATTGGGTTTGTAGTAGTGATAATACTGCTTATTTGTGTGCTCCCGGCGACACCGGTTCTCGTACAAAATAAGGTTGGCAGCCATTCTAATGTGTATAATAGTCTTCTATGGAAGGGGATTTGGCTACGTCACGCTTGGGAAGCGGCTTGACGATCATAAAAGTTCATTATTTTTAAAAAGCGGAGATGTGTCAGAGAATCTCACTATACTCCACCAAGGAATACCTTTTGACAGGTGTCACATTTATTGGACTAGGATTTCCTACTTCAGGGAATAATCGGTATTCGATTTTTAAGAGAAATCGATATCGATTCTTTAGAGAGGTATTTTCCACTTTTATCTTGATTCATATCTACAAGGAAAATTGGCAATGAATGGTTTATAACATAAAATTTGTCAGTTTTTTTTTAATATTTATTGCATATTGCTAATTTCTAAACATAAAGATACTCGTACATAAGGTGGAGGACGGAGTGCAGAGTTGGCACATGGAATGTTAGAGGGGGCATGAGAGATAAGACGAATGAGTTGATCGAAATAATGAAAGAAAGAGAATTAGATGTCGTGTGTATGTCGGAGACCAAACGGAAAGGCAGTGGTACTGAAGAGCTCCCTGGCGGGACGTTAGCTATATGGTCCAGAGTCCCGGAAAGCGAGAACGCCTGCCAGGGAGTGGGAGTGCTGTTGTCGTCCCGGTTGGTCGATCTTATGACTGAATACAAGGTTGTGAACTCAAGACTTCTCTGGGTTCGCTTCAAAATGGGACTGACGAAGTTATTCCTTTTGGCTGTTTATGCGCCGGTAGCTTCGTCGTCCAGGGCTGAGCTGGAGGAGTTTTAGGAGAATGTAAGAGAAGTTCTAGATTTGGTTAAGGGAAACGAAAGAACTGTTGTATGTGGTGATTTGAATGGATGGGTAGGTATCGCTCGACCAGGATACGAGTCGGTGCTTGGAAAGTTTGGCGGTAAAAGGGTTAATGATGCTGGCAAGCCTATACTGGCTGTATGCAAGGAAAAGGGTCTTCTTGTGACAAACACTATGTTTAATCACAGGAAAATCCATATGTACACTAGAGAAAGAAAGAATGAGAGAAGTATGATTGATTTGTTCCTGGTGGATGACCGACTGCGAAAACAGGTGATGGATACACGAGTGTTCAGGGGTGCTGACCTGGGAACGGATCATTATCTAGTAATTACTAGATTTAGGGGTTTGTTCGCGGGTTGGCGCTACCGGACGGCAGTAACAGAACCACAGTCGGTCTGTCGCATCCGAAGCTGGAAGCTTCAGGTAGCGGATACTAGGGACAAATATCACACGAGGGTAGCCGAAAAGCTTGACACCATCGATGGCAGGAAAGAATGTGTGGAGAGAACATGGCAGAACCTTAGGGATGGAATGGTAAGTGCAGCGGAAGAAGTATGTGGTACGACAAAAAGAGGTAGTAGTAAAAGAAGAGATGCATGGTGGAATGATGAAGTGAGAGAAGCTGTAAAAAAGAAGAGAAAAGCATGGTTAGACTACTTGGCCTCTAGTAACGATGGGCATATGAAAGAGAAGATGAAAGAAAGATATAAGCTGCAGAAAGTTCATGCGAAAACATTGATTGAGGAAGTACGTGAAAGGTGTTGAATAGAAGCGGACGAGAGGTTGTCGCACAACTTTAGGGAAAACTCCAAACTCTTCTGGAAAGAGGTTGGAAGGTCCCGAGTGGTGCGACAGCCTTAAGAATGAACAAAGTGCTTTCGAGAACCAATGACGTCCTCTCAGAAAAATCGGACGTCATGCAGCGATGGAGTGAATTTTATAGAGAAATTTATGCGTGTCATGATCTTAGTGAAGGATCCGGGGGTGACGCCGTGACTGGCACGCCAGACACGGACCTCGATGACACTGAGGTCATTAGCATGAAAGAGATTGAACGTGCGATTCGAAGTTTGAAATGTGGTAAGGCTGCGGGACTAGACAGAGTTACTGCTGAAATGGTCAAGTACGGTGGGCCTCGCGTCTGGGACAGCTTTCATCTGCTGTGCAATTTGTGCTGGCGGACGGATGTCCCGGATGATTGGCGATCCGCGGTCATTGTGCCTTTATATAAAGGTAAAGGTTCACATTTTGACTGCGGGTGCTATCGGGCGATCAGCTTGACCAGTTTAGCAAGTAAAGTTTACTCGAAGGTTTTGACACGTAGAATGCAAGAGAAATCGGAAAGATTCTTATGGGAGGCACAATGCGGATTTAGACCTGGAAGAGGATGCACGGGTCAAATGTTTTCTCTCCGCATGATCACGGAGAAGCTTCTGAGTGTTAACCAGAAGATTTTCTGTGCTTTTGTGGATCTGGAGAAAGCATTTGATAAGGTTATAAGGAAGAAAATGTGGGAACTGTTGCCGGGATATGGTGTGGATGGTCGATTGTTAAGGGCTGTGCAGTCACTTTACTATGACTGTAAAGCCTGTGTGCGGGTAGGGCATGACCTGTCACCCATGTTTAGCGTCCAAGCGGGCGTAAAACAGGGTTGTGTCATGTCTTCTTGGCTGTTCATACTGTATCTCGACAGCTGTTTACAGAAGCTGAAAAATAGCTGTTTGGGTATGAAATTGGGTGACATATAAGTTAATTGTCTGCTGTATGCTGATGATGCAGTGCTTATTGCACCATCAGAAGCAGAACTGCAGGCATTAGTCACGTGTATGAAAAAGGAATGTGAAATTAAAGGTCTCCGTTTGAATGCTAATAAAACTAAGGTTCTGGTATTTGAAAAGGACGAAGAGAGAACGAAATGTGAAATATGGGTAAATCAGGAATGTCTAGAACAGGTAAATGAAATTGTATACTTGGGGAGTGCTTTCAGCCGGGATGGAAGATGTGATTTAGATGTGGACAGGCGTGTCGCTGCCGGAAACAAAGTCAATGGTGCCCTGAATGCATTAGTAAAAAGGCAAGGCGTGGTGAAGAGTGCACGCCTTGCAATACATAATGCAGTGTTGGTACCAACTTTATTATATGGCAGCGAAACCTGGGTATGCCAGAAGAAGCATAAAAGCAAGTTGAATGCAGTGGAGATGCGATCTCTTCGTAAAATGTGTGGCGTTACCTTAGCCGATCGAAAGCGAAACGAAGAGATTCGCAATATGGCAGGATTGAAAGATGACCTTATCACAAAAATTGATAGGGGCGTACTCCAATGGTTTGGGCACGTTGAACGAATGAGTGAAGACCGAATGGTGAAGAAAATATATAGAGCGAAAGTAAATATTAAAAGGTGTCGAGGTAGACCGAGACTAACTTTCGAAGACCATGTGAGCAAATTGCTCGAAGAGGGGAGGGTCAAAAGTACTCGGATACGTAGACGTGCATGTATGAAGAAGTTAATGAACCTGAAAGAAGCGAAAGAGGTATGTAAGGATCGTGACACTTGGCGATCTGTTCTCTCTGGCTACCCCGTTAGGGATTGTGCGTGAAGATAAGTAAGTAAGTAAGTAAAGATACTCGTATATAAATTGAAGACTGCGCTAAAGTAAAAAATTATTTAATCACTAGCTGAGCTGTTGTCGTCATCATCGTTGTTTACATTAATTACGAGTATTATTTGATTTTCTATAAGCATGCATCTTAATGCATTCAAATGTCAATTTCATAGTTGTCCATAAAAACCTTCTTTGTTTTTTTCTTTCATTTGGGGCCAGTCATTCCTTTTTCGTCGTTTTTTGTCGTATTTTCTCAAATTATGAGGCGTTCACCTTATACCACATGTCATCTGTCCATGTTTGCGACACAGTATAGTTGACGTTTTGTCGCGTTTCATCAATGAATATAAATATGGGTTATATTTTTAATTTCTCGTAAACGTGTTATTCTGTGCATTCACGTCTTTAAATAATTATTTGGCTTTTGTCAATTTTTGTTGTATCGGAAGCCAATTCCTTTTTTCAAATGGTTCTCAACGATTCGTTGAGAATACATATAAGTATTATTATCGAAATAAAAGTTAAATAAGAAAATATATGTTAGCTAAATAAAAGTTACTTAAGTTAATGTTCAGCCTATAATAAGCAGTCTCACTGCTGGGCACAGGCTACCTCTCACTACTGTGAATACGAATAAAAAATTGCTCTAGAAACTAATCTGATTGTAATATCATAATACCGCTGTTTGCGATTAAAATAATAACTTGAATTAATGATTATTAAAATATAACATGAAAGAATAATGAAGAATTTATCATTTCTGCAGACTAAGATAGAATGCGTTACGGCTTGTAAATATATTTGCTCCCATACCCATCATCCAGAATACAGCAATGTAAGCACTGCCATTTAGTAGCAGAAATGCGTCTTCCATGCTGAAATCCTGCTCAACGATATCCTATATTGTATTACTAATTGTCACTAATTTACCACTATTTGTAAGCAATCGACATAATAAATTTTGGGATATCGTTGGATAGGAATCCAGCTTGAAGGACGCGCAGAAATAGGTAAGAGTGTAAGTACGTACCGAGATGAATCCCTAGACTGAAATGAAGTCCTAACAACTAGTTATAAGGTATATGAGGGTAATGTAGTCCTTAAGCTTTGCCACCCCATAAAACCAAAACTACGGAGGACGGAAGCGGCAAAAACACAAAGTCGTATACTATAACTAATATATTAAGAAATAGAACACAAAAAGCTTTGGCAATATTTGTGAACACTTCGAAAAATCAACTTAAAAAGAAGCTTACTACATTCACCATACTAAAATCGACTAAAATAATTACTATAATATCAACTGTCAAAATGTCGTCGATTAAGCAGCGCCCTTTTGACGCTTTATTATTTGATTGATCGATGAAGAGCTATCGCGTTACAAATCCATATATGCAAACAAAGCTGTAGTTTTTGAGTTATAAAAAAAGTGGGTTTTTAATTCAGTTCTTTTCTCTAGTGAATGTAAATACAATTTTAGCACCATTCAGATATTGGGGAATCCCAAAAAGATTTCACAGCTTCGAATAAATGGTATGGTAACCATTTCGTTGTTGATGATTTTATTGTTGTGATTTCAATCCTTACCTATCATACGTGGTAGAGCCATGCAGCTATATTAGTGGTATAGTTGTAGCGCGAATAGGTTGACCTGACCGGGAAGGACCACACTCTCACAGAATACCAGCGTAAAATAGCAGCTCCGTGGCGCAGTGGCTTAGCGATGAGTGGCTGCTCTGGGGGTCGCGGGTTCGAATCCCGCACGGAACAAGTATTTGTATGGCCTACAAATAGTTGTTCCGGGTCTGGATGTTTGTCCTTGTGCAATTTATGTTTGTAAACTGCCCCCACAATACAGGAGAAAGTCCTAGTGGAGGGGTAACGTTTAAAAAAAAGATTAAAAAAAGAGTATGTACTCACCATACGAAACACAGCAGCGTTACATGTTTTAACGTGGTAGAGCCGTGCTGCAGCTATATTTTGGTTGTAGCATAAATGGGTCCGGTTGACCGGGCTAAGACTAAGCTCTTACAGAATACCAACGTGAAATAGCAGCTTAATGCTGCTGTGCTTCATATGGTGAGTGTAGAGAACTGGAGACCCTTTTTATTGGAAACGAGTCATCCATCTTAGTCCTTACGGGTGATAACGCATCTATATTTTGATTCGTAATCGAGGATAGATGTAGATGTCTATAGACCGTTGTAACCATTTACCATCAGGTGGTCTGTGTGCTCATTTGTCACGCTAATCCTATAAAAAAATTACCCTGAGATCGATTAAATTAATTTTCACTATACACAAAAAACGCAAATTATTATTTTTGTTTCAGATGATGAACCAATCAAGATGGTGAAAAGGTGTTGAGAAAGGCTGGTACGTATTTCACACAATCAAATCTATAAACATAAATAAAATTGAAGTATCGTGTGAACAGTGAGTGCGTTTTCAGATTTTTTATAATAAATTCATAAGTTACATTGTTAACTACTATTGCAAATCTATTCCAAATTAAAAAATGTAATCGAAATGATAAAGTTTAATAAATCAAATCATACATACATATACATACATAAACACTCACGCCTGTCACCCAGAGGGGTAGGCAGAGACTACAGACTTCCATTTGGCACGATCCTGACACACCTCTCTCGCCTCCTTCACATCCATACACCTCCGCATACATGCTCGTCGGTTAAGGGTACTCCTAATTTGGCCCGTTTTCAATAAATCGCCAATTTGGTCGATAAATTTTCGCCTAGGACGTCCCTTTCCGACTCTGCCATTCACTTCTGCAACATAAATTTTCTTTGTCACTCTTTCCTCATTCATTCTTTCCACATGACCAAACCACCGAAGCATTCCTTTCTTAATCCTGGTCACAACATCATCTTGCAAACCACACTCTTCTCTTATTACACAATTTCTTACCCTGTCATTAAGATTCAGCCCTAACATACTCCTTAACGACCGCATTTCTACTGCGTTCATTCTACTCTCGTGCTTCTTCTGCCACACCCAACTTTCACTACCATATGTTAAAGTAGGGACCAACACAGCATTGTGAATTGCCATACGTGCCTTTTTCGACACATTTTGACTCTTCACAATAGAGTGCAGGGCCCCATTTACTCTATTTCCCGCATTCACTCGTCGTTCTATATCCTTATCATATCTCCCATCCCTGCTAAATACGCAGCCCAAATATACAAACTCGTCTACTTGCTCGATCAACTCCCCCTTCTATTCTTATTTCACAAATCGTTTTACTTTCTTCTCTTTCAAAAACCATAACCTTCGTCTTACTTGCGTTCACTTTCATACCCCTTTCTTTTAATGATCTGTTCATTAATGTAACCATCATTTGCAACTCGGCCGCCGACGACGCAAGTATAACTTGATCATCGGCGTACAAAAGGCATTTGACGGTTAACTCACCCATTCTTAATCCGCATTCTTCAACTTTCAAATTTTGCAAACAACTGTCCATAAATAGGTTGAACAGCCACGGGGAAGCTACACAGCCCTGTCTGACACCTTTATGGATGTCAAACCAGTCCGAGTAGACCCCGTTGATCCTAACACAAGCACTAGAGTCCCTATAAAGGGACTCCAATGCCCGTATCAAGCCAGCGCTCAACCCAAATGAGTTCAGTGTTTGCCATAGCACATCCCTACTCACTCTGTCATAGGCCTTTTCCAAGTCCATGAACGCACAAAAAACCTTTTGGTTTTTGGCCAAAAACTTCTCCGCGATCATGCGCATGGAAAAGACTTGATCTGTACATCCCATTCCCTTTCTAAATCCTGCTTGCACATCCCAAATTTTTCCATCAGTTTCTTTCATGACCCTTTCAATCAGTACCTTAGCATACAGTTTTCCCACAATGCTAAGAAGGCTGATGCCACGGTAGTTTTTACAGTCCTGCTGCGACCCTTTTCCCTTATATACTGGGACTATCACGGCTTTGCACCAGTCTACCGGTACCCGCTTCAGTTCCCAGCATAAATTAAACAAGGTGTGCAGCAGGCCTGCCACCACTTCCTCTCCAGCCCTTAGCATTTCGAGTGAAACTCTATCATATCCGGCAGCCTTACCTGCTTTCATGCTTTTCATTGCTTTCATTATTTCACCTACACTAATCTCGCTACCTCTTTCCTCTTCCTTCGGAATTTCTACTTCACTTAGTACACACGTTGTCTCCTCACTCATAAACACGCTTTCAAAATATTACTTCCATCTCTTTAAACTCAAAACTTCATCATTCAGAATATAGCCATTCTCGTCTCTTATAGCATTCATCATAGGCTGTTTTGAATGTCCCCTGGCAGTTCTTACAAGTTTCCAGAACATTTTAATATTTGCCTGGAAATTATCCGATATTCTTCTATCATTCTTATCCGTTCTTTCTTGCTTTTTTCTTTCAACTACTTCTTTTACTCTCTTATTAAGATGTCTAAAGACTGCCTTTTTTCTTTCAATATCATCATTCGTACCGCTAGAATTACCAGCCTTTGTTGCTAGTAAATCTAGCCATGCTCTCTTCTTTGCTTCAACTTCCATACGTACCTCATCATCCCACCATAACGTATTATTTTTCCTTTTATTCTTTCTCTTACTAACACCACATACTTCGGTAGCTGCATCCACTAAACCTTTCTTTACATTTTGCCATACATTCTCCAAGTCTAACTCCTTCATACATAATTCATCCAAACCACTTATATTTTCTTTCAGTCTACATTTGAACTTCTTTTTCTCACCTTCATCTTGTAACCTTTCTGTTCTAATACGCTGTAACGCAGTGGTAGACACAGATGACCGATGGCGCCAACGCCTGAATAGACCATTAATTCGGCATAGAACCAAATAATGATCCGTTCCTACGTTAGAACCCCGGTAAACCCTTGTATCTACAACTGCGCCCCTCAATCTTTCATCCACAATTATTAAATCTATCATGCTTCTATCGTCACCTCTTTCCCAAGTATACATGTGAATCCTCTTGTGGCGAAAGCAAGTGTTCGTCACAAAAAGATTCTTTTCCATACATACGGTGAGGAGACTTTCACCATTCTCATTTATACTTTCATCACCAAACGTTCCCAATATCCTTTCATAACCAAGCCTCCTCACCCCAACCCTTCCATTAAAATCTCCTAGCATAATAATATTTTCATTTCCCTTACACTCCATTAACACCATCCTTACCATTTCCCAAAACTGCTCTCGGATATAAGTGGGCTTAGACATGTCTGGGGCGTAGACCCCTAACACAAACAACTTCTTTAAGCCCACTTTCATTCGTATCCACAGCAGTCTTGGGCTTACACATTCATACTCTTTCACACATTGGCCCATTCTTTCTGAAAGGATGATACCTACTCCCTGGCATGCCCGCTCGATCTCGTCTACACCAGACCAGTATGCGGTATACATGCCATGTGTAGTGACATCCTTTCCCTTCCTTTTCGTCTCATTTACACATAACACATCTATTCCTCTATCATTCATCATATCGCATACTTCATCCATTTTATCATTCATTGCCCCACATACATTCAACGTAGCCAGACGGACCTCTGCAATCCACTTTTCGCCTCTCCGGGAGACAGAACGTGACGGGTGGCGAACCTCGTCGCCGGTTTTCCTCCCGGAGATTCTTCGCACCCCTGCCCCATTAAAGGGGCGCCGGGAACTCGGGGCCATTTCTATTATATTGTTCCTCATGGTGCGGATAAAGGGTGGTATATTTTACGCCTCTACCAGGGCGTGGAGCCGAGTCTGTGCTATCGGCTTGTCGCTCATTTAGCACCACCCGGGGGACACGTGTAGGGTGGGCCTAGGAATAGGTGGTCAGAGCCTACGGACGCGAGCGACTTATCCCCCCAAATCAAATCAAGGACAAAGTATTGAAGTTCCAAATATAAGTACAAAATAAAATAAAAGTTGTTTATGCAACGTACGGGTGATGAATGGCGCGCAAATAAATATTAATATATTGGCTCATATTGCCAACTATATTATTGGAACGTAATTGCTTTGAGAACTAAAAATACAAAGGATGCAATAATTTACAAGTCGAAATGTACAACGTACCCTCGGGTTAGTAGGCGGGTCGGTTTCATTTTAACAAATTAAAATTAATATGATTTACAGTTACTCTTAAGTTGCTAAATATTATTGCAATATTGTATATTATGTCAACGTTATGGTTTTATAATAGAAAAAATAAAGTAGTTTATTATATTCTAATGGTAAGTGCAATTTATGTGGGATACGGTGTGCGCATTGGTGATGTAGTCGTTCTTCTGCCGGATTATGACCAGGGCCAGAACAAGAGTGTACATGCAAACACGAGGCGTTCACTTGTCCTAAGATAAGTGTGTTTAACGTAGCGCTTATATGAGAAGGGGACGCTTCAGTTGCAGCTATATTATGCTTGCAGCATGAAAGGATCCGGCCGATCTATGGAAGGATCACGCTCTCACATAATACCAGCCTAAAATAGCAGCTTAATGATGCTGTGTTTTATATAATAAGTATGGAGAACCGGAGACCCTTTTTATTGGTAACGCGGCATTCTATCTTATTATATTATATCTAGCCCTTAGGTGTGACAACACAATTGTACTTTGATTTTTAAGCGATGATAGATGCAACTGTAAAATCAACTCACAATCAGATGGACTGTGTTCTAGTAATAATATAATGTCCTCCAGATAGAATTTCAGTCACGGCGGCCTGCCTCAATGGAGACTAGCCATCGGCGCAGGCAGGATTATAGTGCCCAAGTGTATGCGCAAGCACAGGTGCACTCTATATTCCCTCACTCTCATAATCTTATAGGACGGTAAACCAACACAACCGGATAGAGATCAGGCGCAGGATCAACGGCTTTACGTGCTTTTCGAGGTACGGGGGTGAGACACCGCCAACTTCCTGACTCCGGACAGCTACTGAGAATTTTTTGACGGATAAACTCAATAATTATGTGTTCTAGTACAAACTAGAAGTAAGCTCACGAGAGCTTATCTATAAAAAGGAAAGTTGAGCTAGATTGTGGATTTGATACTAAAGTGAGATTACTCGATTGTAGAATTTCTTTTCTACGTAAGTGTCCGTCTGTGTATGTACCACCGCCACCTCCCTACCTATATCTGCCGCCAAATGTGCGTGTATTGCTGTTTTCAGGTCTGAAGAGTATAGAGAGCCAGTATAATTCTGTGGCATTCCATCTTAGGTTCGGTTTTATATTTTGAGAAGTGACTAGTGCGAGTAGCAAGTGCAACTGACAAAAGACAAGTGCTTAGTGCGCATATTATTCACACTTATCACTTGTCACTGCCTGTTCACACGCACTAAGCACTTGTCATTTGTCAGTTGCACTTGCCACTTGCACTTGTCACTTCTCAAAATGTAAACCGGGCCTTAGACCTCAGTAGTGACACCTTCATCTGTGGTCTTAGTTGTTGGAATTTCGCTGCAGTTGACCACGGACTGACGTAGACACTTACCTAATTTGTCCTTTTGTATAGATACTGAATCAGGCTAAAATTTTGGCCACCTAGTCATTTAAGTAAATACAAGGTGAACGACTGGGTGGTTAAAATTAGTAAAATTAGGTAAATTGAACGCATGATTGTGTTCTGTTTTTTTTAAAACTACTACTGTTACTACTACTGTTAGGGATTTTACCTGTATCGTGGAGGCTTTTTATAGATATAAATTACATATAAGTAGTGTAGTGGTGGTGTAAGAATATGCACAACCCCATATCGTCCCGAGGATGTCGTAAGAGTTGAACAGAGGGAAACAAAACCCAAGATGTGCAGCAGCATTTTCTTGATAACAATACAAGATGATAACAAACTGCGTTTGCCAATCTGCATGCCAAGTGTGACACCAAGGGGAAAATCCAGCATATGGTTTTTCCCAGGACGGCGGTTTTTTCCGAACCAGTGGTAAATTAAAAAAAAGCGACCTAATGAAATGTGTCCGTCAGTTGTTTACCCTGAACATCATACTAAAGCAGCATACCGAACTTCCATTTTACTTAAAATCCATAGACAGGTGTAGGATGGACTTAGTTTGTGTAAACCATCAAACCAAACACGCATTTGTGAACAGACTTTACATATTTTTAGGATCATTACTATATAACAAGCCGAACAAGTCACTAAAGATATATGTATAGTGTAAGTTTTAAGAAATGTAATATAATTGTAAGGGAATATCTGAATCTAGGGGCACGGCAGTACCCCCGCTAAGTCGAGCAAAAAAGCGGCACTATAGCTTCGTAGTCAATAAAACTAGAAGCCTGAACAATCGCACTAAGCAATCTAATATAATATATATTACTTGTGAGATACATTGTGTTTTTATTCGATGGCCAAGTCAATCTATATATTTAAAACATAAAACATTTTTAACATTGATATGGTCATTATAAAATGTTGTTAGGTTAGATAATTACGCAATAACTTAAAACAGAAGGACCCTTAAGTAGGAACTGAATAAATTAACCGACTTGGTATTACATGGATCATACAACTTTTCACGGTAGAAGAACTGAGTTGCGAGAGACTTGGTTTTTTTACGTGTTTGTTTTTGATGGCATAAATTAAATTACGAAGTCACAGAGAAGTTGTTAGAAATTTTAAAATAGTTTTATTAATTTTAGGTAACAAATAATTGTTATTTTATTTATTATATGATATAGTATATTAAAAATAAATAAAATAAATTATTAGTTGTCTAGTGTCCTATATTATTAAACTCATAGTAATGGTTTGAAACACAGGTACTCAACCTAGTTGAGGCGGGCACCTAACATTATAAACGTGACTTTTCAATCTTTCTTTTGTAGATTCTACATTATTAAGCTACACATCGTTATAATTATTATTATTGCTTTTCATTTTTATCAGACTTATTGTTACTTTATTTAATTGTAATCATATTTGTTCCTGTGTGTAAACATGTGTAATTGGCAATGAAATAAAAAAGTCTTTATTTATTTTGATTTTATTTATCTACCCGATCCAATTGTAAATATAAAGCATCCTGAGATCCACTCAAACACATACAAAGTTTCATCAAAATCGGTACAGCCGCTTAGGAGGAGTTTAGTGACAAAAATACACGTACAGAATAAATATATTTAAAAAGAAAAAAAAGTCTCAGGGTGAGAAAAAGCACACAAATCACACCTCTCTCTCTCTCTCGTGATTTCTTCCTTTTTATTTTTTCTTAAACGCACTCAGAACGTGTTCCGTTGGACCATGTTGTTTTATTGTACTTTTTACGCCCTTTTTGCACGTTTTTGCCTGCAGTTAATGCCTGTTAGACCACATAATACGACGTTCCCAAGTCTTTTAAAGCCCGAATGCTTAATTTAACGAATTGTTCCTCCAACTATACTTCACTTAAGTTTGATTGATTATGTGTTAAATAATCTGTTTAAATGAACAAATTCAATATGAAAAATGATGTCTAATAAATATATAATAAACATCATTTTTCATAATCTGTAATTATTATATTTAAGATCCCTCCGAATGAAACCTCTATTTTAATTGATTGATTGGGCGATAATTCATGTAATTTAAAAAGAAGATAGTAATAACAAGGTCCTTCAGACCGAACTCAACTAAACTCAACGGAGACTCGCCGTCTACGTAAGACAGAAACGGTTATAGTGCACGAGCGTTGCGTAAACATAGGTGCACTCTCTATTCTCACAATTTCATGGTCTGATACCGATAGAGAGTTTAGGCACAGTATCAACAGCCTTATGTACTTTCTCAATGACGGGGGCAAAATACCGCCATGTTCCTAACACGGGGCTGTTACTAAGATTTTCTTCACAGAAAAACCCAATAACCGATTTTGTCTTGACCAGGAATCCGAACCTGGGACCACTAGACAATCGAGGTTATTACCTCGTTAACAACGTTACTAGAATTTATTAATTAATAATTATTTTTATGTTACTAGTATTTATTTATTAATAAATACTAGTAATATTGTTAACATTACTATTACCGTTAACCAATCCTTAACAAAGCCGTGGTAGCTCAGATGGTTAGCGCTCGCTGTAAATTTAAGAGTACGCGAGCAACCCGGGTTCGATCCCCACCGGCGCCAATGAAATTGTTAATTGCAATTTTAAGCGCTGACTTACTACGTGCTCGGCGGTGAAGGAAAACATCGTAAGGAAACCTACATGTCTGAGAAATAAGAAAAAATATTTCGAAGACATGTGAAGTTCGCCACCACGCATTGGGGCAACGCGGCGATCACTTTCTTGCCCTAAAACCCTCTCAGAAATGAGAAAAGGTCCGTGCCCCAGCATTGGGACGTGTATATAGGCTGTAAATTTAACTTTTAACCAAGACAAGTCAATGTAAAGTGCTAGTGTTAGTGAATCTGTAGTTTATGGTGGATTTTATTGAAAAGTTTATTTTGTGTAAACTGTGCACTTTTTTAATTGTGTTTTCGATAATAGTTATTTGAATTGATTAATTGTAGAAACATTTTACAGTACAATAGTGAGTACTTAATATTATAATATAATAATAATATATTTATATTACCATGCAAAAAGCAGCCATCCTCAACACGTGCCGTATAGTCCGAAAATTTTTGCAAAAAGACACCTCGGACTTTTGATTCCCAAATGGATGCGCACAACTTGGCTTAGGCCCGTGAACAACTCTTAAAACCAAGATTTTAAAAAATATTAAGAAAGAAAAAAAGTATACATACTAATAATAATTATTTATTTATTTCTCACCACAAACGACATGGAAGATACATTAGTGTTACATCTCTATTTTAATAATATTATAATATTAACTCATATTTTTATGTAGAAAAACAAATGAAGACAAAGTACCTATTTATTGTCAAATATTTCCAACATAGTTATTGATATTTGCGTTGATAAAAGTTTTCACTTCTGAAGTCCTGAGTCCTACGGCTGACGGTTTTTTTTTCTATAATTATATTCATATAAATATCTAGCAGCGGGTCCATTTACAAATTTACCAAGACCAAGAATCAAAGACTGATATGATAGTGATCGCTTCATCCCCAAGAGTTATTACTTATTAAAATTTTATATCAACAGCTTTTGTTTAGTACACATTTTAAACATTTTGATTAATAAACCTTGCATATTTTTTGGACATTGTTGTAAAAGGGGGCTGTTTCTTTCAATAAAATAACATTGACAAGCGCGTAAACAGTCCACCAGATGCACCAGATGGTCAGTGAATACTGTGTTGTATATTTATCCCCTGCTGCTATTTTACGCTGGTATTCTGTGAGAGCGTGTTTCTAACATTGTCGAACTGACCCGTTTGTGCTGCACTTAACAGTGATAGAGCCACGTGGCTGCTTTTGCTGTCACACTCACAAAATATCAGTGTGAAGTAGAAGTTCACACTGGTATTCTGCCTGCCTTTTGGTATTTCGCCTGGTAAGTGCAGGTGGCCAGAGGCCCGATTCCCCCTTAACACGGTAGCGGAGTTAAAGAAAACACTAACTCTGGAGGGTACCAGCACCCCTGGTGAAGGAGAATCCCTCGCTGAGCATATACGCCCAAGCTACCCTACTCTTCCTGAGCGTGGGTTCTCAAGCTACCTATCGTATTCTGGGAGGGATGAGGGGGGGAGGGATGAAATTCCGCTCAAGACTAAAACTGCTCGAGGCAAGCGGAGCAATAAGACAAAGACGATCCCTACCACACTACATGTTTACAGCAACAACAATACTCGCGCCTACGGGTGCCTCTATAGTTCCCATAGCGGTAATGCCGACACAGACCGACTGATCGACCAAGTCCAAATGGCTGAAGACTCTGTACTACAACAGGTTCCATCCACAGAGATTGTGATGTTCGGTGATTAAAACGCCCACCACGCTGAATGGCTTGGTTCGCGTTTAACCGATTTTGCGGGTAGATCTGTTTATGACTTTGCCTTGGCACATTTTCTGACACAGCTGGTTACTTCGCCTAAGAGGATTCCAGGAAAAAAAAATTCGCCTAAGAGGATCCCAGATGTGAAGGATCACCTTCACATCTGGGATCCTCTTAGGCGAATTTTTTTTTACTTTCCCTGTCGGACCTTCTGCTGACTTCTCTCACCCACGGATATCTGTGTCCGAAGTCGAGACATTGTTGAACAAAGTCTCGGACTGGAGGCGACTAAATCTAATCTGGACTAGATTTTAGCGCTTAACACACAAACTTGTGTTTTCAGAGGATTGTATTGGTTCAATCCCCAGAAGACACAAGTTTGTGCGTTTAACGCTAAAAACAACCCCTTTGTCGTATCTCCTCAGTTTCAGGGCACTCCCCTTGGTGCCTCAGCTAGTTTCTTGGTCACTTTTAAGAGAAGGCCAAATTGACCTCTAAAAAGCTTGGCGTGCTCAGCCGAGCGGGACAGTATTTCATACCAGCACACCGCCTGCAACTTTACAAGGTTTGGCCTCATATGAAATACTGTTCTCATAGAGATGGGGCTCCCCAGGGCCAGCTCCTTTTGTTTGATCGCATCCAGCGCAGAGCGGTTCGAATCATCGGCGACCTGGTTCTTTCTGATCGCGGTTGTCTATTTTATCACATCTACCACGGGGAGAGCACTGACGAATTGTTCGGACTAATTCCGACCACTCAATTTCACCATCGCACATCGCGACAAAACTCGCGATACCATCCATACCATCTGGATGATTGGTGGTCCACCACTATGTGATTTAGAAGAAGAAGTTTTCTTCCTCTTCAGTTTGCTTCCACGACTTCCTTGTGGAATCGACTACCACCAGCGATTTTTCCGGACGGATTAATTCCGGACAACTTAGGGGCCTACATGAAAAGAGCCTACTTTTTTTTTAAAAGGTCCTCAACGCACCTGCAGTTCCCCTGGTGTTGCAGTTGTTCATGGGCGGCGATAGTCTCTTATCATCAGGTGAGTTGCATGCTCGTTAGCCCCTTCTCCTATAAAAAAAAAACATAATATCGATGCAGCACGGCTCTACCAGGTTGAAACCAGAGAAACATATTTCCAATGCTATAGAAAGTCAACTGCAAAGCAACGTACTTGTATCATTGTTCTGTTTTCTTTTTAACCTGTAGTTGTACTTGTACCAGAGCGGGCCACTAAGGTGTGAGGTGAAATATTTGACAGATTTCATAACCGTGGAAATTAATTCGTTAGAAAAACGTGGAGATTATTGTTTAGCTCTGAAATATTAGTTACATTATATATTAGTTACATTAGAAATGGGTAAAACAAACTACGGATTTTCCTTTAAGTAAAAGAATTAAAAAGAAGTTAAAAGTGTGTGTGTGTGTGATTCAAAGAGTCATTAGTGAAGTATTGAGTAACGTACATACAAAAATTAGGTCACTCTTCGTCGAATTGAGAACCTTGCCTCTTTTTAAGGTCAGCTCAGCTAGAAAGCATAAAAATAATAATATTAATGTAACTTTTAAAGCTTTTGACAAAAAACATTTTTGACTATGCAATTTAAGCGGTATTACTTGTATGTTGAGTGCAAATAAAGACAGATAACTTAATTAACAACAGATAAGTGCTTAATTCATTCGATACTTTCTTGGGTCATTAAAAAAGTTGAATTAGTATTTTTACATTAATTGTTTTTTTTTCATAACTTTTAGTGCAGAAACACAGTTATTTTGGGTTAACGTTATATCTTTTACAAACTCGTACATATTTCTAACTTATTTATCGTTCCCTGTGTTTTATGAGTACGTTTTAATTATATAATCTTTGATTATATACCTGATTATGTTAGTCTCTTTATTTGCTTAAAGCATTTAAATGTTTTTAGGTATGGAAATGTTTTAAAACCTGCATTTTATAACATTATTTGTATATTAAAAATGGGTAATATACAATATATACAATAATATACAAATAAATAATATACAAATGAGTACTGCGTGGGCTAAAGATAAATAAACATTGGCATTTTTTTTAATGTGATCAGATATTATTTTCGACCAAGTCATAGGGTGTTATATTACTTATTATATATATATATATATATATATATATATATATATATATATATATATATATATATGATGAACTTATGTCTATCGATTTATCACAAACAACTAAAGTGAATTTAAAAATTTGAAGAAAGTTTCAATCGAGGTTTGGGGATATAAACCAAAATTGTTACCCACACTAGAATTTTCCCCTGTATCGTGAAGGTAGTTTGCTATTATTTGTTGGCCATACATATGCTTGTTCCGTGCGGGATTCGAATTCGAAGGATACGAACCCGCGGCCCTCCGTGCCGCAACTGATTTCTAAGCCACTGCGCCACGCAGCCATCAAATTATTCTTATAATTATTTTCAAAGATCGAAATAAAAGAACCATATATTTCAAATTCTTCATTCATAGTTGTTAGTACCAATTACAATTCATCCTAGTGTTAATAGTTAGCCGTGGTAGCCCAGCAGCTAAGCGCTCACCGTCAATTTCACAGTACGCGAGCAACCCGGGTTCGATCCCCGCTGACAGCAACGTAATTGGTAATTGCTATTTAGAGTGTTGTTTTACCACCTACTAGACGGTGAAGTAAGGAAACCAGCATGTCTGAGATATAAGAACACAAAATTATTTTAATTTCATGTGAAGTTCGCCAACACGCATTGGTGCAATGCGGCGGACACTTTCTTTCCCTAAAACCCGCTCGGAAATGAAAGGAGGCCTGTGTTCCCCAGGGGGACGTATATAGGCTGTAATTTTAACTAAAAATATTAATAATATCTATACATACAAAAAAAGAGTGTGCCTATGACCATATATATATATATAAAAAATATATATATATATATATATATATATATATCATTACATAATTAACGCACTTTGAGAAAGTAGTTTGTTCAGAATCGTTTACTGAATCGATTCCTATCATTTTTAATATAGGTAATTTTTTATCCCAAAAATAATTAAAAGTACGTAAATCACAGTCACACTAAATCTGTACAGTCAAAACAAACAGAAATGGACCGTAACCTAAGGCAATAAGACTTTTAAGAGTGCAGTTATTATTACTTATTCTGTCATTCGATAAAAATAAAGAAAAATGAACTTTATTTCAAGCACATTAAGGTCTTTGCGTTCGTGGATTTGTACTAATTTGATAATCAGCGCATAAAAATGTTTAACGAAAAACATTTTTATGCGCCGATAACTAAAAATTCAGTGTATGCATTATGATTATAACATAATATACTAATTTGGTTGTCTGAGGGTGTGCGTTAATTACGTTACATATTGTATACACGCACACACACACACACACACACACACATATATATATATATATATATATATATATATATAATATAGACATGCATATAGATGAACATATATTAATTTTCTACAAATATTTAAATTTATTATCGGCTTCCTTCCATAATTTGTTATTATTCACCCAAAAATTCACAAAACATGAACTTTAAAATGAATTTACCAACGTAGAATATTTATTGTATTGAACAAATTGCTAATTCATAAAATTGTTCAAAACGAAATAAAGTTACGAAAAATAACTGGCAGAGAAAGAGAGAAAGAAAATGTGCTCGCGCACTGCTCTCTTTTGCTTATATCCCCCACTCAACTCCCGTACGCCTCGCCCGATCACACTTTTCGTAACGCTTTCGTCACGCGTTCGCCAGCTTACTCGCCAAGTCAAGTTTGCGTAAAGAAGTTTTACTTCAATAAAATTGAAATAACTGTCTATAATACCGAAATAACTGCCTTATATTGAGCTGAAGGGGTTATTCGACGTGAATCTCCTCTTTTAAAATTTTACGTTAATCTACTAAATGGCTAAATCGATTGTAATGACACTTCACGAACAGATAGCATATTATAATAGCATAGCAATAGATATCACGAGTGATCTAGATTATATATTATCCAAAAACCTCTTATTTTATTTTAAAACAATAAAAGTTCATAAAGTAAATGGTCTTTGACTATCATAATTCCTACCCAGGCGAAGTCAAAGCGGGACCCTGGTTATCAATAAAATAATTAATTTAATCTTGCGCCTGGCTGAGAGCCCGACAAATAAAGGCATAACCAGTGCCCCAACAGTGGAGGACCCCACATATTTTTTTTATGAAATTGAGTGACAAACAAGCACACAGCTGCTGTGGCCCATAAACATCTACACTTGTCCTCAATTCAGAATAAAAATGTCATCCCTGAGGATTTAGATGGCATGCCTAGATTCCAGTAAAAGGGGTTTCCGGTTTTCTAATCTCACTATACGAAATACAGCAGTATTAAGCTGCTATTTTACGCTCTTATTCTATGAAAGCGTGGTCCTACCCCGGTCGAGCCGACCCATTCGTGCTATTACCATAAACGAACATGCGTTTCTAGGATGGATTTATTAGGGTGGATAAACGGAATAACCCAACTGCACACATGTTTTTTTATAGAACATACGAGCACAAAGTCCACTGAATAATAAGATGGAATGCCTTATTTCCAGTAAAAAGGGTCTCCGGTTCTCTACATTCAACATACAAAACACAGCAGCATTGAGCTGCTATTTTACGCTGGTATTCTGTGAGAGCGTGGTCCTTCCCCGGTCGAACAGACCCATTCGTGCTATAACCATAACATAGATGCAGCGTGACTCTACTCACATGTTGTACTATTTTTGAAGCCAGTGTTTACTTTCATAAAATTTTAGTAAAACGTATAATTAAATATACATTTTTTATCAGAGACATAAGGTTGATAATAACCGGAATTCTACGCAGATACAATTTTGAAAAATCTGGACGTTTAATGTCTGGGCTTCTGTGATCAAGTAAGATATGATTTAGACTATTGTTTATAATATTCGAGCAAACCTATTTCGATTTCCGCTGCCACCGATGAAATTGCTGATTGTCTTTTTAAGTGCTGATTTGCCATGTGTTCGACAGTGAAGGGAATCTTCATGAGAACCTTTGGACAAGTGTAAAAAAATTTTAAGGACATATTGTAAAGTCTGCCAAAACGCAACCTTTTGAATTCGGTTTTTGAATTATTAATAATATAACCATTTTGATTCATTTCTGTTTACAAAATTTGTCGATAAAAATGTTGGTATGCTCATTCTTTAAAAACCGTTTTAATTTCTTCGCTGTGATTCTAAAAGCACTCGAGCAGTTTAGCACAAGCGTCTTGTGCAACATTTATTCGGTTTAATGTGAATGAATGGATGCACCTTCAACGTTTACGTATTCAATCGAATGATTTTAAATTCAGAGCTTTACAGAGAATACAAGCTTGTATTAAGTTACAAAACATTTGGTTATAATTGGATGTATGTAGGGTGACAACACTACGTAAGAGACGTTTAATAGTTTTTTTAGTATTATGATTGGTCGGATATGTCGGTACGATCGGAGAAGGACCACGATCTTATTAAATTCCAGCTTATATAGCAATGTAAAGCTGCTGTATTTGGTAATTAGAGTAACGGGAACTGTGACCATTTTAATTAGTAACGAGGTATTCCATTAGCCGTGTGATGATGGTGTTAGAGAATCAACCACTCCATTTCATCCCCAGGGTGCCGTAAGGGGCAACTATGTGAAATATCAAAAAGATCTTACGATTTCTGATAAATGGCAATATTACTATCTTTTTAAGCTAGTCGTAAAATAACCAAACCGTCGGCGGGCAGCGTCAAAGGTGTGACGTCTGGCACTCTCTCTGATCTCAATCTTATTTTATCTTATCTTTATCAATCCGCCTGCCAAGCGTGAGAATTAAGACAGATCTTCTTTTTTATTTTAAATTAGTGTACAATGGAATAGGCCTATGTCCAATAGTAGACTTTTACGGACTGGTGAAGAAGAAAAAAAGCCAATGTATTCATCAGGTGAACTATGTGAGCGCTAACGATTCCCGAGTTCATTACTTAACGGATTGATAGGGTAGTGGCCTGACCAAAATCTTTGGTTGCGATGCTGCGAGTCGTGGGTTTGATTCTTTAACAAATATATTTGTATGGCGTGCAAACATTTGTTTCCAGTCCGGAAATAATTCCAAAACACACAAGAATGGTTTGTTCTACGTGCAATTCAAGTATGTAAAATGCCGATACGATACAGGAGAAATAGAAATAGATCTAGAGTTTTTTTTTGTCATACAGTTCATAAATAATACTTGTTGCAAGCCATTTTCTATTTTATTACAAAGCGAAGTTTTTGATAATTTTGAGCTTAAACTATGGTTTAAGAATAGTCTTTCTAACTTAAGAAGTCCCTTAGTCACGGCTCCACAGATTTCTCTAAATGTGAAATTTGATGTAAAATTCCATACTTTAAATTTAATTGGCAAGACTTCTTTTGTAGTTTAAACCTCAGACTTAATATAAACTACTTTTTGTGATAAAACAGTTTAAGTCTAATTTATTGGTTCGGAAAATACCTCTGTTCTGGGAAGAACCAGCAAGAAAGTCATCGGGACTTTTTTATTTAAAAACAGAACTGTTCACAATCACGTGTTAAGTTGTACAATTAACAAATAAGCTTCGCGGTGACCCCACTTTCGCTATTATTACACACTAATATCTATGTATAATAAAAAAATTTAATAATTCTGAGAATTGAGAATATCTTGATGTGGTGTATAATGTTTTAGAGACAAAATAATAGTTAGGTATGAATATGATTCATAAATCACCCATAACTTTCGTTCACATGACATCTTAAATCCCAAATATTAATGCTAAATTATATGAAAGGTAATTCTCGAAAATATTTAAAAATTAGTGGCTTGTATTATGGTTACCCAAATTTAAAACGAGATGAATACAATTTTAATACAAATGCTATGCCTACAGAAGCTGTAACCTGTGCGAGATTGCTGTGATATCAAAAAATAATGAGCACTTATTTAAACAATAACAATAAAATGTTGTTATCTCTTTCTTTCAAATTTTTTAAATGTGTAGCATTGCATCTGAACGTTATAAATGTTTTGTAATATACATATATTTATATAAAATGGATTTAAGATTGCTTTTCATCGTTAATTTTAAATAATATGCGATACTAATCAAATGAAGTATATTCACGGAAGTCTTAAAAATAATTACGATTTCTGTGAGTATAATACTTGTGGCCCACCCCGGCTTCGCACGCCTGATTTCTTGATCTTGACAACAGCGCCATCTACCGAATCCAATTATAAACCATCTATGTACCCTTTCAAATACACACAAAATATTTCATAAAAAATTGATCGAGCCGTTTTGAGGTTTAGTAAGACTAACTGACAGCAATAGATTTTTATATATAGAGATAAGATTGAAATTTAAAGAAACAGAAGTTTTCCATTCCATTTTGTTCACTGCGATAATGTCTGAAAACTACTGTAAATTATCAGCTGCGCTGTATATAAAATATAAATTTAAGGTAACCTACAAGTCCATACCTGTATCCAATGTGTAACTTTTACGATAATATGATCGGAGAGAACGATTGAATCCAGCGTCAGAAGCAACTAGAGACTCACAATATATTCAGATAACATAACAATTATTAATTCTAATTCATATAATTATTCGTTATTAATTCGTAAAGCTTACTTATTTTTTGGAAGCTCCTAGAATATTTACGTCTATAGAACACATAGGGCACTTGTCCCACCGCTGACGTGGAAGCTGTTAGCTATCGAATATTTTCTCGCTCAAAAAAACGAACAATTGATATAGATCCCGTGTCAATAAATGAGATACATATATTAATAGTAAATCGCTGGCTGTTCACACTGTCGGTGAGAACTCACATTCCACCAGTTTATCGCAACGGCAAGAGCTATCATATATGAACAACTCGCTCAGCAACGCTTGCTTGGCGGTCAGAACTTACGTCGAGAGACCAATCAGTCCTTTTTCCCTACAGTGCGGAGCTGACTTGCTTATAGAACAGCGAAAAAACTATCGAAACTACATACTTGCTTCTTGCTAACTCTTATCTAGTTTATATACGTGGTAGAGCCTTGCTGCAGCAATATTATGGTTGTTATGGTTATAGCACGAATAGGTCGGCTTGACCGGGGTAGGACCACGCTCTCACAGAATACCATAATATAATAGCTCAATGTTGCTGTGTTTCGTATGGTGAGTAGACCGGAGATCCTTTTTACTGGAAACGAGACATTCCATCTTAGTCCTCAGGGATGGCAACGCATCTGCATCTTGAATCTTAATCGAGGATTGATGTAGATGTCTATGGACCACAGCATCCACTTACCATCAGGTGGACTGTGTGCTCGTTTGTCACCCTTATTCTATAAAAATGCTCTACTCGATTCTCGTTTACCGTTGGTGGTGAGACAAGTGCCTTACGTAAGAGAATCCGTGACAGTATATTGTCCCGTTATGATAGTAACGGGGCAATATAGAGTATATACTCCCGTTAGTGCCATAATAGGCGTCTGTGTGAAGTGCCAGAAAAATCTTAGGACTCAAAATAGACGGTGACATTACCATTTCGTTTAGGCTACGCGACTTAAAATACCCAGACCAGCGAAGGGCATTGTCAACGTCTCGTACTGCGACCGTTAATCCGTCTGCCTTACGTGATTATTAAGGCAAATCCTCCCTACATCGCATCAGAAGAGGTTGATTCCTATCAGTAGTCTTTTATAAGCTTATAATGAAGAACAATAAGAGTCTTGCATTTTTGATTTAGTTTGCGGTAGGGTATTTTAACATCGTGCACGATCGGTTGATCGAAGCCGAAGTGGGAATGGGCGGTCATATAGCTCGAAGAACCGACAAGCTATGGGGAAGAAGCAAAAAAAATGTAGGTCCTCACTAGATTAAGCGATGACCTTGGAATGCATGCAGGAAGTCGATAGATACAGGTGGAGGTAATTCTTTATGGGAGGCCTTTATGCAGCAGTGGACTTGTGTACTAAAACAATGATGATACACAAGGTGGTTGTGACTATCAATGACAATGAGATCTACGTAGGTTTTCCACGGTCAACTTTTGACTAGTTTCTTGAAGGTTTCCTAAGTTGTATGGGTCTAGAAAAATCGCCAGTGGTAGGCGATTCCTCAAAGAAGTCGTGCGAAGAAGAAAGCTCCTTGTTAATCGCACAGTATCTCCTTATAGTTTATTATGTATGCTACTACATAGTTAACTAGATATACAAGTATGCAAGTATGTCACTCAAGATGAGATAAGGAGGTAGTTTCTCTAAAGCCGTTACAATACGACGAAGAATATATTTTAGTAATATATTTAGTAAATTATTAAAATAATTACGGGAAATTCTCTATACTGTAGGGGAAGAAGGTCAATGTTAAGTACTGAATCGTTTGCGGAATATCAGAGAAGCATGCTGTTGTATATAGATTTCATAGGGTTTTCAGGACAAATAAAAACGCTTGTTATTTTGTCAGGGAGGCAGCTGAGGGCAGAGCGGAGCATAGTTCCTTTTTACTTTGTTCTTCCTTTTTCTGGTAAGGTCCGAAAGTCAATTGTCAAATCCCCAACCAGTTTGCGCGATATTTATACGTTTATTAGTGACTTTCTGGAAACCTCTCTGCCTCACCCCCTCCGGCCATTATTCTTTATTTAATAAAATAATTTTTAATTCACATATATTTTCCTTATATCTAAGTCTTGACTTACACTATGCTACTTACATTAATACAAACGTGCGCACTCGGTACGCCGCTCGATGTAGAAATGACAGCGGAAGTGTAGTTTAGTTTCTGTGATATTTGTGCTGTTAGCCTTCTGACTTCTCAGGAAGCGCGAATTCGGGAACGCCCTTTAACCTCGTTCCCCGCTTCGTTACTATGTAAGTACTCGTATGCCCTAGCTTACGAGCACGACCTAGTCCTCAGTGGAGACTCGGCGCGTTCGCAAATACATTATTATGAATTTAGATATGACCTTACTTAAGGATCAATTATTCTTAAACATGTTATTCCTACTTTAAACTTTCAATAAAACATAACCAAATATAAGACTTTATTTACATAGGTACTCATTTATATGTCTATAATGCGAGTTTAATTTTATAATGTTATATTACGTCTTTATCTAGGTCCTATAGTATCGCCTATCTACTGCAGTATGATAAGACGAAAGAAGGTAAACAAAGGAATAAAAACTTAACATTATCCACAACTTTTAACTTCAAAATAAAATACTTATTATAAATTTAACTATTTATTACAAATCAAAGTACTTAGTAAACATTAATGAATTAATACATTTACGCTAATAATTATCCTATACCTTTAAACGAGCAATTCTTGTATACATATATATAATCGGAATCTCGGAAACGGCTCCAACGATTTTCATGAAATTTTGTGTCCAGGGAGTTTAGAGGGCAATAAATCGATTAGCTAGGATTTATTTTTAGAAAATGTTTTTTTGTCCGTGTTTTCAGGCAATGAAAAACTGCTACAATATAAGAAGGTAAATTTTGACACTGTGTTAATGATCGTAATAGCTCAAGTGGATAGCGAGCGGTCGCTAAGTCGTAATGCCTTGGTTCGCGTCCCGTCTTAGGTTCGACTTTTTTCCTTTTTTTTCAAGTTCCCTTCTTTTGTGAGAAGTACTTTTTTATAGTATTTTATAAAAATACAAAAATTTTAATTAAACTAATTGCACTCATGATTTTTTATCCGGTCATCCGGGTACTAACGTTAAATTACCAAAAATTATGATGACAAAGGAATACGCGTACAGCACCACTAGTTGCACCGCACTGCCCGCATGGCTGCCTTCGAAGCTGTCGTGCACGCATTTTTTAACTTAGAAAACATAAAAAGTATTCTGATATACCTAAATTTATTAAAAAGGATTTAGAAACACTGTTAATATTCAGAAATTTCTTTATTCTATTCACAGGTGTTATAAAAAAAGATTTAGAATAAGGTAGATTGTATTTTTAAACCCTTGTTGGCCCTGGCTGCAGACGGTAAGCTGTTTAAGAGTCGAGCTCAAGCTGTTATTATCGTGCATTATTATACCTTAAACACCAAAGGCTCTGATTGGTCCGTTCCTGTATCATCGTGAAGGTGCGTGGAATGCGGTCTGGCTCACGCCTGTTGCCAATTAACTGCGTCCGGAACGAATGTGAGACCGGTTGAATAGAGGTGGCGAGCATTTTTAAATAGCGCTTAATGAATTGGCGAAGATTTACAACTTTAATAGGCAGCTTTTAAAAGGGTTAATTCTGCTTGTCCAATTTTAAAAGTATTTAAAATGGCTATAATATGTTCTAACACCTTAACAATTACCATTGTATGTTTTAAAACATGATATTGGACAAAGTGTTTCTATGTTAATATGTGTTTTGGTTGCAGTACGAAAAGGTCAGCTCAACCGGGAAAGGACCATGCTCTCAGAAGAATGAAAAGTAAGTAAACTTACAGCCTATATACGTCCCACTGCTGGGCATAGGCCTCCTCTCATTTCTGAGAGGGTTTTAGGGCAAGGAAGTGTCCGCCGCGCTGCCCAAATGCGTTTTGGCGAACTTCACATGTCTTCGGAATATTTTTTTCTTATTCCTCAGACATGCAGGTTTCCTCACGATGTTTTCCTTCACCGCCGAGCACGTGGTAAATCAGCACTTAAATTGCAATTAACAATTGGTTCCGGCGGGGATCGAAACCGCGTTACTCGCGTTCTGAGCTACCACGGCTCTACTCTCTACTCTCACAAGAATACTATTGTAAAATTTAAGCTTCATGCTGTTGTGTTAAGTATGGTGTGTGTTGAGAACCGGATACTTTTTTACTGGTAACGAGGTTTTATCTTAGAGATATGTAGATGTATATGTGGAATGTGTGCTCGTTGGTCAACCTTATACTAATAAAAATCTAATCATAAGATTATTTATTGTAATTCCCTACTATTTTATATAATAATATATTAGCGAAATTACCATATTATTTATTGTATACTTCAAAAACGCAATAATTTCTAAAATCTTGTTCTTTCCGTATGCTGTCAATATGTTAGGAAGAAGACTCGGAAATTGAACCTGTCCAATACAAATATTTTGAATATTTAGCTTTATGTTAAGGATTGAGTAAAAAGAAAAAGAAATATTGATGAATATTAAAATGATTGGACCCATGGTAGCTCAGAATAATTTTGGCTTGCTGTAAAATATCACAGTAGGCGAGCACCCGTGTTCGATCCCGCCGGCACTTATGGAATTGTTGATTGCAATTTTAGATAATGCTTTACTACAACATTACAGTAGAGTGCATTATAGTACAGTGACCGTGCTGTAATAACAGCAGGAATGGGTTGTCTCAACCAGGTGGTGTAGGTCTCCAAGGATCACATCATCCACAGGATATAGTCAACACAATCCACATATAATCGGTCGGTTTGAGTCCCATCATTTTAATAGAATATAGAGGCTCGTTTGTCACTCTTATTCAATAGTAAATTATCTCTTAACATATTTCTCGTCATAGGCTTAGGGGGCTATTGCATTTGGTGTACAATACAAAATGAAATTTCGCCTTTTAATGGATTATTGATCTCTTGTTTTCTGCACTAATGGTTAAAATGAGACGATTCTCTCACGCCGGCACTGTACTGCAATAAAGTATAACTTCAAGTCGATAAACTCTAACATTTTGAAAACAATTAAAATGTTTCCGTACAATACGACTCTTTAAGACTCTAAAATAATCTTAACATTATTTTAAAAGAGCAAATTTCAGTGTATATATTCGTGTTTAAACTATCGTTCTTTGAAAATCATCACTTTGAATGAGCAATCAAACGATGTATGATGTCAAACTTTCTATTTCGTTTGTCTTGAATCGTTCTGATATTCGTTATTTCTTTAACCATGCTATGATTGAAATTTAAAGGATTGTAGCATTATAACTTTATAGACGAGATATTAAAGCTTAAAATGATTTGTGCTTAAAGTTTTAAGTGCAAATATAATTTTGTTACTCATTAAATAACATTAAGTATACTTATATCAAGGTAACGATGTTTAATTGTGCGTCAAGTTATGAAATTTGATTTAAAAACGTGTTTCTCCCCTTCAAAACAACCTTTAATTTGTTTTCTACTCAATAATAAAACATTGCATTCATTTCCCTTTTGGTAATTACCTTACCTTTACCTTAACAACCTATTAAATTCCACTGCTGAACATTGGCTCCCCCCATAGATTGCCTCATAGATGGATGGATATTTGCCATAGTTGCCACGCTTGGCAAGCGGGTTGGCAACCGCAGTTTTTTAATCTATATGTTTCCCTCTGTCGACTCTTGCTTACATCCACGGGATGATATAGGGTAGCTAATGTTCTTACACCGTCACTACACGGTAAGAAGTTGGTAATTAAAAATGATTAATAACTTTTAAACAGTATTAGTCTAGTACAGTACTACAGTAATACAGTACTAAAATTAATAATGAAATTATATTTATATCAATATATTACACAAGTGTTGTAAGGTTAAACGTTACGTTATCTTTGTCAATTTATATGTTCCTCTTTAAGTTTAAGCTCAGACATATAGCTTAGAGTTAAGGTGAAAATATTGGAAACTGTCATATCTAGCAGTTAACTTGAATCTGATGTTAAAAAAAAGAATGAAGAGACTACAGGTAATCACAATTTGGACATATTTAATATCTGCCTTAATAACCACGATGCCATAATGACGCCATAATAACGTAATTAACATATAGTATAGAATACCGTGTATTACCTCTCTTTAAACCGTGATATTACTCATCAAGCTTTGCACGCGACCGGTTACCTTTAAAGAGCACGGATTCCGTATTTGGCTTGTTGGTTTACGACAAACAAGCAATTACGAATTTGGTGTTTTGTATTATACATTGTAACATAAGATTTTATCACTGTCAAGGGTCCTTAACATAAAAATTCGAATTTCGACTGTGCAAGACAACATCGAAATTAATGTTTCAGATGACAAAACATAAAATGTCACCTGCGGCAGCGGAATGTTTGTGGAAGATTTGCATATTTTTATTGCTTATTCGTAACTTGATATTTGAAGGAACGTAGGCGTAGGTGGGAAAGGGCCTTCGATAGTTAAATTTTATGGGGATATATTACTCATGGCAGTTACAGATAGTGGGATTATAGAAACATGGGAGTTGTGTACGTGATTTCTATTTGAAAGCGAAAGAGCAATGAAGTTATTAATTGTGACAAAGGCAATCTATGTTTGTAGAGTTAAGACATAATCTACATTACATTACTAATCTACAGGGATTTTACAAATATTATATCAGCATTGTATAATTATTTACAATATTAAGTTTATAAAATACTATATAGGTAGTTGTTTTTTATGATTAGTATATATTTTAAAGCAGCACATTTTCTGTTTTAAGAAATACTTAATGAAAAATTAAACAGAGTATGATTAAATCAGAAATAAAAGAAACAGAAAAGAGTGACAAAAAGAGTTTAAATTCTCATGCATGGGATCATTTTTATTTCAATAATTTTGACTCTTTGAGTACTAAAATTATGTTTCCTTTGATCAAAACGTGTAAATAAGATAAGTAGTTCCTCTTCAAGTTAAAGCTCTGAAGTGAGGCACGGTAGCTTAGTGGTGGAGTACGTGTTCTTTGTAGGGGTTCATTTGGGTTGATCGCAGAAATTATCTTGTTGATAATTTCTTGTCTGTGCTTAAAGTGGGTGGCAATAGCCACGTATCATAAGATCAAAGAACGTTACACATAATTTTTGATCTATTATTCTTTACACACATTGGGGGGGGGGGGGGGTTAATGTGGTGATGGATACTCTACCGCGCCGAGACTATATAACAATAAAGTATAATTGAAGTCGATGAACCTTAATATTTTGATAAAGATTAAAATATTTTCTTTACAAAAAATAAATTATTTTTAAGGAACAGAAATTCATTTTAGTCGCAGACCTCCCAAGTTGTATGGGTCACCAAAAATACACAAACCTCCATTACGTCCAATAGTGAGTCAAATCGATTCGCCAGCGTACAGATTGGCTCAACACCTAGCCAAAATATTATCACCACTCAGAGGACACACAAGAGCACATACTAAGGATTCATACCATTTTGTCAGTGAGATAAAAGACCTACGTCTTGCTGACAATGAAACCATGGTCAGTTTTGATGTTCAGTCTCTATTCACATGCCTACCTGTTGAAGACTGCATCTCAATTATAACTAGGAAACTAGATGAAAATAACATGCCACCAGAATATGCAGTACTACTAAGACATTGCCTTACATCTGGCTATCTATTGTGGAAGGAAGAGTTTTACAAGCAAGTAGATGGTGTTGCGATGGGCTCACCTGTATCTCCCATTGTCGCCGATATATTCATGGAAGACTTTGAGGAGAAAGGCCTCCTTACTGCACCTGTTACCCCAAGGTTCTACAAGCGGTACGTAGACGATACTTTCACAATTTTACCATCAGACAAAGTAACTGCATTTTTAGAACATCTTAATTCCATAAACCCTAAAATTCAATTTACTATGGAGTTAGAGGCAAATAATTCCTTAGCTTTCCTAGATGTGTTAGTCATCCGAAATCCTAACAACACCATAGGTCATACTGTGTATAGAAAAAAGACCCATACAAACCGATACTTAAATGGTGAATCTCACCATCATCCTTCACAGTTAGCTACCGTGGGCAAATCTTTGTTTCAGAGAGCACGAGGGATCTGTGACAACAAACACCTGGCCGCAGAGCTCCACCATGTCAAGCAAGTTCTGCACGACAACAAGCTTCGGGACCCGCGCCTATGTCACAGTGAACGAGTGAAGCCGGCCACAGTCGAGCGTGTACCTGCTATACTGCCGTATGTTAGAGGAGTCACTGACAAGATTGGCTACATCTTGAAGCGAGCTTCTATTAGAACATTCTACAAGCCGCCGAAGAAGATTAGTCAGTTCTTACCATCCGTCAAGTGTCATATTCCTCTACAAGATGCAGGAGTGTACAAGCTTGATTGTGATTGTGGTCTCTCATATATAGGGCAAACAAAGAGATCAATTAGAACCCGCGTAAAAGAACACATAGCTGACGTGAAGCATCAACGTTCCGGGAAGTCTGCAGTTTGCGATCATATTCTAGATGGGCCCAACCATTACATCAGATTTGGTAGACCACAAATCCTCGCGAAAGAACATCGATTCCTACCAAGGATGATACGTGAGGCTATTGAAATTAAAAAACATCCTAATTTCAATAGGAAGGAGGCTGGGTACTACCACCTGCTTGGGATCCTATAATTAATAAAATTAAAACTAAACCCAAGCATACCACTGCAAGACTTCAAAATACAGTTAGTTCATTCTGCGTAGATCGGACCAAAGACAATAATTAAAAAGCTGAAGGTACTCCGGGTTAACTTTGACATCGAGACGTCAGTCACCTCAGTCCCCCGTGACCATGGGTGCTGGAAAGCACCCGAAACGTCGGGTATTAAAATTAATATAAATAAAACGCGATAAAATCCGTAAAAGTAGTTTTAATCAAGATATTTTATGTTGTTATAAATAAATTTCAGGACTGACCATTGAACTTGGCACCCATTTAGATCTCACTTCTTTTGTCGTTAAAGTCAACAACCAAGGCCTATATCATAATATTGAACTTGACTCTCATTTCACATTTATGTTTTTGATGGGATATCATTACTTTTTGTACATAAATTATTAGTAGGTAATACTTATTTATAACAAAATTAATACCAAATGGTTTTTGTTAAACAAAGACTCGTTCTCTTGAATTTTATCGGGAGAAATAGACACGTTATTGATGTCTTGTTCCACTGGAATACACACGTCATAATGGCCCGAAGAGAGATTTCCTGTGAAGAGCAAGCACTTTATAGGATATCCCTCTTCGCCGAACAAACCTAGCCGAACACCATCCTGATGATACACTTCGATCTTAATATTATGCAAATTTACTGCAGCCTTTGATTCAGAAGCAGCTCCATAAGTTGTCGAACAAAGCATGCTTGCTCGATACTCTTCTTCAGAGCAGTAGGGATCCCCGTTTGGAGCGCTGTGTACATACTTAAATCATCCTAGATACGGCATACATACTCTACTATAGTCTCACGGAACCTATTTGTTTGTTGTATATTACTATACTCAAATAAAGAATATCCAATCGAATGGAATAGGCAGCTTCCATCGGGAGCCATTGGAATAATTCGGTGTAAGTGTGTCACCCACCGGTAATTCTATTGTACGACTCATTGTACAATATACCTACGTAATAAAAAGATAATTATTTAAGACGATTATGTAACAAATTACCTGTTATCTGTTGAGTTCTCAAGAAATACAATTTGTTAGCATACCAACAAGTTCACATTCTCAAACTCATTCAGAGTTAAGTATACATACCTACTTATAACTATTATAACTATACTAAAATTATTATTAATTTTTGATTTAAACTATTGCCTATACCATCTAGACACGTGATACGTACTTACTAAAAGAATTGTAATTTAATAAACCACAGATATATAAGTATTTTTTAAGAAAACCTATGGATTTCGTAGCATAAATTGCAACCTTATAGGTCAGATATCGAGAGACAACCGGACAATAAGACGGCGCTCGCGCTCGCGCTTATGAGCGCAGCTCCCACTTGCTCGGACACGTTCGCGTCAAGGTTTTATCGCACCGCTCCAACCTCGCTCCTTCGACGTCGCACGGTCGCACCGCGAGCCGTGTACCGAAATCCGAAATGCCTATCTATTATCATCATTCATCAGTATATCTCAGTGCCTATTATTTAATTATTTATAAGTAACGATCTTACACTATTGATATGCGCTAAATATTGAAACAATAAAATACTAAATCCCAGTTAATAACGTAATAAAACGAAAGTCGACTATTCTCTTAGTTTCGTTGTAAGTACAAAAACGGAAATATTTGGATTAAAAAAAATTAAGGGTGGTACTCAACTCGTTATATATTTAAGATCGGATGTCATAAGTTTTGATTGCTGATTGCTGATTCTTACAAACATACATTATTACAGTTATAAGTGTAATATAATTGTTAATAAAGATTAGTGTTCCTAATAGAATCAAATAAGTGAATAATTATAATAAAATGATAAAAATTTACCTATCTGCATGTCAAATTTGAACTTTCTAGGTCATCAGGAACTGGGTTAGAGTTTTGATTCGTCAAAACCAACCCGTATTTTGGTCAGTCAGTGATAAAAATGACGATTTTTGGACGTTAATATCTAAATAACCTTTTGAGATGTGTTTATGAAATTTGAAGCGCATATGTATCTCGCAAGTCTCAATATTTGAACCTAATTTGACATGTTTATATGAAATAGATTTTGAGTTATGAGGGGGTCAAAAGTGGCTCCAAATGGTTCGTGTAATATTACACACGGAGCGGCTCGACGTTCTGCTTGAACTTGGCTTGATACGCTACCGCGTGTCTAAATATATATATATATATTGTATAGTACTATATAACTATCTTATCATAAAATATAGTAAAATAAATAAATAAGGTCTGAGCTGCCTGCCCGCCAAATGGCCAAGGGTTAGGGTATAACCCTTGGCCGTTTATTGGTAAGTTATTCGTAAGTCCCTCGAAGGGCTTCATTCAACTTGGGTTTTCATATATTTCTTCGCTTTAATTATTATTGTCACGATTATTTTTATAAATTATAAGTTATAAAGATAATACATGAAAAATATTCATGTTCAGTGGTGTCACCGTCCTCGACTCCCGCTACTGACATTAACGTCCTCCGTTTCCCGTTTATTACAATGCGTGAGGCACGAATGAGCTTTTGACCCGTGCTAAACGTTATGTTAAAATAACATTTCATTTTTTATTATATATTGTCGTTGTGACGATTCGATAAAATGCTGATTTTATATCTGTAGATTATATTTTATAAGTAATGTGCACTTACTACGGTGTAATTCTTTTTATTTTCGTCAGACGTAGATTATCCTGATCGGCGATGGGATGCAGCACCAGAGGTGCGTAACTTTTGGAACTAAAAAGGAGGAGGTTTCGTTCGCTTTAATATTTTTTATGTATATTCGGCGACAAATTTTTATTACCATGTATTCCGATTTCAAAGATTCTTTTTTTTTTTAGAAAATGGGTGGTTTCGTATAAACCATCAAACTCTTCAATTAGCAAAGGCACAACCAAACAACACCACATTCATTTATTACAAGTTGCGAAGGGCTGTTATGATAATGTTAATAATGAAACAAAAGTTTAGTACATGATTAAAAAAAGCATGTGTTATTTACTGTATATTTTTTGTCGTAACTATTTCATTCTTACATATATATCGTTAATTTGCTTCAAATATCAAAAGATTTGTATCAAAAGTCCAATCTGCAATGGACAGTTTTCGTACCAATGAAAGAAACGTTAGCAGTTTGAATTACGTGCAAATAATTGCGTTCATACAAACCCGTATACAATAATCGAACGATAAATCGCTCTTACGTGCGAATCATCGAAAAATAAAGGTAACTTATCTTGTGATTTATTTATTTAACGTTCGGTCGTTCAATTTTATATGGTGCTCGTGGAGTGTTGATCCGTATCGGCGTTTTCGTTTATTCATTTTGATTTGTTGTATTTGTTCTGTGTAATATTTTATGCGAGCAATTCGGTGTTGGCGGCTCTTGTAATTTTGACTCTTGAATACGGATGCCTTTGCCCACTTCTTTGTTTATGATGTGGGCGTAGATAAGATCTTACTTGACCGTTTCAATGTTGGATTTTTGTAATAAAGTTGGGGATTTGTTGTTAGCTCTTGCCTTGAAGACGCCCAGATTGTAATCGGACGTTAGGACAGACGGAGGCAGATTATACCACTCTTTTGCTGTAAAGGTTACGAAAGACAAAGCATACCGTTCGGTGTCATGGTATCGACAGCAATGGGCTTGAGACATTCGTCCTGGTTGTCCGATGATGGAAATGCGGGTGGGGGGGGGGGGGGAATGATAAACCAAAAGAAGTTTCATATGGGTCTCATGGCTGGGCATATGGTCTCCCTTATTTCTAAAAGCATGTTGGCTGAATTTCCTCGAAAATATTTTATTCCTCGGACTTGTAGGTTTCCTCACAAATTTTCCGAACCGAAAAATTTGTCAAACACGGGGTAAATATTACTTATAATTGCAGTTTACAATGTTAGAGCAGTAAAGTACTCGTAAGACAGGCGGAACGCTCTGTACATATTGAATGATGCCAATGCCATGCTTAACCTATTGATTCACCTGACTCACTAAACATCTTTCTTCATTTTTATCTGCCCATTAAAATTTACTGCTGGATGTACACATATGCGCTTAAAACCATTTTGCTATTTGCAAATTATATTAGTTCTATTTAGTGCGTGTTCATACTATAAAACTGAGCGAGGTTTTATTCTGATTTTTTACGTCTTCTTTAGTCAGAGTTTACAATTTTATTCAAGCCAGCGGTTCTTCTTTCTTTCTTCTTAAATCTGAATTTACAATTTCATTGAATTGACTTGCTTGGTGGCAGGCTTGCAGCAAATTACTCATATTTTAAGTTTTTTTATAGAATAGGGTCACAAACGAGCATGCAGTCCACAGGACGGTAAGTGGAGCTGTGCCCCATAGACATGTACATCTTCAATTAAGAATCAAAATGCAGATGTGTTGTCGCCCCTGAGGCCCAAGACGGAATGTGAAAATCATTAATAATTATAATCATTAACGAATTATATCTTGAGAAAATTTAGTTTTAATTCTAATTGCGATGGCCGTTGACAGACGGCGTGGCAATTTCACAAAATTACAAGACCAAATTTTGTACGTTGTGGTTTTGTTCACTTGATTAGGCTAATCGGAGGAGGGCCACGCTCTCATAGAATACAGCGTAAAATAGTAGCACAAAGCTTTATTGTTTGACATACTACAAAACTTCGTCGTTTGGGTAACACAACTGCATTTTAATTCTTCATCGTAGAACTGTTTTTTGGCCACATTTACCACCTAATTAATGGCTGGAGTAAACTTTTAGCGCTATTACTTTAAGATTATAAAGTATTTTTAGCATTCTAGTAGTATATTGTAATAGTGTATTTTGCATATTTTTGAGATATTTTTTGATAGGAAAATATAAAATCCATCATCAAAAGTTGAGAACAAAATCGCACATAAACGACAAAATAAAGGAATTTCATTCGTAGCATGTACTACGGTTACGCCTTAGACGTTTATGAAATTGCAAACTGTAGGATCTTTGAATCAGTGAACCTTCTATATTACTAAATCATCTAATTCATTTTACACCAATATACTTCGAGAGCCGTCTTACGATCTTAGCGGGCGGGATCATAAGAAAATAAGATATTACGACTGAAGAAGTGTCAGTGTAGCAATTTTATTTCGCTCTTGAACGAATTTAGTACAGCCTGTAGCTAATTTAATGGGCGACTAATAACCCGATGGGTCGCGCGACGAATCGTCCAACCGGTTGGGCGTGCCACTCGAGTCTGTTGCTCTCTGTGAGATCCCAATTATCTTTTTTTATCAGTAACTGCACGTACTTAATAACATGCGTGCCGTGGTTTTGTTCGTGTGGATGCTGTAAATCACTTTATTGATAATTAGATTACATTTATCGCAAAGATATTTTATAGTTGATTTGCTCACAAAGCAAACCTTGTTGATCAACATCTGGATAAATAACCGCAGCGTATTTGCATTATTAATTTTTAAAAAGAAAATGGGTGTAGGGTGCGATTTGATCTATTCTGATTGTGATTACGATATTTTTGTTTAAAATACCTACAGATTCAATTTCATTGAAAACATGAGATATATTCTTGATGCACATAAGGGTTAGGAGAAATTGCTCTGTAAGCGAAGATGTTATTATCATTTCATCTCCAGGTTTAAGAGCCAAAAAAATTTCACTTACGTACAAATAAAAAAAAATGTAAGTTCTTACATTTTTTCCAACATGTTTGATCCTAGTGATAACCAGACGACACTCTCAGTCTCTTAATTCTGTGAGTTATACTATATCACTAAATAATATACTGTCTTATTTCGAGGTACTAAATACATAATTATTCCAGGAGGAAACAATTCCACCTGAATTTTTTATGCGATTCTCTTCAAATTGTCCTACTGATGATATAAGTTATAAATGCATGTTGTCATGGGGCAAATCTGTAGCATATTGTTAAAACTGATTTATTTTGCAAGGAATTATTATTTTCATAATATTTTACGTGGTAGAGCCACTCTGCAGCTATATTATAGTTGTGGCACGAATGGGTCGGCTCGAACGGGGCAGGACAACGCTCTCACAGAAACCAGTGTAAAATAGTAGCTTAATGCTGCGGTGTTTCGTATGTTGAGAGAACCAGATACCTTTTTTACTTGAATCGAGGCATTCCATTTTAGTCCTCAGGAGTGACATCTGCGTTTTGATTCTTAATCGAGGATAAATGTGGATGTCTATGGGCCACAGCATCCACTTACCATCAGGTGGATTGTGTACTCGTTTGTCACCTAATGCTAAAAAAAATTATCATCCTCTTTTTTCATTTTTCCATTCGTATATATCCATATTATTAGGCAGTACTCATGTGTCGATTCATCCTGGAAGGTAATAGTCGTTAAACTATTGTAATGTCATCGGTTCTTTACAGAAAGAGGGCGAATTTAAAAAAATAACTTCGATCAAGTGATGTATAAATGAAATGTAGTGGAAATTACATTTCATTTATCTAAGTTAGTAATATTAATCTTTAGGAAATTTAAATACAAAAAGAATCCCTAGGGTAAATAATTTTTTTTGTCGTAAATTCCCTAGGGTAATTATTTATTTTTGTCGTAAAGTATTGGATACTAGTACTAAGTATCTACTCCAATTGTTCCAGTACTTATCGTTTGAATCGACATTGATGAAAGCTGGGGCGATCTTGGGATCATCGAAAGATGACAAATAAAACCATCTCGTTTATGATTATCATTAAAGCCTTTCCCAAGTTCACTACTGAACAAAGACCGCCTTAAGGAATGCCACGAAGACAGTTCTGAGCCACCTGCATGCATTGGCTACATTGAGAATCAAGATGGCGACGGATATTTCCACACATGCGAAACATCTGATATTGCCTTGGAGTAATTACATACATGTTTTGCAATAGTTTGTGTTATCTGTCAAGCGTGGCGAATGCGGACAATATTTTCTATTTTACATAAGATCCCATAGCAATGTATTTCTACCAGTCGATATTTTTAGCAGTTTATACGTGATAGAACCATGTTGTCTTATATTTATAGTTGTAGCACGAATGGGTCGACTCGACCGGGGAAGTACCATGCTCTCACAGAATACCAGCGTAAAATAGAAGCTTAATACTGCTGCGTTTCATATGAGTGTAGAGAACCGGAGGCTCTTTTTACTGGAAACCAGACATTCCATCTCAGTACTCACGAGTGAAAATTGATATTTTTGATTTTTAATAATAGTGTCTAAAAATAAGGGTTAAACTTTCTATTGGCATTTATATATCACCTTATTACACGCCTAGTTATCGATCACTTGTGTACAAGCACAGTAATCACTTTGTCGAATGTTCCTACAATATTCTTTACACGGTGAGCGAGCAAACCAATATTGAAACATACTGGAAGTGACAGATTTTGTTATTGCGTATTTAATTAGCGGGCATTTTACGATTGGTCGTAGCTGTTTTGACAGCTCAGCAGTGAACTAAGTCTGAATCGATTTGGATGAAATGCATAGAAGTCGATTATGTAGTAGTGGATACATAGGATACCTTTTATAACATATTTGAGGCTTCCTTGTTTGTGAGCTTTGACCATGAGGGTTTGGAATCCCGAGTCGGTCGAGTAGCAGCCCAAAGTCAGGAAGTTGGTGATGTTTCACCGTAGGACTTAAAGCCGTTGGTTCCACGCTTGATTTCTCACCGCTCGAGTCAGATTACTGTACTATGAAAGTGAGAGAATAGAGAATGCACCTGTCCTTGCGCATACACTTAGGCACTTTAATCGTATCCTGAACAGATAGTCTCCGTTGAGAGTGGAGTATCATCATTATCCACAGCTGAATGTAGGCCTCAGGAGCGCCACTAATGTGATCTTCGGCTTCATGCATCTATTTGTTTCTTTGTGCAGATCGTCGCTCTATCTAGTCATGGGGCGCCCATTACGTCTGGCTAGGTGTATAATTCTGCCGACACTTTTGCGATAGACTTGACAGATAATAACAATTATTAATACATTCTATTTAAAAAAAATACTATTTTTTACTTTTGTTTGTCCCAATATCATCAGTCATATTTTATTATTGAAGGTAAATTTTTTTCCGTATACTTTTTAAGCGTTACGTTCTTAATTAGAATTAAGTTTATGATAGGAAAATAAGGGAAAACGTGTTTAAATTTTCTTCAGTATTTAAAAGATAGCCACATAGGCATTTAAATGGTATAGCTGTAAAATAGTAGAGTGAAATAGAAAGTTAAGTATAAAATAAGAATTTTGTCTCTTTTATATTTTCTGAATCCGTTAAACGGAATTCTTTTAATGTCAAGCCCAAGCTGCTCTGTAGGGGACAAGCAATAATTGGTTAAATCACTTAGGACTAACTGCTTTTATTCGCTGTTTCCGAACCGTTACAATGTTATGTGTTACTTCGAGTCACATAAATATATCGATAACTCCCACACATGTTCAGGTGCTTATTATAGATAGAAAATAATTTATTGCACCTATTGCAATAGATTCGATTTTTGAATTTGTTTCTTTTTCTTTTTAAAGTTCAATTACCATAAAGTAACAAACAAACGACACGAACCCTGTGGTATCGTGGAATAATAATAATATAGAATATCTTTTAATTGATACAATACCTGAAATAGATTGGAAAAAATATTTTGTTATTTTTCTATGTTTATCACAAAAATAAAATTAATAGTTTTAATTTGTTTGTATTACCTAATATTTTGTAATTTTTAATTAAGGAGGCTTTTTAGTTCTAATTCTCTAATCGTTAAATATCGAAAAAGTTACTTGGAGTTATTCCAACCACAATAAGTCACAATCTTATTTAATCTGACAAAAGTATTCCGTTTTTTTTTTACATACGTGCGCCTAGGAATTGAAATGCTATACTATCGTCTGTTTCTTGACCTATATTCTTTGTGTATCTTTAAGTTAAAAAAAAATGTTTTTCTAGGTTATCTTGCTGATAGAGAATCCGCTGCTTAAGATGATTGAAAACGATGTAAGTAATTTTTAATATTTTATATAATGTTTGTTTTACTTCGTCTGTTAAGAATATAAAAGTACAAAAGGAAAAGTGAGGTTCTTTTTGATTTTTAATATTATCTTAAAGATTTTAATTTATCGTTTTGATAATGGTGTTTGGTTACATATAAGTAATAATAAAGTGGTAGTGGTGTAAGAGAATCCATGTACCTATTGGTCCCGTGGGTGTCTTAAAAGACAACCATGGTGATTGGCAGAAAATTGTTATGGCAATCGAAAGATAGTTGGTTAACACCGGAGGTTAATTACTCAGACCGGCGATGGGTAGCAGGGTCTAAGGTATATATATATATATATATATATATATATAAATATAAACTATGTTAACGCTCGCTATAAATATATAAACAGACTTCTACGTAGGATGGACTGAACTCCGGCACCAACGAATTTTTGCAAAGGACTGAAGGGCGGTGATAAAGAGAAGGAGAGAATCTGTTGAAAAGTAAAGTAAAGTTACAGCCTATATACGTCCACACTGCATTTGGGCTCAGCGCCTCCCCTCATTTCTGAGAGGGTTTAGGGCAAGGACGAGTGTTTCTCTTTTCATCGCGCTTCAGTCCTCAAAATTCGTGTTGATCGTCCAACGGAAAAATACTTCACATGTCTTCGAAATATTTTTTTTCTTATTCCTCAGACATGCAGGTTTCCTCACGATGTTTTCCTTCACCGCCGAGCACGTGGTAAATCAGCACTTAAAATTGCAATTAACAATTTCATTGGTGCCGGCGGGGATCGAACCTGGGCTACTCGCGTTCTGTTATATTTACAGCGAGCGTTAACCACTGAGCTACCACGGCTCTCAAGAGAATTGTTATAATGAATGAAATTGCGAAAGCGAAAACGTAATATACACTCGTACTTACATCCCCAAATCTGATGTATCCTATATTTTAAATGTGCAATTCAATGTATATAAAATATACTTAGCTGACTTTTTTAACGAAGTTGAAGCCAATGAGAGAATATTTTTATATATTTTTCCTTTTTAATTATTTTTATTATTACCTATTATGAAGTAATAGGCGAGCAGCTTGTATCTGATATACCTAAATTTATGTTGGTGTTTCATAAAAGTCCAAGCCCATACTAGGGATATACAAAATTAGATTGTCTTTGCACCATTTGTCAAGTCTGTTTGTAAAGCTGATCACAGAGGTAGCATCAACCACGTCTTGAGGCAACTTGTTCCATATGTTTATGACTGTTATTTAGTGGGTAATTTCCCACATTAGTGTATGAACAGTTATGCATCAATCTCATATACTTAGGGTGTCTAACTCAGTGCTGATGTATTAAAATGTAGACTATATTAAAAAAGTGAGATTAATATATAATAAAACATCTTCAGGTGAGATAATAGTGGTTTACAACAGTGAAAAGTGATAAAACAAACCAAAGGGTTGCACCAAGGGGGTCGTTCGTCATGCGTACATTGAAGGTTAAAAGGAGTTAAATTAAACAGATTTTGTTAACCTAAATCAGTGCGTTTTTCCATGTTGGCTGCATCACCACCTACTTTTGAGGTAGTAATCATGTACTGACTTATAATAGTAAAAAAAAAACCTAGGCTTTCATAATGTTTTTCACATACTTGCTCTTGCTATAAATCGCGAATAGCGATTAACAATTCCCCTATAGAAACCTCTATAAATCTTCATTTTAATTAGCAATAGTAATTAAATTTTACAATTGAAAAAAGTAAAAAACGCGTTACGATCGAAAAGAAATTCCACTTTCGAGGAGCAATCATGATTTAAACACGAGATAGCGGTCGCTGACATTGATAGAAACGAGTTGCAATCTAAAGATTGAAACGGATGTTACCAAACTAAACCTTCTTCTTTCGATCCCTTGATCGGTCCCTGCCATTCTTAGTTATCCTCCGCCATTCGCCATTTATCGCGTTCTCGACGCCATTTCTCGCCATTAATAGTTCTTAATGAGCATTTAAGATGCCTTTGGAGAGGTTTGCAATTGTTTTATCGTTGTAATTAAGAACGCCTGATCTATATTTTTGTAGATCCAAGAGCAGACAATTGTTGAATAGATTTTTAGAGATATGTTCCTTGAATATTTCTATTATATTTTACTTTGGAAGGAAGAATTGACTGAATTGATGGATGAAGGAAAATATTGCTTTAATTGATTTTTTTGTACTGATTTGTGTGTTTTTTTATACATAGGGACATTTTAAATTCCCTCATCCCGCGACTGGCACACAGTCCACAGATTATTCAATAAAATACCATATATAACAAACTAGCCGTACCCGACATGCATTGGCAGTGCCTGTTTTCTTGTCAGTAAGATTCGCGGGAACGTTTTCAAAAATCACTCAGTCATTGTTATAGAAATGGTAAGTATTACGTATAGAAGATATACAAAAAAAAAAAAACATATTTTATTTATGAAAAACCTTCGTTGGCACGCGCTGTATACACTACTAACGAATTGTCAATAAATGTAAAATTCAAATTTTCAATAAATTTAATAACTACGCATCAAAATAAAATTTATAGAAATGAATTTAATGACTACGAATGGGCATCTAATGGAGATTTCCTTTAACAAGGAATTTAGTGTACAGACATTTCCCTGTCATTTATCCATTTATTTCCGTCAAAAGTCCACTGATAAGCATATTTGACATAGTTATCACGATTGCTGCCTAGCAATCGTGGTAACTGTCAAATATGCTTAGATGTCAAATATAGGTAGGTAACCGCATTTTCTAAAACTATTATTGTATTCTTATCACCAAATCAATAAAACAAAATAAGGGCAGCAATGTTACTGCCCGTATTTTCTTTTTGTTTTCCTCTGTCGTCTTCTTTAAGTTGGTATATACTCAAAAGTCGTCTTTAGCGACACCCATCTTAAATTGCCACGACATGGTGTTCTATTTTTTTTTGTCTGTGAATTGGAGAGCATTTAATATATTGACACCATCATTAAAAATTAAGTTGGATTAACTATTGAACTTTTTCAGTTCTATGATTATAACCGTAATGGAGGCTCGCAATGGAGTTCATTTTTATTCGCTTATTTAAATGTCTTGTGTTTTATATGCCCTTCGTTTCCCTTGATTTTTTTAAAATTATTTTATAGAATAATGGCAACAAACGATTACATAATCCACCAGATTGTAAGTGGATCTATTCATCATTACCCACATCTATCTTTAAGATTAAGATTTAAGAATCAAAAATGTAGATGCGTTGTCACTCTACATGACTAAGATAGATTAATAATAAAAAATATAATGATTTCCTATGTTTACGCGAACACTACACATTGAATAAAACTACTCTTTTACGGATCTTATCGCGTTTAATTTACTTGATATTCCCTACGTTTCGGGTGCTTTCCAGCACCCATGGTCACGGGGAACAGAGATGATTGACGACCCGTTGTCGGTGTTAACCCGGAGTACCTTCAGCTTTTTAATAATTACTTATGCATGAACTTACTCTCTTGAAGTCTAGCAGTGGTATGCTTGTGTGGCGGCGCTGTGGCCGATGAAGGAAAAGGGGAGATCTCCCACCGGGCAAGGTGTTCTGCCCGGGGAGCGGCCAACACTCCATGTGATAGTTCGGAGATGTTCTATATATACTGTTTATGATTCGGAATATTGACCCTGCTCAGACTGGAGGTCGATAGTGCAGCCTCGTTGCCGACGAATGTGCAAGTGTCAGTGGATTGCCTTGTAGTCTGCGGTGAGTCGAGAAGAAGGCAAGTAATCTGCGAGAGTGCCGTGAAGCAGAGGCGAGCAGTAAGGCTCAGAGCCGTGCCGAACACTGTATAGCGCAGAGAGTAGCTTGAAGGAACAGGAAGCATTATTATTCCAATGTTGCGATGAACTTTGTGAAGCTAGATGGCTTGCAGGATATGAATGAAGACTGCAGACGATATCTGCTCAGGAGCGAATTGGTGGGGTATTCTATGACGATTATGAAGCTTGTAGTTTCCGAAGGTTGTTGGTTGCGTGTTCAGTTCGGGTCAGGTGGTCACCACTGTTACCGATGAAGGAAAAGGGGGAGATCTCCCACCGGGCAAGGTGTTTTGCCCGGGGAGCGGCCGTGTGATAGTTCGGAGATGTTCTATATATACTGTTTATGATTCGGAATATTGAAAGCGCGATTTAGGCTTCGGTGTATTTCGCTTGTGGCGCGACGACAGCGCCGCCACACTTGGCTTTAGTTTTAATTTTATTAGTTACAGGATCCCAAGCAGGTGGATTTTTAATTTCAATACCCTCACGTATCATCCTTGGTAGGAATCGATGTTCTTTCACGAGGATTTGTGGTCTATAAAATCTGATGTAATGGCAGGGCCGTTTAGGATATGATCCCAAATTGCAGACTTCCCGGAATTCAGCTATATGTTCTTTTAAGCGGGTTCTAATTGATCTTTTTTTAGAGCACATTCACAATCAACTTGTACACTCTTGCATCATTTAGAGAGATATGACACTTGACGGATGGTAAAAACTGACTAATCTTCTTCGGCGGCATGTAGAATGTGTAGAAAAAAAGTAGAAAATAGTAGAAGTTCGCTTCAGGATGTAGCAAATCTTACCTGTGACAACTCTGACATATGGTAGTACAGCAGACACACGCTCGACTGTGGCCGGCTTCACTCGGTCACTGTGGCACGGTGGAAGCTTGTTGTTGTGTAGAACCTGCTTGACTCGCTGAAGCTCGTCTTCGTTTCCTAAAAATGTATGCAGTTCTCTACACTCATCATACAAAATACAGCAGCATTAAGCTGGTATTCTGTGAGAGCGTAGTCCAACCCTGGTTGAGCAGACCCATACGTGTTACAACCATAATATAGCTGCGGCATGGCTCTGACACGTTATAAAAGATATATAATATAAATTATAACAACGATTTTTGTAAGACGAAGTGAATTTAGTTCGTCTTTATTCATTGTCCATCGATAAAAGTTTACTGTTGGATGTGAGCCATGTGTAAGAAAGATTTACCATAATTGCCACAAGTCACAGGCGGATTAGCGATCGCAGAACCTGATGTCCTGCACTCTGACCTAGCCCCTTGTCCCTGGCCTGTCGTATATTACTTCTAGGGTATAAAGGATGGTGCCGCTCGACGAAGCTGAGAGAAACTATAAAGGTTTTCTGGTATTTCTCATGTTCGCCTTTTACGTCCCACGGTCACATTTGTAAGAACGACTCGAAACGATGTTTAGTTTGAAATTTAAGAAAATAGTGTAATTTAAATGGTGGATGACTGTTGTTTGTCCATCTTCGGCAAAACGCTGATACCTAGTCTATATTCTATATAAAAAAATGAGTTTGTTTTCTTGGTTCGTGGTCGTAATTTGATAACAGCACGCGTGTTTTAAAAATAATTTAATTAAAGTATAAGTTATAACAAAAGTGTAACGCAAACGTCAAACTTATAAAATATATTGAAATGTAGTAAAATCGATAACATTACATACATAAACACTCACGCCTGTCACCCAGAGGGGTAGGCAGAGACTACAGACTTACATTTGGCACGATCCTGACACACCTCTCTTGTCTCCTTCACATCCATACACCTACGCATACATGCTCGTCGGTTAAGGGTACTCCTAATTTGGCCCGTTTTCAATAAATCGCCAATTTGGTCGATAAATTTTCGCCTAGGACGTCCCTTTCCGACTCTGCCATTTACTTCTGCACCATAAATTTTCTTTGTCAATCTTTCCTCATTCATTCTTTCCACATGACCAAACCACCGAAGCATTCTTTTCTTAATCCTGGTCACAACATCATCTTGCAGACCACATTCTTCTTATTACACAATTTCTTACCCTGTCATTCAGATTCAGCCCTAACATACTCCTTAACGACCGCATTTCTAATGCGTTTATTCTACTCTCGTGCTTCTTCTGCCACACCCAACTTTCACTACCATACGTTAAAGTAGGGACCAACACAGCATTGTGAATTGCCATACGTGCCTTTTTCGACACATTTTGACTCTTCACAATAGAGTGCAAGGCCCCATTTGCTCTATTTCCCGTAATTATTATATTATTTTATTTCTAGTAAAATCGAGTCGCGATTAATTTTGAATAACTTATTAAAGGTCATACATTGAAAAGCTATGTCTAGGAGCGAGTACGTAACAATTAAACCTAAGTATACTAAGTGAAAGTAGTGTGCCTAGGTAGAAGCGACTGTGGGCATTAGAGACTGCATTCCACAGACATAAACAGGCTAGAGTAAGTAGTTATAATAAACAGAAACTTGCTTACATCTTTGTTTAATGTTAAGCCAGAAAGTAAACATAAGCACATCAAACTAGTAGTTGAAAATGGTTATAGCCTATTACGTAATGTTTTATTTAATAACATGTGATAGCGGCTTATGATAATGCATCACCGAATTTCGTCCTAAGAGTGTCAGGTGACTATAGGAAACCTCAGAAATATCCGTAGTTTATACGTGATAGAGCCACGCTGCAGTTATGTCACGGTTGTAGCATGAATGGGTCGGCTCGACCGGGGAAGTACCAAGCTCTCACAGAATACCAGCGTAAAATAGCAGCTTAATACTGCTGTGTTTCGTATGGTGAGTGTCTCTACACTCTATATAAAAAAAATCCTTTGCTTTAGGTAAAAGGTGATATATCAATATCGTTTACGCCATGCGTAAAGTAACTAAACCGGCGACGACCTGCAGCATCAAAAGTTTGCGAGATCAAATACTGCGATCGTTGATCTTCCTCCAAAGCGTGACGATTAATACAACTGAATGCTTTGATGTTATCTTCCATCTTCATTCTCAGGGGTGGTAACTCATTTGCATTTCCATTCTTAACCGATTACAGGTGTTAAAAAACAATTAATATATATAATAATAAAAAAATTAGGGTGACAAACGAGCACATAGTAGAGCACACACACCTGATGGTAAGTGGATGCTGTGGCCCATGTATATCTATATTTAACCTCGATTAAAAATCAAAATGCTAATGCGTTGTCACCCCTGAGGACTAAGATGGAACGCCTCGATTCCAGTAAAACGGGTCTTTGGTTCTCTAAACTCACCATACGAAACACAGCAGCATCAAACTGTTATTTTACGCTGGTATTCTGTGAGAGCGTGGTGCTTCCCCGGTCGAATCGACCCTTGCGTGCTAAAACCATAATATAGCTGTATAGTCTGTAGTATAGTCTATGGGCTTATTTTTTAAAAAAAGCCCTTATTTTATAACAAAACTTCCACATTGTCTGTATTGTTTATTCTTACATTAAAAAATTAAACAGCTTTCGTTAAGTTTCATTATCGACTTTCTTCATTTTTCCCATGGCTTATTTGAAGATTGAAGCGTTTACACCAAAGAGCACGATCTGTTCATTATTTGTACGACAACAAGCGGCTGTATTGCTGTTGCGAGTCCTTTGTGTTGGCGTTATAATATATTTCCAGCATATTCAAAAACTACTGTTATTTACTCTCCTATACCGGTCCCCGCTTGATAACCGAAAAACTTAGTGATTATATACTCTTTGGAAGGACCTTTTATGCCAGCATTTAAAGTTTAGGTACAGATGCAACATTTGTTCAGTTTTCTCTCTCATTTGATTGTGAATTTTACACACTGACCTCTATATCTTAATATATATAAATTACGTGTCACGTTGTTTGTCCGCGATTGACTCCTAAACTACTTAACTGATTTTAGTCAAATTTGCACACTGTGTGCAGTTTGATCTAACTTGAGAGATAGGATAGCTTTTTGCCCATGAGTAACCCACAATTTTTTATGCGAATTTAAAGATTTTTACAAAGGGTCGTGGAAAAGGGCAGAAAAACATCTGCCTGGCAAGCTAGTATTGTATATATGGAAGTCAGTGTTTTTACAAAATAGTTATATATAACATATTGCAAATTTAAACTCAAAAACATCGCTATACAAATTGAACTTAATATGTTTACTTTTTATGACACAATGTATCCCGTCAAAATGACGTAGGATATTAATTTATAACCTGGTAGAACGATCTTTAGGGAGGCAATTGAAGCCGCGTGCAACAGCTCCTATAATCCTACATTTAAAGTGAACCACTCCTGTTTAAAAGTGTTTAATTTTCTAAAATTATTTTACGAATTATTTTTGTGGTTTTAACAGAAAGTAATAACTACACTTGTGTTGACGATTCTACACTCTTGCTTACTAACTTAAAATCAGAATATTTTGAAATTAAGTCAAGTACTTATCTATTGTTATATTATATAATAATTTATTATAGTAGTGGCTAATGTAATAGAATATTACACCCATTTTCAAATAAGTAATGTTTAAATGAATCCTAGAGTGATAATGAACCACGGTAATTTTTATAAGACCATAAAAATTACTTTTAATTTATCGTTTTGAATTTTCGCGCGAAAACGCTAGCCGACGCGCTGTTAAGGTCGTGACATCACTGCCCTAGTAAATTAAATAAAAAAAGGAATAAGATATTTTAGGATGTTTAATAATAAGTTATCATCTTTATCATTGATGTACCTGAATGCGTAAACACGAGCATAAGAACGCCAGAGAAGTGATGGATTCAAGTGACATCTGATTTAAATATGAGAAATACTTGGTTAAAACTGGCAAGAAGAGACTCGAATACATTGCTTACAAAAACTAGACTATACTTCACTTTGATATAAGTATGACTTATATTTAACTATCGCTTGTACACAACTAAATATTATGAGGTGATAGATGTTGCAAGTCAAATTTTTAATAGATTAGGTTATCTTAGATAAAACTAATGATTGCTAATGACTGTAATGATAGATAAACATAACTATGTATTATCAAAAGACACTGAACTGATATTGTGTTGTTGTATAAACAAAAGTTGGTAAAGGTACTTACATTGATGTTTTACTCATCAGAATAAAAATCCGGATCGCGTACAAAAAATATTGCCACCATCAATGTACCAGAAAGTACTAATCTACTATCCTTGGTAGATTAGTACTGTCTTCCATGATGCCATCCTATACCTTTAAACGAGCAATTCTTGTATATATATATATATATATATTAATCGGGATCTCGGAAACGGCTCCAACGATTTTCATAAAATTTAGTGTCCAGGGAGTTTTGGGGGCAATAAATCGATCTAGCTAGGATTTATTTTTAGAAAATGTCATTTTGTCCGTGTTTTCAGGCAATAAAAAAACTGCTACAATATAAGAATGTAAATTTTGATAAGTTAACAACGATCGTAATAGCTCAGATGGGACGTTGTTCGGGCGTGATATCGGAGTTCCGTTGTTCGCGTCCCGTCTTGGGTCCGACTTTTTTTCTTTTTTTTTTCAAGGACCCTTCTTTTGTGAAAAAATCTATTATTTCGAGCCCTTTTTTTAGTATTTTTAAAAAATACGAAAATTTTAATTAAACTAATTGCACTCATGATTTTTTATTCCAAATAACCAGTTCAGTTTTTTCTATTATGTCAATAAGATCAAAAACTATTATTTATGTAATTTGTATATAAATGTAACTTAAAAAAACTGAGCAAAGCTCGGTCATCCGGGAACTTTCAATAAAATACGGAATAAAAGTTATAGATCAATGAAAAGTTATAGAACAATCGTAACAACTTGAGGAGGATGGTCAAATTTCTATAGGAGCTGGACTTGACTTTTTTTCATATCCCAAAACAAACTATTGTTAGATTGGTTTATTTTTATGTTGTAAACACAATCACGTTTAAAAATAATATCTAAATAGCCACGATTTTTTATAACGTCAACAATATTTTTAAGGCTGAATCAACAAATACCTTTTACTTTTTTTATTGGCCATTTTATTAAAATATAACATTGGTATGTCAAAATTACAATCAATACAAATGATATAAGATTACATTAGATTATTAAAATTACAAATCAAAATACATTTACATTATTTTTACATGTCAAGCAAGTCAGAAAATGAACATTTCATATATTCTTCTATATTATAGAAAGCGTGATTCATAAATTATGTTTTTGTCACTTGTCGCAACGAAGTCTTGTTATTTCTTAAGGCAATTTATTGTACACTTTGATTTTTAACGAAAAACCTTGCTTGGACGCTTTATCCGACTGCGACGTAGCCTAATAGTGTAGTTAAAATAATTATATTACCCAATAATAGAACATTTCTCAAAGCGCACCCTATGTATGTGCACCATACTCGCTAAAGTTCTGTGTTGTTGGACGTTTCGAGAACAAATTATGACCGGATAATTCAATAAAAACTACATACATGTATTGCACTAGCTTGCACAGTATGTAGTGTTAATTATTTTTATGACAAGAATCCAATACATAATAAATCAGCATAGTAGTTGATTTGATGTCTACATACTAATTGAATTGAATTAAAATTAATAACTATTTATAAAAACGTGAATAATTATAGTCTTTGAATACCAAGTCCTTTCACACACACGAAATGAATCGTCATTAGGTGCGTTCTGAAACTATAATTTGAAATAATTTTGAACAGTTACAAAAATAGAAATAAATGGATAACTTTTTTTTGTGGCTACTTAGAGAGGTATTTCTAGTGTGTTTTAAGACCTTAAACAATAAGGGTATTTTACATAAATATTTCATATTGGGACGCTATCATTTCGTTGTCTGGTACGATTTGGCCATCCTCCTTTTCAAAATAAGACATTGCGCACTATCCTGTTTACAATAAAAGTGATGTCGGAATTTAATATGGCGGATAGCATTTTGGAGATTTGAGTCACAGACAATAAAAAATTCTTAAAATTGAATTATTTTTACGAATAGAAATCAACATTTTTCGTTTACTTTTTACAAAACATATCATAAATATGTATTTTTTTAATTATTTTATGTAGTGCAAAATACCCTATTAATCCCTATATTGTAAGTTTCATAAAAATAATATAGATATAATTTAACTATTAATTTTATTTAATTACTTAATATTACATCCTAAATAAATAATAATTACTTGTAAACCAGTGTCTCAAAATAATGAAGGTAATGGTTATTTTTATCATCATTGTATAGTCTAACTATTTAATTCTAAAAATTCTACTTGCTACAAACATATACAATGTTTATTGGGTTTAATTGACTGTCATAAAATCTCCACCCATTCATTCCCCTCTACATTTATTTCATACAGTGTAAGTAGTAATTAATACTGTTATTCCAATGTACAAATTTATATGACTGTATCAAATTAATCCTCGCCTACCACATTTATAAAGCTTATAAAAGAGTAGTAGCCCGAACAAAATATCAATTCGGGCCGCTTTGTCGTTTTTTATATACAGCTCTGTAAAACATCAGACTCGCGTGTATAAGGCCTTATGTGAGCTTGGCACGCGACGGTACATTCGCGGGAAAAAGTGATTAGCCCATTTCTCTGAGTACATTTCTGTTAACTTCCTCATAACATCCGCCATATATTTTCTTTTCGTTTAGAAGTTGTAACTGGACTTTCATTTGAGATTAAGGTGTATTTTAGTCTATTTTTATTGCTCGTTAATGACCGGTATCATTTTAGGACCCGGTCGAACGGCCATATAGAGTAATTGTTGAAGTTTATTGCCCGCTAAGGAAATAAGTTACGTTAATAATAAACGTAAATTACTATTTACGCTTGCCCTTTTTACTACACACAATGATTTATATGCGGCAATATTGAAAGAAAGTAGGATTAGTAAAAGTTTATATATTCTTAATATGTATATTCCTTTATACGTGGTAGAGACACGCTGAAGCTATATTATGGTTGTAGCACGAATGCGTCGGCTTGATCGGGGGTGGACCACGCTCTCACAGAATACCAGCGTAAAATAGCAGCGTAATACTGCTGTATTTCGTATAGTGAGTGTATAGATATTTCGACTTTACTGAGTGTGGAAATGAGGCATTCCATCTTAGTCCTCAGGGGTGACAACGCATCTGCGTTTTGACTCTTCATCGAGGATAAATGTAGATGTCTATGGGCCACAGCATTCACTTACCATCAGGTGGACTGTGTGCTCGTTTGTCACCATTATTCAAAAAAAATGTATCTAACGATTCTTGAGTGGTGCTCCTATTCACTTATGTATAAAAAAATTCAAGTCGTACCAATTAAGAGAAAATGACATAAGCTTCCAAGAAATATTTTCATCATTCACATCAGTCGGCAATTAATCCACTGGTAGTTGTTCACCACTCATAGTAGTTCCACTGCTTCCTGCATCTGGTCTTGGTATTTTACTTTAGAGGTGATAATACCGTCATCTATTGGAGGCCATCACATATTCCGGGTATTTATCTAAGTCACCTCTTATGATACACATGAAATGAAATTGGATAAATTTGTCGTTTCAGAGATATTTCTTTGATCAACTTTTTTATTTTAATATTTTTTATGGATTTACGAGAAACAAAGAAGCACACAGTCCGCCAGATTGTAAATGGATCCAGCGGCTCAAATATATCTGCACCCTCGACTAAGAATCCAAAAGCAAATGCATTGTCGCCACATGAGGAAAGGTAGATAGAAAGATACCTAGTTGTAAAAATGATCTGCGGTTCTCGTAAATCACCATATTATGAATGGTGTGTTACACCTCCACCACTGTGCGATCGAAGTCTTCCTCTGGTCGAGCTGACCCATTCATATGGTAGGCTGCAGCGTGGCTCTAAAACCTAAAAGTGTGTCGATCGTAAATACTAAATATACTCGGTAATGACTAAGATGGTCATAGATGATCATTCACCATAGCTTTTTATGCAAATTCATAAACATTAGAAAAAACATATCGATAAGGTAATTTTATACTTTAAAATAAATAAAGGTATAATAATTAGTAAAATAAGTAAAGTTAAAATAAAGTTTTATGAAAATAAAGCTTGCGGTTCAAAAAAAAAAACCAACGTTCAAACAGTCTACTGGGTGATAAGTGAGGACGTTCCTCGTATCACTGAAAAAACTTGTAACGTGGTGTTTTCGAAATAAGTTTAAAGTAAACACTATAACAATCATTAATTTTATTTTATTTACGTGATATGATATCCAATATTCTATGATGCTGCATAAATCTGAATACTATATTGATCGCGGATCAGTTTTCGGAGAGTAACTCCGTGTTAGCGCTTACATCTGTTTCACTTTCATATTATATTGAATCTTGTAACGTTAGATAGTATTTCAAAAATGTCGTCGTGACTGAAATCAGAAAATGTGAAAAAATCCAAGATCGGAAATATTTTGTTTTCATGTCTAGGTTTGTTGTGATTGTAACCGTTTGTCGGATATGACATCTGAATGTACACAGCTATCACCAAATAAATGTATTTGGATAGGTACGCCTAGTGCCCTAATGCCTACGAGTACTTTAGCAAATAAACTTCTTAACTAAGGTATGTGATAAAAGTCAATCAAACTATTTCAAGCAAGGAGGATACCGTCATTTTTTAATTAATTTAAGAAATTAAAAATTTTAAAACATATCACTTCTTCACGTGAAGGTACTCTTAACCCTTTTTTGTTTTTAAAAGTGAAGCCTCAACCAAGAATGATCGAATGCTCCGAATCCATGTTATACATTTAAAGTTATCCGATTTGAAATGTAGTAATTTGTTAACTATTAAAGAAACTGTCGTGACGTATTTGCTTTGCATCGCAGCCTTCGCAACCCACGTCACGTGAGCGCTTTAATCAATTATAATGGTTTTGTTAAAGACTTATTTTGTAGAAAAGTTTATTTATATAATGAGTAACTCAGGTTAAGGTTCATCGTGTCATCTTTTTAATCCTATACTTTAAGTTATATTTATATTTTTTAATTGCGAATAAATTTTGAAAAACTGTGAAGCTTATTGAAATACCGCAAGTCTGCCGCCCACTGGCTTTTAAGCTAAAGGGAATATCTCTCAAATATCGTATGTTAACACATTTTTTGTGAATAAAGTTTTTAGACCTTGTGGTTTAGATATTCGTAAGCACATACAGTTGCCCATGGGAAAACAGGTTTATTCTAAATGTATAATGCCATTTAATGTTTTCATCCTTGAGCTTTGATAAAAGTCATTGCAAACGCTGTATTCAGAGGGAATTGCACTTATTAAACTGGAATTGCAAATCCGACGTAATAATCGGAATACGGGGAATCAAAACATTTTCTCCTTTTGCTATTCCGCTCATAATTATTTTTCTTGCAATATTACGCCTGAGGTATGTAATTTATAATCGTATGCCATTTTATATTCTAGGCGCATTACAGATTATGTATTAACAAGGCCGGAAGATTAACACTAAATACTAAAGACTTACGATGTTAAGCTCTCTGATAATGTCTGAAAGGTGAGATACTCGTATTATGTGACATAGATTTTTTTAATTGATTTGTCCCACAGTTTTATCAGTTGGTGCTAAAATTGCACTTTCACAAAACTATTCTTTGTTCCCCATATTCTTTTTTTAATGTTCCGGATAGACATTCTTTTTAATTCACGTCATCATATCGTTACTATCTGTTATCATACGATCTTTAATAATTGAATTTACCTTTTAGCCATGCAACGTGGTGGCTATTCCAGAGGAGGCTACTGCAGCAGGAAATTCTTTAGCCTTTCTGATTTGGGCAGAAAGTAAATTTAAAAGAAAAATGTTACCAGTGCCCATTTTAAAAGAAAAATATTGCAGTGGGGTATTCAAAAATTTATATATAATCATTTGGTCTTTATCTATGTTAGGGTCTCGCAGTAAATTAAGTTTGTGAAATTTAATATATATATTGTAATCTTTATAATATCGTCCGTTATATTGTTTTTGTAATTGGAATTGGAAAATCCTCAAAAAAACTATATTTGTTGAGGATTTAAGAGTCCATATGTCACTTTTAATAAAGCAAAAAGCTCTCCTCTATTCTACATTGTACAGCCTCCCTCAGTATAACATCTTAGTGATTGTCATTCTCCCATAACTGTGTTTTATTAGCATACGTGTGCAAAGACCTCTGCGCTCACGTTTGTTTTATAGAATAAGTGTTACCATCGGGCACGCAATCCACCTGATGGTTGATAGATGCTGTGATCTATAGACGTTTACATGAATCCTCGATCAAGAATCAAAATGCAGATGCCTTGTCACCCCTGAGCACTAAGATGGAATGCCTCGTTTCCAGTAAACAGGGTCTCCGGTTCACTAACTCGTTCACCTAACTTGAGCAATAGTGTGATGTTCTTTTTTTACTACAAAAAGTAGTCTATTCTTTCTTCAATAAGGTAAGTCAATATATCTCCTCGCCAAATTTAATTGAAATCTGTTCAAGTTAACAATCTGTTCAGAAATTCTGATCTGATCGGATATGACTCAGGGACCATCAAGAAAAGAGCTTTTTCTTTTCTAAATGGCCGGTAACGCACCTGTGATTCCCCTGGTGTTGCGGTTGTTCATGTGCGGCGGTAGTTACCATCAGGTGAGCCGCATGCTCGTTTGCCCCCTCTTTTATAAAAAAATAGCAGCTTAATGCTGCTATGTTTCGTATGGTGTATGTAAAGAACCGAATAACCTTTTTACTGCAATCAAGGCATTCCATCTTAATCCTTAGGTCTATCAGTTGATATTTTAATAGGGCATCACTCTTCTCCTTTGAATGACTTGAAATTTATTTCACGTAACTGACCGAATGTTAAATAATAAAAATATATTTAAAGTTAACGACGCTCACATGTGTAACCAAAATTAAATTAGAAAAAAATGCAATTTAGTGCCACAACAAAATGGCGTGCTGTACTACCATAACACAGCGGGGACTTTAAAAACTGATTGTTTTTATTTAATTTTGTTTATTGTGATCTGGGCACGCGAGAATCGAACCTGCTCACGGCGGGAGCCGTCAAACCTGTTGTGTGCAATAAGAACAGCAAAACAGGCTTGCACTGTCGTATGAATAAACATTTCTTAAACAAGAACCTCTGCTTTAATTGCGACAAGGTAATATGTTAAAGGAACTGAAAAAAAAGAAGGTATTCTTAAAGAATAACGTACATTTATGGTTAAGTAATTTGTAAAGAGTCCTTGATTCAAATTTTAAAATTTCTGATAAACTTAAAGGGGTTGTTTTTCCGTGTGATGGAGGTGTAAGCGAATCCTTCGCCCTGTTTTGTTCCGTGGGTGTAGTAAGAGGTCACTAAGGGCAAGGTCAGATCTTATGGTACCCGATAACAGCGTCAAAGATGTGATACATTTGGTACTGCTATCGTCAAGTGGTCCATAGACATCTTCATCCCACCCACAGTACTTAAACCATTAAAACTTATATTTTGAGACTACTTTTCTATGAAGAAGTTTAGCATTATAAAATCTATACAAAATTCTCTATCCTGTGGTCTAAACAAAAGTCAGGTTTTACTTAATTACAAAAAGATTTTATTGTATTTTGATAACAAAAAAACATACCAAGTGGATGTCGACATCGTGAAACTCACAATTATTTCTATATATAACTCGAAATTATTTACCTAAAAAGATAAATTATATTCGCACAAAAACTTTTATAACAATTTCATAATAAAACACTATAGTAAAACACTAATAAAATACTAGAAAATTCCAAAAATCAACACAACAACATCCAAATGAAAATGGCGTACGTAATGAACGTAGAATATAAATTAATACACATAGACTAACTGGTTTTTTATTCAACTAGAGGATAGAAAATTTCATATTGATTCTATAACGACAAACTTCTTCATAGAAAAGTAGTCTCTAAACATTAGTATGGGTTAAGGTGCTGTGGGTGGATGCGGTCAAAAATATAATATAAAAAATTAAATATTAAACGCAAAATCAAAATTTTTTTTTTGTTTTCTAATTTAAAAATCACGGTGCGTCAATTTGACCGCTTGAATTTTGACGGAATATCGAAGCGGTCAAATTTGGACGCTTGGCGTTGGAGAGGTTAAGAATCAAAATGCAGATGCTGATCTGATCTGATCTGATCTGATCACATTTACGTGGTAGACATCTCGTTTGCAGATAAAGTAACATCATTCTTAAAAACCTTGCTTTCTTGTAGGTCACGCGTAGTCTATAAGGTAAGACGAATAAATGAGTCTATAGAAAGTTTTGAATTAACTATTGTGGATATGGGTTGAAAGAGCGATTTATATTATATCTGATATGCTAAACAAACGTTTACGTGTTAACACATTTCACGTGGTAGTGCCATGCTGCAGCTATGATATAGTTGTACCACGAATGGGTTGGCTCGACCGGGGAAGGACCACGCTCTTAAAGAATACCAGCGCAAAATCAATGTTGCTGTGTTTTGTATGGTGAGTATAGAGAAATGAGGAATCTTTTGACTGAAAACGAGCCATTCGATTTTAGTCCTCAGGGGTGACAACGCATCTACATTTTGACTTTTAACCAAAGATCTTCCGGCTTTTTTTTTTTTGGGTTTTTCGTCCGGTCGTGTTATCTACGTTTTACTTTTAAGATAGATGTAAATAAATAAAATCCACTTATTATTAGGTGTATGTGTTCTCGTTTGTCATGCCTATTCTATTAAAAATAAGCGGTGGGTGCATTGCCGAATACTTTCTTCAATAGAAGAGTTCTGAGCTGTTAGATAAAGGATGGAGTAGAAGATACGAGGCGTAAGAAAAATTGTCACCTCATATTTTCTCGTGGGTGTCAAAAGGAGACGAATGTCTATAGAAGGTCTATCGAAGATGATCAGGTAGATCTCATGGCCTCCGATAGATGGTAGTCGTTTATGGCAGTCTCAATCCTATGAGAGAGGCTCAACTTAAGCATTGGATTCTTACGAGTAGAAGAAGAAGATAAGATAAAATCAAAATTTCAATTCTTCACAATGTTATTCATACACTCATGCCTATCAGACAAAGGGGTAAGCAGAGAGTACGATCCTGATACACTTTTTTGCTTCTATCTCATCCATATATCTACATAAGCTCGTCCTTATTAGCTCACTCTCATAGTTCGACAAAACCACAATCCGATAGGATCGGAGAGATATCAGGTGCAGGACCAACGGCTTTACGTGCTACTCCGGAATGTTAATGAGAATTTTTGTCAGAAACACTAAGTATCAGTTACTTGGTTTTTCTTACAAAAATTGATATTTTGTTTCAAGCCGGGTTCCAAACCTTAGACCTCATGATGAACAGTCGCATTTACGAACACTAGACGAACGTGGCAGTCAACATACATCCCTACATATAATAAGGTGGGCAGTACAGTAAATATTCATGTCTTTCATCTTTAATTAATTTAATACCTATAATAAAGTGGGGAGTACAGCAGTATCCATCGCTTTCTTATTTAATTTAATTGATAGTTTTGCCTCGAAAATATGTTTTTATGACAAATATTTGCTCCATAATCCAATTCTTCTATTATTAAAAGTTATCTTCCGTAATTGTTAAGTTGTGAAAGGAAGCAATTTACCCAAGATAAGTATATTAATTAACACATCTGATTTATTTGTTGGATTTAAACTTTAACTAGCACTTTTATGCTTTATTTGCGGGCCACATTTTCTGCTTTCTATGTCTAAAGACTGGACCATAGTACATAAGAACTTCGTGATTTTTGCTCATTATGATAATGTCTTCTGCGACACGTAGATGACTCGAAACTTCTCGGTTAATGTTAATGTCTCGCATGCCTCTGCTTGAGAATATGTACTATCTATGTACTATAACTCTTAAAACTGCGCAACGGGCCACTACGGGTCCGATATGTTTAAGCCGTGGGCTTGGAAAAACGTGCGGATTAAGCACTAGTCTTCCTGGTCCCAGCAGCGGTTCTGGTCTGTTGCAGCTTAGTCTGGGGCGGGGGTTAGTCTACTCCTAACTTTTTGATATTATAAATAGGACTAGATTAACACCTATTCTGCTCTTCTGCCCGGCGAGCAGTTTCGCGTATGGCTCTGGGGTAGAGCGCAGGTCGTGTTGATCCCCAGAGCAAGTCTGAGGAGTTCTAGTCTTCCTGGTCCCAGCAGCGGTTCTGGTCTGTTGCAGCTTAATCTGTAGCACGTTTGGGCTGCGGTGGGTAGGGAGAGCCGATACCGAAAATCATCAGCGATGCGAAACCGTCAGAGTCGCGGGAGATAGGACTAGTGGCGCCTGATCATCCTACCAGTACTTCTTTGCATCTTCCACCTGGGCTGCCACAAATAGCGTAGGAAGGCAATCCGCCCGCAGAGTCCACTAATTTGCATCTGGAGTGCGCTTTTTCTATCGATTTTATTTACAGCGGATATAATAATTGTATTAATACGACCTAGTTACCACCTAAAATTTTCTTAAAACTTAAAACACTGTCGTAAATATTAACGTTTGTAAGGAGGCATCCTTTCGTTGTTACCCTTCCGTGCCTGGTGTGACGCATACAAATACGTTTAGATGGGGAGGAGGATCTATTGTGGTGTAAACTTTCAGAAACCCATGATTGTATAATATTAAATTAAAAAAATTACGTCAATGGTAGGTAATTAATATATTCTGCTTACCTGTGAATATACGAGTATTTATTTTCGAAGCTCAAAAATTATTCGTTAAAATAAACAATATTATTATTAAGTGTATATTATTATTAGTACCCGGTTGAACGAGCTGTGCTCGGTATTTTTCGCTCAATTTTTTTTTAATTCGTGTGTTTTGAAAATTATATTTAGATACAAATTACATACTGTTGAAATAAAAATAATATTTTTTGATCTTAGCGACATAATAGAAAAAACGGAACTGGTTATTTGAATAAAAAAATCATGAGTGCAATTATTTCAATTTAAATTTTCGTGTTTTTAAAAAATACTAAAAAAAGGGCTCGAAAAATAGATTTTCTCAAAAAAAGAAAGGAACTTGAAAAAAAAATTAAAAAAAGTCGGTCGGTCGGTCTGGGCTCGAACCGGGGTATTACGATTCTGTGACCGCCCATTATACCAATTAAGCTATATATAATCATTAACAATCTTTCAAAATTTACATTCTTACTCTAACGATATTGTAGCAGTTTTTCATTGCCTAAAAACACGGACAAAAAAGACATTTTCTAAAAATAAATCCTAGCTAGATCGATTTTTTATCCCCGAAACTCCCTGGACACTAAATTTTATGAAAATCATTGGAGCCGTTTCCGAGATCCCGATTATATATATATATATATATATATATATATATATATATATATATATATATATATATATATATTTATAGAATTGCTCGTTTAATAGTATAGGATTACTATTTGTTCCGTTTGGTAAGTATAGAAAACCGGAAACCCTTTTACTGGAAACAACGCATCTGAATTTTGATTCTTAGTCAAGGATAAACGTAGACGTCTAAGAGCCATAGCATCCGTTTACCATCAGGTGGACTGCGTGCTCGTTTATACCCTTATTCTAAAAGTAATACGGTTGACCCTACGAATCATCTCTGGATCCACTAAATTCAAATGCAAAGCGCTCCGAATACAATGATATATAATGATATACCGACATAGTGACATCCTCGTAGAAATAGTCATTAACGGCTTCCTAGATTCTCGAAACTTGAAGATCTGATGAGAACTCGATTTTTGAAAACCGGGGTGAAACCAATAACTTCCCGATTTTTTGAAAATCATCGATTTTTATAGCGGGAAGTTAAAAAAACAGTACATATTTGCATTTCTCGGGAACTGCAGACATAAATTCAATTGGTATGATCATCTTGATCATAAACCAACAAACATAAATAACTTTAGCCCATACTTAACATTCGATATCAGTTATGGAATTTATTTAATCATTCTTCGAACGCATTCTTAATTAATTTATGACAACAAAATCTTTTCTGATCAATCTGTGGTCCTTCTTAGAATTAGTCAATGTAAAATAAAATTAATAATTTAATAAATATATACGAGGGAGTAAGAAATAGAATTTACTTCCATTAATTACGAGTATCTTAAATGTTTTGAGAAGCGACATTTTATCTATATTCAAAAACTCTTGTCTATGAAAATAACCTCACGTCATTGGACCATCAGGCGCTCAGCTGGTCGCCAATCTTTTGTTGTCGACATACCACGCATTCGAACCAAACGGTTTGCTTCGTCGATGATAATGCGTACAGCAAAGGAGTAGAAAATATTACCAGCATCCGTCTTTCCAGCCGAATACAAAGTGAGTGTCTTCAAGTCTAGATTAATTATGCTAGGCTGCGTCACCACTTAGCATCTAGTGGGATAGCGGTCAAGAGCTGGCGTATATAGTTATAAGTCAATTAATAGTGTATAGCACAGTAGTGTTAAATATTGGGTCCCAACATATGAAATTGGAAAGGAAAAAAATATGAAATTATATTATATTTAATCAATCAAACTATGTACCATTCTTATCTATGCACTTTCGCCATTTTATAGGTAGTTCATTGATTCCTTTGCTGAAAAGATTGTGACAGCTAGAATTATTAAAATCTTTGAAGATTGTTTTGACTGTCTCATCGGAATAGAACTTTTTCCCTTGCATGAATTTGGCCAAGTTCCGGATTTGTAATTTGTTGCAGCATAGTCGGGGAGAACGGTAAGTGTCGGAAACATTCCAGTTGCAGATCCTCTAATTTAGCGTCTATTGTGCAGTGTGTGGTCAAGCGTTTTCCTAGCAGTGGGCTAAAGCAATTGACCAGTCTCGGTTGCTAGCAATTGTTGACAATACAGATCTGCCGTGATCGTTTGGCTAAATCATAGGAAACTGTAGTGGGTGATACCAGCACCGGTCCTAACCTAACCTAACAGTTACCAATACTGAGTTTTCTGAGTCAACTTTAGCTTAAGGCAGGATTTGGCCTGTTCTTCTGAGTTCCACCATTGTTGTGACGAGCCTTTCCGATTATCATACAGGAACTACAAAAAATTTTATGATGACAATTATTATGTCAATCATGATAATGATGATAACGATGACGATGATGACGTTTACGATGATAATGATGAAGTCTACAATGTCTATAATTTTATACGTGGTAGAGCCACGCTGCAGCTATGTTATGAGTCGGCTCGATCGGGGAAGGTCCCCGCTCTTACAGAATACTAGCGTAAAATAGCAGCTTATTGCTGCTGTGTTCCGTATTGTGAGCGTAGAGAACCGGAGACTCTTTTTACTATAACTGTAATTCTTTGTAGATAAGACTTAACCTACAAATTCAATAATATGCGTGATTTCGTATTCGAGATTTGTATTTCTAGCATATGGGCTGGTTTTGCAACAACAAATATGATTTCTACCCCCCGTACTAGTTATAAACTGTATAACGGAAGAGTAGTGCCGTAGTTCTTTGTACCTCCAGACCGTATTTCGGTCACGGCGGCCAGCTTCAGGGGAGACTAGCCATCGTGCGGGACGGGATTTTAGTACCCAAGTATATACTTTGAGTGCGCTGTCCTTGCGCATATGAGCAAGGACAGCTGTACTCTCTATTGCATTATTCATGGTCCGATGGGCCGGTAAACCGACATAACCGGAGAGAGATTAGGAGCGGGACCAACGGCTTTTGGTGCTTACCGAGGCACGGGCGTGAGACACCGCCAACTTCCTGAATCCGGGCAGCTGCTGAGAATTTCTTGACGGAAAACTTAATAACTGATATTTTTTCCGATGCAAATTTATACTATGCGCACAGGTTAACCACCTGTACTATGCGCACAGGTGGTTAACCTGTGCGCATAGTATAAATAAAATAATTACGTGAATAAAATATTGTGTTTTTTGTTTTAAAAATGTTATGATTAAATTAGCAATTCTCAGATTTTAAGGTTATTAGTAAGCATTATCATTTTAATATAATTTTTGGACAATTAGTTAATTAATATAAAATTACTTACACGTACTTAGAAGTCTATATGGTATAGTATTCAAAGCTTTATAAAAAGCTCTTATCTAACTTATTAAATAAGATTCATCAATGATGGCCACTCCTCTTATAAACGAGCAACTTAAAATAAAGAAAACAAAAGGGATAAAATAACATAAAACAGTAAAGAATTACACAAATAATTATTCACCACTTCTTAATAAATTTTCTTTTTTTACAGGAGAGGGGTCAAACGAGCATACAGTTCACCTGATGTTGTCACTACCGCCGCCCATGAAAAACTGCAACACCAGGGCAATCGCAGGTGCGTTGCCGGCCTTTTAGAAAGGAATAAACTCTTTCCTTGAAAGTCCCTAGGTCGTATCGGTCCGGTAAAATCACCGGTGGTAAACTATTTCACAGAGAGGTCCTACGCGGAAGAAAACTCCTAGTGAAATGTACAGTGGTGGACCGTCAGGCATCCTGATGGTGTGGATGGTATCGGGAGGTTTGCCGCGTAGTGCGTTTATGAAATTTGGCGGCTGAGATTAATCCGAACAATTCCTGAGAGCACTACCCGTGGTAGATGCGAAAGAAAATGCAAAGAGATGCAACATCTCTTCGCAGCGGCAGTGAATCGAGCCGATCGGAAAGAACTTGGTCGTTGACGATTCAAGCCGCTTTGTGCTGGATACGGTCAAGTGGAAGGAGCTGGAACTGGGGAGATCCAATCCAAAGATCGGAACAGTATTCCGTGTGCGGCCGAACCTGTGTATAGTAAAGCTGCAGCGGTGTGCCTGCATGAAACACTGTCCCGCTCTGCTGAGCACGCCAAGCTTTCTAGAGGCCAATTTGGCCTTCCCCTCCAAGTGACCACGAAACTGCACGTCACTCGATATGTCGACGCCGAGGATTCCGATACTGGCTGAGACAGCATGAGGAGTGCCTTGAAACTGAGGATATACGACAAAAGGTTTCTTTTTAGCGGTTAACGCGCAAACTTGTGTATTCTGAGGGTTAAACTGTACTAGATTTAGTCGCCCCCAATCCGGGACTTTGTTCAGCAAAGACTCGACTTCAGACACAAGTTTGTCCCGAAATTCGGAGACGTTTTCCCGAGAAATATTGGCACTGCCGGTGTACGGAGCATCACCATTGCTGTCATCCGTATAGCAATGAATGTAACCTGTTTACAACATATCGTTGATATGCAGAAGCACGGAGCATCCGGCATGAAGCACACACGCCGCGAGGGTGTGCTCTCCCCGTAATCAAGACTCGATTTGGACGCAAAGAAAGAGCCTAGCAGAGCCTAGACTTTCTCCTTTGCGGCATGAGCCAGTGAGTCGTCCACCCTGTGATGAAAGAGATGGAAGAGATGGCTGACAGAAATTCCCTTGGACAGTCTTGGCGAGAGACCCGAATGCACGGGTTTCAGAAGAAAGGCGAAATAGTTTCTTGCCAAACTCTGACTTTGCCTTGGCAATGACTCTTTTGAAGGACCTGGAGGCAGAATTATACTTCTTTTTTAGGGCGCTGGTATTTACTTCCCGGGACGTTGATGCGTCAGATGCTTGTTTATAGCATGACACTATTTTACGGGAGCGACTAAACCATGGCAGAGATCTGCCTCCGATGCGCACCACAGAGGAAGGAATAAAAAATTCCATACCCTGAAGTACCACATAAGCGACAGAATTAGCAACAATGTTGGGATTATCTGGCGAGAAGCAAACCCGCTCCCAAGGGTAGGATGTAAAGAAAGACAGCATCCTATCCCCGTCGGCTGACCTATAGTGCCAAACACTGCGGCAGCCTGTAGAATGCAACCGCAATTTCAGCGTGAGTGGCATCATCTTCTGTACAAGACAATGATCCGAGGAGCCAAGGGGGGCATCGATGGAGAGCTGATATCTGTCCTGATAAGAGGTCAGCAGAAGGTCTAACAGAGAAGGTGCATGATCCACCAAACCTGGAATCCGCGTAGGCGAAGTAACCAGTTGTGTCAGACCATATGCCAAGGCAAAATCATGAAGAGATCTCCCCACATGATCGGTAAAACGTGAGCCATTCAGCATGGTGGGCGTTAAAATCGCCGATGATCACGATCTATGTGGAGGGGATCTGCTGTAGCAACGAATCTGTAGCCATTTGGACGTGGTTGAAGAATCGGTTTGTTTCAGCATTACCGCTATGGGACCTATAGAGGCACCCGTAGACGCGCGGATGGTCGTCGCTGTTTACGCGTAGCAAAAGGGTAGACAGGTCCGAACCGTAAAGACTGCCGAGGCGTCGAGAACAAATTAATGTCCTCTCTGACGTATACGCAAACTCCAGCCCGAGGCATAAAGGAATGCTCCAGTTTGTTAAGTTAAGATCTTATTTATAGGGTTATATAATAAAGGTCCTAGATATGGAAAAAATTAGGCTTAAATTTTGTTCTACAGAGAGGAATATTATAGACCGACCACACAGGACCTTCTTATATTAGATAATACCAAATTTTTGGTGTGTTGTTTTAAGACTTCGGTTTTAATATACAATTGCCTTACAGTAAGCACGGATTAATTTTGACATAGGTATGAAATTGGATATCTAAAGTTTCTAAAGTTAATTATTTTTTTAATTGCTCACTGAGCTCTCTCAACGCTTATTAGATAAGTGTTAGAAACATCTCCCTATGAAATTATACCATAGGTCATAATGCATCAGAATAAGCAACATAGGAGCATTTTATTTTGCTTTATGTCAGTCACATAAAGCAAAATGAAATGTTCTTATTTGGTTTTATGTCAGTATGATGAATAATCTTTAATATTACTATTTCTTCAAATATAATAAGTTTTTCTAATCGTGTGGTAAGGTTGATAATATGTGGTTTCGACGTTAAGTTTACATCAACTAAAATACCATATCTGAGGTGCATTTTTTGGTGGCTGTTACAACTTATTGCGCTATCGCTTATTAAATCATTGATTTTACTGAGTCAGATTGACTTCTATTAGATAAACAATCAGTTCATAATTGGAGTCATACTCTCCGAACCTCGATGCTTTCGAGCTTATTTAATAAATGAGGAATAGAGACAGTGTCAAAAGTCTTTGCTATATCTAAAAAAAAAAAAACTCTTATGCCTTCGTATTTTTTATTCAATTTTCTGCTTATAAAGGTTAACAAAGTGTTCGATTACATGAAATGTGGATTTGTTTTCTCTAAACCAATATTGATTGCAGAAAAAAGATTTTGGAGTCTAGGAATTTAAGCATGCAGATGTTAATGACCCTTTCAATAGTTTTAGATTAAATAGAAAGAAAGAAATTGGTCTGTAATTGGAAACACTGTTTCTGTCACCCGATTTTTATACCGGCACAACGATTGAACTTTTTAGAACATAAGAAAAGATTTCACTGACTAGACAGATGTTACAATAGTTACATGAGTGTAAGTAACATATTTATAGTCTGCTTCATAAATATGGAAGAAATGTTGTCCCATCCAGTCAAGACTTTTAAGACATTTTTTTGGAACAAGACTTTTTAAGAAGATTTTTAGTGAAATCTATATTTTGCGAATTTCTTGTGCGCATGTGGGTAGGAGCACTAAAATATGCAAAATTATTATTTTTATTTGTAGTAAGGATATTTTTGCTTGGTTATTGCTGTTTTTAATTAATTCAGTAGCTAAATTTTGACCTATATTAACAAAAAAATTATTTACATAGTAAATTGAATCTAACGGGTTGGCTTTTATATTTAATAATTCAATAATTCAATTCTGCTATTGGCATTTCCATTAGATATTTCTTTTATAACATTCCATGTCTTTTTAATGTCCCCTCTATTTTCACTAAGTTATTTTTCCATAAATTCTCTTAAGTTTTATCAATAAATTATTGCAATAGTTACGACAAGCTGTTTCCTGTGACTTCATCTGCGTAGAAATTACTACGATTAGATTTCATGGTTTGTTTTTTGCGCGGTACCTTAATTCTTTTGTGAAATAAATAATATTCTAAACTAAAAGAAGCCTAAGTTACTCTATATAACATCAGCTATCTGTCAGTGAAAATTTCGTTAAAATCGGCCCAACCATTTTGCCAGTTTGAAAAATCAGCCGGAACAAACAGACAGACAAAAATTTTAAAAATTGCAATTTTTTGTTATAAGTATCGTATATACTTTCATATGCATTTAATCAAAAGCAGTTGTTTTGACAATACAAACAGATAATAAAATTTAATTTATTTATATAGATATATACCAAGATTATGTTATTATGTGCACATCATCATTGGGATTTTTTCTGAGCTTAGAATGTAATTTATCCCTAAAATTAACACACCCTAAAAGAACAGATGTAAGGTTTACGATTAAGAGATACGTTTTCGTGAGGACACTTTATAATCTGTTTTTCTAATGCTTTTCTAATGTACTTTTTATTAAAGTCAAAAATTATGAGTTGCTGTATTCGTTTCAATATTAATAGTAATAATATTCAGTTGATAATGTTTCGTAATCGAGATAGGGTGGCATCCACTTGCCATCGGGTGGACTGCGTGATCGTTTGTCCCCCTGGTTATATATACAAAACGGCAATGATGTTTACGATGTGATGGATGGATGGGTGAGGATATTGATGATTTCTACGACATTGATGACGATAAGGGCGAATAATAACCCTGACCCTCGGCCGTTTGGTCTCCCCTGCCGAGGGCCTCCATCTGGTTGGGCTTTTATTTATTTATGTACTTTTATATTTATTTTATGTTATTGATATTTATGTATATTTATTTTTTCATTTTCATTTATAATTATATATTTATAGAACCCAACCAGATGAGAAAACTATATAGATACCCCATAATAATAATAATAATAACAATAATAAGCCACTTACAAGTCTAACCCCACGTCCGAGCTTAACACCTACGCTCACGTGAGTGGCGGACACCCGCAACGAAGGTACTTTGTGAGTGACCAACGGGGCTCTAGCACACCCATCAATATGGAGTTGCGAAATAGAAGTATTAGTAAAGGACCGCTTCCCGAGGGCAATCGTCGGGGCACGCCTGGAGCCGGTGCTAGGCGTTTCAGTATGCGAACCACCGGTGGCGAGGGTTTACCTGGACGGCCCTCTGCCGGTCTGATGAATATAAGTGCGATAGTAAAGCAGTCTCTCCGGCCTCGGATGTTTCACGGGCGGCAAGGGCCACTCAACCTGTGACCACCAAAGCTGGCAAACCTAGAGTGCGCATGAAATGGGATGAAGAAATAAATGCTTTCATTATGCGCACTTACTTTTACATTACCAAATTAGAAACCGATCGCACTATGTACGTTAAGAAATTATTTGATCAATTTCAATTAAAATATCCTCATATAAATGTCACATCTCAACGTATTGCAGACCAGAGACGAGTAATAATAAGAAATAAATTGTTATCTGATGAACAAATCAAAAGTATAAAGCAACAAGCAGCTAAAATAATTGAAAACGAGAAAGCTGAGAATAATATTTCGGACTCACGTTCAGATACAAGAGACACCAATCATATGACGGCGGGTAATTCAAATCTCGACCTTTTTAGCCGTCGTCAGTCATCTCCGCCCTCTTCCTTATTCGAAACTCAATCAATTACTTTAACATCCGATTCTGCAACACAAACTCTATCAATGAGCTGCACGGCTCAAACTAGTATTTTAAGTGTTTCACACCCAGCTGAAATAAATCTCCCAGATGATGGTTTAGTACAGAAATTATCCAACGAACTGAAGACTAATCTAGCATTGTATACTGGTACGGACATAAGACCCAAACTGCCGCGATTGAAAGAAAATAAGCAGCTATATAGTTCAAATTCTATAGTATTGATTCTGAGATACTACATATTCATACCCTCATATATTGTTCAGCTTTAGTTATCTCAAAACTATTAGGATATAAAATTTCAAACGACCCCTTAAAAAAGCGAAATTCATTTAACAATAAACCGGCTTGGCAAATAAGATTAGAAATAGATATATCTATCCTGCGCGCTGATGTGGCTAGATTAACACAATTTATTAACAATAATAGACATCCTCGATTAGTTAAGAAAATTGATTTAATATTTGATAAATATAAAGTTCATTCAACTTATGATAAAAATAATATTAGACCAGCTGAATTTTTAGACACTCTAAAACAAAAACTTGCACTTAAAACCCAAAGACTAGCCAGATACAAAAAAGCCCTACAGAGAAAAGAAGACAATAGGCTTTTTCAGACTAATGAAAAAGGATTTTATAGGATGCTCAAACATAATATAAGTAATGTATCCAATGAACCCAAGGAAGTACCAACTGAAGAAGAACTTAAAAACTACTGGACTGAAATATGGAAGAAAAATAATGAACATAATGAGCAGGCAAGTTGGATCAATGAAGAAGAAAATAAAGCAGAAGCTATTGAATTGATGGAATTCACAGAAGTTACTAAATTAGATATTGAACATGTAACCAAAAAAATGAAAAACTGGAAAGCTACTGGACCCGATAATGTTCACAACTTTTGGTATAAAAAATTCTCGGCCCTCCACGATATTTTAGCGAAAATTATTACAGATATATTAAAAGGCGCATCAGAGATCCCATCATTTGTAACCGTAGGTACTACTTTCATGATTCCCAAAAGTGATAAAACAGCAGATCCCTCACAGTACCGACCGATTACGTGTATCCCAACTATATATAAACTAATAACCTCTTGTATACCACTAAAAATAAATACGCATTTAACACATAATAAAGTATTAGAGGAGGAACAAAAAGGATGCAGACAGAATCACAGAGGATGCAAAAAACAACTCATTATCGACTCGATAGTAATTAAACACGCTACCTCTCACAACCGTAATCTTAACCTAACATATATTGATTATAAGAAAGCATTCGACAGTGTACCTCACTCTTGGCTGATACGAGTTTTACAAATTTATAAAATCTACCCGGACATTATTTCTTTCCTGGAGAGAGTTATGGGTACTTGGAAAACTAAATTACACCTTAATGATGGCAGTAAGACCATAGTCACAGACGATATACCAATCGCTAATGGCATTTTCCAGGGAGATTCATTGAGTCCACTGTGGTTTTGTCTGGCTCTTAACCCTTTATCTTCTTTACTCAACAAAAACAATCATGGATATAAATTAACTAAAGACACCTATGTTAATCATTTAATGTATATGGACGATATAAAACTTTTTGCCAAATCAGAAAAAGAAATGAACGCCCTCATAAAAATTACAGCTGAGTTTAGTAAAGATATAAACATGACCTTTGGTTTTAATAAATGTAAAACGCTTAAACTTCATAAAGGTAGAGTCAATAGTAGTAAAGAAAGTCAATACGACATGTTTACATTGATGGACGAAAATGATACATATAAATATCTAGGCTTGCGTGAAGGAAGATGTATAGACCATACTGCTATTAAAAAGGACCTTAGTAATGAATATTTACGTAGGTTGAATCTAGTTTGTAAAAAGCAACTTAATTCTAGAAATTTATTCAAAGCTATTAACACTTTTGCCATCCCAATACTTACCTATTCTTTCGGAGTAATTAAATGGTCAACTACAGATATACGAAATCTTGAAATCAAAACTAGGACTACCATAACTAAACACAAATATTTGCATCCTAAATCGGCAATTGAACGACTTACGATAAAAAGAGCTATAGGAGGCAGGAGTCTAATCGATCTTAAAAGGTTATGGGAAGGGCAAGTCAAAAACCTGCAATCTTTCTTTTATGAAAAATCAGCTAATAGTCCGTTACATCAAGCAGTCATTGAATCCGATAACAATTATACCCCTCTAAATCTAAGTAATCAAGGTAATAGATCTACTACAGTAATTGATCATGAAAAAGGAAAGCTCTCAAAGTGGCGTAGTAAAGAATTACATGGTAGACATGCACACGATTTAGAACAACCTCACATAGACTTGCTGGATTCAAATAAATGGTTAAAAATAGGTTCTCTTTTTCCCCGAAACCGAAGGTTTTCTTATTGCCATTCAGGATCAAGTAATCAATACAAGAAACTATAAAAAATACATATTAAAAGACCCAAACATTCAGAACGATAGTTGTAGAAAATGCCACCGCCAACCCGAAACTATACAACATATTACCGGTGCTTGTCCCAGCCTAGTACAAACTGATTACACCCACCGTCATAACCAGGTTGCTAATTACGTTCATCAAAAACTTGCAAATAAACACAATTTAATCCCGAACCAAAAACAACTGCCGTACTATCAGTATACCCTGTTCTGGAGAGCGACAGTCACAGAATGTACTTTGATAGAGCTATTCTTACCGATAAAACAATTCATTACAATAGACCGGATATAACTTTAATTGATAAATCAAATAAAACAGTATATCTAATTGATATAGCGATCCCAAATACCCATAATATACAAAAAACCATTACTGAAAAAATCATAAATACACAGAATTAAAAGAAGAAGTAACCAGAATCTGGAAAATGAACAAAGTATATATTGTACCGCTGGTTCTCTCCAGTACTGGTGTGATCCCGAAATGTTTGTCTCCCTTAAACGATTAGATCTTCCTGAAAATAGTTATATTACCATGCAAAAAGCAGCCATCCTCAACACGTGCCGTATAGTCCGAAAATTTTTGCAAGAAGACATCTCGGATTTTGATTCCCAAATGGATGCGCACTTGGCTTAGGCCCGTGAACATCTCTTAAAAACCAAGATTTTACAAAATCTTGAGAAAGAAAAAATATAATAATAACAATAAAAATAAATAGGCGTAGGGAATTGACGACCCCATCGCCCGCTGACGTAACAGTTAAGTGACAAAACTGCTACGTCAACGCAGTCAGTCAGCGCCTTGCGAGAGGTGTGAGCGCCGTGCCGCAGCAGAATTTAGGGCGCAGAGGCCCGTTTGTGCTTATGGCTACAGACGAAACGGTGCCGGGCCTGGGCGTCTCCCGTTAATGGACGCCCAAATAATGGATGATGGATAAAAAGATAGTGTGCAAAGGGCCGCTGCCTGGGGGGTCGCCGGGGCGCGTCTGGAGCTGGCGCTGGACGCGGCAGCATGCGGGCCGCCAGCCGAGCGCGAGGAGTTGCACGGTCACCTACCAGCCCTCCGCATCCATCATCCCCACCAGAAGGCTTGGTGTCGGCTGGGTCTTCTCGGACTCAGCAAGCGGCACCCGCCGCTGGTGGAGCACGTCGCATGCGTTGGTCACAAGAAATGAATGCAAACGCACTGCGGGCGTACTTTGGGGCAAAAGGGGAAGAAACTGGATGTTTGGCGTATCAGAGCCATCTTTAATCGTCACAGAGCAAAACCTGGCAGAACGAGTTCGGTATATCTTGCGCTCAAATATATTTGATGTCGCCGAACTCGAACGGCTACGACGTGAGGTTGTTCCCTCGTCGGATGAGAATGCTACGGCTGAGGATGCGGCGCCACAAATGGTAGAGCAACCCGCAAACGTGGATGCCGCCGTGAATACCCCAGTTGTGGTTGATTCAAACGATGATGGAACAGTCGCCCAGGAACTGGAATTAGAGCATATGAGGAGTATATTGGAAGAGGCGATTGTGGAAACGCGCAGTACGCCTCTCGAAAATCGACCGCGACTTCCCCGCATAGCCCTAAGCAAGCGGAATCGGGCTGTCGTGAGGGCTCTGAACCCAATGCTGGTTACCTATTTGGAAGCCAGCCGAGACCTTTGCGAGACGGACTCAATTCTTTTTGGCGCCGCGCTGGCAGTCTGCCGTATCATAGGCGCCAAGGTTTCCACGGCTGGACGCGCTACTGGCCATAGTAGCGCTATCCCAGCATGGAGAAGAAGAATTGAGGAACGTATCGCAACGGCTAGAGCTCTCATCGGCAGCCTGATATGCTTCAGATCAGGCAACAACAGGCCAAGAATTGTGCGCACCGTCAGGATGGCGTAGCACCGAATCAGGCCGACACTGTAGAATTCTGGCGCGGCCTGTGGTCAGAGCCCGTAAACCACAGCGAGGGCCCTTGGACGGAAGTTGTGTCGAGTCTGTGTGCAAGTGTTACGCTCACGGACCCCGTCATCATAACGCCGGATGACGTAGCTGAGGCGGTCCGTAGGGCCCCGAACTGGAAAAGTCCGGGGCTTGACGGGCTGCATCACTACTGGCTGAAGGGGTTCATGGTGTGTCACTCTGTGCTCGCCCGACAGTTTCAAGAGGCTCTCAACCAGAAGTCGCTCCCAAGCCTCTTCACTACTGGGATCACTCATTTGGTTCCTAAAGACCAGGGTACCACAGACCCGAGCAAATACCGCCCCATCACGTGTCTACCGACCATATACAAGACACTAACATCCATTTTGAGCGCGATAATCACTTGTCACCTGGACTCAAATCAGGTTATGTCGCGCGCTCAAAATGGATGTCAGGGCGGTGGTCGTGGAACCAAGGAACCACTCCTCATTGACGCGGTCATTGGCAAAGTGGTGAAACGCAACCGTCGGAACTTCTCCGCCGCCTGGATAGATTACAATCGACTCGGATAAAGACATTCGACTCGGTGCCCCATACAGGGCTAAAGAGAGTCCTCGAGCTGTACAAGATAGACTGTACAGTTAGAGACTTCCTCGAGCAGTGTATGGGGCAGTGGAGTACGATCCTTTGTCATCTGGGCGAGCGGATGATGGCTGCGGAGAACCACATAAGGATAAGAAGGGGTATCTTCCAGGGTGATTGTCTGAGTCCAATCTGGTTCTGCCTCTCTCTGAACCCTCTCAGTACCTTACTGGAGGGCTCCGGGAGGGGATTTCAGCTACGGAAAGGAGGGACAAAAGTGACCCACCTTTTCTATATGGATGACCTCAAGTTATACCTTTGGCATACTCAGGTGGACTCAGACTGAACTTAACGCCCTGGATAGAAAAGTGCGCACTACAATGACGTCCCATAGGATGCATCATCCGAGATCGTCGGTAATGAGGCTGTACTTGCCGCGGAAGCATGGTGGTCGTGGCTTCTTGAGCGCGCTCACCATGCATAATCGCTAAGTGTGCAGCCTCCGTGATTACTTCCTGGCGAGATCGGATGATCCATTCTATAAGGACGTCATTTCTTGTGATAAAGGACTTACCCCTCTATCCTTAGCCAACGAGCAATGGCAAGACCCGGCAGTGCAGAGCATTTCCGACCGGGAGACCGTATGGAAGGAGAAGGAGCTCCACGGGAGGTTCTACAAGGCTCTACATGAGCCTTTCGTAGACACAGTAGCCTCCCTCCACTGGCTACGCTTTGGTGATCTCTTCGGGGGAAACCGAGGGTTTTGTCTGTGCAATACAGGATCAGGTTATTAAGACCAACAACTATCGGAGATACATCCTAAAGGATGGCACCGTCGACATCTGTCGAGCTTGTCGCCATCCCGGTGAGTCACTTAGGCATGTTATCTCCGGTTGTTCGGCGCTTTCTAACTCTGAGTACTTGCACAGGCACAACCTAGTAGCCAGAATTCTACACCAGGAGCTCGCTCTGAAATACGGTCTCGTGGATCGGAAATTGCCGTATTACAAGTAATTGCCGGAAGCCGTGCTCGAAAATGATTGCGCCAGGCTCTATTGGGACCGGGCCATCATCACAGACAGGACTATTCTTGCGATTAAGCCTGATATTGTGCTGATGGACCGGGCACAGTCAAGGATATTTTTGGTCGACATTACCATTCCGTATGACGAGAACCTCGTGAAAGCCGAAACAGACAAGCAAACAAAATATCTGGACCTGGCTCACGAGGTGACCGACATGTGGGGTGGTCTGCCGACCGAAATTATTCCTGTAGTCGTCTCTGCAAACGGGCTAATCCCAGTCAGCCTCTCGGGTCATCTGAGGCGGCTGGGACTACGTAGCGGACCGCTCCAGGTTCAAATGCAGAAGGCGGTGCTCCTCGATACCGTCCGCATCTTCCGCCGGTTTCTTTCCCTTTCCCCCTAACCCTCGGCCGTCTGGTCTCCCCTGCCGAGGGCTCCTATCTGATTGGATCTTATTTATTTATGCAGTTTTTGTATTTATTTTATTTTATTGATATTTATGTACATTTATTTTTTCATTTTAATTTATAATTATATATTTATAGAACCCAACCAGGTGAGAAAATTATATAGATACCCCAATAATAATAATAATAATAGATCGCTGCTTGGGGGAAGCGGATTCGACGATTTTCCGAGGGGTCAAGGCGGTTCAACCAGAATAGTCTCTTCCAGAGTGATCAGAAGAGGCTCTATAAATCATTGGAGCGACCAAAGGTATGTGGAGCGGGCCAAGGACCGGATCAGGCTGACATTATCGCATTCTGGCGTGGCCTGTGGTCAGAGCCCGTAAACCACAGCGAGGGCCCTTGGATGGAAATTGTGGCGAGCCAGGGTGCGAATGTTACGCCTATGGACCCCATCACTATAACGCCAGAAGACGTGGCTGCGGCGGTCCGTAGGGCCCCGAACTGGAAAAGTCCGGGGCTCGACGGGCTGCATCATTACTGGCTGAAGGGGTTCATAGTGTGTCACGCTGTGCTCGCCCGACAGTTTCAAGAGGCTCTCGACCAGAAGTCACTCCCGTGCTTCTTCACTACTGGGATTACTCACTTGGTTCCTAAAGATCAGGATACCACAGACCCGAGCAAATACGGCCCCATCACGTGTCTACCCACCATATATAAGACACTGACATCCATTTTGAGCGTGAGAATCACTCGTCACCTGGAGCTAAACCAGGTGATGTCACGCGCTCAAAATGGATGTCGGGACGGTGGTCGTGGAACTAAGGAACCACTCTCATTGACTTAGGAAAGTGTTTGTATAAAACTGAGAATATTTCTTCGAACTATAAGCATCATTAAAAAGAGGCTTCTATTTCATATAAGGTTGCTTCTTTTATATTTATTTATTTCCCACTATACAATTATCTTTACAGGTTTATCACCTAATGCGTTAATGTAGACAACTATTTTTACCAACTCCAACTACACCGTAACAAGCTAATAATTTTCGATTATAAATATGCACTTATTGCTATTTCAAACACGTATCTGATATAACACGTATATAATATAATATACTAAAATGACGAATGTGTATCGTTTAACAAATAGTTCCTCCATACCATAACCATTACAGCTGATTAAACCAAACTGCTAAACGTAGGCCGTCGATATTTGCCATATATGTCACGATTGGCAAGCAGGTTGGCAACCGCAGTTTTTTATTTTAGTCATTAGGAAGACGCTGCTGCCCATATCCCGATTTGTTTCCCTCTGTTGCCTATTACGGCGTCCACGGGACGATATGGGCTAGTGGATTACATCGCCACTAAATTTAACGTAAAATATATTAGAGATGACACTACACAAATAATTAAATATTGTAATGTGCGACGTGTACACAACTGTTACATTTTAGAATCAAAAGTTGCAATAGCAACAGATTGCAAAATACGTATCAGAATGTCACAAAATTCAGATAAACAATAAATGGAAAAAATATTAAACTATTGTTACGCGCTCAAGTCGACGGCACTAGCGCCATCTAGTCTCGAACCGAAGAACTAAACTTCTTGATTTGAAACACGATCTCTCGGTAGCTTGCGCGTATTTCCTTGAATATTCTGGATATTTCGCTGCTAATTTATATAAATAGGCGCTGCAAGATGCGATCGAGGAAGTATTGGATTTGGCGAGACAAGCGAAGCTTCGGAGCGGAATAAAGTGAATTAGTGTATTTAATTATTAGTGTTTTAAGTTTTAATTTGTGTAAAGTAAATTAAAGTGTTGATTTAGGTAATTTTATCGGCAATTTTTATTGTCACGAACCTCAAGCTCGTAACACTATTATATAACTTGATAAGTTTTTTTATGTAAAGTGATTTTGGGTTCTATAAATAAACTTAATACTTATAAATAACTTAATAAATAATAAGTTTTGTTAAATCTGTAGAGTTATGGCATGGGTATTTTTATGATTTAGTTTTATAATATTGATTAAGACGCGTTTGACACCATACATGTTTATATTATATGTAGCACTCCTAAATCTCAAATAAGCTTTTTTACCATAGCTAGTAGGAAACTATAACGGAAGCGTAGAGTTAAGCATTTTCAAAAAAGATTAGGATAATTATGAAGTATATTTCCTTTACTTTGGATAATAAATAAAAATATATATAAATCATTGTCATGTCATCGCTCACTAGGACTCAAAGCTGGGCGTGGTTTTCTTAAATAATGGGAAGGATCTGTCTTACACAATATGCTTTGGAGACGCTTATCTGACGTCTCAAACATTTGATAATGCTCTCTATTGCCATTATAAGTACTTTACATCTACGAATCCGTATAAAGGATAAATTAAATAATGAATTTTTATCATTCGGATTTAAATTTTTAAACAAATTATAATATATCTTTGCAAATTAATAAAAGTAAAAGTAAAAGTAAAGTAAAGTTACAGCCTAGATACGTCCCACTGCTGGGCACAAGCCTGATATCATTTCTGAGAGGATTTTAGGCCTAGGAAATATCCTTACCTAGACGTGCATGTATGAAGAAGTTAATGAACCTGAAAGAAGCGAAAGAGGTATGTAAGGATCGTGACACTTGGCGATCTGTTCTCTCTGGCTACCCCGTTAGGGATAGTGCGTGAAGATAAGTAAAGTAAAGTAAAGAAACGCGGTGCAAAGTGTTGGTAAACTTCACACGTCTTCGAAATATTATTTTGCTTATTTCTAGGTCGTGCAGATTTCCTCACAATGTTTTCCTTCACCGCCGAGCACCTGATAAATCAGCACTTAAAATTGCAATTAACAATTTTATTTTGTACCAGCGGGTATCGAATCCGGGTAGTTCGAGATCTGTGAAATTCACAGCGAGCGCTTAATACATGAGCTACCACGGCTACACGGCAGAAATTAATAACGTATAGAATAATAATAGTATATTGCGGTTATTGGAAAATAATTTTCCAATAACCACAATACACTATGTTGTACATTAGAAATGTGTGTAATAAACACAATCACACCTTTGGGAATCGTAATTATTATTGTGTCGTACACAGAATAGAATTCTTGCCATAATTAAATTTACGGGTTTTGATCACCTTTGTCTCAATAGTTGTTTCAGCAATAACATTGTGTTGTAGCTAATTCTATTATTGTTTAATGTACGGCCCGGTGTAGCTTCCGGTGTCTTTATGTCGACAAATTGTATTTTACTCAATATTGATTTTGGGTTTGGTGCAGAGATTATTTAAACTATGTTGACAGCGAATTTCTTAAATGTATAGTGACTGTATAAATATACAGCTTTTCATGCCAATCATCACTTAGAGTAGACATTCTTTTTCCTATTTTTAATAGTACTAATTTGCCCTTGTCGATTTGTTACTATTACAAGAGTCTCGTTAGTCTAGTTGTCGTAAACGCAATTGCTGATCGTGAGGTCCCGGGATCGAATCCTGGGTCAGCTAAAATCAGTTATAGGGTTTTTCTGTCAATAAATTCTCAGTAGAAGCCTGGCGTGAGGAAGTTGGCAGTGTTCCACCACCAACTTCCTCACTCCACTCTACAGTCCCCGTGCCTCGGAAAGTAATGCCATTGGTTCTGCGCCTGATCTCTTTCAAACTGTGATGGATTATCGTCCCATCGGACTATGAGAGTGAGGGAATAGAGAGTGCACTTGTGCTTGTGCATGCATACACTCAGGCACTAAAATCTGTCTTGCGCAGATGGCTAAGCTCCGTTGAAATTGCCGCCGTGACCTAAATTCGGTTTGGAGGACATTAATGTTGCTAGTGCAGATTTTGAGTGGGGGAGCCAAGCTTTAGCTGAATTCGCTGCAGTACAAATGGGTTGATTCGACTTATGCAGGAATACTACCTAAGAATACCAGCATAAAATGATTATTGATGTGTTACGAGACATTTCACCTAAATCCTCTTCAGTGACAACGCATATCTGCATTTTAGCTATATAAAGGCCATGTGAGGGAGGCGCGAGAGAAATCATTATTTTATTTTATTGCGACAATTAGTTTTAGTAAAACTTGTAACGACGAAACAAACAGTCGGCGACATGATTCTGTAGATAATCTGCGGCAGTGATTCGCTAACTTCGTTAGAATCTAAATGAAAGTCACTTATTCGTACATTGCGTCGCGTATATAACTGTTCTTTATGAACCTCCATGGCTCACAAAGTATACGACGCAATGTACTTCAAAGCGATCATCATATTGATGTCAACAAAGTTAGGGAATATGCCTGCTATTTTGCCAATTATGCTTAAAAAGCTTACAGTATTTACTTTTATCCATACATAAGTAGTTAAATTCGCATGTTGCCTTTTTCATAGCAAAATTAACATTTCGTATTCAATGCAAGTAGCATAACATGAAGAGCGAATAAAATTAACATCAGATGATGCCATAGATTACGCTGCGGCCTTTGCATGGAGATGAATAATGATATATGATGCACATTGTGCGGTCGCTAATGCATGTGACGAATCGTGGCAGAACGCGACTTCAAAGAGTTTCCATTGGTCACTACCTGAGTTGCATAGCCAAGTTAGATATACGAACAATAGGATAAGGCAAAATTAGTAAGGCCAGCTTAAATCATAATATATCACTGACGCCAGACCTTGTATCTTCTATTGTTGTAAAAATATTAGAATTATGTACAAATGTTTGAAATATATAGGTATACAATAAGAGCTATGCTGCAGCTATATTATAGTTGTAGCATGAATGCGTCGGTCCGACAGGGGAAGGGTCACGTTCTCACAGAATAATATCATGTAATAGTAGTGTGGCCGTGGAAGGAAAAGGGGAGATCTCCCGCCGGGCAAGGTGTTCTGCCCGGGGAGCGGCCAACACTCCGAGTGATAGTTCGGAGAAGTTCTATATATACTGTCTATGATTCGGAATGTTGATAGCGTGATTTAAGCTTCGATGTATTTCGCTTGTGGCGCGACGACAGCGCCGCTACATCACACCCCTGCTCAGACCGGAGGTCGATAGTGCAGCCTCGTTGCCGACGAATGTGCAAGTGCCAGGAGATTGCCTTGTAGTCTACGGTGAGTCGAGAAGAAGGCAAGTAATCTGCGAGAGTGCCGTGAAGCAGAGGCGAGCAGTAAGGCTCAGAGCCGTGCCGAACACTGTATAGCGCAGAGAGTAGCTTGAAGGAACAGGAAGCATTTTTATTCCAGTGCTGCGATGAACCTTGTGAAGCTAGCTGGCTTGCAGCATATGAAGACTGTAGACGATATCTGCTCGGGAGCGAATGGGTGGGGTATTCTAGGAAGATGATGAAGCTTGAAGTTTCCGAAGGTTGTCGGTTGCGTGTTCAGATCACGTCGGGGTCACCACTGTGGCCGTGGAAGGAAAAGGGGAGATCTCCCGCCGGGCAAGGTGTTCTGCCCGGGGAGCGCGCCAACACTCCGAGTGATAGTTCGGAGAAGTTCTATATATACTGTCTATGATTCGGAATGTTGATAGCGTGATTTAAGCTTCGATGTATTTCGCTTGTGGCGCGACGACAGCGCCGCTATAGTAGCTTTATGCTGCTGTGTTTTGTATGTAGAGAACCGGAGTCTATTTACCGGAAACGAGGTATTCCATTTTAGTCCTTAGCGATGACAGTACATCTGTATTTTGATTTCTAATCGAGGATACGTCCATTTATCATCAAGTAACCTATGTGCCCGTTTGCCACCCTTATTCAAAAGCTTAAAAGTCTAGGTTAGGGGTGGCGAACCTTTATGTATCAACGTGCCATTTTCTAAAGAAATAATTGGGTAATAGACGTGCCGTAAAATAATTTAGACTTCGTGATTATGGAGGAAAATAATAATACTAAAATCGACTCAACACTATTTATTTACTACAAAAATGAATAAAGAGTTTTTGAGTTGAGACATTTATTATTATACATTTCAAATTACATTTTGCGATGTGTAATAATGCTTCAGTTTTACGCGTAATTAAAATTAAAGTAACATTAGTGTGACATCTGTTGTTGCAGATTAGATAACAAATAACTTATATTGGGGTTGTAAAATCCTAAATATAACACAAAAGAATTTTTAAATACAGTTGTAAACAAACTATGCATTTCTTGGGGGAGACGTGGACTTGTGAAGGCTGATGTTGTGATGATGAAACGATAGTAGGTACTTGGTAGTAGGTACTAAGTACTCCCCGATGTAACTAGGATCACTCGCGTTCGTTCCTAATATAATACTTCATAGTGAACTTTGTGATCAGTGGCGTGTCCAAAATATTGTGATGCGTGCCATTGATGGCACGCGTGCCATTGGTTCGCCATCCCTGGTCTGTGTCGTTGCTTTGAACCAGTTGTGCTTTTGCTTGTCTCGTCTATGTCTCCATAAATGTTATTAAATAGATAACATTATCTATTCGGATTCGTTGGCAAACTTTAGGAACAAAATATTAAACAGTGTTGGTGAACCTTAAGGTGGGTCTACGCTATAGGAGCCGAGCACGAGCTGAGCTCAAGCTGAGCCGTTCTACTCGCGGTGTCAAGTGTGGACGTACAACGAGCCCACAATATGCAAATCGATGCGTGTGATACAAATCTCTTTGTCTTTATCAAAAAACCGAAACGAAACCGTGTTTGCATGTTATAAGAGTGAAATTAGTAAGATAATTTTATCTATTTGAAGCTCCAACCTACAAAGAAAGATATACGGAGCGTTGCGTAGGTTTTTTCAAGTGATGCTGAAATCATGCTTATTTTGTGGACATGCGCAAACGCAAAAATATTTTCATTCATTCTTTCTTTAACAGCCCGTAATAGTTTACTGCTGGATGCGCGGAATATTATTGTTCTTATTTTTATTCTTTAATAGATTTTTACGATATTTGTGGAGTTTAAGTACTCTTAACCGACGAGCATGTATGCGTAGGTATATGGATGTGGAGGAGGCGAGAGACGTGTATCAGGATCGTGCCAAATGGAAGTCTCTAGTCTCTGCCTACCCCTCTGGGTGGCAGGCGTGAGTTTTTATGTATGTATGTATTATTATGAAATTCACTTACTTTTACAGTATTTTATATTTTTTGTTTTTGACTAAGATAGTTAAAAAAAATTAAAAAAAGTATTTATTGTTTCTTTATATCTGTAAAAACTGTTTTTACCGGTGTCGCAACTTGCATTTAGTAAATTGTTAAATTTCGAAATGAGTTGTTAACAATGCAGCTGCATTTTGCGAGCTAGGCTTTAAACAAATTATTATTAATTTTTATTGCACAGTGGTTTTGGATAGTATATATAAATATTTAATAAATCAGAAACAGTGTAGAACAAAATTGCCACATCAAAAATATACGAATTTTATGATTCGCATTGACCACACATTACCGATCCGTTACACGCGACGCGAGCATTCCGAGTAATATACTATTATGTCAATTACAATAATTCACTCGATCCTTTCATAATTACCGTTTTTTTTAAATTAAACTTTGCTATAAACAATATTTTATGTGCGTTAAAAGTTAGCATCCCTGCTTCACTGTTAAAATGGTCATCACTGTAGGGATAGCAGAGCCGTCGGTACGTTTCTTTACGTGGTTGCTCATCAATAATGTTTTATATGTTGCCAGGCTTGGTAAGCGGGTAAGTAAGTAAGTTCAGTAGCGTTCTGAAGATGAAGATTGGGGTTGCCACTCGTACTTTATAAAAAGTATTGTACGCTATTTCGGGCAAACCATTAAAGTACGTAATAATACTTTATTTTACCTATTTTTACGATTCCTAAGGTTCTATTTTCATGTTTACTAAAGGAACGAATTATATACATACATTAATTAAAGATGTCAATAATACACAACGAGTTACATGAGAATAAGTTAGTTAAGCCTATTGAAGTATACTGCCAAACATAGGTTTCTTACCAGCAATTTAACACCAGGAAATTAGTCACATACCGGGTTATTAATAGCTTGTTGATTTGATTTTTTTTTATATTTTTTTTTATAGAAGAAGGGGCAAACGAGCATGCGGCTCACCTGATGTTAAGTGACTACCGCCGCCCATGATCAACCGCAACACCAGGAGAATTGCGGGTGCGTTGCCGGCCCTTTAGAAAGGAGTAAGCTCTTTTCTTGAAGGTCCCCAGGTCGTATCGGTCCGGAAAAATCGCCGGTGGTAAACTATTCCACAGAGAGGTTGTACGTGGAAGAAAACTCCTTGTGAAACGTACAGTGGTGGACCGCCAAGCATCCAGATGGTGTGGATGGTATCGGGACGTTTGACGTGTAAAAAAATTATTTGATTTAAAAACATATCAATTGTTTTTTTAAAGTAGGAGATATAAAACATAGTATAATGAGATATAAAACTTCATGTACTATTTCTATTAGCTATTTCTTTAAATCCTTGTGTCCAACAAAACTCTTAAATGGAACAATATTTGTATTCAAATTGCATGTTTTGTTTTAAGATAATGTTTTATTTTTCAAGTTTATCAAGACAGGTGTTATCCTCGAGAAAATTATTTTTTTTTCTCACATCAAACAAAGCTCGGATACCCGGGTACTTAGATATAATACCATAAACATGTGTAGGAATTGTGGAGATATAATATGAAAAATGTGTCGAAAAAGGCACGTATGGCAATTCACAATGCTGTGTTGGTCCCTACTTTAACATATGGTAGTGAAAGTTGGGTGTGGCAGAAGAAGCACGAGAGTAGAATGAACGCAGTAGAAATGCGGTCGTTAAGGAGTATGTTAGGGCTGAATCTTAATGACAGGGTAAGAAATTGTGTAATAAGAGAAGAGTGTGGTTTGCAAGATGATGTTGTGACCAGGATTAAGAAAGGCATGCTTCGGTGGTTTGGTCATGTGGAAAGAATGAATGAGGAAATAGTGACAAAGAAAATTTATGTTGCAGAAGTGAATGGCAGAGTCGGAAAGGGACGTCCTAGGCGAAAATTTATCGACCAAATTGGCGATTTATTGAAAACGGGCCAAATTAGGAGTACCCTTAACCGACGAGCATGTATGCGGAGGTGTATGGATGTGAAGGAGGCGAGAGAGGTGTGTCAGGATCGTGCCAAATGGAAGTCTGTAGTCTCTGCCTACCCCTCTGGGTGACAGGCGTGAGTGTTTATGTTATATGTTTATATATGAAAAAAATATTCAAACATTGGAAAAATATAAGGAAGCTGATAGTCGCCTCGGCAAGCTATGGATTTATATACTCATCCCCTTGACAAAATTTGTAACCATACGTCTAAAACATCAAAAGCATGAACCATTCGTTTATACCGACAATCTTACCGACCGACGCTGACAACCTTAGGAAAACCTTTTCTCGTGTGGTATTCTCGTACCTGCAAGCGCATTGTAGGGCGAGACCTCACTGGATGCGGTGATGACTCAATAAAACATGCAGCGAATCGATCGGTATAGCCGGCTCAGGACCGTGTTTTGATTTAATTGGAAGCGACAGTAGCCTAATGGCAGGGCGCGGACCGCGAACTCATAAAGGTCGTAAGTTCGAATCCGCCATTCGACTTCTGGCGTGAACCACTCGTAACACAAACAATTTAAGCTTACCACGAGTGGTTAAGGGAATATTAGTAATGTTTATAGCATTGTTAATATTCTTTTTAAAAAACATAAAAAATCTGTGTATGATAAAGATGCGAACAGTATGGTTAAATAAAAAACATCTAACTATGTTGTGTGCAAAATATAGTATCCTTGAATAATACGCAGTAACCCGAGTTACTGATTTATGCAGTTACCACTTTATAATAACCGTGATCTAAAGAGGAGATGGGTAGCTGTATCTTTCTAGTAACAACTCATCATATGTGGCATATGTGGTAGAGCCACGCTGCAGCTATATTATTGTTGTAGCACGAATGTGTCGGCTCGACCGGGGAAGGACCACGCTCTCACAGAATACCAGCGTAAAATACCAGCTTAATACTGCTGTGTTTCGTATGGTGAGTGTAGAGATCCGGAGACCCTTTTTTAATGAAAACGAGGCGTTCCGTCTTAGTCCTCAGGTGACAACGCATCTCAGTTTTGATTCTTAATCGAAGATTCTATGGGCCACAACATCCACTTACCATTAGGTGACTGTGTGCTCGTTTGCACCCTTATTCTATAAAAAAATTATAATTATAAAACTTCGGTTGCCAAACTGCTTACCAAGCATGGCAACTTTGGCTAAATCCCTCTATAAGGCAATTAATGGGGGAGGGCTATGTTCAGCAATGGACCTTACAGGCTGTAATGTAATATATGATTGGATAGAAAAAGAAAATAATTTATTTTTCTTATATAATTTGTGTAGGCGTCCTTATAAATTTGCTGAAGTATTCAAGTTATCCAAGAGTACTAATTAGAACTAAAAGTTGTTTCAAGTTGCTCGGTAACTTTTATGAGTCATAAAATCCAGATTTTTCATTTTATTACAAAACGTTCAAAGTGTTTAAGTCGTGGCCCATCTCTTTGTGTAGTAATTTTCTTAATGATTACAAGGTAACTTTTATTATTTTTCTTATAAAAATTTGAAGGCTGTTTCATAGTCATGATTAGTCGCTGAAAAAATAATAATTAGAAAAACTGTTTAACAAGTTTTATCCCATTTACGACCGGAGTAATATCAGGTTTTAACAGTGGTAGAGCCACGCGGCAGCTTTGCTGTTGCACGTATGGGCCGGCACAAACCGGGGTGGTACCACGACTTCACTGAATACCGGCGTGAAGTGGAAGCTCTGCTTCCGCGATTCGTCTGGTGAGTGCAGGTGGCCGGAGGCCCAAATCCCCCCCCCCTCAACATGGTAGCGGAATTAAATAATGATAGACTACCCCAGGAGGGTACCAGCACCCCTGGAGAATCCCTCGCTGAGCATCCACGACCATGTTTCTCCACTTCTGAGCGTGGGTGCTCAGGCTGCCCCGCGTATTCTGGGGGGGGGGAGGCAAAATTCCGCTCAAGACTACAACTGCTCGGGGCAAACGGAGCAACAAGACCAAGGCGACCCCTGCCACGCTGTCCGTGAATTTCTGCAATATCAGGGGACTTCACTCTAACCTAAACGCCGTCCACTACCATCTCGAGACGGCGAGGCCGGCTCTGATCTTTCTGACCGAGACGCAGGTGTCCTCTCCGGCTGATGTCTCATATTTTTGTTTCGGAAGATGGCGGTACCTACTGTCACGTAAATACATGTCTCCGTGATTCTGTTTTATAAATATAGCTAAAGTCTTATTATTCTACTTTTTACTCCATTAATTTATTTTTGTGATGTTAATTTCATGTGAATACGTTATCAAAATAAAAATAAAAAAAAAAACTATAAATACTTTATCTAGTTATTTAAATATTGGTGAAAAAGTGTAAACTTCTACGTAAAAAGTGTGAAACAGCTCATTTTAACGTAAAGTGACAAACTTAACAAAATATTTTACGTAAAACAGTGCCCGGTAAATCAAAATAAACTATGGTTTTATCATATAAATGTGGAAAACTTTGAGTGATTAACAGTGACAAAGTGCTAACATTCCTGCGCAAATTCCATTACCATTAGTCATAATAACGAACTTTTACGTTCACTGCTGTCTTATGTACGCCTATTTCGCCCTTAGCAGTGAAGAAAGGATAGCCTCGCGGTTATTAAAGCGCATATCACGTAAGCGAGCACCGACTTCAAATCTCACATTGCTGGTTCTTTTTGTACATATTATTTATTTGAGAAAAAATATTTCTAAGATACAAAAATGAATTTTCTGGAGAACATAACATTACGACGCACTCGTACACAATCTGACTCCAAGGACAGATCTTGCACTGTTTCAACACTAGATGACACTGTTAGTAGCCTACCGGATTTATCTACAGAAGACGGAGATGACATCTTAAGTAAATATAAAGAACAGATAATTGCACTCACTACACAATTGAACAGATCACAAACAAAAAATCGAATCTCTTACATTAGAAAATAATAAATTAAGAGAATTAAACAATAAATTAGCTAACAAAATTGACAACCACAATAAAAGGATTGATATTTTGAACAAAAAACATAAAACAAATACGCCAAAGGAACAGACTTCAAACATGAATACATCTATAAAAAAAAATACAAACAGATGAAGTAACGGCAACATGTAGTATATCTAACGAAAGGAAAAACAATAGTAAAATTGACCCTGATAAACAGAATTTAAATATTGACAAGTCTTTAAATAATTGCAAACAAATCAAGCGATCAAAGAAGATCTCCATACTAAGTACAAATAAAATACTTCAAATTGCCGAGAATAATTTCCAAGACTTCCTAGTGTGCCATTACCTCTACCCAAATTGTGATTTACAGTACCTATTGAAAGATATTGAGCGAAAATTGGAGGGATACTCCATGGACGACTACTGCGTTATAATGATCGGAGAGGCTGATTTTAAAATAACCAAAAATTATTTCGAATTGATTTATTATATTCGTGATATCCTACAGAAGATCAAGCACACGAATATCATAATTTGCCTTCCGACTTATAAGTATGGATACCTAAATAACATCTTAAATTGGAGGGTTGAAACATTCAACAACCTTTTATACCTTGATATAATGACCCATGAACATGCATTCTTATTGGACTCTAATAAAAAAATAAATTATGACTACGACATGTTTCACAAGCATTATGGTTTTGTAAATAATAATGGAATGAATACTATATTCAAAAACTTAAAGGAGTTAATTTTTGAAATTCAAGACTACTACTACTACACGAGCGAAGAGCTTATCATTAATGACCAAGAGTCTCCTAAAGAAATAGAATCTTCGTTTTTTCGAGACTAAATTCTTATACATTATGCATCAAAACATTGCAAGTTTACTGAGCAAGTCGGATGCGTTGATGGTAAATTTGGAAGAACTACTTGACAGATATATAAGTGTTGACGTTGTTTGTATTACGGAACATTTTATGAAAGCAGGATCTGAATATTTTTTAAATCTTCCAAATTATATACTGGCGGAGTGCTTCAGCAGAGAGGACATCAACAGAGGTGGTGCTTGCATTTTAGTTAAGAACGGACTCAAATGGAAAGAACTTCTAGAATTTAAGAGGTTATCAATAGTAAATGTATTTGAATGCTGTGCCATTGAACTAACTGACTATAAAATTGCAATTATATGTATATATCGCGTCCCAAATCGAAGTAACAATTTTGATATATTCTTTGACAAATTAGAAAAGCTTTTAGTGTGTACTTCAAAATTAAAATGTAATAATGTACTAATTGCTGGTGATTTCAACATTGACATGTTAAAAAATAATAATATAACGTCTAACCTAGAATGTTTACTATTAAACTATAATTTTAAATTAGCTCTTAAACAACCGACTAGACTTAGTAGTAAAACTTGTATAGATAACTTTGCACATAACTGTGGAAAGGCATGTAGGGCTGAAGTGTTGGAATTTGGCTTGTCTGACCATACTGCACAATTAATAAAACTCCCGGTTAAAAAAATAATTAAACTAAAACACTGGTACAAAACAATACGAGATTACAGTAAAGACAACATACAAAAATTTAAAATGTGCATGGGAAACCTATCCTTTTCTGAAATGTATACTATGACTGACCCAAATTTAGCATATAATTGTTTTTTGCTAGAATATAGACTTTTCTATAACTTATGTTTCCCATTAAAACAAATTAAAATAAAAGTAACTTATAAACCAAAATGGATATCACATGGACTAAAAATTTGTAGCAAAAAGAAAAGAGCTTTATTGTGGAAATATAGAAAATCACCAACTAGTGCTAATAAACTTAACTACAAAAAAGTATACAAAACTATTTAAAAAAATTATATATCTGACTAAACGAGCCCAAAATAATTACAAAATAAAAACAAGTGACAATAAGTCTAAAACAACATGGCAAATTATTAATAAATCGAGATTAAATTTACCCACTCAGTCTATATCAAAAATAAGGGTAGGCAAAGAGCATATAACTAATACTGAACAAATTGCTGAGGCATTTAACAACTACTTTATTGACAAAATTAAACCATTAGAAGGATGTGGAAAAAATATTGATAGAAACCTCAGACGCATGCTCGGCTCTATGTTTTTGGCTCCAAGTCTACCACTACATATATTTAATATTATCAAAAATATGAGAAACACAAGTAGCGTAGGGCATGACGGCATTGCTACTAAAATAATCAAGTCCGTAAATAAAGAAATTTGCCATCACCTGAGCTATATCATGAACCTGAGCATAGAAAGGGGTATTTTTCCCGATGAACTTAAAGTCACCATCGTGAAACCTGTATTCAAAAAAGCTGACAAAGAATCAATGGAATGTTATAGACCTATAGCCTTAATATCAATATTCTCTAAAATATTTGAAAAATATCTTTATAATGAACTTAATGATTATTTGGAAAAAAATGACATTTTGTGTAGGGAACAAAAAGGATTTCGCAAAAATAAAACAATAAATATGGCACTCTATGATTTTTATAAAAATGTAATAACACACGTTGACAACAGAACACCGGTATGTTCACTATACTGTGATATGACTCATGCTTTTGACTATGTTGACCATAATATTTTAATTCACAAACTCGAGGCATATGGTATTAGGGGCAATGTATTGAGTTTGTTCCAGTCTTATCTAAATAACCGTCGTCAAAAAACGGAAATATGTGGGTTAAATGTAAAGACCAAATCTGAGAACATAAGCTCATCGACAGAGCGTTTGGTAAAATACGGTGTCCCACAGGGCAGTGTCTTAGGGCCTCTCTTATTTATAGTATATGTAAATGACCTCCCAAATGCCACTAAGCAACCTATGACCTTATTTGCCGACGATAGTACTATAACTATTAACTGTGATGACATCTTTTCTTATGAAACTGACATAAATGAATCATTAATATCAATAATAACATGGCTAAATAATAATAATTTGAAAATTAACCTAAATAAGACACACATTATGCATTTTAGCCAAAGACCAATCACCCCATCTAATATTAAAGTAAAATATAACGACACTGTTATTGCTGAAGTAGATACAACCCGATTTCTCGGATTACAAATTGATCAAAAACTAAATTGGAAAGCCCATATACTAGAACTAAATAAAAAAATAAATAGTTCGGCTTATGCCCTGTTTAGACTTTCTGCTACAGTTAACATTGACGCACTTCTAACAGCTTATTATGGGATAGTCGAATCTGTCCTTAGATATGGAATTATTTTCTGGGGTAACTCAACTGACAGAGAAGTAGCATTTAAAAGTCAGAAAAGATGTATCCGTGCAATGTTTGGTCTTCAGGCTACCGATAGTTGTGCGCCGTATTTTATTAAACACAGAATTCTTACACTTCCGTCCTTATACATAATGGAGACGGCTCTCTTTGTCAGGGCCAATCCCAACCTATTTCCACGGTTAACTGACAAAGTAAAGCGCAACCGTCGTGACGGAAGTAAATTGTATTTGCAACAAGCAAAAACGGCTCTGCTAAGAAAGAGTGTAGTATGCATGGCTCCTAAAATCTATAATAAAATTCCTCAGATGTATAAATCATTGAACAGTAATCTTTTTAAAAATAAATTCAAAAAACTTCTAATTGAAAAATGCTACTACACTGTAACGGACTTTCTCAATGATAAATTTTGACATTATATAATTGCCTTATACATACATATATTTTTAATTATGACTGTTGTAAGTAATAATCTCGCTGACTTTGTATATTGATAGACTTTGCCAATGTTAAATGAAAATTAACAATCTAATCACTTTAAATTTTACACACCGAATATGACGGTAAGACATGTTGACACTGATAACACTAACACCCAAGAACATATCTCTGCCCATGCATTGTATATCTCACACATGTTTGAGTAAATAAAAATATCTTATCTTATCTTATCTCTCCTACCCGGGGGTACAAACTGGAACACTCCTTTGTGCCTCGAGCTGGAGTTTGCGTTTACGTCAGAGAGGACTTCTGTTCTCGACGCCTCGGCAGACTTGAAGGTTCGGACCTGTCCATCCTGTGGCTACGCGTAGACAGCGACGACCATCCGCGCGTCTACGGGTGCCTCTACAGGTCCCATAGCGGTAATGCCGAAACAGACCGACTCTTCGAACACGTCCAAATGGCTACAGATTCGTTGCTAAAGCAGATCCCCTCCGCAGAGATCGTGATCCTTGGCGACTTTAACGCCCATCACACCGAATGGCTTCGTTTACGTTTAACCGATCATGCGGGGAGATCTGTTCATGATTTTGCCTTGGCATATGGTCTGACACAACTGGTTACTTCGCCTACGCGGATTCCAGATGTGGAGGATCATGCACCTTCCCTGTTGGACCTTCTGCTGACCTCTCACCCGGATGGATATCAGATTTCCGTCGTAGCCCCTTTAGGCACCTCGGACCATTGTCTTGTCCGGAGTGAGGTGCTACTCACGCTGAAATCGCATTCGCATTCTGCAGGCTGCCGCCGTGTTTGGCACTATAGGTCAGCCGATTGGGATGCGGTCTTTCTTTGCATCCCACCCTTGGGGGCGGGTTTGCTTCTTGCCGGACGATCCCAACGTTGTTGCGGATTTTGTCGCTGATGTGGTACTTCAGGGTATGGAACTTTTTATTCCTTCCTCTGTGGTGCCCATTGGAGGCAAATCTCAGCCATGGTTTGGTCGCTCCTGTAAAATAGCATCATGTTATAAGCAGGAGTGCTACCGAGCCTGGGTTAACGCATCAGCGTCCCGGGATATAAACACCAGCGCTATAAAAAAGAAGTATAATTCCGCCTCTAGGTCCTTCAAAAGAGTCATTGCTAAGGCAAAGTCAGAGCACATAGGCAGAATTGGCGAGAAACTAGTTCGCCTACTTTCTGGAACTCGTGCATTCTGGTCTCTCGCCAAGGCTGTCCAGGGGAATTTCTGTCAGCCATCTCTTCCATCTCTGCATAGGGAGGACGACTCACTGGCCCATACTGCAAAGGAGAAAGCCGATCTGTTAGGCTCTTTCTTTGCGTCCTACTCGACTCTCGATGACGGGGGGAGTACGCCGCCGACCATCCCGCGGTGTGAGTGCTGCATGCTGGAAGTGCAGTTCACACAACGCTCGGTTCGCAAAGCACTCCTCTCCCTGGACATCCACAAGTCGGGTGGGCCTGACGGAATCCCCCCAATTGTGATGAGGACGTGTGCTCCAGAGTTGGCACCGGTTTTAACGCGTCTTTTCCGGTGCTCCTACTCCCTAGGCGTAGTCCCAAAATCATGGAAGACCGCTTTCGTCCACCCGATCCCTAAAAAAGGCGACCGCTCAGACCCGTCCAACTACCGGCCTATCGCCATCACCTCCTTGTTCTCCAAAACAATGGAGTCCATTGTAAACTGCCAGCTCATGAGGTACCTTGAGGATCACCAGCTGATTAGTGACCGCCAATACGGTTTTCGCCGTGGTTGGTTAGCTGGTGATCTTCTGGTCTACCTAACTCACGGATGGGCGGAGGCAGTAGAGTCCAAGGGGGAGGCATTGGCCGTTAGTTTGGACATTGCGAAGACCTTCGATCGGGTTTGGCACAAAGCGCTTCTTTCGAAGCTCCCTTCCTATGGGCTTCCCGAGAAATTGTGCGATTGGATCACCAGCTTTCTAGCAGATCGGAGCATCAAGGTCGTTGTAGACGGTGCAAGCTCCGATTGCAAGCCTATTAATGCTGGTGTTCCACAAGGCTGCGTGCTATCGCCAACGCTGTTTCTTCTGCATATCAATGATATGTTGCAAACCCGTAACATTCATTGCTATGCAGATGACAGCACTGGTGATGCTCATTACACCGGCCGAGCCAATATTTCTCGGGAAAACGTCTCCGAGTGCCGGAACAAACTTGTGTCTGAAGTCGAGTCCTTTCTGAACAGAGTCTCGGATTGGGGGCGACTTAATCTAGTCCAATTTAACTTGTTACCGGAATCCTCGGCGTTGACATATCGAGTGACGTGCAGTTTCGTGGTCACTTGGAAGAGAAGGCCAAATTGGCCTCTAAAAAGCTTGGCGTGCTCAGCAGAGCGGGACTGTATTTCATGCGGGCACACCGCCTGCAACTTTACAAGGCGCATGTTCGGCCGTACATGGAATACTGTTCCCATCTCTGGGCTGGGGCTCTCCAGTACCAACTCCTTCCACTTGACCGCATCCAGCGCAGAGCGGCTCGAATCGTCGACGACCGAGTGCTTTCCGATCGGCTCGATTCACTGGCACTGCGAAGATATGTTGCATCTCTTTGCATTTTATTTCGCATATACCATGGAGAGTGCTCTGAGGAATTGTTCGGATTAATCCCAGCCGCCAAATTTCGTGAACGCACTACGCGGCAAACGTCTCGATACCATCCACACCATCTGGATGCTTGGCGGTCCACCACAGTACGTTTCAAAAGGAGTTTTCTTCCGCGTACAACCTCTCTGTGGAATATTTTACCACCGGCGATTTTTCCGGACCGATACGACCTGGGGACCTTCAAGAAAAGAGCTTACTCCTTTCTAAAGGGCCGGCAACGCACCTGCAATTCCCCTGGTGTTGCGGTTGATCATGGGCGGCAGTAGTCACTTAACATCAGGTGAGCCGCATGCTCGTTTGCCATCTCTTCTATAAAAAAAGGCGCAGGACCAACCACTTTACATGTTTTTCCTAGTGACATTTTCTTGGCAGAAAAATAAATAACTGATTTTGGGACTCATTTTATTAAAACTTGCACTTACGACCGCAAGAGCAACGATGCAGTGGGTCTATTTAACCTTCAGACCAAAACACACAGTGCGTGCACTGCCGTTTGGCTGCAGTAAAAGGTAAGATGGGTACCCACGCCGATTCTCTGGCAGAAAAGGTATTCTTCCACCTATTTATGCTTTTAGGTGCTTAAGAAGAGGAAGAACTTCTTCTATGTAAGTATATTTGTAAAGCTTACGAAATATTAAAACCACTGTAATGCAATATAGATTATATATTACATAATAATAAGTTGAACTATTTATTGGACCTGATATTTTTTTATACCTGAATTGGTTGACAAATTCCCATTTATGCTCACTTTTCGTAAAAGGGCCTCCGGTTCTCTACACTCACCATACGAAACACAGCAGCATGTAGCTGCTATTTTACGTTGGTATTCTGTGAGAGCGTGGTCCTACCCCAGCCGAGCTGAGCCATTAGCTCTACAACTATATTATAGTTGCAGCGTAACTCTATCACGTAAAAGTATTTAAGTCTTTCTGAACTGCAGCATTATTGGTAAGGAGAGAGACCCAGCTGAGAAGAAAAAGGAGGTATAAAGGTGTTAATACACCTTTATACTTCATCACACTTCTCAGCTCGATAATCTTGCTGGTAACGATTTATTATAAACTAGCGATCCGGGTTTGCACAGGTGATTTACGCATCTTGATATCAGCGCCACCTAGCGAACTCGAACACAAAAAAATCATCAAAATCAATCGAGCCATTTCCAAGATTAAAGGACACCAATTGATTTTTAAATATAGAGATGTAAAGTTACAACCTATATACTTCCTACAGAGCACATGCCTTCTCTTATTTCTGAGAGGGTTTTAAGCCAACAATATGTCCGCCGTGCTGTCCCAATACGCGTTTGCTGACTTTGCATGTCTTCGAAATATTTTATTTAATTTCTTATACATGTAGTTTTCCTTCAACGGCGAGAACTTCGTAAATCCGCACTTAAATGTGCTATTAATAATTTCATCGGTGCCGGTGGGGATTGAACCCGGGTTGCTCGCATACTGTGGATATTTACAGTGAGCGCCCGCCACCACTGCTTATCACATGGGCATATTTTAATTTTAAAATCTGCTTTTGTTCTAGACAAAATAAGAAAAAAATTGAAATTGCAAAAATTCTTACAATAACCTCTTTCTAGGACTTTCTGCTGTATCGTTTACTTGCACAAACTGCACACGTGGTTTGCATGAAGATTTTGTGAACAGGATTAAGAAAGTATTAAGAAATAAGTGCTAAAGTCGGCAAGGACGTTTAAGGCGAAAGTTTTTCAATCAAATTTATACGTGGTAGACTCACGTATAGTTGTAGCACGAATGAGTCGGCTCCACCGGGGAAGATCCACGCTCTCACAGAATACTAGCGTAAAATAGTAGCTTAATACTGCTGTGTTTCGTATGGTGAGTGTAAAGAACTGGAGACCCTCTTTGCTGGAAGCGAGGCATTCCATCTTGGTCCTCACTGGTGCCAACGTATCTGCATTTTGATTTGCATTTGAGGATAGATGTAGATGTCTATGGGCCACAGCAACCACTTACCATCAGGTGGACTGTGTGCTCGTTCGTCACTCTATCCTATAAAAAATATATATTGCAGATGCGCCTAGTTATGAATATAATTAACTGACGCGCATGAATGCGTAGTCATACGTACGTGAAAGAAGCGAGAGATGTGTGTCAGAATCGTGCCAAAAGTCCGTAGTCTCTGCCAACCTCTGTCCTGGTCAGGCCTGACGGATGTAAGAGTTCATGCATGGCATGTATGAATACAAATGGTCCGTGTCTGATTTGAACATTGGATTCTTTGTATAAATAAAATATCAGATACGTAGTATTTACAATAGAGTTAGTTAACAAAGTAAATAAAGTTTTATGTGGTTACCCCTTTATCATAGTAAATTGTTTTCTTAGTCAAAGAAAAATACGTGTATTTTATTGTGCAAACGTTAAATACTACTTAAATAATACATCACAGAGAGCGCTTTAGAATGCATGCACCAGCACTTTACAAAGGATGATTTAATTCTTAAACTTTGTTGCAAAAGCAACTAATGGCTCGAAATGTTTGACTCTAAACGCTTGCTAATGTCGAAATATTTTATTAAAACGTCCACGTTTAGTTTGTTAGAATTCCCATTACAATAGAATGTTCGCTATGCGCCTCGTTGTGTCTTTGAGGATTAGTTTTTTGTCTCATTAATTAGGCATGCGTGTTAAACAAGACATGAAGTCGGATGGGATGCTTTGCATTGCTGGTGTGGACTTCCCTGCAAGAGAACGAAAGTATTTTTGGCAGAGTAAAGGAAATTCAAATTATTTGTATTGTTGTATGTTTAATAATACTAATAATAATATACTTTTAGTGATGATGATTGCCTCGTTGAGGTCGTTAATGACCTCCGTCTGTGCACGGCAGGAGTCTGTCTAGGTAGGTACTACTTAAGTAGGAAAAGAGTCTGTTTAGATGTCTGTTTGAAGCTTGGCCTTCCACCGCTTGAGCTGACCCATCGATGCTCCCGGGACTTTGGGCATTACAAATATAGACGTTGTAAGTACTACGGGAACCGTGTAGTGGCGATGTAAGAACATCCACTACCCTATATCATTCCCTCTCAGAAAGGGGGGGAGGGCTGTGCCCAGCAGTGGGACGTATATAGGCTGTAACTTTACTTTTATATCGTTCCGAGGGGGTCCTAAGAGGCGACAGAGGGAATATGAAACAGGAGATGGGCAGCAGCATATTCTTGATAGCAACTCAAAATAATTAAAAACTGCTTGCCAAGCGTGGCAGCTATGGCAAAATCCACCCAGAGTCAATCTATGAATTAAGCATAATAATTATGTTCTGCAGTGGACTTTTATAGGTTGTAATGGAATGGAGGTACTACAGATTTCTGATTACTTTAATATGAAATGTGATTATTTTAAGTTTCATTGCTAGCCTAAAGTTAAAAAAATTTTTTCCTAAAAACATTGCCGTTACTATTAATAATAATAATGTCCTCCAGACCGAATTTCGGTCACGGCGGCCTGCCTCAACCTAGACTAGCCATGGCACAGGACAGGATTATAGCGCCCAAGTGTATGCCCAAGCACTTTCTATTCCCTCACTCTCATAATCCGATGGGACGGTAAATCGACACGACCGGAGAGAGATCAGGCGCAGAACCAACGGCTTTACGTGCTTTCTGAGGCATGGGGGTGAGACACCGCCAACTTCCTGACTCCGGCAACTACTGAGAATTTCTTGAAGGAAAAACTCAATAATTAATTTTTTGGCACGTCCCGGAATTCGAAACCAGGACCTCATGATCAGCAGTCACACTAATACAACCACTAGACCAACGAGGCAGTCTCCGTTACTGTTATATTAACTTCTACTCAAAAAGTTCCTTCATGTAACACAAAAAAAAATCTAAAGTAATTTTACAGTTTTTTGTCAAATATGAATCTTGTGCAAAGTTAAATGCATGGGATATATTTTGCTCATCTTTGATCGTATTTATGGAATGTCTTTGATCGCAATAAAATCTTCATCGTGCATGCTTTGCGTTTACGAAGTCATTTTGTATGGAGTAAAAACCCCGTTAGTGCTCACACGAAGAATTACATCGACCGGACAACTGATTGATGGATTGTAGGACGTCGGTGATTGGTCATAGCGAGCTCGAAACAATTTAAAGCACTATAGACGGCACGGCTAACGAGTGAACTGGATGTCTCCATCTACACGCAAAAAGTGATCGTACGTAGTGATGGGATGTGGACGGCTGAGAGCGTAACTGGGATGTAAAATTTTATCTATTGATTTCCTTTAAATTAAATAAATATAACGATAATCACGTTAATATTTTTACACAGCAGAATAAATAAGAATAAACGAGCAAACAGTCTACCTGGAAGTAAGTGAATGCTATATCCCGTGGACATTTATCCTCAATTAAGAATCAAGATTTAGATGCGTTCTCATCCCAAAGGAATTAAATGGACTGTATTGGTTCCAATAAAAAGGGTTTCCAGTTCTCTTCACTCACTATACGAAACACAGCAGCATTAAGCTGCTATTTTACGCTGGTATCCTGTGAGAGCGTGTTCCTTCCCCGGTCGCGCCGACCCATTCCTGCTGCAACCATAATGTAGCTGCAGCGTGGCGCTACCGTGCATAAAGTCTGGAGGCGCTTTTACTGGTAATGTAATGTGAGAGTCTTAGTTCCGTATTGAAGGTTCAAGTACGCAAGTCAACGAGCACTCAATCAACTTACTTAAAAAAATCATCCCTAACGTACGTAATATAATTCTGTTCAATAAAAATATTTTACATTCTGAAGTCGAGGTTTTAATCCTTTTAAACATTGTGTCTTAGAATGTCGAATTTCTTCAAAACGTAAATACATAGTTTTATTTCGTTTAGTTCTTGGAAATAGGCTTTTATTCTTTATTACAAGATAATTTTACGTGGTTTAATAATGTCAACGAGGCTAAAAACAAATACAAAAACTTTATGATTACGTTATTGTTAATGCTGATTTAAGTCTGAGATAACCCGTGGAATATAGACGCGACAATGTCTCATGAAATAATTACTATAAGTACTACATATTTTACGATTTGAAGGACTGATTTCCATCATCAAATTAAACATATTATTAATAATTACGGTTGTATGATAATGGTCTGCCAGAAATTAATTTTCTTGATTTAAAATTATTTGACCATTAAAAAATCAGCCATTACAAAATCAAAAGAAGTGAATAAATAAGTAAAGTATGAATAAAGGATCTTGAAAGTAATTTATTTCAAACCCGAATTCATTACGAGAGTTACTTGTCCAAAAACTACAATTTTGTTTTTTTTAAAGTTGAGGCCAAAGTTAAGTCGACAATTTCGGCCTATTTTGAGCACGCTTTATTTTGAAAATAAGTGGACAATATTAAATAAAAATGTTAAAGAAAAAATCTATGGAAAAATAATATGGCAGTAACAAGTTACGTTCTACATCTCTTCGCCGTAGGTCGGTGAGGACAGTGTGTGGCGTTTTTTGCGACCGCCTCTGCATTTCACGCATAGCTATGCAGTCCAGTTCTCCTCGAGATTTTGTCGGTTGCCATCAGTTGCCCTCGTCATTTTACATTTCGACCTGACTTTTAATTGTCTAGATATAAAATAAACGGAATGTGGCCCATTTTAAAAACATTCAAGTTTCTAAATGAAATAACTTATTATTTTTTTAAATAAAATTTGGGTGAAAAATGCCCATTGAGATCTTTATTGCTCTTCGATTAAGAATTAAAATACAGATGCGTTGTCACCATTGCGGATCGAGATGGAATGCCTCGTTTCCAGTAAAAAGGATCTCCAGTTCTCTACACACACCTTACGAAACGCAGCAGCTTTAAGCTGCTATTTACAACGTGGCCCTACCCCGGTTTAGCTACATTCGTGCCACAACCATAATATATCTGAAGCGTGGCTCTATCAACTGGTACGTAGACTTCAAAACATCTTAATTTCGATTAACTATTTTATACTGGTTCCAAAGTTTGGCAAATGCGGCACATACTTCTCACTGTAGCATTATGACTACGTTTTTAGAGATAGCGGCTAATGAAGGCACTGCTCGGTTACTGTTTTGTCGCATTTCGCAGAAAATTGTGATCTATGTAATGAGTCATGGTAAAACGTGGTATTAAGTCGATAACGAGAAATTGCGACTGATAGTCCAAGTCGATCCATCTTAAACCTCTGGGCTGCTTGACCTTAGAATACTTAATGAGGTGTACGAGTATATAACCACGTTGTGCCGGTGTAAGAATATCCACTAACCCATATCGGCTCGTGAGTGTCAGAGGCTACTAAACTAAAACAGGAAGTGGAAGCAGTACCTTCCTGCTAACAGTAGAATAAAATTAAAAACTGCGGTCGCCAACCCGCCGGCCAACCGTGGCAACTACGGCAAAATCCCCCCCATAAGGCAATTTATGGTGGAGGCCTATGCTCCTCTGTGGACTTATATAAGCTATAATAATAATACTAATATGTATATTGGGTAAATTGGGTAAACTTATAACTATTTATAACAAGGTTCCCTGTAATATTTTTAATTCTCCTTTGCAAAAATTCAATTTTTTTCAACGATTTCTACATTAATTTTTCCTTTAAAAATCAAAGTATTCAAAGCTAATAACTTGTAACTCTAATATTTCCCATTATACTTCCCTTCATTATTGTATGTATCTGTCATACTTATCCTCAACTCCTCACCATATTTTTCGCTATCTATCGTGAACAACAATTCTTTGTGTAATAAGGCAGTCTGTATGCAATCGCTTCTAGAGTGATAAGAACGCCTATTGTACCTTCTTTTTTATATATATTATTGTGTTTTTGTTTTAATGTTTTACTGGTGAATAATATTGATTTATTGATTAAAACCCTTTCTTTAAAGTAAATATATCACAAATAAGATGATCATTTAAAAGATAAGTCTATAATGAGCTTCTTTAGACTTTTTTTAACTTATTTACTTACATCTTTTGTGAGGTTAAATTGTAGGTTTCAATCCACTTCTTCTCACAGTCTCCCGCAGTAGGAACTTGTTGAAGCGAGGACATATCTTTCTTGATTTTAAAAAGTGTAAAGAACAATTTTGAATACTTTGTCTTTGCCTACAACTTCAATTCATTAACGCAAAATGATAAAAGAAATAAAATGCAAAACTCCATGAACATTTTATACGTGGTCGCCATGCTGAAGTTATATTAGTAGTATAGTTGTAGCACGAATGGGTCGGCTCGACCGGGGAAGGACCACGCTCTCACAGAATACCAGCGTCAAATAGTAGCTTATTGGTGCTGTGTTCCGCATGGTGAGTGTAGAGAACTGGAGACCCTTTTTACTGGACACGAGGCATTCCATCTTAGTCCTCACGGGTGACAACGCATCCGTATTTTGATTCGTAATCGAGGATAGGTGTAGATATCTATGGACCACAGCAACCACTTACCATCAGGTGGACTGTGTGCTCGTTTGTCATCCTATCCTATATAAAACCCATCAAATTTAATTGTCCTGCAGGTACACGTATCGTAAAAAGAAAGTGAAAAATTTATTGTACAAAGAAGTGGAAGTAATTTCGAACTGTATTATCACATGTGACAAATAATGTTTTTGATGTAATCTGAACAGACACGACTAGATCCAGGTAAGACACCAGTTCACAATCCTAAGAAGATTTTACATAGAAAAAGTATTGGTGACGCCTTAACAGTCTCTTGTTGTAATTCACTATAAATTCACTAGGAAATATATCCCACCGTTATATAACACGTATGTATGCCACCTTTAAACGAAAACATCATCAGGATCACATTTTTGTTTCTATAATATTGCAGTTAAAGCGAACTATCAGTTCACCTGATGGTAAGTGGCTACTGCCATACTGTTGCCCTTGGACACCTACAATGAACTTCAAACAAAGAAGACTATAGATGTGCTGTCACCACTATGGGGTAGGATGCATTGCCTCTCAACTTGTGATTATATTAGCTCTCTATACCCTTCAGACCGCAACATAATGCACGTACCATTTCTTGGTATATATATATATATATATATATATATATATATATATATATATATAAATACCACGAAGTGGTACGTGCATTATGTGTATATATAGGCTTAAGTATACATATATATATATATATATATATTAGCTTGGTATATAAGCAAGAGAGTGATCATACCTATCCAGATGGACTTCTGAAAAGTAAAAGTAAAGTAAAGTAAAATATACTTTATTGTACACCAAGGAACATATTACATTATTTATATATTTAAAGGGACATTGGTACAACAGGCGGCCTTATCGCTAAAACAGCGATCTCTTCCAGGCAACCTTAGGGCAGAGGATACTATTTTAAAAGATAGCGGAAGGGGTGTACAGAATATGATAAAGAAAGATAAATAGAAGAACATAAATGATTAAAAATGAATGACGACAGGTAGTAACTTAAGAGGAAAGGTAATAAAGTTTTAATTTATTTTTAAATATAGGAAGAGATTTAGATTTTTTGATATGTAAGGGGAGAGAATTCCATAGTCGTATAGCGGTAACCGTAAAAGAATTAGAATAGAAGGAAGAGGAATGTCTAGGGGTACTTAGAAGAAGATTATTTTGAGATCGTAAACTACTTAAATATATAAATCGGTCTTTCAAATAAGAAGGAGTGGTCGGATTGAACAGAATGCAGTAAAGAAGATGAAGAATGTGAGTATTCCTGCGAAGACGAATCGGGAGCCACTTGAGCTTATGGCGGAATTCGGATATGTGGTCATACTTTCGTAACCCAAATATAAACCTTATGCAATAATTTTGAAGCCGCTCAAGTTTATTAAGTTGCTCGTATGTTAGGTCAAGATAACAAGTGTCCGCGTAGTCAAGGATCGGTAAAAGAAGAGACTGAGCCAGCGCAACTTTAGTAGGAATGGGGAGAACATTGCGTAATCTTCGAAGTGAACCAACTGCGGCAAACATTTTTTTACTTATTTCACTAACTTGCGGTCCCCAAGACAAAGTCTGATCGAACATAATACCTAAATTCTTAACTTTGTCACTGTATGGGATAAGTGTCCCATCGAATATGATTGGCGGGAGCAGCGACAAAGTTAACCGAGAGATTAATTTCGAACTCCCAATAATAATGGCTTGAGTCTTCAATGGATTAACTTTAAGCCCAAATGAATTACACCAATGAGAAATACGAATAAGATCTTCATTAATTAATCTAATTGTATTGGGGAGATCCGCAATCTTACATTGAGAGTAGATTTGTAAATCGTCTGCATATAGGTGGTAAAGAGAAGTTATGTGGGAACAGATCGAATTGATGAAGATAGAGAACAATAGAGGAGACAACACGCCACCTTGTGGGACGCCAGCTTTGACAGCAGACCAGTCAGAAAACGTGTCTTGAATTTGTACACGTTGCCGGCGCCCTTGCAAGTAACTATGAAACCAACCAATTACTTCAGGAGATATGTTAAGAGAACTTAGGACAGCGAGTAAAACATCAAAGTCTACGGTATTGAAGGCATTACTAAAGTCAAGCAATGTCAATACTGTAACCTGCTGACTATCCATGCCCAGGCGAATATCATCAGTGATTCTAACCAAAGCCGTAGTCGTACTATGACCGGGACGGAAACCAGATTGGAATGAATTCAAAAGGTTATGATTGGACAGGAATTTGCTCAGCTGTTGGTATATTAGGCGCTCGAGTACTTTAGAGAGAAAGGAAAGGATGGATATAGGACGGTAATCCTCATATGTCGGATTAGATTTTTTAGGGAGTGGAGTTACTAGGCCGTCTTTCCAGGATGAAGGAAAAACACTGGTGTCAAGGGAACGGTTTAAAATAAGTGTAAGTATAGGAGCTAAAAGATCGAGTATTGGGATAATCATCTTACGACTAATGCTGTCAGAACCAACTGCGTCGGAAGTAATGGCTAATATATTCTTCTTAACATCACTGACAGTAACTTGGCTAAAGACAAAAGAGGAAAAATTGGGAGTTGATATAGCAGAAAGTTGAGCAAGTGTATTTTTCTTCGTAGCACTGTCTATAGTGGCGCTAGAGAGGAAATGAGCATTAAGCTTATTTAAATTCAAATTAAGAGATTCTACATTACGCTTTGCTTTTCCAACCCCTAAAGATTTGAGAAAGTTCCAAACTTTAGTTGAGTTATCTTCCTCAACAACAGATTTATGGATATGGCGTCGTTGACTATCTCTACACACCATATTGCAGCGATTTCGTGCCCTGTTATATTTCTCTCGGTTAGAATCATTAGGATTCATACGATATTTAGATTTCGCTATGTTCTTTTTTTCTTGAAGTTTTTTTATATCGGCAGTGAGCCAGGGGGCAGGAAGATGCTTCATTCGAACTGGACGAATTGGAGCGTGAATGTCATACAGTTGTGTAAGTATGCTGTTAAAAATAGATATCTGCTCATCAACCGAACCAGCATTCGCAACTACTGACCAGTCAACCTTAGCAGTATCTTCTCGTAACTTATCCAGGTCCATTCTACTAAAATTGCGCCGGAGAAGGATCCTTCGCTTAGCCTTAGGAGGTTTTAATTTATAGGACAGGTAAAGTAGATCATGGTAAGAAAAAAGCGGAGGCATTGCATTGACCATGCTTTGCAACATGGTCAATGGAAGAAACAAGTATTAAATCAAGGAGAGAAGGTACACAATTAGGAAAAGCATGAGTTGCTGAAAGTGGGAGAATATGTAAGTTAATGCCATTAACAAGAGATTTCAGACGGGATGCTCTAGCATCATTTTTGAGAAGACAAGTATTGAAATCTCCCATGACAATAGTGTGATTATAAAGCGAGGAGTATTGTTCTAAAAGAATTTCAAATGCTGAAAAATAATCAATTGTAACATTTGGACTGTAATAGACACCGAGAAGAAGCTTTAAATGTCCAAACAATATTTCGATGAATAGGTGTTCAGGGCCGGCGCTAGACACTGGCTGCGAAGTATTTAAAACTGTGTAAGGAATGTGTGATCTTAAATAAATCGCCACGCCACCGCCAGCGCGCCCAAGGCGGTCGTTGCGAATCAAGTGGAATCCGGGAAGAGAGTAAGATATTGAAGGCAAACATGGTTTTAACCAAGATTCAGAAACTAATATCGCATGTATATTTTCATTATAAAATGAGGACAACATGTCAGGATAATGTGCGGGAATACTCTGGGCATTTATATGAACAACATTAAAGTTTTTCAGGGTATCTGAGAAATGAGAATCAAGAGTTTCACTTAAAGAAGGGATGCTATGATAACTGTCATTACTGCTCAATCCATCTGAATCACCGAGGGAAAAAAAACTGTCGTCTAAATTATCATTATTGAAAATCATAGATATCAAACTATAAATATAATATAAATAATAAATATAAGAAAAAAAGAAAAAAATGGTTTACAAACCCACCCGCCAGTTGCAAGGAAAGATTCACTTCATAGAAGAAAAATTAATAGCATTTACAGAAAAAAGAAAAAAGAAAAATAATTGTAACTATAAACACACAAAATACTTATTTATATACTTAAAAATGAACAAAAATAAACAAAAATAAAAAATTATAAACAACATGGTTCTACTACACAAAAACCCTTGTAGCCACGGCAGATATTTTGTCTGTGGCTAGATGTCAAACAGTACTGCTGTCATAAAGATAAACAAAACGAACTACTTATCTACTAGTTTCAATGCAAGCTTATAAAAATAAATATGAGGGTTAAATAGTTTAAACCGTTATATAAAAACAAATCGTAAAGTTTGTAAAACTATGACATATCGTTAGTATACAAATAAAGAGGAAGATGGATGAAAATTTGTGTTTACCATGTATATTCTAACTAATGTAATATAAACAAACAAAAAGTAAAATTATAGGAAAAGAATATTAAATGCATCGTTTACTTAGTCTTTACTATTCTTTTGGACCTCGAAGTAAGACTAGCAGTGCCTTGAGTCAGAGGCTTAGATGACAACTGAGGTATGCCGTCCAGATCAGCCTTACACTCAGCTCGATGACGCGAACCATCAGGGGCTATGATATGAATAAAGCCGTCCCTAGTCCAGCACTTACTGATACCGAATCGCTGCCTTGCTTCCATAAACAAGCCATGACGGCTCTTTGTTAAAAACTCTGACAGAGTAATACCGCTGCCTTTTAATCCAGTTTTAGAGAACCAAACCTTGTCATGCATTGCAGTGTCTGTAAATTTCACCAATATTGGCCTGGGTTTCTTGCCAGAGGGACGTCCCATGCGATGAGAAGTTTTAATGCAAGCTGCAGAAAAGGCAGTCACACCAAGATGTTCACCCACAATGTTACAGACCTGCGCAGCAGTATCTTCTGTTTTCTGCTCGCTGACTCCATGGAACAATAGCATTTTGCGCCTTCTACGCATCTCCTGACGATCAAGCTCAATGCTAAGGAATTCAACCTGTCTCTGTAGGGTGTTCATTGCAGAGAGCACAAAGCTCCTGAAACTGTTGAACTCTGTTCCCAGGGTTGTGTTAGTTGTTGGTGTACTTTCAAGGCCCTGTTGAAACTCACTCATTTTCTGCTGGAACATTTCTGCCAGAGCATTGAGTGATTCTTTAACTGAGTCCATAGTGATGTGTAGTGACAGTGCAAATAAACCAATAAATAAGTTTATGGAAGTGATGTTAATTTTAGAGACTTACTAGGGAAATACTGTCCGGTGGGTACTATAAGTCACATTTATTAATTATATTATTGAAAAAGTTGTAAATAATACTGTGAAATTAATTTTATAACTTTAAAAATTAAAGAGCTCTTATCAAAACGTGTTAACTTTTTCACACCTACCCTCGAAAAAAACCTCGAAAAAGGAGTTCTACCCTCTAGTAACTTTCTTGGATAATCAATTATAAAGATTTTTTCTTTTCTAAAAACCGTTACCCTCACACTAGGATTATCTCCTGTATCGTGGAGGCAGTTTACAAGCATAAATTCCACAAGAACAAACATCCAGACTCGGAACAACTATTCGTACGCCATACAAATACTTTTTCCGTCCAGAATTCGAATTTTCGATTTTATTAATTACTTGTGTTTAAAATTTCATCCCTTATTTTGTAACTCTTAAAGGTGGAATTTTTTCTTCAAATTTATATGAGACCACCCCTAAAGTATACCAGATTTAATTAATCCATAAAAATCCGTAAAAACTGGTTTTACTGATTTTATCGCGTATATTAACTTTTTTATATTCCCGACGTTTCGAGCACTTTACAGCACCCATAGTTGCTACCATCATGTGCTACCATCTTTCTGGTTATATAAATTTTCTGGGATAATTAAAAAAAAGTTAAATCCCAAAAAATAAATAATTTTCATCTGTGGGTAAACGCGGTTAACTATGACATCGGGGCGTCGAACACCTCAGCCCGTGGGAGGACTGAGGTGTTCGACGCCCCCGGGACCTTGGGTGCTGTAAAATGCTTGAAACGTCGGGAACGCTGGAATCCGATACGTGGCGATGCAGCTGCTGCTATTAACAAATTTTATATTTATGGACCCAAAATAACCATATTTACAATGTAATTTTTCTGGCACTAAGCCTACGTAGGCAAGAAAAAAAGAAAATCACACAATCTGGACCCAATCAATAGCTTTGAGGTCGAGTTAATAACAAATTTCATATTTACCTAGTAAATTATTTATGGAAAGAATGCGTATTAAAACCCGTAAAATTGGGCGTAAAAGCGGATTTAATTCAGAGCGGATCATTTTTTATTTATTTATTCCCGCCGGAGTGAAATTCACTTTGAGGATTTACTAGTTTTTCATATTTCGAAATGTATTTTATTCTGCGTTTAATTGATTATAATAATAACATAGCAATGTTTCCTTTCCATAACATTCAGTTGCCAGGAGTTTTATTAATATTCCAAGTTCTGAGAAAGTGAAAGTTTCGACTTACTTATTAACTTTGGACAGACCAGCGTTAGAGGTGTTATGATGTATGAGGCAAGCGAGCACACCGGGTGTGGCCTATATATCGACTTTTTGTTACAAGTGTGAATTATTGACGATGTCTATGGTATTGTATTCGTAAACAAATATGTAGCTAGAGAAAAGTTCAATTTTATCATCGTCGTCTATCGTTACAGCCTATGCAACGTGGTGGAGCCATGCCGGAACTATATTATGGTTGTAACACGAGTGGGTCGGCTCCACCGGGGAAGGACCACGCTCTCACAGAATACCAGCGGAAAATTGCAGGTCAATATTTCTGTGTATCGTGTGGTGAGTAAAGGGAACCGGAGATCCTTTTTGCTGGATACGAGGCGTTCCATCTAAGTCCTCAGGGGTTGACAACGTTTATTTCTATGAGCCACAGTATCCACATACTACGTGGGGTAATATTCTATGTGAGGGATTTTGCCATAGTTGCCACGCTTGACAGGCGGGTTGGTAACCGCAGTTTATTTTAATTTTAATTTGCTGTCAGGAAGATGCTGCAATCCATCTCCTGTTTTAGTTTCCCTATATCACCTCTTACGACACCCACGGGTCTTATGTGGCAATCTATGGTGGACAGACTGGCTGTAGGGTTGGATGAACGGAATAATGAGATCGTTAACATGCTGCTTCTAAATGTTTACATACTTAATTGTATAAAATATTATATTTTAAAATAATATTTTAAAAAGTCCCGCTGGTTTTCTTGCTGGTTCTTTCCAGGACAGTTGTTTCTCTCAAATCAGTAACAAAGCTTAGTATGCCTTGCAATAATTATTCTTGTAATGTATATTGAATTAAAATTATTTTAATTCCTTCCACCGTTTGCTTCATGGGGGCTATATTTGCCAACGTTGCGCAGATTTTTTTTATTATATGTTGAGGATTTGCCTTTACGTCACGCTTGATATTAGTATATACATATTATATATTTAATACATTTATCAAGATAGATTAAAGGATCAGTAAACTGATGTGGTTGTTTTGGCCTCAACATTTAGCTTGTGGATCCTACAACTAAGAAAAGGGCGACGCCCTGCTAGATAGCTAGACCAGGGTGTTCAGACATGTAAATTCAGCAGTGGAAATGTGAAGGGCTGTGATGGACATATGAATTGATGATTGAACATTTATCTACTCATCTACACCGGTATCATTCTTAAGTATATATGTGAGTCCGTTGAATAATCGCGCTTTGATTTAAAAGCTGTCTAATGGAAAATATTACGGATTTTATAAAACATAATAAAAGACAAAAGCAGATAATTATTAAAAGATATTTAAGATTATTAAGATATTTTATTTTATTTTATAGAAGACGGGGCAAACGAGCATACGGTTCACCTGATGTTAATTGACTACCGCTGCCCATGACCAACCGCAACACCAGGGGAATTGCAGGTGCGTTGCCGGCCCTTTAGAAAGGAGTAAGCTCTTTTCTTGAAGGTCCTCAGGTCGTATCGGTCCGGAAAAATCGTCGGTGGTAAACTATTCCACAGAGAGGTCGTACACGGAAGAAAACTCCTAGTGAAACTTACAGTGGTGGACCGCCAAGCATCCAGATGGTGTGGATGGTATTGGAAGGTTTTCCACGTAGTGCGTTCATGAAATTTGGCGGCTGGGATTAATCCGAACAATTCCTCAGAGCACTTCTCGTGATAGATGCGATAAAATACGCGAAGAGATGCAATATCTCTTCGCAGTGCCAGTGAATCGAGCCGATCGGAAAGCACTCAGTCGTCGACGATTCGAGCCGCTCTGCGCTGGATGCGGTCAAGTGGAAGGAGCTGGTACTGGGGAGTCCCAGCCCAGAGATGGGAACAGTATTCTATGTGCGGCCGAATCTGCGCCTTGTAAAGTTGCAGGTGGTGTGCCAGCATGAACTACTGTCCCGATCTACTGAGCACGCCAAGCTTTTTAGAGGCCAATTTGGCCTTCTTTTTCAAGTGACCACGAAACTGCACGTCACTCGATATGTCGACGCCAAGGATTCCGATACTGGCTGAGACAACAAGAGGAGTACCTTGAAATTGAGGAGATACGACAAAGGGGTTCTTTTTAGCGGTTAACGCGTAAGCTTGTGTCGCCCCCAATCATACAACATCAAACATATATTATTTTACTGTTACGGAATAATTTTGAATGCTTAAATACTGGTAGCATTTTATTTAGATGCCAATGGAACTAAGTCCGTTTAGGATCCTGAGTTTGAATTACATTTTGAGTTCATGTCATGTCATGTTACATACTTGCTCATTTTAACTATCTTCTTCTTATTATCAGCCCATTAAAATCCCTCAAATTCTAGATATTGAATGCAATTTACCATAGAGTAAGGCCGACTTCATAGAGAAAGAGGGACTCTGTATGAAGAAGGAATTCATTCTGCTGCTGGTCCCCAAATTTTCTTACCTTCAGCTCACCGCTTTCTTTTGTGCCTAGTATTTCGTTGAAATTTCCCATTTACACCTTATAGTGGGTTTTGGAGAAATACATGGCTCTAGAGATATCTTCATACATTCCCTCCACCTCTTCATCGAGATGTGCCGATGTTAATGCATAAACCTGTATGACTTTCAGTGAATACCGTTTGGCGATTCTGAGTATCAGGTACGCAACCCTCGTCGACGCACTCCCAATCTTTAACCCATTGTTTAGGAGAGACTTTTGGAGGATAAGTCCGACATATCCTTGGGACAGATGGTCGCCCTCCCGGTGATGGTGGGTCCTCCAGGTGATGAAAGTTGCCGGAATATAGGATTGCTGCAACTTATCTACCTAGCGGGGCCGCCGCGGACTGGGGGCCGACCTTTGTTTGTGTCATGGGGGGATGTTTATGTTGGCAACCACAGGTTTTTATTGTAGTATATATATTGTAGTATATATATATATATATATATATATATATATATATATATATATATATATATATATACCTGAGCTACCTCGTTATTGATAGTGATTTCTTATATCTATACGAATATTAAATATTCAAGAAAACCAATTTTACGGATTCTAACGCGTTGCCTTTTTAAATTTTTTTTCGATGTTTCCTTAATTGCCGTAAATTACACAGTAAGCAAGCAAATTGATTTGATCTAAGTAAGACCGTGTTATTTTTAGAGGTATGCTTGGGCTGTTCACTGCTTAATACTTACTTCTTCACTCCTTAGGATCGCATTTTCGTGAAGATGCGCGACTTCCTGCGTAAACTAGTATGATCTTAACTTTATTCGTCGGTAGTCGTTATTCTAATAAACGACCCCACTGTCTTGTGCCATTTTTAAGGGGTAATGTTAGCCATAGTTTTTTTTATTCGTGCCAGAAAGATGCTGCCAGATTCAATGCTTTCTCTATATCTTTTTACAACAATGATGTAGTGAGCTCATGTCATGAGGATTAATTTTTCGTTATTTACACAACAAAGTAAATTTCACAATGGCACACTCAAACTGGAAAAAACATTGCAAGTAATAACGCCATTATTTTACCACATAACGCACAAACAATAAATCAATGTGTTATTAGCACAGATTATTTGGGCGCTCAATAGCACAGTACAAAAAAATAACTTATATAAAGAATATATCTTTGTTTTCGAAAACTATCTCGACAAGTTTTGCTATAATTTAGTTCTCGATGACTTGTATTAGCATGTGCTTAGCGTTTACCTAAAAATGCCTCCTAGTGGCAACAAAACAGAATCTTCTATCATGCCGTGGCTCTCCGTAGAGATGACAGTTGGAAACTGGAAAGGGAATATGGGCAGCACCACCTTTCTGATAACAACTCAAAATATTTAAATAAAACTGCGGTTGCTAATTCGGCTCACAAGCGTGGCAACTATGGCAAATATACCCTTTATAAGGCAATCTTTAATGAAGCGCCTTTTATTATGCTATTATAAAGTAATAAATAAAAACAAATCGTACTACGCGATTACTCGAGTGGTCTCCGCCGGAATACAGTAGAGAAATAAAAAAGTACATGTGAAATCTCCCGACACATAAAAGCAGAGCAGCGGACTCTACCTTACTCCAAAATTCAATCAGGAATGAGAGTGGGGGGGGGGGGCCATAGCAGGGGGAATTATGTAGACTCTAATTATACATTTTACTTTACCTAATACGCGATGGGTGAAATATGACAGTTATTGTGACATAGTTCCATCTTTCTTTCTCTTCTTCATAAGCCGGTCACTGTCGTTTGACCGTGTCGTGTGTATTAAAAGGAGCAGATTGACAATCGCAGTAGCAGACGTCTCACACCTTTGGCATTGCTGCCCGTCGCCAGCCTGCGGGTCTGGTATTTTACGTCTAACGTCATAAAGTAATTAGACTTAGAGTGATAGTGTCATTCAAAATTCCGTTCAAAGTTGAAGCAACAACACAATGGGTGCGTTTGGCAGAAAAAAGCGCTAGCAAGCGCTTACAAGCGCTAAAATAGTTTTCGGCCAGGACACGATTGCTACTTCAGTAGCGCTGACACAATCCGCCATTTTGCTTATTTAATTTGTTTGTTTTGAAGTAGAGTTTAAAGTTGTTTTGTGCAAAATTAGTTTTAAGTAATATAATGACATGAGTAGACATATACATGTTATTAAAAATTCATGATTGGTAAGTTATTAATATGAATACTTTACAAACATATATTTAAATTAGGTTAGGTTCCCCGGTTAAAACTAACATCGTGTCCTGGAGGAAAATAGCTACTTACGATTTGACAGCGCTTACCGCTTACGATCGCCATTTTGCTTACAAGCGCTTGCTAGCGCTTTTTTCTGCCAAACGCACCCATTGAATGTGTGCATAAGCGGCCTGTAATTACGTTTGCCCGCACGCACACAAGCAAATGAGTAATGTATGCAAGTAAATGACGATTTCCCCAAAAAATGGGCAAAGTGTAATAGTAGACATAGTCGTAAAATTTATATTTAGGTTGCATTTAGAATTATTTATTAATAATTTACAGAGAGAAATATAAAATTACTTATATTTGTTAACTAATATTTTATTAAAATTATTTATATACTTAATATCACATGCTATTACAATATTCATAAATCTATTATGTCATTATATTATTCGGTTAGAAAAGATATATTTATATAAGTATATAGTATTATATATTTATATAAATATATGATATACTTTATTGAATAGGCGTTTTGTATTAAAACAAAATGAGATTCGGAAGGAGAAAAGCTATTCAAATAAAACACGAATAAATATTTAATTTAATATTTATTAAATAACTATATACCCAAGTACTTAAACTAAACGTCTTTTACTTAATAAATAATAACCCTGCATCTGGAACTATTTTCTAAATAACTGCCGCTTTGATGACGCTATCCGCGAAATATTATCTTTTTTGGATTCATATAAGAATCGAACTCTTACATAACGTTCTACAATAAGCCGCGCCAGATTTTTGTCGTGATGTTGCGAATTGATGTGCTCTTCTACAATAAGAAATAGAGAAAAACCAACGAGTTTGGCAATAATTTCGAGAGAGCTCTTTCTCTGAATTGTTTTCCTGTGCATTATGCTTCATATGATTTAGCAGATTATTTTCAGAAATACTAAAAATGGAGTAAACTTCATTAGAAATTTTCAGCAATACTACAAATGGAGTAAACTACATTAGAAACGTAAATTAGTTAGTTTTCGTTAGTTTTTTTTTTGCGATTAAATCTAATTTTTTCAATTCATTGAGCAGCACAGACCACCTAGCCTACGAGACATGTAAAGAAAGGCGACAAATTTCTGTACTTCATCTGCTCAACCAGAGTCTATACAGTTGAACACGAACGCTACCCTGTTTAGTAGTTACCAGACAACAGACCTGTGCACTGCGTCCTTAGTACTTCAATTTTTTAAAATTAGAACATGCCCACTTGCGCAGTAAAGTGGTGTGATAGTGATAGCAGGAAACGTAATTTCAAGAAGGATAAAGTCACGTTTCACCGATAAATGCATCGTTTAATAATCTTAAAATACTAAAACCGTGAGGGTTCAATGTGTTCTGGTCGTAGTTCTGAGACTGTCCTTGTCAAGCACGCAGTATTGTAGTTGAGTCTCTGTCTATCAATCAGAGGGGCTGCAGGCGGCACGTATAAGTAGAAATGCCCAAAAAAGTACTGATGCTAGTTTATCAACTATTTATTGTGTTAGTATTTTTTATGTAGACGAACAGTCATACTATTATATTTGTGTATATTAATCTATATGTAATTATAATTTGAATTCCAAATAACAGTTTTACAAACCCTAATTAATAAAACAATAAAGGTAATTTTTGTTACGTTAATTTTACCTAATTTAGATATTTTCACCTGACCGTCGCGGCCGAGGCCGAAACAAAGTCATGGTTTTCGAGATTATGTTTGTGTATTTCTTAGGCACATTCCCTCTTAACGGATTTATGGTAAGCGATTAGCATTGTAAAATACATGTATATATTTTAAAGAACTTTACTTGTATTAAACTGTGTATTTTACGCATCATTAATTTGTTTATAATTACGTTACGTTTTCATAGTCTCCCATATTTACGCGTACGATTTATGGATGTGACACATCTCTAAGTTACAATTCACGCGCCACCCGCACACCTTTCTTTCTTCTAACTTTGATAGACTAATTTAATTAGAAAATCGTAATGGTTTCATGACTCGTAGGCTGGGTGGTCTGTGTTGAGCAGCAACATTCGGACCAGACGAAAATGTAAAAACGAATACGTTTAAATTGGCAATAATATTCACGTTATTATCAACTTCACTTCATTAAAACAAAATAAATATTTTTGTGCTATTTTGTCTAAACTTTAACTGTTGTATTTACCATAATTTAACACACCACTGTTGGTTAGTGGCAAAACGTATCGTCTTTTTAGGAAATGGCGAAGGTATGTAAATCATTATTAGAATTTAAAAAAAATGTTCATAGGGAATTTATCCTAAAACACATACTATAAAAAAGATAAAAATAACTGCACATTAACAAAACAAAATAAAATCAACATATTTTTTTCTTGGCAGGTGGGAACCCTATAATAGTATTTGGCAATTAAAAATACCTACTCATGCGTGAATATTGTAGGTATTTTTATTTGTCAAATAAAAATACAACAATAATAGTCCCATATAGGCAGCATGTAATCATAATAATAAGAAAATATGGGGTAAAATATTTTACTATGCCTAGCAACATTTTCATTATATTGGCGTCTGTCAAATTTAAGATTTATTATTTTGTTTTGATGAATGTTTTTTTTATAAAAATATAAGATACTGGGCAGTAACTACCAGTGAAATGAGATTTTTAGATTTTTTCATGATTATGTGATGAGTTGTGACACCCTTTTAAAGCACAGTAAGTTGTTTTTTTGCAAAATGGCGCGAGCTCTTTACACGACTACGTGGATTCGAGTACTGACACGCTGAAAGTCGTACTTAGCCTTTAAATGCTAACTTGAAACGGCTTCACTTTGCGTGCGCTTGCTGCGGTTCTAAGCCTAATAATTCTATGTCTAACGTAAACAAAATGGTTATACCACCACCTATCGGAGGCCATAGATTTTTTTGACATTCCCGTAGGCGTCTCTTACAACACTAACAGGACGAAATGGGATGATGAATTGACTAAGACCACCACCATACGAAAAAAATACAGAGGTACACATTTTGTGGTATGGATTGTAAGATTAGTCCTGTACACAGAGGTGTACTCTGTGTACAAGACTAATCTCACAAAGTGCTCTGGCTTGTTTGCTTCGATCCGGATTAAGTATACATTTTTATCTATGTAAGATAAGCGAAATAGAATTTTATTTATTAATTTTATAGACTATATTTTTTCTTTTTCTCACAAAACCACTCGAATCTTATCGAAGAGAATCATTGTTTTATTTTTCATTTAATTTCTCATAGCTACTAAAAGCTTTACTGTTAATCTAGGTCTCATTGCTTTCATTATAGCGGCGACATTGCCATAGTAGTATGCTTGGCAAGTGGGTTGGCAACCGCAGTTTTTTATTCAGCTGTTGTAAAGAAGATGCTGCTGCCCATCTCCTGATTCGCTCAGTTTCCCTCTGTCTCCTCTTACGACAGCCACAGGGTGATATGAGAGAGTGGATTTTCTTACACCGCCACTACATGGTTAAACTAGATTAAAAATAAGTTATGATTTAATGCAATTTAATATTAAAAATTAGTTTTATTATGTAAACAGTTTATGCAAATGACTTACAACATATATCAATTTAAGGTCTAGAAGCTACAAAGAAAAAAAATGGTTTACAGGCAATGCGCAGTAATGAATAGAACTCGGAAAAGGCCGGCACGTAACGGAACTACATTGATTTACGTGTGACTATTCACTGCGTAATTGTACTATGAGTTAGAATGTCCTGACAATGAAATTGCTGAACTAAATTTTTCGTAAGAAAATGAAGGAAATGGAAGTGTTTTGCTGTACCGGATATTTTTTGTATTGTTATATATTTTTACAAATAACATACACATCACACACACCCACACATGTTTTGTCTCATATGTAGATAGATATATCTTCTATTAATGAGCAAAATACAGATGAATTGTCATCCCTCAAACTTATAAGGAATGAATCGTTACGCAGTAAAACGATTCTTCGGTTGTCGTTATTTATTATTCATTTCGTTACTGGTATTCTGTCAAACTTTATACTTTTATTTGTCATAAAGATGCAACGTTTTAAATGTGGTAAAGCTATGTTGCAGCTATATTAGTAGTATAGTGATAGCACGAATGGGTCGGCTCACCGGGGAAGGACCACGCTCTCACAGAATACCAGCAAAAAATAGCAGCTTAACGCTATTGTGTTTCTTATGGTAAGTGTAGAGAACCGGAGATCTGGAAAACAGGCATTCCATTTTAATCCTCACGGGTGACAATGCATTTTAATTCGTGACCGAGGATAGATGTAGATGTCTATGGTCCGCAGAAATCACTTACCATCAGGTGGACTGTGTGCTCGTTTGTCACCCTTATCATATAAAAAGGGAAAACTGAAACAGGATACGGTCAGCAGCATCATCCTCATAACAACTGAAAATAGTAAAAAAAAATGCGGTTTCCAACCCGTCTGGCAAGCGTAGTTTGGCGCTGAAAGGAAAAGGGGAGGTCTTCCGCCGGGCAAGGTGTTCTGCCCGGGGGAGCGGCCAACGCTCCGAGTGGTAGTTCGGAACTATTCTATATATACTGTTTTTATTTCGGCCAACTCATTGACTGCTTGGCATCTCCACGAGAAAGCAATATCTTCGCCTAGTCGACCACCAGTAGGCATAGAGTAGGCAGCGAGTTAACGAGTGCTGGTCGGATGCCGCTGATACGAGGTCGTATGTAAGCAACAAAAGGTTTTTTAACTGTTACCTTGCTTGGTTATACATATACTGTACCTGTGTTTGTCCTGAACGGATGGAAATGGTTGGACCGGTTATGATGTAATTTAAATGTAAATATTATAGTTATTTCATTCTCTTGAGGTTGAGGTTGAAAATTGACAATCGGACCCGGTAAGTGGCGCTGTTGTCGAGATCCAGAAATAACCCGTGCAAAGACGGGGCGGTTAGCTAGTTGAATATGTATTCACTGACAGTATAGGTAGAAGAATCCTTATTTGTATTCGAAAATACAATGTTCCAGTGCTATAATATTGGTCGTAAAGCGGAATCGTGTTAAACAAACGAATAAAAAGATTTACGGAAACACGCGCACTTTAGTTCGAATATCGAATATGAAATTCATTTCATATTCATAAAAATCATAGTTCAATAATGTTTCAGGATTGTTGCGCGAGTATTGTAAAGTGATTGTTATAAACACAATTGTTTCTTGTTTAACTCAAAAGATTATAGAGGGATTATTTAAGATATTTAGACGTTTATAGAAGAACGGTGACAAACGAGCACACAGTCCAGCTGATGGTTAGTGGATGGTGTGGTCTATAGACAGCTGCATGTATCTTCGATTAAGATTAAAAATGCTGATGCGTATTTACGCCTCAGGACTAAGATGCAAAAAGGGTCTACGGTTCGCGACACGCACCATGTGAAACACAGCAGTAGTAAGCTGATATTTTATGCTGGTATTCTGTGAGAGTGTGGTCCTGTCCCAGGCAGGTTAACCCATTCGTGCTACAACCATCAAAGATTTAAAATAATATAACTGCAGGGTGGCACTATAATGTCATCATCAAAGAATTTATAGTCTGAAAGCCCTTTTTACTGGTAATGTGCTATAAGATAAGATCTGAGTACTAGGGGGTTTCGGATTGAAGACTCATGTACTGCTGAGTCAACGAGCACTCAGTCAACTTACGTAAAATGTCTAAAGAATTCCACACCCAAAGGCGTAAATAATGTAGATAGTTCTTAAAAAATAATTTGCATTCTGAAGTCTGGGCGTTACTTCTTTTATATCATCTATATCTGTCTTCGATTAAATAAAAATTCGATTTAATTAAATGATGCGTAGTCAGCTCTGAGGACTAAGCCATAAGCAGTGCCTCGTTTCCAGTAAAAAGGGTCTGCGGTTCTCTACACGCACCATATGAAACACAGCAGCAGTAAGCTGATATTTTATGCTGGTATTCTGTGAGAGCGTGTTCCTTCTACAACAATTTATAACTACAGTATGGCTCTACCACGGTAAAATATGATTTTTTACAAATCAATGCTACGGTGAAGCGGGTCCCGGTTGGAAAAATTATTTGTTTGACCTTCAAAAACTTGTTCCAAGTCTAGATGTATGACTATGAGCATGTAAGAAATTATTATTACGTCATATTTTTATTTTACTTACCTACTATTCGGAAGAGAGTAACATAACCCACATAATATGCTAAATGTTAGTGAAAAGGACGTAGTGACGTCATCAATCGAGTTAAACTGCAAAGGGACGTGTGTAGACAGCTGATATAATGCAACTAATAATGCATGGTTCCACTTCTAGAGACTTTCAGTCTTCATTTTATCGCTGACTTAAGAATTTTTAACACAGTAAAAATATTTGGTTTTAATGGTTAGTGACAGAATTATGAAAACACTCCCACAGACGTTTCTTTTTTTCATAACTGATTAAAATGTTTAAAGCAGTTCAAAATATAAAATGAAACTAATTTTACGGATTTTATAATTTTTTTTAAATTCCTGGCGTTTCGGGTGCTTTACAGAACACATGGTCACGGGGGACTGAGTTCGACGTCCCAATGTCATAGTTAGCCCGGCTACCTTATACGTTATAAAATATTAAGTTTTGTTCCGATCGATGCAGAATGAGCTTATTGTAGCTTGAAGTCTTGCAGTACTTAGTATGCTTGAGTTTGGATTTAATTTTATTAAAATAGGATGCCAAGCAGATTGCAACACCCATCCTTCTCCATCTTCTTGAAATTAGGATGTTTATCAATTTCAATAGCCCTCGTGAATCATCATTAGTAAGAATCGGTGTTCTTTCGCGATGATTTGTGGTCTATCAAATCTAACTTATAATGACTCAAACTTATCCAAATTGGGTATTTTTCAAACTTTTAAAAATTCACAACTGCGAAAATATTAACTTTGTCTTAAAAACTCATAGGACCTTTTTTATTCGTACCTCATCAAAGAATATAAAATTTGTTCCGTTTGTAAATAACAATTACTTCAATTGAAAAAAAAATGCATTTATATCATCAGTAGAGATTGAAGAGAATCGCATAAAAAATTGAGGTGGAATATTTTTCGATACTCATTCGTCGAATCCTCTTATACTAATGTAAACAGGCCGAAATTTACGTATGATTAATTTTGTCGCGTTTTTATTAAGTCATCTTCTTGTTTGTGTGTCAGCCCGTCTGTTTATCGTTCCGGGTGGAACTTAGTAATTGATTTTAAACTATCTTCCCGATGAGCTGAAAACTTAATAGTTTAAATACGAGAATAGCTAAAATTCGATAAAAAAATAATGTTTATTTGATCGTATTTTATGAGCTGGTAAACCGTTCATCAGATTGCGCTAAATACTTTGTCAATAAATCGCTTGCACATACACAGCACAGTTAAATTACAATATATGGCGCTCGTATCGTACCGACAAATTTAGTTGTAAGTCATCATTATCATTCTTAATAAACAATATAACTTCTCCAAATTTAAAATGTTATTTTCACAATTATTTCTTCCGCGGCAGCAATGTGGCGGTATCAGCTAGTATTATAAAAAACGTGTCTATGCATTAAAGAAATACTTGATCACATTTTGTATAATTGACTTTAAAGACAAATGGACTGTCAGTACACCTGATGGTGATGGTAAGTGGCTACTGCCATACTGTTGCCCTTGGACACCTACAATGAACTTCAAACAAAGAAGACTATAGATGTGCTGTCACCACTAAGGGGTAGGATGCATTGCCTCTCAACTTGTGATTATATTAGCTCTCTATACCCTTCAGACCGCAACATAATGCAAGTACCATTTCGTGGTATAATTATATATATATATATATATAATTATACCACGAAATGGTACGTGCATTATGTGTATATATAGGCTTGAGTATACATATTTCTGTATAAAAATTTCTTGGATAATCAATTATAAAGATTTTTTCTTTTCTAAAAACCGTTACCCCCACACTAGGATTATCTCCTGTATCGTGGAGGCAGTTTACAAGCATAAATACCACAAAAACAAACATCCAGACTCGGAACAACTATTTGTACGCCATACAAATACTTTTTCCGTCCGGGATTCGAATTTTCGATTTTATTAATTATTTGTGTTTAAAATTTCATCCCATATTTTGCAACTCTTAAAGGTGCAATTTTTTCTTCAAATTTATATGAGACCACCCCTAAAGTATACCAGATTTAATTAATCCATAAAAATCCGTAAAAACTGGTTTTAATGATTTTATCGCGTATATTAACTTTTTATATTCCCGACGTTTCGAGCACTTTACAGCACCTGGTTGCTACCATCATGTGCTACCATCTTGCTGGTTATATAAATTTTCTGGGATAATTAAAAAAAAGTTAAATCCCAAAAAATAAATAATTTTCATCTGTGGGTAAACATGGTTAACTATGACATCGGGGCGTCGAACACCTCAGTCCGTGGGGGGACTGAGGTGTTCGACGCCCCCCGGGACCATGGGTGCTGTAAAATGCTTGAAACGTCGGGAACGCTGGAATCCGATACGTGGCGATGCAGCAGCTGCTATTAACAAATTTTATATTTATGGACCCAAAATAACCATATTTACATGTAATTTTTCTGTCACTAAGCCTACGTAGGCTTAGTGCCAGAAAAAAGAAAATCACACAGTCTGGACCCAATCAATAGCTTTGAGGTCGAGTTAATAACAAATTTCATATTTACCTAGTAAATTATTTATGGAAAGAATGCGTATTAAAACCCGTAAAATTGGGCGTAAAAGCGGATTTAATTCAGAGCGGATCATTTTTTATTTATTTATTCCCGCCGGAGTGAAATTCACTTTGAGGGCTTACTAGTTTTTCATATTTCGAAATGTATTTTATTCTGCGTTTAATTGATTATAATAATAACATAGCAATGTTTCCTTTTCATAACATTCAGTTGCCAGGAGTTTTATTAATATTCCAAGTTCTGTGAAAGTGAAAGTTTCGACTTACTTATTAACTTTGGACAGACCAGCGTTAGAGGTGTTATGATGTATGAGGCAAGCGAGCACACCGGGTGTGGCCTATATATCGACTTTTTGTTACAAGTGTGAATTATTGACGATGTCTATGGTATTGTATTCGTAAACAAATATGTAGCTAGAGAAAAGTTCAATTCTATCATCGTCGTCTATCGTTACAGCCTATGCAACGTGGTGGAGCCATGCCGGAACTATATTATGGATGTAACACGAGTGGGTCGGCTCCACCGGGGAAGGACCACGCTCTCACAGAATACCAGCGGAAAATTGCAGGTCAATATTTCTGTGTATCGTGTGGTGAGTAAAGGGAACCGGAGATCCTTTTTGCTGGATACGAGGCATTCCATCTAAGTCCTCAGGGGTTGACAACGTTTATTTCTATGAGCCACAGTATCCACATAATACGTGGGGTAATATTCTAGGTGAGGGATTTTGCCATAGTTGCCACGCTTGACAGGCGGGTTGGTAACCGCAGTTTATTTTAATTTTAATTTGCTGTCAGGAAGATGCTGCAATCCATCTCCTGTTTTAGTTTCCCTATATCACCTCTTACGACACCCACGGGTCTTATGTGGCAATCTATGGTGGACAGACTGGCTGTGGGGTTGGATGAATGGAATAATGAGATCGCTAACATGTTGCTTCTAAATGTTTACATACTTAATTGTATAAAATATTATATTTTAAAATAATATTTTAAAAAGTCCCGCTGGTTTTCTTGCTGGTTCTTTCCAGGACAGTTGTTTCTCTCAAATCAGTAACAAAGCTTAGTATGCCTTTCAATAATTAATCTTGTAATGTATATTGAATTAAAATTATTTTAATTCCTTCCACAGTTTGCTTCATGGGGGCTATATTTGCCATCGTTGCGCAGATTTTTTTTATTATATGTTGAGGATTTGCCTTTACGTCACGCTTGATATTAGTATATACATATTATATATTTAATACATTTACCAAGATAGATTAAAGGATCAGTAAACTGATGTGGTTGTTTTGGCCTCGACATTTAGCTTGAAGATCCTACAACTAAGAAAAGGGCGACGCCCTGCTAGATAGTGTGACCAGGGGGTTCAGACATGTAAGAAATTAATGGATGCAAGTGGTTTAAGATCCGCGCATTTTACCATTTTATGAGAAACCATGTTCAGCAGTGGAAATGTGAAGGGCTGTTATGGACATATGAATTGATGATTGAACATTTACCTACTCATCTACACCGGTATCATTCTGTAAGTATATACGTGAGTTCGTTGAATAATCGCGCTTTGATTTAAAAGCTGTCTAATGGAAAATATTACGGATTTTATAAAACATAATAAAAGACAAAAGCAGATAATTATTAAAAGATATTTAAGATTATTAAGATATTTTATTTTATTTTATAGAATAGGGGGCAAACGAGCATACGGTTCATCTGATGTTAATTGACTACCGCAGCCCATGACCCACCGCAACACCAGGGAAATTGCAGGTGCGTAGCCGTCCCTTTAGAAAGGAGTAAGCTCTTTTCTTGAAGGTCCTCAGGTCGTATCGGTCCGGAAAAATCGCCGGTGGTAAACTATTCCACAAAGAGGTCGTACACGGAAGAAAACTCCTAGTGAAACTTACAGTGGTGGACCGCCAAGCATCCAGATGGTGTGGATGGTATCGGAAGGTTTTCCACGTAGTGCGTTCATGAAATTTGGCGGCTGGGATTAATCCGAACAATTCCTCAGAGCACTTCTCGTGATAGATGCGATAAAATACGCGAAGAGATGCAATATCTCTTCGCAGCGCCAGTGAATCGAGCCGATCGGAAAGCACTCGGTCGTCGACGATTCGAGCCGCTCTGCGCTGGATGCGGTCAAGTAGAATGAGCTGGTACTGGGGAGCCCCAGCCCAGAGATGGGAACAGTATTCTTTGTGCGGCCGAACCTGCGCCTTGTAAAGTTGCAGGTGGTGTGCCAGCATGAACTACTGTCCCGCTCTACTGAGCACGCCAAGCTTTTTAGAGGCCAATTTGGCCTTCTCTTTCAAATGACCACGAAACTGCACGTCACTCGATATGTCGACGCCAAGGATTCCGATACTGGCTGAGACAACAAGAGAAGTGCCTTGAAATTGAGGAGATACGACAAAGGGGTTCTTTTTAGCGGTTAACGCGTAAGCTTGTGTCGCCCCCAATCATACAACATCAAACATATATTATTTTACTGTTACGGAATAATTTTGAATGCTTAAAAACTGGTAGCACTTTATTTAGATGCCAATGGAACTAAGTCCGTTTAGGGTCCTGAGTTTGAATTACAGCTTGAGTTCATGTCATGTCATGTTACATACTTGCTCAATTTAATTTTTAACTATCTTCTTCTTATTATCAGCCCATTAAAATCCCTCAAATTCTAGATACTGAATGCAATTTACCATAGAGTAAGGCCGACTTCATGGAGAAAGAGGGACTCTTTATGAAGAAGGAGTTCATTCTGCTGCTGGCCCCCAAATTTTCCTACCTTCAGCTCACCGATTTCTTTTGTGCCTAGTATTTCGTTGAAATTTCCCATTTACACCTTATAGTGGGTTTTGGAGAAATACATGGCTCTAGAGATATCCTCATACATTCCCTCCACCTCTTCATCGAGATGTGCCGATGTTGATGCATAAACCTGTATGACTTTCAGTGAATACCGTTTGGTGATTCTGAGTATCAGGTACGCAACCCTCGTCGACGCACTCCCAATCTTTAACCCATTGTTTACGAGAGACTTTTGGAGGATAAGTCCGACATATCCTTGAGACAGATGGTCGTCCTCCCGGTGATGGTGGGTCCTCCAGGTGATGAAAGTTGCCGGAATCTAGGATTGTCGCAATTTATCTACCTAGCGGGGCCGTCGCGGACTGGGGGCCGGCCTTTGTTTGTGTCATGGGGGGATGTTTATGTTGGCAACCACAGGTTTTTATTATATACATATATACCTGAGCTACCTCGTCATTGATAGTGATTTCTTATATCTACACGAATATTAAATATTCAAGAAAACCAATTTTACGGATCTAACGCGTTGCCTTTTTAAATTTTTTTTCGATGTTTCCTTAATTGCCGTAAATTACACAGTACGCAAGCAAATTGATTTGATCTAAGTAAGACCGTGTTTTTTTTGGAGGTATGCTTGGGCTGTTCACTGCTTAATACTTTCTTGGCAGGTGGGAACCCTATAATAGTATTTGGCAATTAAAAATACCTACTCATGCGTGAATATTGTACGTATTTTTATTTGTCAAATAAAAATCACAACAATAATAGTCCCATATTGGCAGTATGTAATCATAATAATAAGAAAATATGGGGTAAAATATTTTACTATGCCTAGCAATCATTTTCATTACCTATTGGCGTCTGTCAGAATTTAAGATTTATTATTTTGTTTTGATGATTGTATGTTCTTCTTTATAAAAATATAAGATACTGGGCAGTAATTACCAGTGAAATGAGATTTTTAGACTTTTTTCATGATTATGTTAGATGAGTTGTGACACCCTTTTAAAGCACAGTAAGTTGTTTTTTGCAAAAATGGCGCGAGTTTTTTCTTTCTCTTTCGAGTACTGACCCTTATTTTCGCTGAAAGTCGTACCTTAGCCTTAAAAGGCTAACTTGAAACGGCTTCACTTTGCGTGCGCCTGCTGCGGTTCTAAGCCTAATAATTCTATGTCTAACGTAAACAAAATGGTTATACCACCACATATCGGAGGCCGTAGATTTTTTTGACATTCCCGTAGGCGTCTTCTTACGACATTAACAGGACGAAATGGGGTGATGAATTGACTAAGACCACCACCATACGAAAAAAGTACAGAAGTACAGATTTTGTGGTATGGATTGTGAGATTAGTCCTGTACACAGAGGTGTACTCTGTGTACAAGACTAATCTCACAAAGTGCTCTGGCTTGTTTGCTTCGATCCGGATTAAGTATACATTTTTATCTATGTAAGATAAGCAAAATAGAATTTTATAGACTATATTTTTGTCTTTTTCTCACAAAACCACTCGAGCAAATAGCGGTAGTAATATGGAAAATTAATCATGAAATCTTATCGAAGAGAATCGTTGTTTTATTTTTAATTTAATTTCTCATAGCTACTAAAAGCTTTACTGTTAATCTAGGTCTCATTGATTTCATTATAGCGGCGACATTGCCATAGTAGCATGCTTGGCAAGTGGGTTGGCAACCGCAGTTTTTTATTCAGCTGTTGTAAAGAAGATGCTACTGCCCATCTCCTGATTCGCTCAGTTTCCCTCTGTCTCCTCTTACGACAGCCACAGGGTGATATGAGAGAGTAGATTTTCTTACACCGCCACTACATGGTTAAACTAGATTAAAAATAAGTTATGATTTAATTCAAATTAATATTAAAAATTAGTTTTATTATACTAAACAGTTTATGCAAATGACTTACAACATATATCAATTTAAGGTCTAGAAGCTACAAAGAAAAAAAATGGTTTACAGGCAATGCGCAGTAATGAATAGAACTCGGAAAAGGCCGGCACGTAACGGAACTACATTGATTTACGTGTGACTATTCACTGCGTAATTGTACTATGAGTTAGAATGTCCTGACAATGAAATTGCTGAACTAAATTTTTCGTAAGAAAATGAAGGAAATGGAAGTGTTTTGCTGTACCAGATATTTTTTGTATTGTTATATATTTTTTACAAATAACATACACATCACACACACACACACACACACATGTTTTGTCTCATATATAGATAGATATATCTTCTATTAATGAGCAAAATACAGATGAATTGTCATCCCTCAAACTTATAAGGAATGAATCGTTACGCAGTAAAACGATTCTTCGGTTGTCGTTATTTATTATCCGAAGCATTTCGTTACTGGTATTCTGTCAAACTTTATACTTGTATTTGTCAATAGTGCAACGTTTTAAACGTGGTAAAGCCATGTTGCAGCTATATTAGTAGTATAGCACGAATGGGTCGGCTCGCCGGGGAAGGACCACGCTCTCACAGAGTACCAGCAAAAAATAGCAGCTTAACGCTGTTGTGTTTCTTATGGTAAGTGTAGAGAACCGGAGACCCTTTTCCTGGGAAACAGGCGTTCCATTTTAATCCTCACGGGTGACAATGCATTTTAATTCGTGACCGAGGATAGATGTAGATGTCTATGGTCCGCAGCAATCACTTACCATCAGGTGGACTGTGTGCTCGTTTGTCACCCTTATCATATAAAAAGGGAAAACTGAAACAGGATACGGTCAGCAGCATCATCCTCATAACAACTGAAAATAGTAAAAAAAAATGCGGTTTCCAACCCGTCTGGCAAGCGTAGTTTGGCGCTGAAAGGAAAAGGGGAGATCTCCCGCCGGGCAAGGTGTTCTGCCCGGGGAGCGGCCAACGCTCCGAGTGGTAGTTCGGAACTATTCTATATATACTGTTTTTATTTCGGCCAACTCATTGACTGCTTGGCATCTCCACGAGAAAGCAATATCTTCGCCTAGTCGACCACCAGTAGGCATAGAGTAGGCAGCGAGTTAACCAGTGCTGGTCGGATGCCGCTGATAAGAGGTCGTATGTAAGCAACAAAAGGTTTTTTAACTGTTACCTTGCTTGGTTATACATATACTGTACCTGTGTTTGTCCTGAACGGATGGAAATGGTTGGACCGGTTATGATGTAATTTAAATGTAAATATTATAGTTATTTCATTCTCTTGAGGTTGAGGTTGAAAATTGACAATCGGACCCGGTAAGTGGCGCTGTTGTCGAGATCCAGAAATAACCCGTGCAAAGACGGGGCGGTTAGCTAGTTGAATATGTATTCACTGACAGTATAGGTAGAAGAATCCTTATTTGTATTTGAAAATACAATGTTCCAGTGCTATAATATTGGTCGTAAAGCGGAATCGTGTTAAACAAACGAATAAAAAAGATTTACGGAAACACGCGCACTTTAGTTCGAATATCGAATATGAAATTCATTTCATATTCATAAAAATCATAGTTCAATAATGTTTCAGGATTGTTGCGCGAGTATTGTAAAGTGATTGTTATAAACACAATTGTTTCTTGTTTAACTCAAAAGATTATAGAGGGATTATTTAAGATATTTAGACTTTTATAGAAGAACGGTGACAAACGAGCACACAGTCCAGCTGATGGTTAGTGGATGGTGTGGTCTATAGACAGCTGCATGTATCTTCGATTAAGATTAAAAATGCTGATGCGTATTTACGCCTCAGGACTAAGATGCAATGCCTCATTTCCAGTAAAAAGGGTCTACGGTTCGCGACACGCACCATGTAAAACACAGCAGTAGTAAGCTGATATTTTATGCTGGTATTCTGTGAGAGTGTGGTCCTGTCCCAGGCAGGTTAACCCATTCGTGCTACAACCATCAAAGATTTAAAATAATATAACTGCAGGGTGGCACTATAATGTCATCATCAAAGAATTTATAGTCTGAAAGCCCTTTTTTACTGGTAATGTGCTATAAGATAAGATCTGAGTACTAGGGGGTTTCGGATTGAAGACTCATGTACTGCTGAGTCAACGAGCACTCAGTCAACTTACGTAAAATGTCTAAAGAATTCCACACCCAAAGGCGTAAATAATGTAGATAGTTCTTAAAAAATAATTTGCATTCTGAAGTCTGGGCGTTACTTCTTTTATATCATCTATACCTGTCTTCGATAAAAATTCGATTTAATTAAATGATGCGTAGTCAGCTCTGAGGACTAAGCCATAAGCAGTGCCTCGTTTCCAGTAAAGGGTCTGCGGTTCTCTACACGCACCATATGAAACACAGCAGCAGTAAGCTGATATTTTATGCTGGTATTCTGTGAGAGCGTGTTCCTTCCCCGGTAGATTTCGATGCTATGAGGGTTCCATTCCTTTACAACAATTTATAACTACAGTATGGCTCTACCACGGTAAAATATGATTTTTTACAAATCAATGGTACGGCGAAGCGGGTCCCGGTTGGAACAATTATTTGTTTGACCTTCAAAAACTTGTTCCAAGTCTAGATGTATGACTATTAGCATGTAAGAAATTATTATTACGTCATATTTTTATTTTAGTTACCTACTATTCGGAAGAGAGTAACCTAACCCACATAATACGAGTATGCTAAATGTTAGTGAAAAGGACGTAGTGACGTCATCAATCGAGTTAAACTGCAAAGGGACGTGTGTAGACAGCTGATATAATGCAACTAATAATGCATGGTTCCACTTCTAGAGACTTTCAGTCTTCATTTTATCGCTGACTTAAGAATTTTTAACACAGTAAAAATATTTGGTTTTAATGGTTAGTGACAGAATTATGAAAACACTCCCACAGACGTTTCTTTTTTTCATAACTGATTAAAATGTTTAAAGCAGTTCAAAATATAAAATGAAACTAATTTTACGGATTTTATCATTTTTTTTAAATTCCCGCCGTTTCGGGTGCTTTACAGAACCCATGGTCACGGGGGACTGAGTTCGACGTCCCGATGTCATAGTTAGCCCGGCTACCTTATACGTTATAAAATATTAAGTTTTGTTCCGATCGACGCAGAATGAGCTTATTGTAGCTTGAAGTCTTGCAGTACTTAGTATGCTTGAGTTTGGATTTAATTTTATTAAAATAGGATGCCAAGCAGATTGCAACACCCATCCATCTTCTTGAAATTAGGATGTTTATCAATTTCAATAGCCCCCGCGAATCATCATTAGTAAGAATCGGTGTTCTTTCGCGATGATTTGTGGTCTATCAAATCTAACTTATAATGAGTCAAACTTATCCAAATTGGGTATTTTTCAAACTTTTAAAAATTCACAACTCCGAAAATATTAACTTTGTCTTAAAAACTCATAGGACCTTTTTTATTCGTACTTCATCAAAGAATATAAAATTTGTTCTGTTTGTAAATAACAATTCCTTCAATTGAAAAAAAAAATGCATTTATATCATCAGTAGAGATTGAAGAGAATCGCATAAAAATTGAGGTGGAATATTTTTCGATACTCATTCGTCGATTCCACCTGTATGTAAACAAGCCTAAATTTACGTATGATTAATTTTGCCTCATTTTTATTAAGTCATCTTCTTGTTTGTGTGTCAGCCCGTCTGTTTATCGTTCCGGATGGAACTTAGTAATTGATTTTAAACTATCTTCCCGATGAGCTGAAAACTTAATAGTTTAAATACGAGAATAGCTAAAATTCGATAAAAAAATAATGTTTATTTGATCGTATTTTATGAGCTGGTAAACCGTTCATCAGATTGCGCTAAATACTTTGTCAATAAATCGCTTGCACATACACAGCACAGTTAAATTACAATATATGGCGCTCGTATCGTACCGACAAATTTAGTTGTAAGTCATCATTATCATTCTTAATAAACAATATAACTTCTCCAAATTTAAAATGTTATTTTCACAATTATTTCTTCCGCGGCAGCAATGTGGCGGTACCAGCTAGTATTATAAAAAACGTGTCTATTTAAAGAAATACTTGACACTTGAATTGACTTTAAAGACAAATGGCGACCACTAGATCGAAATAACCGATTACTGTAATAAATATTTAGTAGGTATATATAACCGACGGAAAAGAAGCAGAAGGCAGAACCACAGTAGGTTCTGCCTTCTATATGAGATTATATGAGATTAAATGTCCAGGAAGGAAATAATATTCACTTATCGTGTAGTAGCAGCTTAAGAGAATCCGCTACCCCATATGATTTCGCTCACGGGAGCATCGTAAGAGGCGACAGAGGAAAATGAGATAGGAAAAGGGCAGCAGATATATCCCAATAAATACTCAAAAACCTCATATGATGTGGTGAGTGTCATAGTAGGCGACAGAGATGGACAATAGCATCACCCTGCGTTGAATCTATGGTAAATATTCCCCCGCCCCCCATTCCATAACATATCCAACAGTGGGCTTTTGATGTGCTTTAATGAATGAATGAATGAAACCATGTCGTGACAGTAGTGAAAAAAATGAATATTAACCCATATGAATATCCATATTTAAAAGTTGTGACATGTTATAAGCGTCAGATGTGAATCAATTTTTCATTACGATCTCTCTTCAGTTGGTAAAGCGAAATAGATTGCATTATATGAAATTGTTCATAAATGTTAAACTATTGATAAATGTAAATTGAACTTTGTTGACCATGTGAATTTAGATTACGCAATGATGAAACAGTAGAATATACGTAAGAACTACCACGTAAGGGTACTTTATCCTCATTTATTTTACTGTTCCAAAAATCCTAAAATTTATTTATCATCATGTTCATCATTACAGACCATCACAACTCTACTGCTAAACAAAGGTCTCCCCAAAGTCATAAAACATGGTTCTAAGACAGCTGCAACAGTCATCATCAATTCCACTCTAGTGGGGACCCACCTTCAGCACGCTTACCGGTACGAGGCTGCCACTAGAGAACAAGTTAAATAAAACTGTAGTGATAACACTACCAATCCACCTGATGGTAAATGGCTAATAAATAAAATTCATGGACACCAATGCTAAAGCAAATGCACCAAAATTAAAACAAAGGTCACATTTAAAGCGATTAGGCTTTTTTATAGAATAAGGTGACAAACGAGCACACGTCCACCAGATGGTAAGTGGATGCTGTGGCCCATATACATCTACATTTATTCTCAATTAAGAATCAAAACGCAGAAGCGTTGTCAAACCTGAGGACTAAGATGGAATGCCACGTTTCCAGTAATAAAGTGTCTCCGGATCTACACTCACCATACGAAACACAGCAGTATTAATAAACTGCTATTTTACGGTAGTATTCTGTGAGTGCGTGGTCCTTCCCCGGTCGAGCCGACCCATTCCTGCTACAACCATAATATAGCTGCAGCATGGCTCTAAGCTGGAATACCTCACAGCTTGTAGTTATACCGGCTCTTAATATCCTTCAAACCAAAACACAGCAGAACAAACACTACTATTTGGCAGCTTAATCAGGTAAGACCGTGGAACCTACCCAGATGGATCTAGATCCAGATCCAGGGTCAGATCCATCTGGGTAGGAGATCCATCAGGTTCATCTAGTCAAACAGGAAGTCCTACCAACCAGTATGATAATGCATCTGTATTTTCATCCTTAATTAGATGTAGGCTTCAATAGGCCACAGCTAAATCAGATGGTTAGCGCCCGTTGTAAATTTCACAGTACGCGAGCAACCCGGGCTAGATCCGCGTCGGCACTGATGAAATTGTTAATTGCAATTTTAAGTGCTGATTTATCACGTGCTCAGCGGTAAAGAAAACATCGTGATGAAACTTGCATGTCGAAGAAATAAGAAAAAAAATATTTCGAAGACATGTGAAATTCGCCAACACGCATTGGGACAGTGCAGTGGACACTTCTTTGCCCTGAAACCCTCTCAGAAGTGAGAAGAGGCCTGTGCCTAGCAGCGGGACGTACGAGTATAGAGCCTGTAATTTTTTTTACTGGCATTGAAACTTTTCTTTATCCGCTTTATCTAGCGCTATACCTCCACTCGGCGCTACCCTACATACAAAGCGACTTCAGGCTAGACGTGTTGAATTTGAATACGGAAATCAACGAACCGAAGAATTTAGAATTTGGATTGACAGTATGCAGTGGTAATCTCTCATAAAGTGTCCACCGTATGGGTTTAACGTGGTTTCGTTACATGTAACTTCAGGAAGTTATTGCAACTTTTATATAACTTTTATATATCTTCTTCATTCCCGTTGAAGGAAGAATATGTCATGTTTATCTGCCACGTTTAGCAAGTTATCAGACGATCGTAGTGCCAGATGGTGTCTTAAATGATGAAACAAATTAAATACGTATCAAAATTTAAAATGTTTGTGCATATTTAATTTGTTTCATCTTTTATATCTTATTTTTGTTTTTATGTGTGTTATGTGTACTTTTTATATATTTATACGTATTTAATTTGTTTTATCCTTTATATTTTATTTTTTCTTCTTTTATATTTGTTCATATTTTATACGTGGTAGAGCCACGCTTTAGCTATGTTATGGTAATAAATTATGTGTGTTTTGGGTGAGTGGTAGAGAACCGGAGAGCCTTTTTCCTGGAAACGAGGCATTCCATCTTAGTCTTCACGGGTGACAACGCATCTGCATTTTGATTTGTAATCGAGAATAGATGTAAATGTCTATGGGCCGCAGCAACCACTTATATTCGTACAATCAGGTGAAGTGTGTGCTCGTTTGTCACTCTATCCTATAGAAAAAAAACTTCATAGGGAAACCCATCATGATTTCCACCAAACTTACACAGTCATATTGTTAACCCGAACGAACAACTTGTTTTTTTTTATGAACAAATTAAAACAGAAATTATACCCAGGATTCCCGACCTAACAGTCTGCTCTCCTAACGGCAGACATCTTAGAAATATATTTATGAAAATTAGGTTTATTACGCGAATATACTTTGAAATTAATTGTACAAGAAGCTAAAATGTTATCTTCCATAAAAACGAGTATTGCTGAGTTAAGAAAAACGAAGGACGACGCGAAAGTGCCCTATTCTATTGCCCACTTTAGAATCTCTTTCATTTGTAGCGAAAAGAACTACTCGAAGCGAATGCATTGTGTTGGAATGAAGCAAAGGAAATTGCCCGCAGAAGTAAGATTAGGGTGTAGAAAATAGAAATACTTAGGCCCGGTTTCACCAAAACTTTAACAATACGAGAATAGCTCTACTAGAATAATTGCATTGAAGGGAAACTTTATTTTTGGCGATAATAATTCTATTCGGTGGGGTACATAAAATTTCATCAACACGTCGATGATAAATTAGGTTAATTTATCATCGACGTGTTGATGAAATTTTATGTTTAATATAAAATTTAATCAATAATATTATCCTATACTATTAAACGAGCAATTCTTATATATATATCGGGATCTCGGAAACGGCTCCAACGATTTTCATAAAATTTAGTGTCCAGGGAGTTTCGGGGATAATAAATCGATCTAGCTAGGATTAATTTTTAGAAAATGTCTTTTTGTCCGTGTTTTTAGGCAATGAAAAACTGCTACAATATCGTTAGAATAAGACGGTAAATTTTGACGGATTGTTAGTGATTATAAATAGCTTAAGGACGGGTTTACAAAATGGATAGGTATAGAATCGCACTACTACATTGACAAAAGTCACACACACACTAGTGTACGCACGGTTGGCTGTGGGAATCGTAGTCAAATGAAATTATTTTGATAATTTGAAAGATTGAATTTGTTTTTCATTTCTTATACCTACCTCAGAAATATACTTCGATACGAAATATGAATACCTGCTCCAAAGACTGCTTGGCACTGGAAGCCCTCTACTGGTAGTGAGATGTTAGCTCTGGACTTTGAACTGGTTTTGTCAGTTATAATAAGACCTTACCTACCTGCGGACTTGATGGAGTGACCTGAAGGTGTAATTTGGTGATTACAACAGGAACTCCTAGACTAGTGGAACTAGGTGTGCCGAGTTTGGGTTCGTTTTGTTGGTTATGATGAGACCTTACCACCGGACTTGATGGAGTGACCTGAAGGTGTAATTCGGTGATTACAAGTGGAACTCCTAGACTAGTAGAACTAGGTGTGCCGAGTTTGGGTTCGTTTTGTTAGTTATGATGAGACCTTACCACCAGACTTGATGGAGTGACCTGAAGTGGTAATTCAGTAACTACTGCTGGAATTTCTGACCGAGTATAACTAGGTGTGCTGAATTTGGGCTCCGTTTTGTTAGTTATGACGAGTCCATACCTCCGGACTTGAGTGACCTGAAGGTGTAAATCGGTGATTGCAACTGGAACTCCTAGACAGGTAGAACTAGGTGTGCCGAGTTTGGGCTCGTTTTGTTAGTTATGATGAGACCTTACCAGCTGACTTGATGGAGTGACCTGAAGGGGTAATTCAGTAACTACTGCTGGAATTTCTGAACGAGTAGAACTAGGTGTGCCGAATTTGGGCTCCGTTTTGTTAGTTGTGACGAGTCCATACTTCCGGACATGATGGAGTGACCTGAAGGTGTAAATCGGTGATTGCAACTGGAACTCCTAGACTGGTAGAACTAGGTGTGCCGAGTTTGGGTTCGTTTTGTAGGTTATGATGAGACCTTACCACTGGACTTGATGGAGTGACCTGAAGGTGTAGTTCGGTGATTACAAGTGGAACTCCTAGACTTGTAGGACTAGGTGTGCCGAGTTTGGGTTCGTTTTGTTAGTTATGATGAGACCTTACCACCAGACTTGATGGAGTGACCTGAAGGGGTAATTCAGTAACTACTGCTGGAATTTCTGATCCAGTAGAACTAGGTGTGCCGAATTTCACTCCATCAAGTCCGGTGGTAAGGTCTTATCGTAACTAACAAAATGAAACCAAACTCGTCACACCTAGTTCTACTAGTCTAGGAGTTCCATTTGTAACCACCTGATTACACCTTCAGGTCACTCAATCAAGTCCGGTGGTAAGGTCTCATCGTAACTAACAAAACGAACCCAAACTCGGCACACCTAGTTCTACAAGTCTAGGAGTTCCACTTGTAATCACTAAACTACACCTTCAGGTCACTCCGTCAAGTTCGGTGGTAAGGTCTCATCATAACCTACAAAACGAACCCAAACTCGGCACACTTAGTTCTACCAGTCTATGAGTTCCAGTTGCAATCACCGATTTACACCTTCAGGTCATTCCATCAAGTCCGGAGGTATGGACTCGTCATAACTAACAAAACGAAGCCCAAATTCGGCACACCTAGTTCTACTCGTTCAGAAATTCCAGCAGTAGTTACTGAATTACCCCTTCAGGTCACTCTATCAAGTCTGGTGGTAAGGTCTCATCATAACTAACAAAACGAACCCAAACTCGGCACACCTAGTCCTACAAGTCTAGGAGTTCCACTTGTAATCACCGAACTACACCTTCAGGTCACTCCATCAAGTCCGGTGGTAAGGTCTCATCATAACCTACAAAACGAACCCAAACTCGGCACACCTAGTTCTACCAGTCTAGGAGTTCCAGTTGCAATCACCAATTTACACCTTCAGGTCACTCCATCAAGTCCAGAGGTATGGACTCGTCATAACTAACAAAACGGAGCCCAAATTCGCCACCCCTAGTTTTACTCTGGAAGAAGTTCAAATAGCGGTCACGAAAGTACACCTTCAGGTCACGCCATCAAGTCCGGAGGTAAGGTCTCATCATAACTAACAAAACGAGCGCAAACTCGGCACACCTAGTTCCGCTCGTCCAGGAGTTGCAGTAGTAGGTAAGTTTATATATCCTACTTATTTTTAGCTAAATAAAAAACTGTGAGTATAAAAATAATAATTTTATCACTTGTCAAGTACTTATGTTTCCAATTTGTTTTTTTCTAATATTTTGTGTATGTACAGCGATCTTTTCAGAATGAGCCGCTGCAAACAGGCAATACAGTGTCCACTCACGACGGCGGCCGAGCGCGGACTGTGGTTTCATCGAAATCTTTGTACAATAAATCAAAGCAGGCACCAACAATAAAATAGCCCTTATTGCAATAGATTATGATTCATCCGTATTACCAAAATATGTGAAAAAATGTGCATCAGTTTTTATTTTTTTTACGACTATTTGTGACATTTTGTTAAAAAATAAACCCAGGGTTTTTTAATTGAATATGTCTGTCATCTTATAGTATTTTTTAATTTTTTTTAAATATGTTAATAATAGACCAAAACATGTACCGAAACACAAGCCGGTATCGTTAATTTTGTAGAAAATGGCAACGAAAGTTCGTTTTTACAATATAAAAAACTACTATTTTCAACAAAATAGTTACAGACGTTTGCAGATGAAGAACCAATCTATACATGGTAGTTTTTACTTATTTTTGATTTGGTTTAGTTTTGTCTCAAAATCTACCGAATAACTCTCTTATTTTGGTTGATTTGCAAACGCGTCCTTAATTGGTATAATGGTCGGTCACAAAATCGTAAAACCCCGGTTCGAGCCCCGACTGACCGACTTTTTATAACTTTTTTTCATGTTCCTTTCTTTTTTGAGAAAATCTAGTTTTTCGAACCCTTTTTTTTAGTATTTTTTAAAAACACGAAAATTTTAATTAAAATAATTGCACTCCTACGTGTGTCAAGATATCTACTAAAAAAGACATTCGAGGAAGCGCTAAGATCTTAAATCAGGCGAGTAAAAAGTTGTTAATAACGGTGATTCAGCAAAAACTTACCGATCTATGTTTCATAAACAAAACCATAGATAATTCGTCCAGTGAATTAAAGACAGTTTTATCTACATTGGATTATAAGAATTGCATGGAAACTTTAGATAAATGCGAAACAACTAAATACAATGAATGCAAAAATAAACATATTGATAAATACCAAAAATTAACAACTAAATCAAATGTCCAACATCAATGGCAACGTAAGAACGAAACGACCACAGACACGAATAGTAAACAAGACGTGGTCTACAACCTGTCAAAACAAACTCTAGACGACGCCACATTAAAAATTTTAGGAAGAGGTTTTAATTACGCAATTACACCGCGAAGAATCCCGTATGAAGACATTATGTGTAGTGTTGAGGATTGTCTGTATAAAAATAATATTGATAGTGAAGATTTAGTGGCCATGCGCCAATACATTTCGTCTATGTTACGTGGAAGTACAGCGCCGAAATTAAATCTTCCCAAAAATTAATTTAACGCGTTAAAAACCTTACGCAACAGACCAGAGCTTACGATTTTCCGCGCAGATAAAGGAAATGCTACGGTTGTAATGGATACGTCGGATTACAATTTTAAAATACAACAACTTTTGTCGGATGAAAGTACATACCGTAAGGTCAAAACAGACCCTACAACTAATACGCTTAAAACAACTAGCGATCTAATTAAGAAATACTCCGAGAAATTGAATCTAGACGTCAATTTGATAATAGCTTCGTGTGCAAAACCTCCCAAGTTGTATGGGTTACCAAAAATACACAAACTCAACGCTCCATTACGTCCAATAGTGAGTCAAATCGATTCGCCAACGTACAGATTGGCTCAACACTTAGCCAAAATATTATCACCACTCAGAGGACACAAAAGAGCACATACTAAGGATTCATACCATTTTGTCAGTGAGATAAAAGACCTACGTCTTGCTGACAATGAAACCATGGTCAGTTTTGATGTTCAGTCTCTATTTACATGCCTACCTGTTGAAGACTGCATCTCAATTATAACTAGGAAGCTAGAAGATAACAACATGCCACCAGAATATGCAGTGCTACTAAGACATTGTCTTACATCTGGCTATCTATTGTGGAAGGAAGAGTTTTACAAGCAAGTAGATGGTGTTGCGATGGGCTCACCTGTATCTCCCATTGTCGCCGATATATTCATGGAAGACTTTGAGGAGAAAGCCCTCCTTACTGCACCTGTTACCCCAAGGTTCTACAAGCGGTACGTAGACGATACTTTCACAATTTTACCATCAGACAAAGTAACTGCATTTTTAGAACATCTTAATTCCATAAATCCTAAAATTCAATTTATTATGGAGTAATAATTCCTTAGGTTTCCTAGATGTGTTAGTCATCCGAAATCCTAACAACACCGTAGGTCATACTGTGTATAGAAAAAAGACCCATACAAACCGATACTTAAATGGTGAATCTCACCATCATCCTTCACAGTTAGCTACCGTGGGCAAATCTTTGTTTCAGAGAGCACGAGGGATCTGTGATAGCAAACACCTGGCCGCCGAGCTTCAGCACGTCAAGCAGGTTCTGCACGACAACAAGCTTCGGGTCCCGCGCCTCTGTCACAGTGACAGAGTGAAGCCGGCCACAGTCGAGCGTGTGCCTGCTATACTACCATATGTCAGAGGTGTCACAGACAAGATTGGCTACATCTTGAAGCGAGCTTCTATTAGAACATTCTACAAGCCGCCGAAGAAGATTAGTCAGTTCTTACCATCCGTCAAGTGTCATATTCCTCTACAAGATGCAGGAGTGTACAAGCTTGATTGTGATTGTGGTCTCTCATTTATAGGGCAAACAAAGAGATCAATTAGAACCCGCGTAAAAGAACACATAGCTGACGTGAAGCATCAACGTTCCGGGAAGTTTGCAGTTTGCGGTCATATTCTAGATGGCCCCAACCATTACATCAGATTTGATAGACCACAAATCCTCGCGAAAGAATATCGATTCCTACCAAGGATGATACGTGAGGCTATTGAAATTAAAAAACATCCTAATTTCAATAGAGAAGGAGGCTGGGTACTACCACCTGCTTGGGATCCTATAATTAATAAAATTAAAACTAAACCCAAGCATACCACTGCAAGACTTCAAAATACAGTTAGTTCATTCTGCGTAGATCGGACCAAAGACAATAATTAAAAAGCTGAAGGTACTCCGGGTTAACTTTGACATCGGGACGTCAGTCACCTCAGTCCCCGTGACCATGGGTGCTGGAAAACACCCGAAACGTCGGGTATTAACATTAATATAAATAAAACGCGATAAAATCCGTAAAAGTAGTTTTAATTAATGAATACATCATCATCGATAGTATTATTCACCTCAACTGAATAAATACCAGTCCGACGGATGTTTTCCCCATAATAAGATCTAGCCTGTTTGAGTTGGTAAGTCCCAAGAGCTAACCGTTTTAAATCAGTTATTGTCAATTGTGGAAATCCATCTAAATGTGGATTATTGCTGTCAATCAACTGAAAATTTACACTCCTTCTATTGAGATTTGCCTGTTCAACATATGTTGCCAAATGGTTCTCTAGTGAAAGCCTATCCTTAGCAATTCTTACATATTCCATGGCTTCTGGTGGGTCTTCTATAACAACATGAAACTTATTAATTAGGGCACATGAGATTCTAAAATCATCCTTTAGGTGCAAAACCGCTCTATTGTTAAAACATGACGAAAGAGCCTAAAATCCCTTTTCAACCTACCATTAACCACTTCTACAACCCAGCGGCACATAGTAACAAAACGAGACTGATTTGCCTGCTGGGTTGTTAATTTATCTTCATTCTCAAGTAGAGACTCTGGCATATGTGTTACAAAGCCATATCCCTGGAGTTCATTAATTACATCCCTAAATCCTCTATCAAGTATGAAAACGTCACCTCTTCGGAAAAATGATCTTAAAGAAGCTTCCTCATTACGTAAGTTTAAACTTGTAATTGTAGCATCATTAGTTGTCGCCTGGTATGGTCCGAGACAATTCACAATATGACCATCACAACACACTATCATAAATGGTTTGACCAAATTATCCAGTTTTTGCAAACTGTATGTTTGTTTTTGAAATAAGTAATTAGAACTACTTTGGATAAATACATAAGTAGCATCACATATGACTATTGCTGGTTTAGAATTAGGTGGCAAATCAGGATTACCAAATAATCCTTCTGGTATTCTATTTCTAGAAGCAACATCTTCAACATTCATATGATTAAATCCTAAACACAATGGAACAAACTCATTAATTAAACACGTTCTGGCCTTATCCATTAAGCGTTCTAAGGTGACACGAGATTTATTAAAGAAAGTTGCCAACCTTTCATTACTATCACCAGTTCTAAGCTTTACTAAGTAAATGCTTAAAGTAACCGTGGCATTTGGTACTTGTCCTGCTAGACTTGGGATACAGTTTAACAAATCATAAAACTGATCGGAGTTCATGCCTAACCAAAAGTGACACAAATATGTAGGCATAATTAAAATATTTGAGAAATCTATATGGTAATAGGCAGCTCGCTGCATTATTCTCATAATTGAGTCGAATTGACTTCCAGTAAAATCTTTTAGCTGGGAAGTTAATTCGCTCCAACGGCTATGATCCAGGTGGTGACGACAGATTCGTGCTGAAAAAAAAAAGTTCACAAAATACTGACAAGTTCTACTTCTCAACACACAATTCAATAACTAACTAATCTCAACTCTCAAAACACAGACAGTTGTATTTGTTAGAACAAAGATATGGCGTGGTCAGCACAAAGGTCAGATGCACTTTAAACGTCATTTATAAGATTTTTTATTTAACTGGTTTTACGGTTCTGGGTTCTAGCCTTTCGGAATCTTCAATTTTATATATTTTTTAAAACCGTATGTATATTGTTTTAAATGGAGCATAAAGCGGTTGAGCTGTCGTCAAAATCTCCTAAGAACTTCGCAATGTGACGCATCAACATATTGTGAAGAAAAAAATATATAAAAATGAAGATTTCGAAAGATATGATATGCTCAGAAGGGCTAGACTCCGGAGCCGTAAAACCAGTTAAATAAACATAGAAAATAATACAATATCAATATGCATACTTTTAAACTCAAAAAAAAAATCCCCGGACGCGTAATGCCACAAAAAAAATTAGGACATTAATTATTATTAAAATTTAGTCTTGATGCGCGAGACTTTTTGGTACCACTTTTGGTCATTCTCCTTTAAACATATCATTTTTAGGTTTACGTAAAGTTATATGTGATCGATTGATCGACGATATGCAGAAGTGGGAAAACCGAACTGAAAAAGGGAAACTGAAAACCAAATCGTAATACAATTCTTTTAATATCCGATTCTTTAATAAATATTATCAAAAACTTAAACATAATTTAAGTATATATTATGTGAATTCTTTCGTGTACTGATTACTTTCGAATTAGCTTTTGCCGTCGTTCCCTTGTGTAGTTAAGCATATTCATAGGTAGTAGCAGTCTTAATTTTCGATGCCAAAATTACACAAACCAAGCACTGTTGGAATCATTTATTTATCTATTAGCAGCAGACGTTTTTCTGAGACATTATTGAACGTAAATGATTAAAATTGGCATAATAGTATAATTATTTAATTGGTATATAGGTAAAAATATAATAGGTAAAAAAATTTACTCTGCTGGGAAAGGATCACACTCTCACAGAACTTGAAGGTTAAACAACAACATGACTAATGTTAAGTTTAGCATGTTAAATGTAGAAAATCGAAGACACTTTTTACTAGTACCGAGGTATTTTATCTGCCTAGTTATCTTAATTAAAAAGACATTTAAAATTCCTTTACGAGTCGTTCTACAGTATAAAGATTTTTTTAGAGAACTGGAGTGAAAAATGAACTTACAGTCCATCTGATGTTAAGTGGCTACTACACTCCACGGTAGAGCCATGCTGCAGTTATATTAGTAGTATAGTTGTAGCACGAATGGGTCGGCTCGACCGGGGAAGGACCACGCTCTCTCAGAATACCAGCGTCAAATAGTAGCTTAATGCTGCTGTGTTTCGTATGGTGAGTGTAGAGAACCGGAACCCCTTTTTAATGGATACGAGGCATTCCACATTAGTCCTCATGGGTGACAACGCATCTGCATTTTTATTCGTAATCGAGGGTACATGTGGGTGTCTATGGGCCGCAGCAGCCACTTACCATCGGGTGGACTGTGTGCTCATTTGTCATCCTCCTATAACCTGCAGCCAACTGTATACAAAGAATGCTATTGATACGTTGTCACCTCTCAGGACTAAGATGGAATGTCACAGTCTGTAATTATACTGGCACTCTAGAATAGAAGAGAAGAGAATAGAATAGAATGGAATGCTATCACTTATATTTGGGACAGAAATAGGTAATAGGATGTAACCTACCCATACGGAATCCTAGGATAGAAGGAGTCTTACTACATGAAGAAGCAAATAAATAGTGCAAATACATATTATTTATAAAGCAAAATACTGCTGCAACAACTTAAGTACTGATTACAGTTAGTTAATTGTCGGTCGGCTAATAGCTGCTAAACGTATTTACTTCGTCTATAATAAAATGGATTGTAAAATTACTTAAAATACTAAAAACTTTCTCTCCACCAATACAAAGATCCTAATTGTTCAGTAATTCTTTTACCTATTATGGATTAATTCGTTATGTGTTGCCCATACTTGTCTCAACATAATTTTAACACTGGATCGTCTCCTTAACAACTGCATTAAATACATTTATTATATTCGTAAGAACAAACATGTATCTTCCTTTCATACACGGTTTGATTGGCTGCCTATCCCTCAGCGCAGACATTGTAGAATACTCTGCACACTTTTCTCCCGAGTATTTGAAACTTATATTTCAATATCTGAGAGTTTACCTCAGTCATTACACCGTAAGGTGCAGACTAAAATATAGACAAGGAATCGGTGAACGAGTTTGATATTGCTGTATTTGTTTATTGAATCCATAAAAGAATGAATTGTCTTATTAGTAGCAATAAGGCCTATATGCTTGAAATCGTAAATATTTACTTTAGCTATTTAACTTCATCTCCGAGAGGAAAAACGCTATAATAACGCTAGACTAATCTCGCAAAGTGCTCCACTTTGTTAAGAGAACGTTGTCTACATTTATATTATGAAAGTATTACACGCAATGTGGATTATGCTGAATATTGTATGTTTTTGCCCTTACGCTACTTTTGGCAGGTGTCCCAATGTGTATTATAATTAAATTTCTAAAATTTATAGCTTATATATATATATATATATATATATATATATATATATATATATATATATATATATATATATATATAGTACAGGAGTCTAATTTCTTAGAGTTTTTGGCGGAAGAAGTCCCGCGCAAATCTAATGCGTGTTAGCTTAATTCACATGTTCTCAAAATGTTTAATTTAGAAGTAAATCTTCTTTAGACGCGACGTGAGCTAGCCTCAAGTCGCGCTATTGACTGAAAACTATGAATTCATCACTCCATGTCATCCTGTAGGAGTAGTACGAAATGACTATGTGAAACGTCAGAAAAAACATATGGCTTTCAATAGATGGCATATAACTATCGCGTTTAAAATCCACCCATTTATCCATTCTAGCCTAATAAAAGCCCACTGCTGAACTTAGGTTTCCCCCAAAGATACACTTATAGGAAAGATTTTGCCATATTTGCCAGGCTTGGCAGGCGGGTTGAAAACCGCAGTTTTTTTTTAAATTTTGACTTGCTATCAGAAATATACTGCTGTCCACGAAACCTACGAGACGTTATGGGGTAGTGAATATTCCTACTCCGCCACTATAAAGTTAGGGTTATCGTGTTTTACGTCAGACGTAAAATACTCGGGCCGGCAACGGGCGTTCGTCAACCCGCCTTCGAAGCGTGACGATTAAGACAAATCCTTCTAACAATATGAGAGACCCATGGCCCAATAAAGGTTTAGTAGCATAATATTTAGTAAGGTGGATGAAATGGATACTGTGGCCTATAGATATCTACATTTATCCTCGCTTAATAGTCAAAATTCAGATGCGTTATTACCCCTGAAGACTAAGATGGAATGCCTAGTATCCAGTAAAAAGGGTCTCCAGTTCTCTACACTCACCATACGAAACACAGCAGCATTAAACTGCTATTTTACGCTGGTATTCTGTGAGAGCGTGGTCCTACCCTGGTTGAGCCGACCCATTCTTGCTACAACCATAATATAGCTGCAGCGTGGCTCTATCACGCAGACAATTAATGTATCCACAACTTTGTTACTGCTAAATATGTGTACCACAATTTATTGAATATGAAGCAAATAATCATCATATTTATGAAAATTAAAATTCTATTGCACAATATTAAACACAGCAATTCCGAAGTGCATTATAGCTGAAACACGATTGGCTGGGGATGCATCACATTTACACAGAATACCACCGTAAAATAACTCGTATAATATCATAGATGAGTCATATGAGTCATAGAGCTGTGTTTCGTAGGGTGTGTGACGAAAACCGGATACTAGCAGGTATTGCTTTTTAATCTTCAAAGATGACAATTAATATTTATTTTAATGGAGGATAGTTAAAAGTTAGGATAAATAAATGTTTCTTCGCACCACAGCATCCGTTTACCATCAATTGAACTATATGGTCGATTGTGACCATTAATTCTATAAAAAACAAATATTATGTGGCTACTGCAGTCTATTGACGTCAACGAGTATATTTAAATAAACAAGGCTAATGATACGTTTTCACATCTGAGGACTAAGGTGCAATACCTCACAGTCTGTTATACCGGCTATCTAACTGGAAAAAACAGTGATACAGACTTATCAGAATGGATTCGTAAGTACAAAGAAGTCCTACCCTTAAATAGTAAAATATGGTATTGTTAATAATAATAACAATAACGATAACGCTTTCTAACTCTGAGTACTTGCACAGGCACCACCTAGTAGCCAGAATTCTTCACCAGGAGCTCATTCTGAAATACGGTCTCATGGATCCGAAATTGCCGTATAACAAGTACTTGCCGGAAGCCGTGCTCGAAAATGATCGCGCCAGGCTCTATTGGGACTGGACCATCATCACGGAGAAGACTATTCTTGCGAATAATCCTGATATTGTGCAGATGGACCGGGTACAGTCAAGGATATTTTTGGTCGATATTACCATTTCGTATGACGAGAACCTCGTGAAAGCCGAAACAGATAAGCGAACAAAATATCTGGACCTGGCTCACGAGGTGACTGACATGTGGGGTGGTCGGCCGGCCGAAATTATTCCTGTGGTAGTCTCTGCGAATGGGCTAATCCCAGTCAGCCTCTCGGTTCATCTGAGGCGACTGAGACTCCGTGACGGACCGCTCCGGGCTCAAATGCAGAAGGCAATGCTCCTCGATACCGCCCGCATCGTCCGTCGGTTTCTTTTCCTTTCTTCCTAACCCTTGGCCGTTTGGTCTACCCTGCCTGCTTCCATCTGGTTGGATCTTTATTTATTTATGTATTTTTTGTATTTATTTTATTTTATTGATATTTATGTATATTTGTCATTTCGTTTTAATTTATAATTATATATTTATAGAACCCAACCAGATGAGAAAACTATATAGATATCCAAATAATAACGTATTTATTTAGCAATGTGATTATTGCTAAATAAGTAGTTTTTTGGACTAGGAATATACTATAGAAGTGTAGTATGTATGTAGAAAGCCCTAGAGAGAAATCGCCCACTGACAGTAAACGGAGTGTAAAGGGCCGGCAAGACGCAAAGATCTAGTAGTTTGAGTTCCGTTTCCCGATAGAGCTTCGTGAAAACATAGAAGTACCTCGTTTGGTTGATCTGTCAAAATTTTTCATCATATATAATTTCATGGAAGTTCTGGACCTTATTTTATTGTTTATAGAGCAAATATGTTTTATAGAGGAACGACTAAAACCGTCACTATAACGATATGTAATTAAATTTTTTGATTAACATTTCATACTTAACAGTTATTATGCAGTATCGGGTAGAGGGAGAGATTTATTGGTTATTTGGATATGATATTTATTTTCATATTACCTATACTTATTTTAAAATAATGCCCACATTTTCTTGAAAATTGAATTAGAATAAAATTTAAGCGCATTTAGAATTCAGACAACGAATGTAAGAGGAAATAAAATGGTCGCCTTCCTGTACAATAAGTTTTAAAACAAAAACATCAACTCCGCCTGTCGTCGAACAAGTGAATAAAACAAAACAAAAGATTTACGTGGAAACTTTTCTAAAAGCTTAGAATTAGTTAACGACGTACTTTCAAATTACATTCCGAGTTTGTACAGTGATATTTTAACAATTAACATTTCAAGCAAACCATACAGTTGCAAACTTTTGGCCTCGCTGTGTTAAGTGAAATATACACAAAGTTCATCATTGCTTAGAATCTTTTTGTTTTATCTAACGCAGGGGCATAAAAGCATCACTAAGTTTGTTATCGAATTTCATGTCAAAGATCTTTTTAGAATTATGTATACATACTTAATCATTTTCTATGTTTAAATATATTGATTGTAAACCATTTTTATACATTTTGTCGTCTGTAATTGTTTTGCAGCACCTATGACAACGGGACCCATCCACTCGTGATAATGGAGATATAGAAAATAAGTAAAAAAGATCGAAATACATTTGCCACGTGGTAACAGGGTAAGAAAATCCATAATTTCCATTTCGTCCCGTGGGTCCCGTGGTGTGTGGGGGAGCCTGCAGCAGTTCACTGCTGGATATAGGCATCTCCCAAGGCGCGCCACTTAGCCCGATCTTCGGCATCGCGCATCAACTTTCTACCAGTCACCTTGCGCCAATCTTCACTCCATCTAGTCAGGAGGCATTCCACACTACGTTTGCTTAGACGCGGTCTCCACTTTATACCAGTTTTTACTGAGAAAAACTGACACATCATACATAGATTTTCAACCCGCTTCCCAAGCGTAATGATATAATTAACAGCACATCTTCCCAAGATTTAAGATGCCTCTATTAGATATAGAGCGAAATGTTCAAACCCACTAAAATATGAAAAAGAAATTTAATTAAATGTCAAAGGTCCACGGGAAGGGCTTATCTCACAGACTTTTGCAACGTGGAGTGGAAAAGTGCTCCGATATTGGTTTTTATTGAAATAGGATTTATTAAAAGACGTTAATATTTCTGATTTAGACATATAAAAAATAAACGCTTTTTTTTGCGGAATATATGGTGGAAACTTATGTTCAGGCAGTGTACTTTTGATAGCCTAGCCTGTAATGAAATAATCAATGAATGATTTATAAAAAAAAATGTTCCGCCGCCGTTCTGTTGCGTGTTTGCGGATTTAACATCTTTATTATACATTTAAAGATGGCTTAAAGCGATAGTGAAATCTAGAAGACTAAAAACCGGTTGGTAGCCCTTCCCTGTCCAGGTATTTTTCTGGTAGGGTTCCACCTTCTTGTAACTGATGATGTGTTATAGCTTAAAGGGTAAAATGTCAACATAATGATAGGCTATACGGCGTTTTATCTTAAATCTCAGAGACTTAGACTGGTTCTGCATCTGACTTCTATATTAGAAGTTGACTGTCAGTCTACTGCAGTTACCATCAGGTGAGCTGTTATTTCAATTATCATTCGAACAGTATAAATAATTTTGAAAAGTAATAGAAACAAAAAATTATTCATTTGGTTTGACCGGGTTTCGAACGATAACTACAATGCAGCATAAATCACAATATCCAAAATGAAAACGTAATTTTAAGCTTGCAACATGAATGTTTTGTTATTCTTCACAATGAACGCTAATCATTAAAAAATATTCTCCATTTTTCTCTCGAATCAAATAAAATTCAAATAAATTAATTTTCTCATTTCATTTTAACTTAATAGAAAAATGAAATAAGAAAATAGAACATAAGATAATTGTGAAATAGCCGATTCCCATTTTTATTTTACGCTTCTCTCGTACTCAAGTGTAAAATCCTATTTTTGTCAGACAAATAATATCGTTTACTCTGGGATAGCTTTTACTTTAACGTTATTAATATTTACTATGTCGTGGCATTGTAAGAATATTAACTATCCCATAGTAGTAGTCCCTTAAGAGGTGAGAGTAAGTCAGCTCAAATTCTAATTTCGCCCCCACTTCCCCGCGCGTCGTATGCTATGTACCGACATGTTTGTAATCACTAATACTTTAAGTAGATAGGTCGTTAGATACTTATTTCATTATGTTTATCATATATATGCCTGTTTCTTAACGCCAACCCAGTCGCTTCTTATTTTTATAACGGTTATTTCCCATTTTAATTTTACGTCTTCCTGTTGCGTAATGTATTTTCTGATCGTAAGCGACACAACTTCTCCCTTCAAAAGTCGGAGCAATACTAACGGAGCGACAGGAACCAAGCTTACGCGCCGATAGTTTAGGTAATTTCTTTTTACAGTGAAAATAATGATATTTTAAAAAAAGTAAATAACATAAGCACTGCTTTATGGTTAGTTCAGTTAGTATGCAAAGTTTCATGATCTTATTTAAAGTATTTTATGAATAACAGCGGTTTATTGTTCAGTTTGGAGGTAACTTTGGATTTTTTTTCTATCGAGAAAATTTTACGGAATCGTGTTTTCGTCTAACATAAACCTTAACATTAATCCTTCAACTTTACCATATATTTATTTCAAAATTAATGCTGCAATACTTTCGGCATAACGGAGGATCTTGCTAAGCCATTTGAGGTTATATTTCCCCTTAAGAGGCGACAGAGCAAAACAATTCAGAGTTACGTACGTAATAACTATACTAGTGGACAATAAAATTAGGTATATAATTTATTCATTAATTACGGTCTGTTTGAACATTAAATATATACTACGTTTTTGTTCGTTCATTTGCAATCTTAGTAGAGGGTATATTGATAAAATTATCAAGTGTGTGTCAAATGTCATTAGTCAGTTTTTTAGGTACCCACACTTTTATTCTTTTATGTTTTATATCCTGTCGTTAAGTAGCTATTTAAAACTATCATTAAATTCGTATTACTGATTTAAGTCCAGTGATTCCCACTTTCTTTTCACTGATAAATATGGATCTACACGAAGCAGAACTTATTCGAATGGTATCGTTGTTTGAATCTGGAATGAGCCAGCGAAATGTTACTCAATAATGTGAAGTAAGTCGATCATCGCTTCAATATGCCCACAAAATTTATTTGAAGACCGGTGTCTAGATCAAAAGAACTGGATCAGGTCGAAGATGTATAATCGATTTGTAGTGTCAGCAAGCCTTACAAATCGTCAGCGTTCTGGAGTATAATTGCAACACCTGCTCAGAGATATCCGAAGTGTCACTGTAAGCGATAGGACAATAAAGAAGACGCCTTAATGAATGTGGTTTAAAACTATTCAGAAACGCAACCGGTCCTAAACCTATTGTAGCTCATAAAGCAGCAAGGTTAAATTTTGATCGTGAACACCGTATCTAGACTGTAGCACGATGAGGGCAAGTACTGTTTTTTGATGAGTCTCTTATGTGTCTATATGGTGCTGATGGTCGCAAAAGAGTGTATCGTAGACCGGGAGAACGATATGTACAATGTGCCATATCTGAAATGGTAAGCTTTGGAGGTGGTTCTGTTTCGTTCCGGGGAGGTATAAGCTTAGATGCCCGTACGGAACTGGTTATTGTAGATAAAGGAACTGTGATTGCTGATTCGTATATCAATGACATTCTTGAAGAGTATGTAGTGCCATACTTAGGCGTTATCAGTCAAGAGTTTAAATTAATGCAAGATAATGCGTGCCCCTACTCTGCGGTGTGCGTTAGAGATTACTTTCAAGAAGTGGGATGCAAGTTCCGTACTGGGCAGCACGAAGTCCAGACCTTAATTCCGTAGAACATTTATGGGACGAGCTAAAACGGCAAGAAAAACAGAGAGATCCAGCTCCGGAGAACACGCAACAACTGAAGCGGCTATATTGGAGGAATGGGAAAACAAACCCCAATCTACCATTAAAAAGATGATAAAATCTATGAACACGTTGTTACGGTGAGCCATGCTGCAGTTATATTAGTAGTATAGTTGTAGCACGAATAGGTCGGCTCGACCGGGGAAGGACCACGCTCTCACAGAATACCAGCGTAAAATAGTAGCTTAATACTGCTGTGTTTCGTATGGTGAGTGTAGAGAACCGGAGACCCTTTTTAGTGGAAATGAGGCATTCCATCTTAGTCCTCACGGATGACAACGCATCTGCATTTTTAATTCGTAATCGAGGATAGATGTAGATGTCTGGGCCACAGCAACCACTTACCATCAGGTGGACTGTGTGATCGTTTGTCACCCTATCCTATATAAAAAAGGATGGTATGTGTTATTAAAGCCAGAGGAGGCAATACCTCTTATTAAGAAATATTGACATCAGAGAAAATATTTTTATATTTTTTATCAGTAAGTCGTAAATTTTTCTTAATTTTTGATTTTTTTTGTGTATTGCTAAAAGAATAAAGTTGATTAAATTAAAAATGCATTATTTAAGTTAAGAATCAATACACAATCAATAAAAATATACAAATAAGTTTTTTTTGAAACATAGTCACAACAACTGGTTTGGTAGGTAGCCTAATTTTATTGTCCACTACTATATTCACGTGGTAGAGCAACACTTCAGCTATATTATGGCTGTAGCTCAAATGGGTCGGTTAGACCGGGTTAGGACAAAGCTCTCACAGAATACCAGCAAGCCAGCAACTTAATGCTGCTATGTTTCTTATGGTGAATGTAGAGAACTGAAAACCTCTTTTTTATTGGAAACGAGGCATTTCATCTTAGTCCTCAGGGGTGACAACACATTTGCTGTTTTGATTTTTACTTAAGGATAAATAAAGATAAATATCTATGGGCCACATCGTCTACTTACCATTTTTTTGTCATCCTTATTCTTTAAAAAAATACAAAAACCTGCATTAACCAACACGCCTGACAAGCGTGGCAGCTAAGACATATATCGCTTTTATGATGTAAATTGTGGGGGAGGCCTATGTTCAGCAGTGGAATTTCGATTAACTGTAATGGTGTAACGGTACCGGATATTAATAAAAAAGTCTATAAGGCTCCGTGTCGCAGTGGCATTGAGTTGCAGCGCGTAGGTTCGTGGGTTCGAATCCCGCACGGAACAAGTATTATGTATGACCTACAAATAATCGTTCTGGGTCTGGATGTTTGTTCTTGTGCAATTGATGTATGTAAACTGCCGCTATGATACAGGAATAAATCTGGTGTGAGGGTAACGTTTTTAACTAAAAAAAGGTTACATTTCTTGTCAGCCTTCTAAAGTAAGCTGCTGGAAATAGGCGTTGTTAAAAAGGTCTATTAAAGCATGTGTTTCTTGGAAAAGTTGCATGTGATATGTTGCTGAGCTTAGGACCTAGACCCTCGTACTGATAATGCTGTTGTTCGTCACCAGTCTTGAATATTCGGATTCGGCGTTTTTTGACTGGGTTTTCCGTCACCATTTAGCCAACAGGGTGTCGTCCAGCAGGTGCACAACGCCTTTCATACATATTTATATCATTATTAAGCCTGTATTTGATAACTCTCTCTAAATTTAGGCCTTTATAGTGGCGCAAAATTTTTTAAATGTTTTAAATAAAGAAAAAGCTAAACATGGCAACAATTCGTTTAAAGATTGTACCTTAATAATGTCCTACAGAGCGAATTTGGTTACATCGGCTAATCTTAGCGAAGAATAGACATCTATCTGTATCTGCATCTCTTTCTCTATCTCTATGTCTATCGTTATCTCTATCTCTATTTCTATTTCTATCTATCATTTTATTATAATCGTGTTCAGGACACGATTATAACGCATGCGTGTGTGTGCAGGCACAAGTGCATCCCCTATCCTACAACACTCATAGCCCGATAGAACGGTTACCGACACGACACAACCGGAGAAAAATCAGGAGATCAGCAGCAACATTAACAACTACTATACAAAAGATGCAGAAGGAAGTCCTCACATATTGTACGTTGTAACGGTCCTATAGCATTAAAAGACGATGATAGACATAGATTACTTGTATTCATTTCTCATAGTTTTCTGAAAGCTTTGATCGTTACTCATACTTCGCCCATGTCCTCAGCTTATCGCAAAACTGCAATTTAGCGGTAACCATTCGCAAAGTCGCCGTCTTGAGTACAATCAGCGCTAAGTTCGTGATGAGAGATTGTTTCGGACACACGGTCTTGGCGTTCGTATTGATGAAACTGTCATATTTCTAGAATATTATTTTATTTTATTTTCTATTACTTATATTTTAAGTAATATATAATGTATTGTGGCAATGTGTAGGCCATTTAGATTGAATAACCGACAACCGATGGAGAATAAAAGTTCTCGAGTGGCAGCCTCATACCTGTAAGCGAAGTGTATGGCGGCCCTCCCACTAGATGGAGTGACGACTTGGGAAGAGATGTAGGAAGTCGATGGATGCAGGTGGCTCAGGACCGAGCTTTGTGGCATTCCTTGGGCGAGGCCTAGTTCAGCAGTGGACCTTTGAATGGCTGTAGCGATGATAATGGTGATAATTATTTAATCGTATAAACTAGTATAAACTCGTATAACATTAATTTTTATATATATCACTTCTAACCATAGGCCTAAGCTCATTATTGAGAATGTTTTTTAAGAAGAATAGAGTCCAAAACGCTGCTTCGGTGTATAGTCGGACGCATGTCCACAAAATATTTTATTTCCCAGACATACAGCTTGCTTAACAATATTTGCTTCATTATTGTGCACGTGGCAAATGAGCAATTGACATTGAAATTAACTATCATTAGTGTCCGTGGCCCATAGACAACCAGCATCCTAGATTAAAAAATGTAATGCCTAACTAAAGTAAAATACAGCATGATTACACTACTATTTTACTGCATTATTTTTTTATATACTCGTAAGAGGAACAAAACGAGCACGCGGCTCACCTGATGGTAAGTGACTACCGCCGCCCATGAACTCCTGCAACACCAGATGAATAGGAAGTACCTTTCCGGCCTTTAAAAAAGAGCAGATTCTTTTCTTGACGGTCCCTTAGTCGTATCAGTCCGAAAAATCGTTGGTGGTGGCTGATTACACAAGAATTCCAGAAGAATTTGTGTGAGGAACAATACTACTTGTAAATCACATATCGGTGGACCGCCAACTATCCAAATGTCATGGATGGTGTTGCATGTTTTGCTGCGATGTGCGAAGTGAAATTTAGCGACGGGAATTACTCAGAACATTTTCTATAAGCACTTGTCGTGGTAAATGCGATAGAATATGCAAAATATACGATTCGAGCCACTCTACGCTGGATGCTATCAAGTGGTAGCATTCCATGTGAGGTCGAACCTGCACCCTGTGAAGTTGCAAGCTATGTACTAGCTTGAAATATTATCCTACCCTACATTGCAAGCCAAGCTTTTTGTTATGTGAGAGCGTGGTCTTGTCCTGGTTAAGCCGACCCAGGCATACTTCAATCATAATACACCTACAGTGTAGATCTACCACGCTTAAAATTACCTAAGTGAAATGAAATTACGCTACTGTATTATATTTCATTTTTTTTATAGAAGAGGGGGCAAATGAGAATGCGCCTCTAATTTTGTTGTTCAGAGATTTTCGACAACTGGGGAATTGCAGAAATGAATTGCAAATGTTTTAAATAGTATGTAATAAAATGACATACTCTGTGTTTCTTTTTATTCGTTACTTTCAAGAATAGCTGTATGTCGGATAAGGCACTGAAACCCTCATAATACGTTATTGCCGCAGTCTGAGACGGGACATGTACCTGAGCACCGCCCATTGTTCCCGCGATGCCTTTTTTAAAAGTGCAACAAAGCCACAAGGCATGCATCGTACAGCCTAGTATATCTGCGTGATAGACAGCGTAAAGCTTATACAGGTGGATCAAAAATCTTAAATATTCCTATTAAAATTATGCTATGAGCTTATTAATAAAACAATTTTTTTAGAGAAGTTTTTTTGTTAAATAAATATTCCCCTCGCTAGGGTTTTCTCCTTTATCGTCGAGGAATTTCGCATGCCTAAATTATATAACATGAAAAAATCTTCTAAACACGAAACTGTATTTTGTAGGCTAACAAATAGTTGTTTCGAACGGTATTCGAACCCACAACTCCGAAGTGCTGTAACCACTGCCGTCTAAATCTGAAGCATGTCTTACTTATTATATGTTTATCGAGTACAAAATAATTATTATTCAAGATGTCGTTTAAATATTAAGAATTTAAATATGGAATTTCAAAACATACATATTTTCTAACAATATATAATCCAAATCCAAACATGTCTAAAAAATATTGTATTGTTTGCTATAAATGTTATATGATAGGACTCCATGTTCCCTAGAAATAATTTATCTTTGTTTTATGTTATTAATTTTGTCGCTCAGTAGCAGCTGCTATGCATCATTATATCAGAATTCTTAGGATAAGGTAAATATGTATTTGGCTGCACCGACCCTCACCACTGGCACGTTGGCCTAGTGGTTGTAAATGCGACTGCTAATAATGATGTTCCGAGTTCAAATCCCGGTTTCGGTCATCTAAAATATGAAAAATCTCGGGACAAAAAAAATCTTAGTCGCAACCCTGAGTCAGAAAGTAGGCGGTTTGAAGGCGGCCTCAGAGAGCAAGTAAAATTGTTAGTTCTGTACTTGACTCCTCTCCGGTCGTGTTGGTCTGTCGTTCCATCGGTCTATGAGAGTGAGTGAATAGGAGTGCACCTTAGCTTGCACATACACTCGTGAAGTATTATCATGTCCTGCGCAGATGACGGAGTCTCCATTGAGATTGGCCGCCGTCACCGAAATTCAGTATGTTGATCATTATTATATGCATCTATAGCTTTATGATTGTAGTATTTCTTATACTTATCCATAAACTAGACCGTGTACTCGCTTGCCACTTGATGAACATTAAAAATATACATATACATATTTAAAAACTGACTACCTTTTATTATTAAAAATTCCTAGCTCTTTTTTTATCCTGGATCTCTTATTAAACTTTTATGATTAAAATATATAGATGCTTAAATGTTTTTATTTAATTTTATTTTTTTATAATAATACTAATAATTATTTTTACTTGACATTGTGATTATTAATTTAATTAAATTTACAGAATTTTAAAATAACGTAATCTAATAATGTAATTTATTAATGAAATCTAATATTGTAGTTTAAAAATAACATTTAATACTTTTATAATTGCTATGCCCAAACGGGGTTCAAATGCGGACTATTTGTTTTAACATCACATCTATTGTTATCATTTGATTGCAATAAAGATTATGATTACGATTATGGTGATGATTATAAAATTATTGTTTGAATTAAAGTAGTTCCCGATAATTTATACACGCTGTATATAGCAATATTGCTGAGTGCAGACGGCTTTGTGTCGTATCATTTCAATACAGACGTCTGAAGGGTCCCGTTCTGTGATGTTACATCATTTGCCTTTAATTATGGTGGAGAGTGATGATACTTGTGTGTGTGTCTGTGTGTGTAATGGGGTGTGAAGGTAACATTACTTTCATTTTCAGGTACAGAAAGTGTGAAAAGAAACTAAAGTGTACTCTAGCGGTTTCGACAGACTGCATCGGCTTTTAATGGAAGACTAGTTTATCTACGGTTTCCATTAAAAACCCCAAATGAATGTTTTGCTTAGGGAAGTTTTATGTATACGAGTTATTATTCGAAGGCGTTCCTTCGTAATCAGACTACCTGATCACTTACCACAATCGAAACCCACATTTGTGGTAGAACACTTATGATTTTTTCTTATAAAACTGAAATGGCAAACCTGTTTGTAAATAAACTAACAATTTTTTCATTTGTTGGGACTGTTTCATTGTATTTGATACTGTATTCTTATTTTTAAGGTTATTGATTAAGTGATTTAAATAACTTTAAATAAAGAGTTTGCTTAGTAGTATGCGAGCAGCCCGGGTTTGATTCTCGACGACACAATTGAAATTGTCAATTTCAATTTAAATGCTGGTTTACCACGTGCTCGACGGTTAACGAAAACATCGAGAAGGAACCTGCATATCTGAGAAATAAGAAAAATCTATTTCGAAGACATGTTAAGTTCGCCAACACGAATTGGGGCATAGCGGCGGACATCTCCTTGCCCTAAAACTCTTTCAGAAATGAGAAGGTTCTGTGCCTAGCAGTGGCACGTATATAGACTGGATCTATATCTTTAAAGAACTTGCTTTTTCAGTGTTTTATTTTCTTAGTAATTGGGTTAAACACTCATTATTTAAATTACTGTATGGAAACTTGGATGCCGTGTAGTGGCGGTTGAGAATATCCACTACCCCATATCTTCCCGTGGGTGTCGTAAAAGGCGACAGAGGGAAACAGGCAGGAGATGGGCAGCAGCATCTTCCTGATAACAGCAACTGTACGAAAAAAAAAACTGCGGTTGCCAACCCGCTCGCCAAGCGTGGCAACTATGGCAATATACCCCCCATGAACAATTACACAAATAGACGGCCCCCAGTCCCCGGCGGCCCCACTATTCCTGGCTACGGTGGCGACCATGGTAACGGCGGGGCAGGGGGTGCTAAGAATCTCCGGTGGAGGTTCGGTTGCCACATACGACGACTCCGCCTGGCAACATTTAACGCACGCAACCCTGAGGACTGACGAGAAGATGCTGGAGCTGGAAGAAGAGATAGACAAGTTGCGCTGGAATATTATAGGATTATCCGAGGTCCGAAGAGAGGGGGAGGATACGGTGATTCTCGAATCCGGCAACTTGTTCTATCACCGGGAGGGCGACCATCTGTCCCAAGGAGGTGTCGTTGTAAAGATTGGGAGTGTGTCGACGAGGGTCGCGTACCTGATACTCAGAATCACCAAACGGTATTCGCTGGAGGTCCGTGGCACATCCCGATGAGGAGGTGGAGGAAATGTATGAGGATATTTCCAGAGCCAGGCATTCCTCCAAAACCCACTACACGGTGTTGATGGGAGACTTCAGCGCAAAACTAGGCACAAGAGAAAGCGGTGAGCTGAAGGTGGGGAAATTTGGAGTAGGGCAACGGAACCGAAGGGGTCAGCAGCTGGCCGACTTTATGGAGAAAGAGGGACTCTTTATGATGAACTCTTTCTTCCAGAAGCGGCCCCACAGGAAGTGGACCTGGTCGAGCCCCGACGGTTCGAAAAAAAATGAGATTGACTTCATTATGACGTCCAGACGCCAACTGTTCAGTGATATCTCAGTGATCGCAAGGGTGAAAATTGGCAGCGATCACCGAATGGTTCGTGGCACACTGAACATTAAGTTGGAGAGATCTCGTCTAATGAAGACAAAACTCCGTCCCCATCGTGCTCTAATGCAAATTTCCGAAACCTTTCAGCTCGAGTTACAAAACCGCTTTCAGTGCCTAGAGGATTGCAATGCAGTGGACGATATGAATGACAAGCTCGTGGAAACTGTCCATGCGGTCGGAGCTAAGTTCTGCAAGACCCGCCGCAGAAGAACACAAAAACTCTCCGATCACACTCTTAATCTCATGGCTGTTAGATGGGAGATGAGACTGCAATCGTCAACAGATTTGACAGCATACAGGCAACTGAACAGACAGATCTCCAAATGCATGCGGCGAGACTTACGCAACTTTAATACCGCTCGTATTAAAGAAGCGATCGAGCGGAACCAGGGCTCCAAAGTCTTTGCCAGAGATCTGTCTGCCAGAAAGAGCCAACTGTCAAGGCTGAACACTGAGTGTGGCAACATCGTTTCCGGGACACCTGAGATTCTGAGTGAGATTGAGAGGTTCTATGGGCAGCTGTACACATCATCGTTGGAGCCACACGCAAGTGTGAGTAACGATCCAAGAGCAAGTCTTATCCGACACTATTCCGATGATATCCCGGACGTCAGTCTGAGCGAGATTAGAATGGCTCTCCACCACCTTAAAAGCGGCAAGGCCCCGGGCGAGGATGGAATTACAGCGGAGCTTCTGAAAGCGGGTGGAATACCGGTACTTGAAGTCCTTCAGAAGCTCTTCAATTCCGTCCTCCATGGTGGCATTACTCCGGAGGCGTGGAGCAGAAACGCGGTGGTCTTGTTCTTTAAGAAAGGCGACAATGCTCTCTTGAAGAACTACAGACCGATTTCCCTTCTGAGGCGCGTCTACGTGCTGTTTTCGAGAGTCATTACGAATCGTCTCGCACGCAGACTCGACGACTTCCAGCCTCCCGAACAAGCCGGTTTCCGAAAAGGCTTCAGTACCATAGACCACATACATACCCTTCGGCAAATTTTACAGAAGTCCGAAGAGTACAATCTGCCACTTTGCCTGGCCTATGTGGACTATGAGAAAACCTTTTTCGAATTCCGTCGAAATTTGGGCGGTGCTACAGTCTCTTCAGCGGTGCCTAGTCGACTGTCGGTATATTGAAGTGCTGAAGTGTTTGTACAGTAGGGCTAAGATGGCTATCCGAGTACAGAACCAGAGTACGAAACCTATCCAACTGCAGAGAGGTGTAAGACAGGGTGATGTTATATCCCCGAAACTCTTCACCGCTGCGTTGGAAGACGTTTTCAAGCTACTGGACTGGAAAGGATACGGTATTAACATCAATGGCGAGTACATCACTCACCTTCGATTTGCCGACGGTATAGTCCTTATGGCAGAATCGCTGGAGGACCTTAGCACTATGCTCAATGACCTCAATGGTGTCTCCCAACGGATAGGTCTTAAGATGAACATGGACAAAACAAAGATCATGTTTAATGTCCATGTCACACCTATGCCGGTAATTGTTGGGAGCACTATGCTCAAAGTTGTTGACGAGTACGTTTACCTGGGACAAATAGTCCGACTAGGTAAGTCCAACTTCGACCGAGAAGTCAATCGACGGATTCAACTCGGCTGGGCAGCGTTCGGGAAATTACGACACATCTTCTCGTCAGGTATACCTCAATCTCTGAAAACTAAAGTGTATAACCAGTGCGTGTTGCCAGTGATGACTTACGGATCTGAGACATGGTCCTTCACCGCTGGCCGTATGAGGACGCTCAAGTTCGCTCAGCGAGCTATGGAGAGGGCTATGCTCGGAGTTTCACTGCGTGATAGACTCAGAAATGAGGATATCCGCAGTAAAACCAGAGTGACCGACATAGCCCAACGGATTAGTAAGCTGAAGTGGCAATGGGCCGGCCATATAGCTCGAAGAACCGATAACCGATGGGGAAGAAAGGATCTCGAGTGGCAGCCTCGTACCGGTAGGCGTAGTGTAGGGCGACCCCCACTAGATGGAGTGACGACCTGGTAAGACATGCAGGAAGTCGATGGATGCAGGTGGCTCAGGACCGTGCTTTGTGGCATTACTTGGGGGAGGCCTATGTTCAGCAGTGGACTTGTGAAGGGCTGTAATGATGATGATGATGATGGAAACTTTGTAATAACCACAGCACCTTTGTTATATTTGGTCCTAAGATTTACGGCTTTAATATGTAGTATCGCTGACTGGATGCAACGTTAGAGAAAACAATACTTCATCTTGTTTGTAGCTGAGATATACCGATAAATTGCTAGCCATTTCATGCTTTTTTATAGAATAATGGTGACAAGCGAGCACTCAGATCACCTGATGGTAAGTGGATGGTCTGGCCCAGATATCTACATCTATCTATTGCAGATCTAGATATATTGCACTGGATATATATATATTGACATTGTCTTGTAATATTTACGTAAATACTAAGCATTTAAATTCAAATTCAAATTGTTTATTGCATGTCACATTACAAATTTAAGATGGTAAAATTTTGATAGGTATTCATGTGACGCCCTGCAAGGGCTTAACAACACTAGAGGGCTAACTATTTTCATATTATCTAATTTTTAAACATAAATCTCAACATTCAATATTATTTTATATAAATTAATTTAATTTGAAATATAATGTACCAAGTCGAAGTATTTTTACTTTGTCGTTATTAATCGTCAAAAAATTCATTTAAATTATAATTTTTTTTATTGTTTATTAAATTGCACAGGATTTTCCAGGATTTTTATGGAATTCGGTAAATGGTTATAAATCTTTATTGATATAACGTGAGGGCTGTTCATTTTTAACAACAGGGCAAAAAGTCTTTCGTACATAACATGAAAAATAAGAAATCAAAAGTTCAACTTTTGATTTCTTATTTATAATATTAGTTAAAGGTTTAAAGGCAAATTTTTCAAACGTCAGTTAAAAGTTATCCATCGAATGAATTATAACCTGAATGAATATACAAATGAAACAATTGAACTATTTTATATATAGAACTGAAATTTTTGATATGTGTAACGTAAACATTAATTTAATTTAAAATTTTTACTCGAGTATTTAAACATTTACCCATATTCAATTAAGGAACTTATAGATTCATAATTATTACGTAATCTTAAAATACTTTTAGTGTTTGCATAGCGTGTGAAAATATTATACATGATTCTAAAAAAAATACTAGGAGCTCCATCTTACGTGACACTTAATTAGCACAATTACATGATTATTTGTAGCGTTTTATGCCAAACAATTCTTTCAAAAAATTTTCGATGTTCAGGACACGCTATATTAGGATGGTTTCTATATTAATCATATGCCATAAAAATTGTGTTATTTTTCTCTAACAATTCACGACACTCACAAAAGTCAAGAAAACGTAAATTTATAGCGGAAAGCAACGCTTATGGTGAAATGTGTTTGACAAAAGACTGCCAACTTACAAATTTCATATGCGGAATGCCGCCTTTTATTCAGGAGGAGTTCGTGGATGCATGTTCTTTTTTTAATATTAGTAATCCTATTAACTAGCATTTCTAATATTCCCTTTAACCACTCCTGGTAAGCTGAAAATGCTTGTGTTAGGAGTGGTTCACGACAGTAGTCGAATGGTGGATTCGAACTCGCGACCTTTTGAGTTCTCGGTCTGCGCCCTGCCACTAGGCTACTGTCGCTTCAATTCAATTGTTCTTAAAATTCGATATTGAATTATTTTAATCTATAAGACAGTTAGGTGATGAATACTATAATAATCAAGGTTTCACATGATTCTCGCAAATTTTTTTTAAAAAGTCGCCCTATACTAGGATTTTCTCCTGTATCTCTGGAGGAAGTATATAAAGTAAACTTCACAAAAGCTAAAAAAAATACTTGTTCCGTGCGGGATTCGAACTCGCGGCCCTCAATGCCGCTATTCATTCCTAAGCTACTGCGACATGGAGCCGTCAAACGAAGTAGTAGTAGTATACTGACTCAGAAACGCCTAAGAGATATCATATTGCTTCGGATGGAGGGATAAATATCTCGTATAATTTACATCAATAGATTGCCAAGAGTAGGAATAATGGCAAAATTTCTACATGCCACAAACTTATTACACAGCATAGATTGGTAATATTCATCCAACATCGTTTCGAGCGAGACCAAAAAATAAATGTATTTTTGTGCTAGGAAAACTTACTCAAATGTAATATTAATTAACGTTAGAAATTCGTAGAAAACTCACGATAATACTTTGGTGTTGATATGATTACGGATCCCGATATAGTATTATTCTAAGAAAAGTGTGTGTGTGCGTGCGTGCGTGCGCGCGTGTGGCGTGTGCGCGTGGCGTGTGCGGTGTGCGCGTGTGCGCGTGTGCGCGTGTGTGCGTGTGTGCGCGTGTGCGTGTGTGCGTGTGTGCGAGTGTGCGTGTGTGCGTGTGTGCGTGTGTGCGTGTGCGTGTGCGTGTTTGCGTGTTTGTGTGTTTGTGTGTGTGTGTGCTTTTGTGTGTGTGTGTGTGTGTGTGTGTGTGTGTGTGTGTGTGTGGGAGGTTGTGTGTGTGTGTGTGTGTGTGTGTGTGTGTGTGAGAGAGATTAAGTTGATTCGAGAATATTTTTGATTCACGATTGGACCCGGTAGGTGAAGCTGTTGTCAAGATTCGATATCACCCACGCGAAACCGAAGAGGAATGCTAGTAATATATAAAAAATATAGAATTGCGAATACAAACGAGCACACAGACCACCATTGATATTTACATTTGTCCTTGATTAAGAATCAAAATGCAGATGCGTTGTTACCCCTAAAAACTGAGATGGAATGTCTCGTTTCCTGTAAAAAGGGTCTCCGGTTCTCTATACTCACCATACGAAACGAAAAGCATTAAGCTACTATTTTACGCTGCTATTCTGTAAGAGCGTGGTCCTTCCCCGATTGAGCCAACCCATTCGGGCTACACATATTAATATAGCTGCAGCTTGGCTCTAACACTTAATAATTTAAGTTCCAACATTTTGTCTCAAAATCAATTTGTTCAACTCTAAAGAGAACTATTGGGAAATCATAGAATTATAAGTTTAACAATTTTTTGAGTGATGCGGAATACATCCGATATCGTTTTGTAAATAATATCGTCGATTTATCTCACTTATCATATACAATCAGTAATATAAAAAGTTAAACTCTTTGCTATGATTTTACTAGAGACCAGAGGAAGAGTAAAGAGAGAGAAGAAAAGGCAATTAGAATAAATGAAACAAATTGCTAATTAGTATTCGTTGCCAAAATATATGTTGCCCGCTTGCAGCCCCTCTTTTGTGACCTTTATGTATAAATACTCCCAAGAGATAGAAAAGTTATACGCAAAAGTTGGACGCCGCAATTTAGATCTGCGCTACTCGTATGCCAAAATTTTCGTTCGTACTGATGTTTTTTATGCGGTTCTATGTCCAGTAAAGAAAAATAAAACATCTATCCATGTAAAGTGTTTACTGGGAAATTAAAATATGCAAATAATTCGAAATTCAAATTAATAGAGAAAATAAATGTTTTTATTTTTATTTTCAAAGAAGTAATTGTGATAAAACGAGCATACAGTCCACTTGTACCTAATAACTAGATGCTGTGGGCTATAGCAATTGTCGTCTCTGAGTACTAAGAAGTATTGCCTTTTTGCGCTAGTATTCTGAGTCTGAGCGTGCTTCTTCTCCGGTAAAGCTGACTCTTTAGTGCTATAATATGCCTGCCTGTGTGTATCCTTGACACAAATAACAATTACAATAATAAAGAAATAACAAATATAACACATAATACATACATAATTCGCCCAGATCCAGGACGGCGAACAGCATGTATTACGAGCAATTTGTTATGCAGCTTTTGCTATCCGCTTGGTAATCATGTCGATTGTCCTGTAAGTTAAACCATGTAAGTTTGCGGAGAGAGAACCATTCACCCCTTTTCCTCCTGCCAGTGCTTTTTTATATAGGATAAGGGTGACAAACGAGCACACGGTCCACCTGATGGTAAGTGGTTGCTGTGGCTCATAGACACTTACGTATCCTCGATTATAAATAAAAATGCAGATGCGTCGTCACCCGTGAGGACTAAGGTGGAATGCCTTGTTTACAGAAAAATGGTCTCCGGTTCTCTACACCCACCTTAAGAAACACAGCAGCATTAAGCTACTACTTTACGCTGATGTTCTGTGAGAGTATGGTCCTTTCCCGGTCGAGCTGACCCATTCGTGCTACAACTATACCGGTAATATAGCTGCAGCACGGCTCTACCACGTTTAAAAGTGTCTTAGGAAGCTACTATGGAAAATGATAAAAATGACATGCTTCTATTAGGTGGCGGTACTTTGCTCGACATCGGTCCATATAAGGGATTTAAAAAGGATTTGTGATTATGATCGGTTCAGCTATTCCGAAAGTTTGTCCAGATAGACACAGACAAAAACGTTTATAATGTATATTCATGTTTTAATCGCATGCAAGTAACTTTTCGTTTTCCGACTTGTCGGTGCGGGAGCGGTGCGGATTCGTTTCGCTCGGTATACGCAGTACCGAAAGCTTGCCGAGCGGATATATTTTAATGTGCGTCTTTTAATTGGCGCGATATGTGCGGGAGCGGGGAGAGATCGTTTCGTTTTACCGCATCTCAGGATGCGTGTCCAGCGACCGCTCGACATTTACCGCGCACAGTCGTGCAAACAAGATGGCGGAGCGATATATTCACGTCGTTTTAGTACTAGAAATTGAACATTCTCTAAACCTTGTATTTTTATTTGTTATTGCTGCTGTTTTTACGTGGTAGAGCTACGCTGCAGCTATATTATGTTGATAAGTGAGTAGCTGAAGGCAACGCGGTATCGTTTCGGTACAAACCTTAAAGATTCCGCACTGCTCCCGCACCGACAAGTCGGAAAACGGCCTAACCTTAACTCATTTGAAGGCAGTTATTAGTATTACAGATAGAGTGTCCGTAATACTATGTCTGAAATAACTTGATTTATATATATGGATTAAATATCATTCTAAAGGATAATAATATAAAATTTATAATTTAGTTTTTTTATTAAGTTAGGATTAAAATCCTAACCGAGTTGTAAGTTTCGTATAATAGATAATTTTCAGCTTGAGCTAAAAGTGTTTTCTTTCAAGCAAATGGTAAATCAGCCTTTAAAATTATACTTTACTAGCGATCTGTCCCGGCTTCACACGAGTCATATCTGGATTCCACTACAGCGCCACCTACCAGGTCCAACTATGCCTTTAACCTTCTCGCAAGTGCAAGCAATATGTTGACAGTTTCACCGCAGTCTGGTGAACGGTATGGCAGCACATAAAATACGAACAAACAAATATTATTTTAAAGACATTAATTAATTCGCAACCATCCGCTTAAAAATACAATGAAGTGTCTTACCTGGATTGAAGAGCACCTCCCGCCCTCTCTCAATTGCGTGCAATAATCCCGTCACCACTAATCCCAGTACAACTACTCCCAACACCACTACTCCCGGCACCACTATTCCCAACACCACTATTTCAGGAAAGATACACCATCGACGACAATACGACACGTATTTCGCCTCTACACGAGGCATCTTCAGATGATGTAGACTCTACGGCGGCTGACCGAGCGGTCAGTCTTTATTGTAATGGATTTCCGCAAAGTAACGCCTGATTCTATCAAATATTATTTTTATATATTAGATTAACGATTTTATTTCTGGTTGCAGCTTGGATTGAACTCGAATCTCAAATCAAAAAGCGTTGTATGAAATTTATGGTTCCATGCGGGATTCGAACCCGCGGCTATCAATGCCGCTACTCATTCCTAAGCCACTGCGATATGGAGCTGTCAAACGAAGTAGTAGTGGTGTAATTGACTCAGAAACGTCTAAAAATATCATATTGCTACCGATGAAGTGATAAAAATCTCATATACTTTACTGCAATAGCCTGTCAAGAGTAGAAATAATGACAAATCCTACGTGCCATAAACTTCTTAAATATAGTAGTAGCATAGTTTGGTAATATCCATCCAACACAATTTCGGGCGAGACCAAAAAATTAATGCATTTGTGTGCTAGGAAAACTTACTCTAATGTAATATTAATTAACGTTAGAGTTTCGTACGAGTAATAATTCAGGATATTATTTCGTTATTGCTAATATGTTTACAGATCAGAATATAGTGCCATTCCAAGAAAATTTCTATGCAGAAAATCAATACCTTGTTTCTTCATCTTATTAAGTGAAATACTTTTTATTATCCCGGTCAGCAAATAAAATAAAAACCGCTAGCATTTATATCTTTATATATATAATTCCTCTGACAGTGTGAAATTTTGATTCTGAAATTTTGTGTGTGGGTGATTAAGTTGATTCGAGAATGTTCTAGATTGAAAATTGGAACCGGTAGGTGGCGCTGTTGTCAAGATGCAGAAATGATTTGTGCGAAACCGAAGAGAGTTGCTAGTAATATATTAAAAAATATAGAATTGGACTACAACAATTCCACAACAGCGCTACTTGCCGGGTCCAACTATGCCTTTATCTTTCGCGGAAGTACAAGCGATATGTTGACAGTTTTACCGCAATCTAATGAACGGTATGGCAGCGCATAAAATACGAACAAGCAAATATTATTTTTATATATTAGATTAACGATTTTAATTCTGGTTGCAGCTTGGACTGAACTCGAATCTCAAATCGTAATGCGTTGTATGAAATTTATGGCTTGTGCCTAATATATAAGTATACATAATATATATGACATAAAAAATATACGTTGAATATAATATTGTTTCGAAAAGATTATTATTAAATTAACTCAATCAGGATGCACATACATTTAATCTTTAACCTTCCAAACCTCAGAGAGCAAACACACAAGCAAATCCGTTTTCACGCGTTAAAAGTATCCCCCCCCGGTTATAGGGGGGAGCCATTGTTGGCGGTTGTTTGCGGATTTCTCCCCGATAACAATGCCTGGCCGATACCCGGCTTTGTTTTCACTTATCCGTGAGTACCCGGGCGCCCGTTACTCAAATAGCCCTTTGCGCTGCGTAGTTCGCTCGTTTATTGTTCTTATGCAGATTTGTTTTTGAAGAAGTGAACCAGATAGAAACTAACAATGCAATTCAATAGTCCCGTGTTATAAGTACACTTCATATGAGGGACTTTATTGAGTTTTATAATATATCTTACTACGCACTAGCGACCTACCGTGACTTCGACTGGGTAGATCTATTTTTTTTGTAGGATAGGGTAACAAACGAGCACGCAGTCCACCTGATGGTTAGTGGTTGCTGTGGCCCATAAACATATATATCTATCCTCAATTACAAATCAAAATGCAGATGCGATATTACCAGTGAGGACTAAGATGGAATGCCTCGTTTCCAGTAAAAAAGGGTCTCTGGTTCTCTACACTCACCATACGAAACACAGCACAGCATTAAGCTACTATTTTACGCTGCTATTCTGTGAGAGCGTGGTCATTCCCCGGTCGAGCCGACCCATTCGTGCTACAACTATATTACTAATATAACTGCAGCATGGCTCTACAATGTATAATATTAATTTTATTAAGCTATTGCATAGCTTCTATCGCGGGCCTTGAGCGCGGGGACAGAATCCAGAAATTTCGTAACGAAAAAAACCTCACGCTCCCCACTCCGACGGGCACGGAGGTGTGGCCGTGTGGCGTTCAAAGCCGTGCATCGTCTGACGTCGTTTCAGTTCGGCAAACTTCGGCACTCGGCGGACTTCGGCACGGTGTTTGTGTGCGTGCGACTAGACGTATGCGTGTACACTAGCTGCTGACTCAATGATAAAAATTCCTGAACAACCTACATGTATTGTATCATCATCATTCTCTAGACCATTTCCCATTATCTGGGGTCGGCGCAGTAAATCTTCTCGTTCCATTCCTCTCTATCAGCCGTCATTTCCATACTTACTCCTTTCATTCTCATATCACTCTTCACACAATCGATCCATCTTTTATTCGGCCTTCCTCTGCCCGTGTGTCCCTCCACATTCATATTCAACACTCGTTTTGTGACATGACTTTCATCCCTCCGCATCACATGCCCAAACCATGCCAATCTGCTTCCTCTCACCTTTTCTACCACTGGCGCTACTTTCAGGCTTCCTCTTATATACTCATTCCTTATCTTATCCATCCTTGTCACACCACACATCCATCGTAACATTCTCATTTCATTCGCATGCAGTCTATTTTCATCCTTCTTCTTGACGGCCCAGCATTCACTTCCATACATGACGACAGGTCGGATGATCGATTTGTAAATTTTCCCCTTCAGCCTTATTGGCATTCGGGGATCGCACGTTGTGGCTGTGACCTGTCGCCATTTCATCCACCCTGCGTTAATCCTATGCTGCACAGCTCTATCTATTCCGCCGTCGCCTTGAATGAGGGAACCGAGGTACTTGAATTCTGAGCAGGTAGGCAGTATAGCGCCATCCAACGACATGGGTACAGGACTGGAAAGACCGCCGAAATCACAGCACAGATATTCGGTTTTGGATCTGCTGATCTTCAAGCCAACACTTTCCAGCCTCTGTTGCCACCCCGTCAGTCTGCTCTGTACCTCGATGCCTTCTTCCCCCGACAAGCACGATGTCATCGGCAAAGAGCATGCACCAGGGTGCCTCATCCTGCAGGTCCGACGTCAAAGCGTCCATAATCAGTAGGAAGAGGTAAGGGCTCAATGCCGACCCTTGGTGCAGCCCTACCGCCACATCGATACTGCCCGTAGTTCCCGCGGCAGATCGTACACATGTACGGGATGCTCTGTACATAGCACGGACTAACCTCACATACTTCCCAGGCATACCTTTTATCTTTAACGCCCACCACAAAACCTCACGGGGAACCCGATCGTACGCCTTTTCAAGGTCGACAAAAACCATGTGCAGATTTTTATGCACGCGCTTGTACTTTTCGCACAATTGGCGTAATGCGAAAATGGCATCTGTCGTACCTCGACCGGGCATGAATCCGAACTGGTTTTGTGTTATCTCACACTCTTCTCTCATTCTTTTCTCTATTATTCTTTCCCAGACTTTCATCGTATGTGACATGAGTTTTATTCCCCGGTAACTGCCGCAGTTTTGAACGTCTCCTTTGTTTTTAAAAATGGGGACCAGTATACTACTGCACCATTCCTCAGGTATTTGTTCTTCCTGCAACAATTTACCGAAAAATAAACTCAACCACTTCCATCCATCTGCACTCAGCAACTTCCACACTTCTACTGGTATTCCATCTGGGCCGACCGCCTTCCCATTCTTCATATTCCTAACAGCCATTTTTACTTCTTCCACACTAATTTCTCTCACTAAGCCCATATTCACTGGTGGGTTTTCAAGCATACCATTCCATTCATTCTCCTCATTCATCAATTTCTCAAAATACTCCTTCCATCGCTTCTTTATACTTTCATCGTCAGTCAAAATCCTTCCAGAATCATCTTTTATACATTTTACATGTGAAACATCTCTTCCATTCCTTTCTCTCGCTTTTGCAATTTGAAAAAGTCGTTTTTGACCTTCGGGGCTTTCAAGGGACCGATATAATTTATCTTGCGCCTCTTCCCTACAAATAGCAACTTCCTTCTTTGCTCTCTTCTTACATTCTTTATACGCCCCTCTCTTACTTTCTTTTATGGAATCATTCTGGTCTTCTACGATCTGCCATTCTTTAAAGGCATTTTTCTTTTCTCTCAAAACTTCTCTAATACTTTCACTCCACCACCACCCATCCTTATCTATCATACGCTTCCCTTTTGTTTCTCCTAACACCTTCCTTGCCACACTTCGGATACAATCAGCCATTTCCTTCCAGCACTCATTCACACTCATTCCTTCCATATCAGCCATCTCTATCATCTTGTTTACAACTAGCTCTCTAAATTCACTTGCATACTCCTCCTTATGCAACAAATGCCACTTTATTTTGGGTGGGGGACGATCCTTATGTTTGTTGAGGCGAACAGTTAAGCAGATGTCAGCCAGCAGAATTCGGTGCTGGGATACTAAGTCTTCACCTGGAAGCACTTTGCAGTTTTTTACACTCTTGATTTGGTTCCGTCTTATCAGAAGATAGTCGATCTGTGTCGCGTGGTGGCCACTTTTATAAGTAACTAGATGCTGAACTCGTTTTTGGAACCACGTGTTTACTACAGCCAGGTCGAAAGCACATGCTGCTTGCAGAAGAACTTCCCCCTCACGGTTCCGCACTCCGTACCCCCATCCACCGTGTACTCTTTCATACCCGTCATTCACTCTCCCTACATGTCCATTAAAATCTCCTCCCATATAAACATCCTCACTCTCAGGTATTCCCATCATCATACAAATTCCTCCCAAAACTTCTCTTTCACACTCTCTTCACAGCCTGTTTGCGGAGCATACACACTTACAACATTCACTACTTTGTTTTCAATCATTAATTTAACAACTATCATTCTCTCATTTACTCTTTTCACATCTGTCACTCGTTCTTTCATTCCACTATCTAACACAACTCCTACTCCATTTCGCTTCCCATCACTTTCACAATAATAAAACTTGTATCCTTCCCCAATCTCTCTCGCTTTATTGCCCTTCCATTTTGTTTTCTGCAAACAGGCAACATTCACTCTTCGTCGTTTCAAAACATCTGCTAACTCTCTTCCTCTTCCAGTCATCGTACCTACATTCCAGCTTGCAAACCTCACTCTGACATTCTTCTCTCTCCGGGCTCGCCTCTTACGTCGCACCCGCTCCGTAAGGTGCGACAACCCTTGCCCACTTCCCACAGGAGCCGGGTGCTGCCCCTGCGCGTCGCCTGCGGGGTACGCCCTAGCCCTGTCATATATCCCACAACTCGTAATATTCATAGGTTTACTGCATGGGATTTGGCAAAAGTTTTACAGTCGGCCGCCTGCCTGACACCAACCCTCTTTGGGTATGCTATTGTTGGTAGAGGAAGCTACCATTTTGGGAAAAGGAAAAAGAAGGTTGGGGGTAGGAGCGCAGGTGTAAGGATACTGTTATCTCGGCAGGAAAGGTATGAGAATAACAGTAGCTCGGGGAGCCGGGGTCGCGTACCCGTATTCCATAACAGGATCACCGGAAAGGTAGACCAGCATGAAAACCCCCTGACTAACCTACATGTATTGTAATATATTAAAAATATTTTAAACAATATTAACTTCTCATTTATTCAATAAGAGAAAAAAAATTGTTTTCTTATCGGTCACCACGCTCAAAAAGTGTAACTTGATTTAATATCAAAGACTTAACTGCATAAATAAAATAAATAAATAATTATAATTGCATAAGTTGATAAAAATGCTATGCAATAGCTTTACCGCGGCAGTCACCGAGTGCCACACGTATTTTTTATTATACTATTAATTTTATTATACACTTTTGGAAAATTTTATCAAGTTTTCAATTTAACAAAAAGTTTTTCGAATAAAATATTGCTGCGTGAAGTTTTATCAAAATCGATTCATATATTTCGAAGAATGACGCCGACAGCCAACAGGTTTTTTTTCCGAATTGTTATAAATTAAATAAGAAAAAAATTATAAACGTCTTATATCTATGGCATTCCAGCCAATAACCCTGAATAAAAGGCATTTACTTCGACATTACAGACGGACTCTTTTTATATACAAATATAGATGTTTGGCCTTTGGATGTTTTGTAATGGCCGTGTAAGTTAATCCACTCAAAGGGTCTTGAGAGGAGACATTAAGAAATGAAGCAGCACATAGCCAGTAACATATTTCTGATAACAACAAAAGAAATAAAAACAGGAAAGAAAAGAGCCTGTTTTTTTTAAAAGGCTGATAATGCACCTGCGATTCCCTTGCGGCCTTACGCCAAGCGGGACACTTATGGGAAATTTTTCCCCTACGAGGCAATCTGTGGGTGAGACCTATATCCAGCAGCGGAAAAAAATCTCCTAGGTTGTAATAAATAATGATGAATTACTTATTACTGTCCATCTGATGGTATGGCTACTACCATGGAAACGTGCAACACACTTCAAACAAAGAAGGTTACAGATGCGTCGCAGCTTTGAGGAATAGGATGGAATGCTGGTACCCATGCTGGTATGTTAGTACGGTAAGACTGATATACAACATGTAACAAAAACAAAAACCCTGTGGTTCCCGCTAACTGCGTTATCTGCTATTGCGTATATATATATATATATATATATATATATATATATATAACATACTAATAGTCGAGTCGACCCATTCGTGCTACAAATATAACATATTAATATAGCTGCTGTACGTTGAGAGGAAAATAAATAAAATAGTCTATGTAATAGTGATTTTCCTACCATTTTTTTTCACAACCTTTCAAGTTCAAAAAATGTAAGTAAAGTCCTCTTTCGAATAAGAAGATTTTAATTTTGACTTTAGCTTTTATAAATTGGTGGCAAAGAAGGACATAATCAATTGGAGAATTACCAGCTGGCCTGATCAGCATGGTGCCCAATATGAAATTTGAAATTGTAATAGGAAAAATAATTATATGCAACGGTACTCTGATATTGTTTGGTCTGCTTTAAAAATAAACGTAATCTTAGAACTTTTCACAGAGTTCTCTGGATTCGCATCTCGCTTTACTGGCACAATTACGAGCAGTAAGCCGCCGTTCGGCTCATTTTATTGCTTGTTTGTGAATCTTACATTGCGTTGAATTTGTTATGAAATTACTTGTAGAATACAATCTTTAAGATTTTAAAATTAATAAATAAAAACTTTGATCATCATCACCGCCTACCATTTCATTCCATTGCTAACCATAGGCATACCCCAATAATTGTCACAAAACATGGTCCTGAACCGTCTGCATCCATTGACTACCTGCATCTCTTACACGTCACTCCAACAAGTTGGGGGCCGCCCGTACTTAAGTTATCGATAAGATTTTACCAGGTTTGTAATATGGTGCTGATTGACTACCTCGTAGGTCTAATGGTCGTAAATTCTACTGCTGATCATGAGGTCCCGGGTTCAAATCCCGTGTTGAGCCAAAACATTTAGTTATTGATTTTAAAGTTGTCAGGAAGCTGGCGGTGTTTCACCAACGTGCCTCAGAAAGCACGTAAAGCCGATGGTCCTGCACTTGATCTCTCTCCGGTCGTGTCAGATTGCAGACCCCTTGGACTATGATAACGAGTGAGAGTACACCTGTGCTAGAGCACTATAACCCTATTCTACACAGATGGCTAGTCTCCATTAAGATTCGGTCTGCAGGACATTATTATAATAATATGGTGCTAGCGTAAGCGTATCCTTTCTCACTCCTTATCCCGTGGCTATTGTGAGAGGCGTTTAAAAGTGCTATTTGGAATGGTGAACGATGGAAATATGGCAGTAGAAATATTTTGTGTTATAATCTTGACTATATGTAAAGTAGGTACACAGGAAGATTAACTGTTTTGATATCTGGTGGTGTTATTGTCAATCCTACCTAGCGTTATGATGCAGCAAAACCTACTACGGCAGAAACCTATGTTCAAAAGTGAACTTTTCATAGATTGAACTGCTCCCGGTTTATTAAGGGTTCCCGGAAAGGGAACCAGATAAACGTATGTCCGGGAGTGGACTGCTTATGGGTTTTTGAGGAGGAAGAGAAAATCTTATAAGAATATCTTAACAACTGTATTTTCGATAATAAAATAGAATATTCGGATTTATGTTATAGAATAAGGGCGTAGACGAGCACACAGTCCATCCGAAGTCATGTGGGTGTTATGGCTCCAAAACACTTTCATCCATCCTAACCAAGGTAGAATATCTCGTTACAATTTACAGGCACCATAAGAAACACGGCAGTATTAAGCTGTTATTTTACGCTGGTATTCCATAAGAGCGTTGTCCTTCCCCGGTCGAAAAAATCTATTCGCGCTACAGATGTAATCCAGCCGCAGCGTGGCTCTACCACGTAAAAACGTAAATTAAAGTTACAACCTATATACGTCCACTGCTGCTTTTGAGAAGGTTTCAGTGCAAGGAAGTGTCCGCCGCGCTGCCTCAATGCGTGTTGTCTTCACTTGTCTTCGAAATATTTTTTTTTATTTCTCAAACATTCATATTTCCTCATGGTGTTTTCCTTCACTGCCGATGACCTGGTAAATCAGAACTTAAAATTTCAATTAACAATTTCATTAGTGCGCGTGGGTAATCGAACCCGGGTTACTCATATAGGTACTTTAAAATCTAAGCCCCGAGCTATCACGTGATTTTCCTGTTGAAGGCAGTATTTGCCATAAATGTCACGCATAGCAACGGTATTGACGATCGCAAAACCAGGCGTCTCGCACCTCTTAGATTAGCAGTTTCAGAGATATATGTATAATGTATTATAATACAAACACACATTTTATTACTACAAAAATGAAAATGGTTACTTTGCAATGTTAATTGGTTTCAATAACTAATTTAGGTTTATTATAATAAAGACATTTTCTTTAGGATGCTAAATAAATTTATAGGCGACCTTAAAGATAAAAGTTCTTAATATTCCAGCAACGAAACACAGAGGCTGTTAACAAGCAATTTGAAGCGTTCGGTCTACTTTATTACGTGTACACACAAATGTGTTACGATTCTTTTACTGAGTGAAACTTTTGAAAATATTTCAAGGAATGGAAAAGAACTCAATTGAAAATATTTTTTCCACGTTTCAAGCATTGAATACGAATAGCACAGCCAGAAAGCTCTGCTCACGAGGTTAGAATATCGTCTTAAATTTTATAATACGCGAACAACCTGAGTTCAATCCCCGTTTGTGCATTGAAATTGAAGGGTACAGGCAAAGAAAGTTCATTGTCAAATGGGACTGTTGTTTCTAATTACTATGAAAATATTTCTATAATAATTTATTAAAAAAACATTTTGAACCATATAGATAACAGGATGATTACAGCATGTATGATCGTGGTAGAGGCACGCTGCAGCTATATTATAGTTGTAGCACGAATTGGTCGGCTCGACCGGGGAAGGACCACGCTCTCACGGAATACCAGCGTAAAATAGCAGCTTAATATTGATGTGTTTCGTATGGTGAGTATAGAGATCCGGAGACCCTTTTTTTACTGGAAACGAGGCTTTCCATCTTAGTCCTCAGGAGTGACAGCGCATCTGCGTTTTGATTCTCAATCGGGGATAAATGTAGATGTCTATGGGCCACAGCATTTACTTACCATAAGGTGGACTATGTGCTCGTTTGTCACCCTCATTCTATAAAAAAAGCTTAATATCTATATTAGAAAAGTATAAGAAATACTTTACCTAACTTAGGATTACTTTAAAAACAGATCACAGTCGCAAGTTTTCGTTGGCAGAAGTGATATAAGGGCACTCTTTGTCTCATTGTTTGTCATGTAAGGGTATTTTATTGAAGTTTTTAATTATTTGACAACGTGCTGACTTGAGAACTTTTGGAAACACTTCAATTATGTGCATTTACAGTCCTCTCCTGTGTTGGCTTGCAAATCTAAAAATTTTTAACAGTCGCTTGGGCAAAGAGTTTTGAACCTTTTTCAATTTTATTTTTTTAATTCTAACACAATTAAATTATAATTTATTTAGTGATTACCGAATTAATTTGAAAAACGCAAATCAGGTTAAATAATTACGATTAGGTTAAAATAGTCCATAAAGACAAAAACCTTTTTTTAAAACAGGAATGATGGCTATGATTCGTACACCACTAGTGAGTTTTTGAAAGGTACACAGCGGTATTAAGCTGCTATTTTACGCTAGTATTCTGTAAGAACGTGATACTTCCCCGTTCGAGTCGACCCATATACGTGCTTTAACAATATTATAGGCTCTACTACGCATTAAAAAAACCTAAATGTATTTTATAAGAAAAGCCTTAAAACAGAAAATTATATTACAAGAAACTAATTTCAATAAAGACAATAATTACTTTAAAGGTTCCACTCTGTTAGAAACAAGACAAGAGCAACAATTTAAAAGGCTGCTTTTTCGTTGTGCAGTTTTCCTTAATACAAACAATTTGTTACTGGCTTTCCATAGTGAACGAAGGAAATTTGATTACAATAGACTCATAGAAGCTATTTTCTTTATGACTTCCATCTCGTGTTTATTGTAAAGTAATTCTCATTTTTGCGAGTAACGTGGTTCAACTGAGAGGAATTTGATTTATTTTTTTATTTCGTTACATTATCGAACTTTTGAATTATTCAGAAAAGCCATATGTGCACATCCTTGTGTTTCTTATCATGATAAACATTATGCACATAAGCTTTATGGTATCTTACAGATTGCGCAATAGCCATCACGTATTGATGTCCATCTCTGTTTAGTTGACTGTGAGATAATTCCCTATAACACCATCTGTACTACTTGTGTATATAAATGATTAATTAAATGCATTATTAAAATTAAAATTTACTTGTCAAGTCTATACCCACGGGGATTATTACTCATATTTTTTTAAATTATAACAAGTTTGGTTGTAGGTCAACGTTGTACTATGTATTATTCTTCCTACCTTTTCCCGTTGTGTTTTGTACACTCGGAATTAGGAACCAAATACATCGGAAAAAGCGGAATAAGGATTTTTACATCGGAATAAGGTCTCCGTCTTCTTTTCATATTTAATTAATTTCGAACACAACTCAATATCTAATAGCCAAATCTATTGTCTATTTCAAGAGTAGAAACAATTATGCAAAACAAACGGGTACAATAAATGCTTAATTTTCGATCTCATACGAAATCATCTCATACTGGTCGTCGAAAAGGGGTATATTATATATATATATATATATATATATATATATATATATATATATATATAAATATACAGACTATATAATATTTCTTATACTTTTTTTCTAATATAGATATTAAGCTTTTTTTATAGAATGAGGGTGACAAACGAGCACACAGTCCACCTTATGTTAAGTGGATGCTGTGGCCCATAGACATCTACATTTATCCTCGATTGAGAATCAAAACGCAGATGCGCTGTCACTCCTGAGGACTAAGATGGAATGCCTCGTTTCCAGTAAAAAAAGGGTCTCCGGATCTCTATACTCACCATACGAAACACATCAATATTAAGCTGCTATTTTACGCTGGTATTCCGTGAGAGCGTGGTCCTTCCCCGGTCGAGCCGACCAATTCGTGCTACAACTAAAATATAGCTGCAGCGTGCCTCTACCACGATCATACATGCTGTAATCATCCTGTTATCTATATGGTTCAAAATGTTTTTTTAATAAATTATTATAGAAATATTTTCATAGTAATTAGAAACAACAGTCCCATTTGACAATGATCTTTCTTTGCCTGTACCCTTCAATTTCAATGCACAAACGGGGATTGAATTCAGGTTGTTCGCGTATTACAAAATTGAAGACGATATTCTAACCTCGTGAGCAGAGCTTTCTGGCTGTGCTATTCGTATTCAATGCTTGAAACGTGGAAAAAATATTTTCAATTGAGTTCTTTTCCATTCCTTGAAATATTTTCAAAAGTTTCACTCAGTAAAAGAATCGTAACACATTTGTGTGTACACGTAATAAAGTAGACCGAACGCTTCAAATTGCTTGTTAACAGCCTCTGTGTTTCGTTGCTGGAATATTAAGAACTTTTATCTTTAAGGTCGCCTATAAATTTACTTAGCATCCTAATGAAAATGTCTTTATTATAATAAACCTAAATTAGTTATTGAGACCAATTAACATTGCAAAGTAACCATTTTCATTTTTGTAGTAATAAAATGTGTGTTTGTATTTTAATACATTATACATATATCTCTGAAACTGCTAATCTAAGAGGTGCGAGACGCCTGGTTTTGCGATCGTCAATACCGTTGCTATGCGTGACATTTATGGCAAATACTGCCTTCAACAGGAAAATCACGTGATAGCTCGGGGCTTAGATTTTAAAGTACCTATATGAGTAACCCGGGTTCGATTACCCACGCGCACTAATGAAATTGTTAATTGAAATTTTAAGTTCTGATTTACCAGGTCATCGGCAGTGAAGGAAAACACCATGAGGAAATATGAATGTTTGAGAAATAAAAAAAATATTTCGAAGACAAGTGAAGACAACACGCATTGAGGCAGCGCGGCGGACACTTCCTTGCACTGAAACCTTCTCAAAAGCAGCAGTGGACGTATATAGGTTGTAACTTTAATTTACGTTTTTACGTGGTAGAGCCACGCTGCGGCTGGATTACATCTGTAGCACGAATAGATTTTTTCGACCGGGAAAGGACAACGCTCTTATGGAATACCAGCGTAAAATAACAGCTCAATACTGCCGTGTTTCTTATGGTGCCTGTAAATTGTAACGAGATATTCTACCTTGGTTAGGATGGATGAAAGTGTTTTGGAGCCATAACACCCGCATGACTTCGGGTGGACTGTGTGCTCGTCTACGCCCTTATTCTATAACATAAATCTGAATATTCTATTTTATTATCGAAAATACAGTTGTTAAGATATTTTTATAAGATTTTCTCTTCCTCCTCAAAAACTCATAAGCAGTCCACTCCCGGACATACGTTTATCTGGTTCCCTTTCCGGGAACCCTTAATAAACCGGGAGCAGTTCAATCTATGAAAAGTTCACTTTTGAACATAGGTTTCTGCCGTAGTAGGTTTTGCTGCATCATAACGCTAGGTAGGATTGACAATAACACCACCAGATATCAAAACAGTTAATCTTCCTGTGTACCTACTTTACATATAGTCAAGATTATAACACAAAATGTTTCTACTGCCATATTTCCATCGTTCACCATTCCAAATAGCACTTTTAAACGCCTCTCACAATAGCCACGGGATAAGGAGTGAGAAAGGATCCGCTTACGCTAGCACCATATTATTATAATAATGTCCTGCAGACCGAATCTTAATGGATACTAGCCATCTGTGTAGAATAGGGTTATAGTGCTCTAGCACAGGTGTACTCTCACTCGTTATCATAGTCCAAGGGGTCTGCAATCTGACACGACCGGAGAGAGATCAAGTGCAGGACCATCGGCTTTACGTGCTTTCTGAGGCACGTTGGTGAAACACCGCCAGCTTCTTGACAACTTTAAAATTAATAACTAAATATTTTGGCTCAACCCGGGATTTGAACCCGGGACCTCATGATCAGCAGTAGAATTTACGACCATTAGACCTACGAGGTAGTCAATCAGCACCATATTACAAACCTGGTAAAATCTTATCGATAACTTAAGTACGGGCGGCCCCCAACTTGTTGGAGTGACGTGTAAGAGATGCAGGTAGTCAATGGATGCAGACGGTTCAGGACCATGTTTTGTGACAATTATTGGGGTACGCCTATGGTTAGCAATGGAATGAAATGGTAGGCGGTGATGATGATCAAAGTTTTATTTATTAATTTTAAAATCTTAAAGATTGTATTCTACAAGTAATTTCATAACAAATTCAACGCAATGTAAGATTCACAAACAAGCAATAAAATGAGCCGAACGGCGGCTTACTGCTCGTAATTGTGCCAGTAAAGCGAGATGCGAATCGAGAGAACTCTGTGAAAAGTTCTAAGATTACGTTTATTTTTAAAGCAGACCAAACAATATCAGAGTACCGTTGCATATAATTATTTTTCCTATTACAATTTCAAATTTCATATTGGGCACCATGATGATCAGGCCAGCTTGTAATTCTCCAATTGATTATGTCCTTCTTTGCCACCAATTTATAAAAGCTAAAGTCAAAATTATAATTTTCTTATTCGAAAGAGGACTTTACTTACATTTTTTTAACTTGAAAGGTTGTGAAAAAAAAATGGTAGGAAAATCACTACTACATAGATTATTTTATTTATTTTCCTCTCAACGTACAGCAGCTATATTAGTATGTTATAGTTGTAGCACGATTGGGTTGACTCGACCGGGGAAAGACCACGCTCCCACAGAATACCAGTGTAAAATAGCAGCTTAACGCTGCTGTGTTTCGTATGATGAGTGTAGAGAACGGGAGAACCTTTTTACTGGATACGAGGCATTCTATTTTAGTCCTCAAGGGTATCAACGCAGCTGTATTTTGATTCGTATTCGAGGATAGATGTAGATGTCTATGGACCGTAGCAACCACTTACCATTACCATTACCAGGTAGACTGTGTGCTCGTTCACCACTGCTATACTATTATAAAAAAATTAAGCTTATAAAATAGCATGCACATTGCATAAATCTAGAAAGTCTAAGAAAGCTTATTATGTCCATGTATTTAAATTTAATAATAATTTAATTTCTAATCTTATCTAAATAATATATTTATTACAAACTACGTTTAGGGTTGTCGACTTCGCGAATAACAATTGGCGGTTTTTTAATCATAACTTCTAGTAGTAATGCTGGTTCACCTATATGGTCATTCTATATGAGTCCCTAGATTAAGCCATATTGTATATGAATAAAAATGTAGTAATAATGCATTTCTGGTATTCTATGAATAATAATATATACATATATAGAGTTGTACGATGTTCTTGGTTTGACCATTTCTAAGTTGCCTAGATTTTTAATGTGCGAGCCATAAGTGATCAAATGGCACTTACTGACTTAGAATAGCTTTATCCTTAAAATTTTTAATTTGCGTAATGTACCACTTTAATTACTAGTTTTATAATGAAGATCGTGCCATTAAATGACCGCTGGAGAATAATGTAGATTCAAAGGCATGTGAAGTCCGCAAACAATGCTCAGTTAAAATCCTTTAATGAAAATCCTTTCGCTGCAGTAGGGAATAATGCTCATATAATTGAGATATTCCATTTATTTAACAAAATAAATTAATAAATGAATTTTCTTAGTTTTGGTTCCCCTTTTTGACGTGACAACGTCTAATAAATCGATGAACGCCGGCTGTACGCACGAAAAAGGAACACATTGTAAAGTTACGCATATTGTAACGTTACGATTGGAGCGAGAGCGCAGCACGAGCGAGCAAAAGGCACGATCGGCTTGAACGTAAAAGTAAATTTATCAATTAAATTGTAAATTTCATTTCACTCCTTCTTTGTATCCAAACAAAATAGTGATAATGCAATAAAAATGATTCAATTTTATTCATAAAAGTATGCAATCATTTTATCAATGTTTTGCTATGACGTCACGTTAAACTATCATCCGTAAACCGACTTTGCAGACAACAAATGTTTTATTTTTTATGTATTTTATTTACCATAAACAGACGTACCATTAGTTTCTGAAACGGAGAGCAGCGTCAAAGGAGTAAACTCATAGTCGTCCTCAATCCAGCTGCCAAGTATGACGGTAAAGCCCAATCCTCCACACAACAAAGGAAGCCCATGTTCAGCAGTGGACTTCAACGATCAACAGGCTAACAAAGAAGAATATTACACAATCGTTATTTTTATGTTATTTCTAACGATCCACTCCGGCTTCGCACGGGTGATTTCTGGATCCCGACAACAGCGCCACCTACCGGGTTCAAATGTGAATTTAAACCATATAGGAATGAATTCAAATACACATAAAAAAATTATCAACATCGGTCCACCTGTTTTTGAATTTTAGCGAGTCTAACGGACAGTAATTGACTTTATATAAAAAAAATTATTCGTGGTTGAACCATGTTGTAGATATATTATATTATATTATTAGGTTATATATTATAGTCGTTACAAGAATGTGTCAGCTTGACCGAGTTAGGAACATGCTTTCACAATCTACTAGTGTTTAAAAGGAGCTTAACATTGCTGTGTTAAGTACGGTGAGTGTAAAGAACGGAAGACCCTTTTTACTGGAAACGAGGCATTCCAACTTAGTCTTAATTCCAATTCGACAACGAATCTATTTATTAAAAAAAATATATTAACAATGCTATAAAACATTACTAATATTCCCCTTAACCACTCGTGGTAAGCTTAAATTGCTTGTGTTACGAGTGGTTCACGCCAGTAGTCGAATGACGGATTCGAACCCACGACCTTTTTTGAGTGCGCGGTCCGCGCCCTGCCAATTAGGCTACTGTAATGTCATCTACACGATTTAGAACAGACAGTTCTAAATCGTGTAGATGTAAATTTCTATGGGCTACAGCAGCCTTATTCAATAAAACACGTGGTAATTTTCGATTATTATTATTTTCGCAAACTTAGAAGACACTTACTTGATTTATTGAAGACCTAAGAGGTAAAAGTACTGTTAATATTCGTATCACGCAATACTACGGCTGTTAACAAGTAAGCGCCATTACGCTTACTTTATTGCACATTTGTAAGTCTTATTCGCTGATGAATTTTTTATAGTACAGTGTTAGGATAATGCTATCAATATTTTTCTTTTTTCTTTTATTTATTATAAAATTAACTCCACACTGCGATTTTCCCTAGCATCGTGGAGGCAGTTTACTTACATAAATTTCACATGAACCAAAAACATCCAGATTCCAGACCCGGAACAATTATTTGTAGGCCATAATAAATACTTTTTCCGTGCAGGATTCAAACCCATGGCCCTTAGCGCTGCAAGTCATTGCTAAGCCACTGCGCCAAGTAGCCGTTGAAATTTGTTATTTAATTATAGAATTTTATTTAATTATAGAACAAAATTGACAAGTTTTAATCTTTATTTACATGCTGTCGTCTTTATATAAGGTCGAGGAAAAAGTTCCTTCGTATTTTATATACAAATTCAAACCATTTTTTTTTCAAAGTTTAATTACATTTAATCATAGTATATACGAGTATATGCCCTTTATTTCGATAACTTGTTGCCATCTTACGGGTAGTGATGAAATCTCGTCGCTGAAGAAATCTTTGGATTTTTAGTCAACAAAATGCGACAAATAGTTTTAACAGTCCCCTCTTGATGTTAACCTAGCACTACCCAAAGAATTCTGAAGAGACCAAAACAGGTGAAAATCTGAGAGTGCAAGGTCAGGACTATATGGTAGATGCATTAACACTTCCCAGCCAAGCTCACTCAATTTTTGCTGAGTGGCCAAAAATGTGTGTCGTCTGCCGTTATCATAATGAAAGACCACTCCTTTTCTGTTGATAATTCCGACCGTTTTTTCTCTTTATTGCTTGAGCCTCATTATTTGTTGGTAGTAGAGATCCGAATCAATGGTTTTGCCACTTGGGTGTAAAATTTCATAATAAAAGATGCCCTTCCAAACTCACCATACACATAGCATCACCTTATTGCGTGTTAATCCGGGTTTCGCTACAGTCTGTGGAGCTTGAATATCCTTTGACTATGCTTTCACTCACAAAACTCGTCTTACGTTACGTTACGTTTAACGATATGTGCGGGAGCGGGGAGGGATTGTTTCGTTTTACCGCGTTTTGGGATGCGTGTCCAGCGGCCGCTCGACATTTACCGCGCACGGTCGTGCAAACAAGATGGCGGAGCGATATATTCACGTCGTTTTAGTACTAGAAATTGAACATTCTCTAAACCATGTATTTTTATTTGTTATTGCTGCTGTTTTTACGTGGTAGAGCTACGCTGCAGCTATATTATGTTGATAAGTGAGTAGCTGAAGGCAACGTGGTATCGTTTCGGAACAGACCTTAAAGATTCCGCACTGCTCCCGCACCGACAAGTCGGAAAACGGCCTAACCTTAACTCATTTGAAGGCAGTTATTAGTATTACAGATAGAGTGTCCATAATACTATGTCTGTAATAACTTTATTTATATGTATGGATTAAATATCATTCTAAAGGATAATAATATAAAATTTATAATTTAGTTTTGTTATTAAGTTAGGATTAAAATCCTAACCGAGTTGTAAGTTTCGTATAATAGATAATTTTCTGCTTGAGCTAAAATTGTTTTCTTTCAAGCAAATGGTAAATACGCCTTTAAAATTATACTTTACTAGCGATCTGCCCCGGCTTCACACGAGTCATATCTGGATTCCACTACAGCACCACCTACCAGGTCCAACTATGCCTTTAACCTTCTCGCAAGTGCAAGCAATATGTTGACAGTTTTACCGCAGTCTGATGAACGGTATGGCAGCACATAAAATACGAACAAACAAATATTATTTTAAAGACATTAATTAATTCGCAACCATCCGCTTAAAAATACAATGATGTGTCTTACCTGGATTGAAGAGCAACTCCCGCCCTCTCTCAATTGCGTGCAATAATCCCGTCACCACTAATCCCAGTAAAACTACTTCCAACCCCACTACTCCCGGCAACACTATTCCCAACACCACTATTCCAGGAAAGATACACCATCGAAGACAATACGACACGTATTTCGCCTCTACACGAGGCATCTTCAGATGATGTAGACTCTACGGCGGCTGACCGAGCGGTCAGTCTTTATTGTAATGGATTTCCGCAAAGTAACGCCTGATTCTATCAAATATTATTTTTATATATTAGATTAACGATTTTATTTCTGGTTGCAGCTTAGATTGAACTCGAATCTCAAATCAAAAAGCGTTGTATGAAATTTATGGTTCCATGCGGGATTCGAACCCGCGGCTATCAATGCCGCTACTCATTCCTAAGCCACTGCGATATGGAGCTGTCAAACGAAGTAGTAGTGGTGTAATTGACTCAGAAACGTCTAAAAATATCATATTGCTACCGATGAAGTGACAAAAATCTCGTATACTTTACTGCAATAGCCTGTCAAGTGTAGAAATAATGACAAATACTACGTGCCATAAACTTCTTAAATATAGTAGTAGCATAGTTTGGTACTATCCATCCAACACAATTTCGGGCGAGACCAAAAAAATTAATGCATTTGTGTGCTAGGAAAACTTACTCTAATGTAATATTAATTAACGTTAGAGTTTCGTGCGAGTAATAATTCAGGATATTATTTCGTTATTGCTAATATGTTTACAGATCAGAATATAGCGCCATTCCAAGAAAATTTCTATGCAGAAAATCAATACCTTGTTTCTTCATCTTATTAAGTGAAATACTTTTTATTATCCCGGTCAGCAAATAAAATGAAAACCGCTGGCATTTATATCTTTATATATATAATTCCTCTGACAGTGTGAAATTTTGATTCTGAAATTTTGTGTGTGGGTGATTAAGTTGATTCGAGAATGTTCTAGATTCAAAATTGGAACCGGTTGTGCGAAACCGAAGAGGGTTGCTAGTAATATATTAAAAAATATAGAATTAGACTACAACAATTCCACAACAGCGCTACTTACCGGGTCCAACTATGCCTTTAACTTTCGCGGAAGTACAAGCAATATGTTGACAGTTTTACCGCAATCTAATGAACGGTATGGCAGCGCATAAAATACGAACAAGCAAATATTATTTTTATATACTAGATTAACGATTTTAATTCTGGTTGCGGCTTGGATTGAACTCGAATCTCAAATCGTAATGCGTTGTATGAAATTTAAGGCTTGTGCCTAATATATAAGTATGCATAATATATATGACATAAAAATATACGTTGAATATAATATTGTTTCGAAAAAGATTATTATTAAATTAACTCAATCAGGATGCACATACATTTAATCTTTAACCTTCCAAACCTCAGAGAGCAAACACACAAGCAAATCCGTTTTCACGCGTTAAAAGTATCCCCCCCGGTTATAGGGGGAGCCATTGTTGGCGGTTGTTTGCGGATTTCTCCCCGATAACAATGCCTGGCCGATACCCGGCTTTGTTTTCACTTATCCGTGAGTACCCGGGCGCCCGTTACTCAAATAGCCCTTTGCGCTGCGTAGTTCGCTCGTTTATTGTTCTTATGCAGATTTGTTTTTGAAGAAGTGAACCAGATAGAAACTAACAATGCAATTCAATAGTCGTGTGTTATAAGTACACTTCATATGAGGGACTTTATTGAGTTTTATAATATACATATCTTACTATGCACTAGCGACCTACCGTGACTTTGACTGGGTAGATCTATTTTTTTATAGGATAGGGTAACAAACGAGCACGCAGTCCACCTGATGGTTAGTGGTTGCTGTGGCCCATAAACATATATATCTATCCTCAATTACAAATCAAAATGCAGATGCGATATTACCAGTGAGGACTAAGATGGAATGCCTCGTTTCCAGTAAAAAGGGTCTCTGGTTCTCTACACTCACCATACGAAACACAGCACAGCATTAAGCTACTATTTTACGCTGCTATTCTGTGAGAGCGTGGTCCTTCCCCGGTCGAGCCGACCCATTCGTGCTACAACTATACTACTAATATAACAGCAGCATGGCTCTACAACGTATAATATTAATTTATTTTTATTATACTATTAATTTTATTGTACACTTTTGGAAAATTTTATCAAGTTTTCAATTTAACAAAAAGTGTTTCGAATAAAATATTTCTGCGTGAAGTTTTATCAAAATCGATTCATATATTTCGAAGAATGACGCCGACAGCCAACAGGTTTTTTTTTCCGAATTGTTATAAATTAAATAAGAAAAAAATTATAAACGTCTTATGTCTATGGCATTCCAGCCAATAACCCTGACTAAAAGGCATTTACTTCGATATTACAGACGGACTCTTTTTATATATAAATATAGATGTTTGGCCTTTGGATGTTTTGTAATGGCCGTGTAAGTTAATCCACTCAAAGGGTCTTGAGAGGAGACATTAAGAAATGAAGCAGCACATAGCCAGTAACATATTTCTGATAACAACAAAAGAAATAAAAACAGGAAAGAAAAGAGCCTGTTTTTTTTTAAAAGGCTGATAATGCACCTGCGATTCCCTTGCGGCCTTACGCCAAGCGGGACACTTATGGGAAATTTTTTCCCCTACGAAGCAATCTGTGGGCGAGACCTATATCCAGCAGCAGAAAAAAAATCTCCTAGGTTGTAATGAATAATGATGAATTACTTATTACTGTCCATCTGATGGTAATGGCTACTACCATGGAAACATGCAACATACTTCAAACAAAGAAGGTTACAGATGCGTCGCAGCTTTGAGGAATAGGATGGAATGCTGATACCCATGGTATGTTAGTACGGTAAGACTGATATACAACATGTAACAAAAACCCTGTGGTTCCCACTAACTGCGTTATCTGCTATTGCGTATGTGTATACATATATATATATATATATATATATATATATATATATATATATATTTATATATAACATACTAATAGTCGAGTCGACCCATTCGTGCTACAACTATAACATACTAATATAGCTGCTGTACGTTGAGAGGAAAATAAATAAAAGAGTCTATGTAATAGTGATTTTCCTACCATTTTTTTTCACAACCTTTCAAGTTCAAAAAATGTAAGTAAAGTCCTCTTTCGAATAAGAAGATTTTAATTTTGACTTTAGCTTTTATAAATTGGTGGCAAAGAAGGACATAATCAATTGGAGAATTACCAGCTGGCCTGATCAGCATTGTGCCCAATATGAAATTTGAAATTGTAATAGGAAAAATAATTATATGCAACGGTACTCTGATATTGTTTGGTCTGGTTTAAAAATAAACGTAATCTTAGAACTTTTCACAGAGTTCTCTGGATTCGCATCTCGCTTTACTGGCACAATTACGAGCAGTAAGCCGCCGTTCGGCTCATTTTATTGCTTGTTTGTGAATCTTACATTGCGTTGAATTTGTTATGAAATTACTTGTAGAATACAATCTTTAAGATTTTAAAATTAATAAATAAAAACTTTGATCATCATCACCGCCTACCATTTCATTCCCTTGCTAACCATAGGCGTAACCCAATAATTGTCACAAAACATGGTCCTGAACCGTCTGCATCCATTGACTACCTGCATCTCTTACACGTCACTCCAACAAGTTGGGGGCCGCCCGTACTTAAGTTATCGATAAGATTTTACCAGGTTTGTAATATGGTGCTGATTGACTACCTCGTAGGTCTAATGGTCGTAAATTCTACTGCTGATCATGAGGTCCCGGGTTCAAATCCCGTGTTGAGCCAAAACATTTAGTTATTGATTTTAAAGTTGTCAGGAAGCTGGCAGTGTTACACCAACGTGCCTCAGAAAGCACGTAAAGCCGATGGTACTGCACTTGATCTCTCTCCGGTCGTGTCAGATTGCAGACCCCTTGGACTATGATAACGAGTGAGAGTACACCTGTGCTAGAGCACTATAACCCTATTCTACACAGATGGCTAGTCTGCATTAAGATTCGGTCTGCAGGATATTATTATAATAATATGGTGCTAGCGTAAGCGGATCCTTTCTCACCCCTTATCCCGTGGCTATTGTGAGAGGCGTTTAAAAGTGCTATTTGGAATGGTGAACGATGGAAATATGGCAGTAGAAATATTTTGTGTTATAATCTTGACTATATGTAAAGTAGGTACACAGGAAGATTAACTGTTTTGATATCTGGTGGTGTTATTGTCAATCCTACCTAGCGTTATGATGCAGCAAAACCTACTACGGCAGAAACCTATGTTCAAAAGTGAACTTTTCATAGATTGAACTGCTCCCGGTTTATTAAGGGTTCCCGGAAAGGGAACCAGATAAACGTATGTCCGGGAGTGGACTGCTTATGGGTTTTTGAGGAGGAAGAGAAAATCTTATAAAAATATCTTAACAACTGTATTTTCGATAATAAAATAGAATATTCGGATTTATGTTATAGAATAAGGGCGTAGACGAGCACACAGTCCATCCGAAGTCATGTGGGTGTTATGGTTCCAAAACACTTTCATCCATCCTAACCAAGGTAGAATATCTCGTTACAATTTACAGGCACCATAAGAAACACGACAGTATTAAGCTGTTATTTTACGCTGGTATTCCATAAGAGCGTTGTCCTTCCCCGGTCGAAAAAATCTATTCGCGCTACAGATGTAATCCAGCCGCAGCGTGGCTCTACCACGTAAAAACGTAAATTAAAGTTACAACCTATATACGTCCACTGCTGCTTTTGAGAAGGTTTCAGTGCAAGGAAGTGTCCGCCGCGCTGCCTCAATGCGTGTTGTCTTCACTTGTCTTCGAAATATTTTTTTTTATTTCTCAAACATTCATATTTCCTCATGGTGTTTTCCTTCACTGCCGATGACCTGGTAAATCAGAACTTAAATTTCAATTAACAATTTCATTAGTGCGCGTGGGTAATCGAACCCGGGTTACTCATATAGGTACCTTAAAATCTAAGCCCCGAGCTATCACGTGATTTTCTGTTGAAGGCAGGATTTGCCATAAATGTCACGCATAGCAACGGAATTGACGATCGCAAAACCAGGCGTCTCGCACCTTTTAGATTAGCAGTTTCAGAAATATATGTATAATGTATTATAATACAAACACACATTTTATTACTACAAAAATGAAAATGGTTACTTTGCAATGTTAATTGGTCTCAATAACTAATTTAGGTTTATTATAATAAAGACATTTTCATTAGTATGCTAAATAAATTTATAGGCGACCTTAAAGATAAAAGTTCTTAATATTCCAGCAACGAAACACAGAGGCTGTTAACAAGCAATTTGAAGCGTTCGGTCTACTTTATTACGTGTACACACAAATGTGTTACGATTCTTTTACTGAGTGAAACTTTTGAAAATATTTCAAGTAATGGAAAAGAACTCAATTGAAAATATTTTTTCCACGTTCAAGCATTGAATACGAATAGCACAACCAGAAAGCTCTGCTCACGAGGTTAGAATATCGTCTTAAATTTTATAATACGCGAACAACCTGAGTTCAATCCCCGTTTGTGCATTGAAATTGAAGGGTACAGGCAAAGAAAGATCATTGTCAAATGGGACTGTTGTTTCTAATTACTATGAAAATATTTCTATAATAATTTATTAAAAAAACATTTTGAACCATATAGATAACGGGATGATTACAGCATGTATGATCGTGGTAGAGGCACGCTGCAGCTATATTATAGTTGTAGCACGAATTGGTCGGCTCGACCGGGGAAGGACCACGCTCTCACGGAATACCAGCGTAAAATAGCAGCTTAATATTGATGTGTTTCGTGTGGTGAGTATAGAGATCCGGAGACCCTTTTTTACTGGAAACGAGGCATTCCATCTTAGTCCTCAGGAGTGACAGCGCATCTGCGTTTTGATTCTCAATCGGGGATAAATGTAGATGTCTATGGGCCACAGCATCCACTTACCATAAGGTGGACTATGTGCTCGTTTGTCACCCTCATTCTATAAAAAAAGCTTAATATCTATATTAGAAAAGTATAAGAAATACTTTACCTAACTTAGGATTACTTTAAAAACAGATCACAGTCGCAAGTTTTCGTTGGCAGAAGTGATATAAGGGCACTCTTTGTCTCATTGTTTGTCATGTAAGGGTATTTTATTGAAGTTTTTAATTATTTGACAACGTGCTGACTTGAGAACTTTTGGAAACACTTCAATTATGTGCATTTACAGTCCTCTCCTGTGTTGGCTTGCAAATCTAAAAATTTTTAACAGTCGCTTGGGCAAAGAGTTTTGAACCTTTTTCAATTTTATTTTTTTAATTCTAACACAATTAAATTATAATTTATTTAGTGATTACCGAATTAATTTGAAAAACGCAAATCAGGTTAAATAATTACGATTAGGTTAAAATAGTCCATAAAGACAATGATCTTTTTTAAAACAGGAATGATGGCTATGACCTTTTATTCGTACATCAATAGTGAGTTTTTGAAAGGTATAAAACACAGCGGTATTAAGCTGCTATTTTACGCTAGTATTCTGTAAGAACGTGATCCTTCCCCGTTCGAGTCGACCCATATACGTGCTTCAACAATATTATAGGCTCTACTACGCATTAAAAAAAACCTAAATGTATTTTTATTAAGAAAAGCCTTAAAACAAAATTATATTACAAGGAACTAATTTCAATAAAGACAATAATTACTTTAAAGGTTCCACTCTGTTAGAAACAAGACAAGAGCAACAATTTAAAAGGCTGCTTTTTCGTTGTGCAGTTTTCCTTAATACAAACAATTTGTTACTGGCTTTCCATAGTGAACGAAGGAAATTTGATTACAATAGACTCATAGAAGCTATTTTCTTTATGACTTCCATCTCGTGTTTATTGTAAAGTAATTCTCATTTTTGCGAGTAACGTGTTTCAACTGAGAGGAATATGATTTATTTTTTTTATTTCGTCACATTATCGAAATTTTGAATTATTCAGAAAAGCCATATGTGCACATCCTTGTGTTTCTTATCATGATAAACATTATGCACATAAGCTTTATGGTATCTTACAGATTGCGCAATAGCCATCACGTATTGATGTCCATCTCTGTTTAGTTGACTGTGAGATAATTCCCTATAACACCATCTGTACTACTTGTGTATATAAATGATTAATTAAATGCATTATTAAAATTAAAATTTACTTGTCAAGTCTATACCCACGGGGATTATTACTCATATTTTTTTAAATTATAACAAGTTTGGTTGTAGGTCAACGTTGTACTATGTATTATTCTTCCTACCTTTTTCCGTTGTGTTTTGTACACTCGGAGTTAGAAACCAAATACATCGGAAAAAATAAGGATTTTTACATCGGAATAAGGTCTCCGTCTTCTTTTCATATTTAATTAATTTCGAACACAACTTAATATCTAATAGCCAAATCTATTGTCTATTTCAAGAGTAGAAACAATTATGTAAAACAAACGGGTACAATAAATGCTTAATTCTCGATCTCATACGAAATCATCTCATACTCAATGCATAAAAGTATTAATAAATAAATATTATACATTATATATTTTTAACATAATATATAATTATAATATATGTAGACTTCTAAACTACTTAACCGATTTTAATCAAATTTGCACACCGTGTGCAGTTTGGTGCAACTTGAGAGACATGATAGTTTTTTTGCCCATGAGTGCCCCACAATTTTTTTTGCGAATATAAGGATTTTTAATAGGACGTGACAAATGGTCGTCGAAAAGGGGTATATTATATATATATATATATATATATATATATATATATATATATATATATACATACAGACTATATATACAGACTATATAATATTTCTTATACTTTTCTAATATAGATATTAAGTTTTTTTATAGAATGAGGGTGACAAACGAGCACATAGTCCACCTTATGGTAAGTGGATGCTGTGGCCCATAGACATCTACATTTATCCCCGATTAAGAATCAAAACGCAGATGCGCTGTCACTCCTGAGGACTAAGATGGAATGCCTCGTTTCCAGTAAAAAAGGGTCTCCGGATCTCTATACTCACCATACGAAACACAGCAGTATTAAGCTGCTATTTTACGCTGGTATTCCGTGAGAGCGTGGTCCTTCCCCGGTCGAGCCGACCAATTCGTGCTACAACTATAATATAGCTGCAGCGTGCCTCTACCACGATCATACATGCTGTAATCATCCTGTTATCTATATGGTTCAAAATGTTTTTTTAATAAATTATTATAGAAATATTTTCATAGTAATTAGAAACAACAGTCCCATTTGACAATGATCTTTCTTTGCCTGTACTTCAATTTCAATGCGCAAACGGGGATTGAACTCAGGTTGTTCGCGTATTATAAAATTTAAGACGATATTCTAACCTCGTGAGCAGAGCTTTCTGGTTGTGCTATTCGTATTCAATGCTTGAACGTGGAAAAAATATTTTCAATTGAGTTCTTTTCCATTACTTGAAATATTTTCAAAAGTTTCACTCAGTAAAAGAATCGTAACACATTTGTGTGTACACGTAATAAAGTAGACCGAACGCTTCAAATTGCTTGTTAACAGCCTCTGTGTTTCGTTGCTGGAATATTAAGAACTTTTATCTTTAAGGTCGCCTATAAATTTACTTAGCATCCTAATGAAAATGTCTTTATTATAATAAACCTAAATTAGTTATTGAGACCAATTAACATTGCAAAGTAACCATTTTCATTTTTGTAGTAATAAAATGTGTGTTTGTATTTTAATACATTATACATATATCTCTGAAACTGCTAATCTAAGAGGTGCGAGACGCCTGGTTTTGCGATCGTCAATACCGTTGCTATGCGTGACATTTATGGCAAATACTGCCTTCAACAGGAAAATCACGTGATAGCTCGGGGCTTAGATTTTAAAGTACCTATATGAGTAACCCGGGTTCGATTACCCACGCGCACTAATGAAATTGTTAATTGAAATTTAAGTTCTGATTTACCAGGTCATCGGCAGTGAAGGAAAACACCATGAGGAAATATGAATGTTTGAGAAATAAAAAAAAAATATTTCGAAGACAAGTGAAGACAACACGCATTGAGGCAGCGCGGCGGACACTTCCTTGCACTGAAACCTTCTGAAAAGCAGCAGTGGACGTATATAGGTTGTAACTTTAATTTACGTTTTTACGTGGTAGAGCTACGCTGCAGCTGGATTACATCTGTAGCACGAATAGATTTTTTCGACCGGGGAAGGACAACGCTCTTATGGAATACCAGCGTAAAATAACAGCTTAATACTGCCGTGTTTCTTATGGTGCCTGTAAATTGTAACGAGATATTCTACCTTGGTTAGGATGGATGAAAGTGTTTTGGAGCCATAACACCCACATGACTTCGGGTGGACTGTGTGCTCGTCTACGCCCTTATTCTATAACATAAATCTGAATATTCTATTTTATTATCGAAAATACAGTTGTTAAGATATTTTTATAAGATTTTCTCTTCCTCCTCAAAAACCCATAAGCAGTCCACTCCCGGACATACGTTTATCTGGTTCCCTTTCCGGGAACCCTTAATAAACCGGGAGCAGTTCAATCTATGAAAAGTTCACTTTTTAACATAGGTTTCTGCCGTAGTAGGTTTTGCTGCATCATAACGCTAGGTAGGATTGACAATAACACCACCAGATATCAAAACAGTTAATCTTCCTGAGTACCTACTTTACATGTAGTCAAGATTATAACACAAAATGTTTCTACTGCCATATTTCCATCGTTCACCATTCCAAATAGCACTTTTAAACGCCTCTCACAATAGCCACGGGATAAGGAGTGAGAAAGGATCCGCTTACGCTAGCACCATATTATTATAATAATGTCCTGCAGACCGAATCTTAATGGAGACCAGCCATCTGTGTAGAATAGGGTTATAGTGCTCTAGCACAGGTGTACTCTCACTCGTTATCATAGTCCAAGGGGTCTGCAATCTGACACGACCGGAGAGAGATCAAGTGCAGGACCATCGGCTTTACGTGCTTTCTGAGGCACGTTGGTGAAACACCGCCAGCTTCTTGACAACTTTAAAATCAATAACTAAATGTTTTGGCTCAACCCGGGATTTGAACCCGGGACCTCGTGATCAGCAGTAGAATTTACGACCATTAGACCTACGAGGTAGTCAATCAGCACCATATTACAAACCTGGTAAAATCTTATCGATAACTTAAGTACGGGCGGCCCCCAACTTGTTGGAGTGACGTGTAAGAGATGCAGGTAGTCAATGGATGCAGACGGTTCAGGACCATGTTTTGTGACAATTATTGGGGTACGCCTATGGTTAGCAATGGAATGAAATGGTAGGCGGTGATGATGATCAAAGTTTTATTTATTAATTTTAAAATCTTAAAGATTGTATTCTACAAGTAATTTCATAACAAATTCAACGCAATGTAAGATTCACAAACAAGCAATAAAATGAGCCGAACGGCGGCTTACTGCTCGTAATTGTGCCAGTAAAGCGAGATGCGAATCCAGAGAACTCTGTGAAAAGTTCTAAGATTACGTTTATTTTTAAAGCAGACCAAACAATATCAGAGTACCGTTGCATATAATTATTTTTCCTATTACAATTTCAAATTTCATATTGGGCACCATGCTGATCAGGCCAGCTGGTAATTCTCCAATTGATTATGTCCTTCTTTGCCACCAATTTATAAAAGCTAAAGTCAAAATTATAATTTTCTTATTCGAAAGAGGACTTTACTTACATTTTTTTTAACTTGAAAGGTTGTGAAAAAAAATGGTAGGAAAATCACTACTACATAGACTATTTTATTTATTTTCCTCTCAACGTACAGCAGCTATATTAGTATGTTATAGTTGTAGCACGAATGGGTTGACTCGACCGGGGAAACTCCACGCTCCCACAGAATACCAGCGTAAAATAGCAGCTTAACGTTGCTGTGTTTCGTATGATGAGTGTAGAGAACGGGAGAACCTTTTTACTGGATACGAGGCATTCTATTTTAGTCCTCAAGGGTATCAACGCAGCTGCATTTTGATTCGTAATCGAGGATAGATGTAGATGTCTATGGACCGTAGCAACCACTTACCATTACCATTACCAGGTAGACTGTGTGCTCGTTCACCACTGCTACACTATTATAAAAAAATTAAGCTTATAAAATAGTGCATGCACATTGCATAAATCTAGAAAGTCTAAGATAGCTTATTATGTCCATGTATTTAAATTAATAATAATTTAATTTACAATCTTATCTAAATAATATATTTATTACGAACGACGTTTAGGGTTGTCGACTTCGCGAATAACAGTTGGCGGTTTTTTAATCATAACTTCTAATTGCTGGTTCACCTATATGGTCATTCTATATCAGTCCCTAGATTAAGCCATATTGTATATGAATAAAAATGTAGTAATAATGCATTTCTGGTATTCTATGAATAATAATATATACATATATAGAGTTGTACGACGTTCTTGGTTTGATCATTTCTAAGTTGCCTAGATTTTTAATGTGCGAGCCATAAGTGATCAAATGGCACTTACTGACTTAGAATAGCTTTATCCTTAAAATTTTTAATTTGCGTAATGTACCACTTTAATTACTAGTTTTATAATGAAGATCGTGCCATTAAATGACCGCTGGAGAATAATGTAGATTCAAAGGCATGTGAAGTCCACGAACAATGCTCAGTTAAAATTCTTTAATGAAAATCCTTTAGCTGCAGTAGGGAATTTAATGCTCATATAATTGAGATATTCCATTTATTTAACAAAATAAATTAATAAATGAATTTTCTTAGTTTTGGTTCCCCTTTTTGACGTGACAACGTCTAATAAATCGATGAACGCCGGCTGTACGCACGAAAAAGGAACACATTGTAAAGTTACGCATATTGTAACGTTACGATTGGAGCGAGAGCGCAGCACGAGCGAGCAAAAGGCACGATCGGCTTGAACGTAAAAGTAAATTTATCAATTAAATTGTAAATTTCTTTTCACTCCTTCTTTGTATCCAAACAAAATAGTGATAATGCAATAAAAAATATTGAATTTTATTCATAAAAGTATGCAATCATTTTATCAATGTTTTGCTATGACGTCACGTTAAACTATCATCCGTAAACCGACTTTGCAGACAACAAATGTTTTATTTTTTATGTATTTTATTTACCATAAACAGACGTACCATTAGTTTCTGAAACGGAGAGCAGCGTCAAAGGAGTAAACTCATAGTGGTCCTCAATCCAGCTGCCAAGCATGACGGTAAAGCCCAATCCTCCACACAACAAAGGAAGCCCATGTTCAGCAGTGGACTTCAACGATCAACAGGCTAACAAAGAAGAACATTACACAATCGTTATTTTTATGTTATTACTAACGATCCACTCCGGCTTCGCACGGGTGGTTTCTGGATCCCGACAACAGCGCCACCTACCGGGTTCAAATGTGAATTTAAACCATATAGGAATGAATTCAAATACACATAAAAAAATTATCAACATCGGTCCACCTGTTTTTGAATTTTAGCGAGTCTAACGGACAGTAATTGACTTTATATAAAAAAAATTATTCGTGGTTGAACCATGTTGTAGATATATTATATTATATTATTAGGTTACATATTATAGTCGTTACAAGAATGTGTCAGCTTGACCGAGTTAGGAACATGCTTTCACAATCTACTAGTGTTTAAAAGGAGCTTAACATTGCTGTGTTAAGTACGGTGAGTGTAAAGAACGGAGACCCTTTTTACTGGAAACGAGGCATTCCACTTAGTCTTACCAATCGACAACGAATTATTTATTTTCCCCTTAACTTTTTACGGTGACGGATTCGAACCTACGACCTTTTTGAGTGCGCGGTCCGCGCCCTGCCATTAGGCTACTGTAATGTCATCTACACGATTTAGAACAGACAGTTCTAAATCGTGTAGATGTAAATTTCTATGGGCTACAGCAGCCTTATTCAATAAAACACGTGGTAATTTTCGATTATTATTATTTACGCAAACTTAGAAGACACTTACTTGATTTATTGAAGACCTAAGAGGTAAAAGTACTGTTAATATTCGTATCACGCAATACTACGGCTGTTAACAAGTAAGCGCCATTACGCTTACTTTATTGCACATTTGTAAGTCTTATTCGCTGATGAATTTTTTATAGTACAGTGTTAGGATAATGCTATCAATATTTTTCTTTTTTCTTTTATTTATTATAAAATTAACTCCACACTGCGATTTTCCCTAGCATCGTGGAGGCAGTTTACTTACATAAATTTCACATGAACCAAAAACATCCAGATTCCAGACCCGGAACAATTATTTGTAGGCCATATTAAAAACTTTTTTCCGTGCAGGATTCAAACCCATGGCCCTTAGCGCTGCAAGTCATTGCTAAGCCACTGCGCCAAGTAGCCGTTGAAATTTGTTATTTAATTATAGAATTTTATTTAATTATAGAACAAAATTGACAAGTTTTAATCTTTATTTACATGCTGTCGTCCCTATATAAGGTCGAGGAAAAAGTTTCTTCGTATTTTATATACAAATTCAAACCATTTTTTTTTCAAAGTTTAATTACATTTAATCATAGTATATACGAGTATATGCCCTTTATTTCGATAACTTGTTGCCATCTTGCGGGTAGTGATGAAATCTCGTCGCTGAAGAAATCTTTGGATTTTTAGTCAACAAAATGTGACAGATAGTTTTAACAGTCCCCTCTTGATGTTAACCTAGCACTACCCAAAGAATTCTGAAGAGACCAAAACAGGTGAAAATCTGAGAGTGCAAGGTCAGGACTATATGGTAGATGCATTAACACTTCCCAGCCAAGCTCACTCAATTTTTGCTGAGTGGCCAAAAATGTGTGTCGTCTGCCGTTATCATAATGAAAGACCACTCCTTTTCTGTTGATAATTCCGACCGTTTTTTCTCTTTATTGCTTGAGCCTCATTACTTGTTGGTAGTAGTGATCCGAATCAATGGTTTTGCCACTTGGGTGTAAAATTTCATAATAAAAGATGCCCTTCCAAACTCACCATACACATAGCATCACCTTATTGCGTGTTAATCCGGGTTTCGTTACAGTCTGTGGAGCTTGACTATCCTTTGACTATGATCTTTTTCGTATGTTCTTGTCGTAGGTGATCAATCTTTTCAAAAATGGTTCGGTTTCATTTATCGGTATCGTTTCAATAGAGAATCACAAATGAGTACACGATTCATTAGGTTTCTTTCAGTGAGCGCGTGTGGTACCTAAATATCGAGCTTTTTCGTATAGCCAGACTTTTTCAAATGGGTCAAAATTGTTTTGTGGTCAATCCTCAATTCCTCGGCTATGTCTTCGACTTTATCTTACGGATAATCCAGTCCAAACCAAGCGTGCTGCATCTTTGACATCAAAATTCCCGGACTGAAAATGCTTGAACTAATGATTTCTTATATTTACGCGAACACTACACATTGATTAAAACTACTTTTACGGATTTTATCGCGTTTATTTTTACTTTTAATTATTTTATTTTAAATTCCCGACGTTTCGGGTGCTTTCCAGCACCCATGGTCACGGGGGACTGAGGTGACTGACGTCCCGATGTCATTGTTAAACCCAGAGTACCTTCAGCTTTTTTAATTATTGTTTATGGTCCGATCTATGCAATTGGTTCAAAATGAACTGATTATGTCCTGAGGTCTTGCAGTGGTACGCTTGGGTTTAGTTTTAATTTTATTGATTATAGGGTCCCAAGCAGGTGGTAGTACCCAGCCGCCTTCTCTATTGAAATTAGGATGTTTTTTAATTTCAATAGCCTCACGTAACATCCTTGATAGGAATCGGTGTTTTTCGCGAAGATTTGTGGTCTATCAAATCTGATGTAATGGTTGGGGCCGTCTAGGATATGATCACAAACTGCAGACTTCCCAGAACATTGATGTTTCACATCAGCTATATGTTCTTTTACGCGGGTTCTAATTGATCTTTTTGTTTGTCCGATATAAGAGAGACCACATTCACAATCAAGCTTGTACACTCCTGCATCTTGTAGAGGAATATGACACTTGACGGACGGTAGAAACTGACTAATCTTCTTCAGCGGCTTGTAGAATGTTCTAATAGAAGCTCGCTTCAAGATGTAGCCAATCTTGTCTGTGACACCTCTGACATATGGTAGTACAGCAGGCACACGCTCGACTGTGACCAGCTTCACTCGGTCACTGTGACGTAGGCGCGGGACTCGAAGCTTGTTGTCGTGCAGACTTGCTTGACGTGCTGAAGCTCGGCGGCCAGGTGGTTGCTGTCACAGATCCCTCGTGCTCTCTGTAACAAAGATTTGCCCACGGTAGCTAACTGTTTAAGATGGTGGTGAGATTCACCGTTTAAATATCGGTTTGTATGGGTCTTTTTTCTATACATATTGTGACCTATGGTGTTGTTAGGAAACAAAAAAAGGAAACGTCGGGTATTAAACATAAAAATAATTAAAAGTAAAAATAAACGCGATAAAATCTGTAAAAGTAAGTTTAATCAATATGCTTGAACTAACTTTGTGCCACTCTTACTGACACTGCATTTGCACACAGATTTTTTGACATTTGTTTTTTTATGGAATGAGGGTGACAAACGAACCCATAGTCCACCTGATGGTAAGTGGATACTGTAGCCTTTAGACATCTACATTTATCCTCGATTAGGAATCAAAACGCAAATTGTCGCCCCTAAGGACTAAGATGGAATGCCTCGTTTCCAGTAAAAAAGAGTCTTCGGATCTCTACATTCACGATACGAAACATAGCAGTATTTAGCTGCTATTTTACGCTGGTATTCTGGGAGAGCGTGGTCTTTCCTGGGTCGAGCCGACCAATTTGTGCGACAAACATAATATAGCTGCAGCGTGGCTCTACCTCGTACGCTTGAAAACATTTTCACTTTTTTGTAATAAAACTTCGGAATATGTGGAATTTCTTCGTTAGATTCACTCATTTCAGCGGACAGAAGAATAATTCCAAAATGGCGGAAAAGTGTTTTTTACTTTTTATTTTATGTCCTTTGTGTATTGATATAAAAACCAGCCAGATACAAATAATACAGCCAAGGAGATTTTCTTCAATTTTATACAAACAAAATAGTACGAAGAAACCGTTTCCCCGACCTATTACTTACGTCACATTTTGTTATTCGTGTGTGTTTGTACGTTCTTATGTGTGCATGTATGTATGTAGATATGCAACAATAGGAAGATTTATATACGATTAAAATTAAACAAATATTTTTCCTTTTCAGTCCAAAGATCGCAAATGAACTGTCGTCAGACTTTATAACCTAAGTTTTCACATTTTAAATGATACCTAAATGTTACCTTGAACAATCCTAAATATATGCGTTCTGCTTTCGTGTTATACACTGTAAAACATATACAAAATATGGCTATTGTAAATAATATCTTGTGAACCGAGGAAACAATTGTTGATGAATTTTTTAAAGAGTGTTAAAAAATCCGGGAACATACATAAAGCATAAATTTCTTTGAAGTGTTCCGTTCACCTCGAGGTGCATGCGGCATAAAGTTTGCGGTCCAAACTTACGAGTAATAACATTCATTAATATCTTGCAGCCTATCAAAGTTCACCGCTGAACATAGGTCTGCCATGAGGGAGCATATTAATCTATGAAGATTGCCACATTGAGGGTATTTTGCTTTAGTTGTAAGTATAGTAAGTATATTTACTTAATATAATATAAACGCTATTTTGTACGTTATATTGAATAAAATTTTTATTTATTGTTTTCATATTTAATGTGTGATATTTTAAACTTGGGGTGGCGGACGGTCCTTTCCTCTTTATTATGCATACTCCTTATTATGCGATATATATATATATATATATATATATATATATATATATATATATATATATATATATATATATATATATATATATACTACTATACTATGAAAATATGAAACTACTAGTGCTATGAAAATATACACGAATTTTAGATGTCCATAAAACTCGGCAACGCAGTGCCTATGGTTTGGCTGCACACTCCGGAATAGCGAGTACGAATAGCAAAGCAAAGCATGGAATAAGTATTTTTATTAAATTTTTCCGAGTTTGGATATTCGTCCAGATGTATGTAGAATGCCTTCAATTTACGAGTTAAAATCCTAGTGTGGAGATGAAGTTTATTTAGATAATATCTCATAGATGTTCCCTCGGCTGAGAAAAGAAAAAAAGCTTAAAGAATTAATCCCGAGTTACGTACCTTGGTACCTACAACGAAAAATTAAGGCAAGTGACTCACTAAGCTAGCACGGCTTTTTTTAAATGACTTATGAACATAACATAATAACATAAATACTCACGCCTGTCACCCAGAGGGGTGAGAGACTACGGCTTTCTATTTGGCACGATCCTGAAATACCTCTTTCGCCTCCTTTACATCCATATATGTACGCATACATGCTCGTCAGTTAAGGGTACTTCTAACGTGGCCCATTTTCAAAATATCGTCAATTTGGTCAATAAACTTTCTTCTAGGGCGTCCCTTCCCGACTCTGTCGTTAACATCTGCCATATAAATTTGCTTTGTCACCCTTTCCTAATTCATTCTTTCTACTAATGTACCAAACCACCGAAGCATTCCTTTGTTAATCCTGGTCACAACGTCATCTTGCATACCATATTTATCTCTTATCACGCAATTTCTCACCCTGTTATTCAGATTCAACCCTAGCATACTCCTTAAAAACTGCATTTCTACAGCATTTATTCTACTTTCGTGCTTCTTCTGCCACACCCAACTTTCACTACCATACATTAAAGTAGGGTTTAACACAGCATTATGAATTACCATACGTGCCTTTTTTGACACATTCTGATTCTTCATAATAGAGTGTAGTGCTCCATTCACTCTATTCCCTGCATTTACTCGTCGTTCTTGACTTCTGAACAACCTGATGAATTGATGTCATATTCACACAATATATTTGTTTTATTGAGATGATGATCATCTCAATTGGTAGGACTCGAAAAGTAGCGGTGTAGTCTAAATATTAAAGAAAACCTTTATTCATGGCCCAAAGTTGCTTATACTCACAATATATTATGTTAGTGTCATAGAATACTTTAATACATACATAATAGAATGGGTGAGTGGAACCCGTGTAGCCACTAACATATCAATTCACACATATAGATGTAATAGAGAAATATTTATGTGTCAAAAACATTAATCAAAAGTTTAAAATGTGTTTATAGTAAAGATAACTGATAATACGACGTAATTGCTTGTATGTGTACTCCCGGCGAAGCCAATCCTCGTAAAAAATAAGGTTGACAGCCATTCTATTGTGTATTATAGTATCCTATGGTTGGTTTAGTGCGAAAGGTGGTGATGTGGGCGAGTTTTTAATAACTAAATAACACTGTAAAAAGTCTAGAACTAAAAGTGTCACCGAATAAAAGTACAGAACTACTAATATATTTTTAAACTATTAATAATATCTTCATTAAAATATTTAAATGGGTTGTTATTCGTAGTACAGCGGCGTAAGAAAATGCACTACCCCATATTATCCCGTGGTGTGGTGTCGTGAGAGGAGTTAGAAGGTTATTCAACAGGCCATAGGATCTGCCAGTTAACCACTCAAAATAATAAAAAAAACCGCGATCGCCATCTACTCATATTACCACTACGAGGTAATCTATGGGAGAGGCTTTTGTTAAGGATGGACTTTTATTAGTCTGTAAGCAATGAAAATATATTATATAACTTTCATCATAGAAATAATTGAAATGCAATTCAATTTTGAATATAAATCTTAAATCTATAAAACCCCGGGAAAGCCTATTGGTATTTTATTGAAAAACCCATTTATTCTATAAATTAGCACCTCTCATTCGCTAGCTGGCGGTTAAATTAGACGTAGTGTTGCCACTTTTATATCTCCATTTGTAAAAAGTCTATTGTAGCTCTTCCTGGCCAGACGATTTCAATTACAGAGGCGGGCGGCGGAGGCTGGTGTGAGGGCGGGCATTTATAATACCTTTTTAGAGCGGTCTATTAAGGATACAATGTTTGTAATAATTAAAACATGTGTTGTTAAGTCCCTACATAATAATTAGATGGTTATTTAAACTGAGCCCTTGTCACTCAGGCGCTCGCCGCAAATTTCACAGTACGAGAATAACTCGGGTTTGATCTTCGCCGAGGCACCGATGAAGTGCTCGGCGGTGAAGCAAAACTGTATGTCTAAGAAATTTAAAAGAAATCGAAGACATGATAGATATCTATACACGATAAAATTCTCACATGAAATTATTTTCCCGTTTTTTTAACATGAAGAGCCACGCTGTAGTCATAATATTAGCGTTGTAGCACGAATTGCTTGGCTCGATCCAGGTAGACCACGCTCTCACTGAATACCATCATCTCATAGAATAAGCTTAATGATGCTGTATTTCGTATGATTAGTGTAGAGAAACGGAGACTTTTTTTTACTGGAAACGAGGCATTCCATCTTAATCCTTAGGGGTGACAACGCATCTGGAGAAGGCTGCGGCGATCTTTCAACTGCATTAATTTACGCAAATTACATGATTCTGTATAACTTTTTGTTTTATTTTGACATCGAAAATTCAAGACGTTAATAAATTTTCTCTGTATTTGTTCAATTTCTTGTGTGTACGTTATGTATTTTGGGTTCCACACAACACTACAATATTCCAGGACGCTACATACGTAAGAGTAGTATAAAATCTTTATTCATTCTATGTCCGAAAAAGGTTGACAAACTCGTAATACAAAGCCTATATTTTTATAAGCCTTTGCAACTATTGCCGAGATATGATCAGTCATCATCATTTTCGAATCAAAGTCTACTCCGAGGTCTTTGGTTTTGTCAGTTTTTTTTTTCTAAAGGAACGTTGTTCAAGTAGTATTGAGATATAAATTTTCTCCTTTTGCGAGTAAAACTAATTTGGAAACATTTCGATACATTCACGCTAATGCGGTTATCACGGTAGTAGCTGCAGAAACGATATAAGTCGTTCTGTAGCTTATAAGCATCTGATTCAGATTTTATGTAAGCGTAAATTTTCATGTCATCAGCGTACATCAGAAACTTAGCAGAATGAAAACAGATGACCACATCATATAAGTATACTGCATACAGCAAGGGCCCCAATATTGAGCCTTGTGGGACACCAGATGGAATGTTCACAATATTTGAGCGATATACAGCCACAAGGACTGCCTGTGAGCGATTACGCAGATACGATTCCATTCATCTGAGAAGGTTTTCCCGTATTCTTAGCTCCTGGAGCTTTTTTAAAAGGATGATATGATCAACGCGGTCAAAAGCCTTTTCAAAGTCCGTATATATAGCATCTATTTGGAGGCCAATATCCATCCCTCTAAGAACATCGTTGCTAAAGATGGAAAGATTAGTGCAGGTTGAGCGACCACGCACAAAGCCATGTTGCTGGGAAGGAATATTTCGAATAACTAACGGGTATATTTGCCTATGGACTATTTTTTCCATTACTTTACTTAACACGTTCAGTATTGATATTGGCCTATAATTCTCAATGACTGTTTTTGATCCCTTTTTATGGATTGGTACAATATTGGCAGTTTTCTAAATTTTGGTAACCTATCCTTCTTGAAAACATCTATTAAATATTACTGTTATGGAACCTGCTAACGACTTCGCACATTCGAAAAAAAAAGGGGAGGAATTTCATCACAAACAGCACTTTTGGAACAATTAAGGGTTTTTAGGAATTTCATTGTGACGGCAATTGAGATGTGTATACTACTTATTATATTACAGCCTGTCACTCTCTCTTCTGACATATCACTATATTGTTGTGCTGGTTGGCTAAAATTTTTGCTAAAAAATTCATTAAAAGTATTACAGATCTCAAATTCCTCTAGTTTTTCTGATTATTAACCTATCTCTATTTTGCCTTTCTTTTCCAAAGTTCTAGAACGTCTTGTACACAATCAATTAAGCACCTATCTTTTAAAACACAATCTTTTAAATCCCTTGCAATCCGGTTTTCGTCCTGACCATAGTACGACTACTGCACTTTTACAAATCACTGATGATATTCGGTATGGTATGGAGAAACAAAAGCTTACTATTCTCACGTTGCTTGATTTTAGTAACGCATTTAATACTGTAGATTTTGATATCTTGTTAAGCATCCTCCGCTCTCTCAACATATCTCCAACTGTAGTTGACTGGTTTTGAAGTTACTAGTTTAGTCGCGGACAGCGAATTCAGGTGCAAGAGGTTTTTTCCACCTGCACTACTACAGCTGCTGGTGTACCACAAGGTGGCGTGTTGTCTCCTCTCCTTTTTGCAATTATCATTAACTCTATAAGTTATAATTTGTCCTCTTCCTACCACTTGTATGCTGATGATCTCCAAATCTATACTCAGTCCTCTCTTGAAGATCTATCTAAAGCAGTTGACACTATTAACGCTGATCTGACTTGTATTTCGAATTGGAGTAAATGTTATGGTTTAACGATTAATCCTAAGAAAACTCAGGTCATTGTCATCGGTAGTTCTAGATTAATTGGTAAAATTGACTAGTCTTCCCTACTCCCTATTATACTAGACTGCACTCTAATCCCTTACAGTAACAAGGTTAAAAATGTTGTATCTTGACTCCTGTATGTCTTGACCACAGGTTAATGAGGTCGGTAAAAAAATGTTTGCTGCGTTAAGCTCTTTACGTAGATTACGTAATTTACTCCCCACAGCAACTAAAGTTACGCTCGCCCAGTCTCTACTTCTGCCTATCCTTGACTATGCTGATATTTGCTATCTTGACATTACCGAGGAGCAGCTTAATAAGCTTGAGCGTATTCAAAATTTATGCATTAGATTTATATTTGGGCTTCGCAAATATGATCATATCTCCGAATTTCGCAAACAGCTCAAATGGCTCCCGATCCGCCTTAGCAGGAATACTGCGTGTATATATAGTGTGCTGTTTAATCCTTCTACTCCTCTTTATTTAAAAAACCGTTTCCAGTATCTTTCTCTTACCCATAATCGGTTCCTTCGTTCCTCTGTCAATTTTTCTCTCTCTACACCTTTGCACTCTTCTTCCTTTTTCAAGAAATCGCGCTGTGCGATTGTGGAACTCCTTACCTCTCCATATTCGTCGTGCTAAATCTCTTCACTCTTTCAAAAGTCTTGTTAAATCGTAATATTTAGAACGCTATTAGATAAATTACTTTACCTTTCTCGTACTCTTTCTATTTAATCTATTATATGATATTTTATACATAACTTTCACTTATTTTTATTTGTATGTATTATTACATTTTTTATTATTATTTTGTATGCCCCCCCTCTATTTTAACTTTTGTTTGCATCATTCCTCTACGCAAAGGTTGTCTGGAAGAAATCACTTTCAGAGTGATAAGACCGCCTATTGTACATACTTTAATTAGTTTTAACTGAACTTGATGTTTCTGTATTGTGGTGTACAAAAAAGAGTAAATAAATAAATAAATAATAAATAAATTCATTAACGACATTACAACCATTTAACTGCATTACATGACGATAATTAGATCGGTTCTTTCTTTTTGATTTTACGTAACTCCAAAATAACTTAGGCGATGATTTGATTTTATCCTGATATAATTTGATACGAGAGAAATGGCATTCTTGTTCGAGTTTCTTTACCCTAGATCATATTGTGGAGAATGAGGCATAATCTTCTGGATTATTGAATTTTTTCCAGAGATGGTGGTACTTAGCTTTTTCTTTTATTGATTTTATAAGGGTATTACTATACCACACAGGGTAGATATATGAATGAGAAATAATTTTTAGGGGTACATATTTAATAATAGCAGTATATAATATTGAATAAAAATTGTCAATGGCATTGTCTAAGTTCTGCGAATGTAAAAATGACCAATCACAATCAGAGAAATATAAGTTTAACTTGTGGTAATCTGCTTTACGAAATATTTTTTTTTGTTATTACTGGTTTTATTGGAGGTATCGATATATCTGTAACACACATCTCTATCGCCGGATGACACACATCCTCCTTGACTAATGGGCATAGACTTTTGTCAATTATTATAGGCACGTTGGAAAATACTAAATCTAGTACATATTGAGATAAAACATAATAAGATTTAATTTTAATAATTCAGTTGCTGCATTTTGATTTTGCACACATCCCTTTTTTAATACTGTTGGGTATTCAATATTCCAGTCAATACAGGATAGGTAAAATCGCCGGCTATAATAAAGTAATCATTAGGTTGAGCATTGAATAAGAACGTCAGTAATTCAACCAGTTTAATAATTCGCGATGAAAGTGCGCGCTTTGGAGGAATATAGGCGCAAATAATATTTAGATCGGAATATAGGCGCAAATAATATATAGAGAACAGATCATACCTGTCTGAGCTGCACAGCTCAGTGTCGAGAATGCCGTCGCATAACATAGTAAATGCGATGTCAATATCCGATGTGTAAAGATTGTTAAAAAATACATTAGTTTTGGTACGTAAACCACAAACATTCTGATAAAAAAGTTTTAAGCTATTATTGTGTTTATCCGTCGTAGTAAAAGTTTAACGATAATAATTTTAAAAAGAAAAACCTAGTTATCTTATGAGATTAACTCATAAGATTCTGTTGCTTGTGACCGCAATATAATTTGACACAGATGATTGGTATTATATTATGTAAATTAAGTATGATCACTAAATTAATTATACGGGATTTACGTACACCATAAATAAAATATCAAATATTGATACGTGATATTGCCATAATACAGTCATTAGAAACACGCAAAAAATAAAAATTATGCAACAATAAGTAAGCTGTGTGCTTTGTGTGTGTGTGTGTGTGTGGTTGTGTGTATGAAAGTTAAGTGTACTGTGTAATTTGTGTGGTAGGTTGTATATAGCGTGGTAAAATATGTATTTAGTGTACAAAGAAGGGGTGTGTTTAGTGTAAATGCGTACCTTAGTATATATGTTAAGCACAAGAGTTAATAAAGTATTAGAAATAATATTTATAATAATTAAAGAAATTAAAACGTTTATAACATTTAGCCCATCTTTGTTAAGTCGGTTGCAGTTATGATGGGAATGGGTGGTGGGGTTTCGTTCCGATGGGTGTAAATACAACAGTTTTTTGTCCATACAAACTTAAAGTTAGCTTCTTTAGCCTTCAGCTGTCACCATACGAAACACAGCAGCATTAAGCTACTATTTGACGCTGGTATTCTGTGAGAGCGTGGTCCGTCCCCGGTCGAGCCGACCCATTCGTGCTACAACTATACTACTAATATAACTGCAGCATGTCTCTACCAGGTAAAAATATTATTTTTATTTTATTATTATATTATTAAATTATTTTTCCGGAAAAGAATAATATGTTTCGCTATCCAGCCCAATGATTTTTAAGTCATTTGTTATTTTGTATAATTTTTCCGGCGTCCTAGAGCCATACTGCATCCATATTATGATTGTTCCACGAATGAGTCGGCCCGACCGGGAAAGGACCACGCTCTTATACCAGTCGGAAATGGCAGCTTCATGCTGGTGTGTTTTGTATGGTGATTGTAGAGAAATTTTTACTGGATACGAGGAATGCTTAATTTCTAGTAAAAATGTGCAACGCATATACTTTCTTAATTGAGATGTATGTGTGTATTTGGACCACAAAATTCACTTACGTTCCGGTGGACTATGTGTACCAAGTACATTTGAACAATCCTTATCCCATAGAAAGAAAAACAAATAAAAAAATAACTGACAAATCGTTGAATCGAAGAAAACTATGGACAATATTAAGAAAATTGTTAAACTTAAAATAATAAAACACTTCAAGCTCATTATTCAGCATCATCAACATCATCAGCCTGTAAATGTCCACTGCTGAACACGGGCCTGACCCTCTGTAGAGAGGGTTTGTTTTCATTGTTACGCTTGGTAAGTGGATGGACGATCGCTCTAACAGAAGCACATTTGACGCTGCTATGTTTTTGGCATAACCCATTGTGGTTCTGGCCACGTCCCTGACACTGCATATTTTGCTTCTTTTTCAGCTCATAAAAGTTCATTTTTATACTATTTTTATATACACGTAGCACATCTGTGAGTACATACAATAATAATAATAATAACTCTTTTATTTCAGACATAGATCCATATAAATATAATATATGATCAAACGAACTTCTCCAAGTGAAGTTCGATCAGTATTATATGAATCGCTTCATTCGAAGATATAATATTAACAACGTAGTTTCCTTATTCTACAAGGCTAAGTCGCACCTTTAAAGATTTTTACTCTACCCACATCAAAACAATTGCCCCTTCCCACTAACGTCTCTCGCCGTCCGAGCGTACTGCCTCATTCTTTTAGAGATATTATTCTTAGCAAAACTTTTAGTGGGTTATGGGCGGGAGGGAAATTATATCTTCGAATGAAGCGATTCATATAATACTGATCGAACTTCACTTGGAGAAGTTCGTTTGATCATATATTATATTTCATCGCTTCATTCTTCAGATATAATATTAACAACGTAGATGTTTAGAGCTTAAAGTTTTGCTTATTTGGTTACTTATGTGTATGTTGAACTTTAAAAGAAAAATCATAAAAAACCAATATATTATTTATCTAGTTCGGTCGTAACAAAATAACGTACTAACGTACGTTATTCACTTGTCTATTTTATTTAACAAATCAAATTTAATTATTTAGGAGGACAGTTCTCGAAAACTTATTTTCGTCAATAATTTGGCGATGATAAAATTTTGCAAAGGTCTCTAATGCTGATGACCAACCGGCTGTTTTCTGATCGTATTTAGAGAGATTCCAGCGGATCTAGCACACGAGGTGGCAGCATGTCGCGTGCTGTGTGCACTAAACACGGTCACGTCCACGCAGCCCTCCGCTAGCGCTCTCCGTTAATCCACCTACTGATAGATTGAGCAGTGGCCGCCTGTAGGTTAGCAATAAGTTCCAACAATCTGCGGGTCTCATTTTATTTGTAATCTCTAAATAATCTTATTGCCGTGGCTGGACAAATATTTTTATTTTTAATAAAATAAGGTAAAATTAGAAGGGGTTGCTGACGTCCCGCTGCAGACGTTTTAATTATATCAGTGATGCTGATTCTAACATCTGAGGAACATATCTTAATATTGTCTATATTTATTAAAGATAATGTTTGAGGCTCTGTGTACTGTGCATAATGCCATTAATACTGCTATTTTTTGTGAGTTTTTCAATTGAAAGTGTTTCATTGGAACACAACCTTCTATATGATTTAAGATAATTTTTGGATCCCAAGTACCAGTATATTTTGGAAGGGCTGGTCTTAACTTGAATGCGCCCTTTAAGAATCTTTTTTATTTAGTCTTTAGAACCTACACAGTCTCCTAGAATTAATGATAAGGCCGACCTGTGGTTATTGAGCGAACCGTAAGCGGCCCCATTATTAAATTGCTCCGATAAAAATAGTAACATTGACGGTATAGAATTTGCGTAAGGATCAAAACTTATTTTTATGACAAAATTGCCACCACAGCTTATACGAAACTCTAAAATGAAGTATTGTATTCTTTGAAAGCGATGCCATCATCATTGGAAGAGCGGGCGATGGTTTACCTCTTCTTATAAATGCGACTCTGAGAGCCTCGCTGCGCCCAGGGTAAGGTTTGTGCAGGTGATGAGGAGTAGTAAGACCGTAAGAGATCTCTGTGAAGTTTGAAAAACATTATATCTGATCTGAGTAAGTTATTTAACATTGGGTACCAAGGCTGGGATGGCCAACAAGGACAGAAAAAATGCCTTCGGCTTTATCGGTTATGATTTTTCCAGACATTTCATTATTAAAGAAAAGGTGGAAACGCATAGATATATTTGTATCTCTAATCAATAGTGAAAGCATCTACTAATAAGGCATCTGGATCCGGTCTCCAAGACACATAGGTCGTGCATTTAGCATTGGCACGAGAAGCGAAAAGATCTGTTTCTGGTTTCCCCAATTTTTGTATGATCTCTTTATAAGCGTTATCACTTAGCTTCCATTCTGTATCTAGGTTTAGTTTCCTTGATTCTTGGTCTGATTCTACATTTTCTTTACTATTTATGTAAGATGCGCTAGCCAAATGTTTCGCTTCTCGCATCATTGCCATATTGATCGAGATAACTCGTTCAAATGGGGGAATTTGGATTCCTCCCATTCAATTAATATAACTTATAGCTGTTGTATTATCTACGCGCAACAAAATATTACAATCCGACATATCCCTAACAAAACACTTAATACCTAGAAATATGGCTAGTAAATCGAGGTAATTGATATGATAATTGAGTTCATTGTATTTCCATCCTCCGCCAACACGAATATTATTACAACAAGCACCCCAACCTGTCAAGCACGCGTCTGTAAGTATCTCATAATTATATTTAGTTATACTAAACGAATTTTTGGTTAATATACTTTTTTTTTTTACCATTGTAAATCTGGTAGGATATCTTTTGAATGTTGCATATTTTTATTATACGTTTTACATTTTTTGAAGCGCAAGGTATTTTCGTCTTTCTAGCCGTTTAGTGTACAACCAGCCATATTTTACCGCAGGACAAGCGGCCGTGAGAACACCTATCAAATGAGCGAAATCTCTGATCGAACAACTAGAACCTTTGTACTATGTGAGCTATATGATTTTGTATATCTATGAGTAGACTTATAGAAAGTTCCTTGGAATCAAAAATAAATCCCAAATATGTGCAAGATATATGCGGGCCTAGACAGGACTTATTATAATTAATAACAAAACCTAAGCATTGTAAAAGATGCATAGTCGCGTTAACGTTGTCTAAACATTCATTGTAGTCTTTACATAAACAAAGAATGTCGTCAAGATGTATGAGAGACTTATATCCCCTGTTTCTTAAGTTGGTTATTACCTCTTTCATTATCTTACTAAACGTTCTAGGAGTAACTGACAGGTCATACGGCATGGCATTAAATTCATAAAGGGTTTTAACTAAATTTTCATCTTCAAATTTAAATCTTAAAAATTTGCGCCAAAGCCTCCCGTAGGTCAATGGTAGCCATGTAACCATTACGGGGTATTAACTTTGAGGCTGTTCTGTAATCCTCCATTTTTAAGTGAATTTTGCAACGAACATATTAAGGGACTTTAAATTCAGAATAAATCTTTTGTCTTCGTTAGGTTTTGGCGCTAAGAAAACTGAGGATATGAACTGGTTCTTTAACGGATGACACTGATATTGCTCCTAAGTGTAATAAATTATTAATAGCTACAGAAATGTATTGTTTATCTTTTGATGACAAGTTGAATGAGGTAATCTTCATTGAGTAATTTGTCTATTAAATGGTATTGTAAATCCATCCCGAATCCATCTTAAAATATTTTATTTTTGTTAATTTAAGCCAACAGTCATAAAAATATTGTAATCTTCCCGAATGTACCTGTTTTAGCGCTAAATTGGAGCACGGTAAGATTTGTTGTTGCTCCAAGACCTCGTTTGTGGATACACCTGAGAGGGTTGATCCCTACGTGTCCCCGATGACAACTTCCTTGGACCTCCCCCCCCTTCTTCTGCTAGCGAGAAGGGCTGCTCCATTTTCCCTGGTAACAATTGTCTCTTGAAGACGAACTTGTTTTTATCTGTGATGTGGAAGGTTTTGAGTTTGAAATCCGAAGACCTTGTTTTTCGATGGCTTTTGACGCGTTAATCTTTTCGGAAAGCTCAATGCCAAAAAGAGTTTCATCTTTTTCACTCTCATGAACGACTTTAAGAAAACACTTGTCTAATCCGGGTGTCACCAATTTAATTCCGGTTTTGGGTCTCAGAGTGATGGAGGTCGGATAATATACGGCACGCATCAGATAATTTTTTTTTCGCTTGGACTTTATTGTCTCCGATGAGAAGTAAAGACATAGATCTATTAACGGCAGTAATACCTAAGCCCAGTCTTTGCTGATCGACCTCTATTTTCTTGTCCCTATTTCGGGCTGTATCGGTAAGTGCCGCTGCAATCTCGGGATTCAGCGTAGGTGCTCTCAAAAGCTTGCAATTTTCGGGAATTAAGTACTCTTTTTACAAGTTTTGTCTTTTTTCCTTAGTAAGACCCTTACGTAGAAGAGGAAGCCAATGGTGAGTAAGATCCTGGTGAATATTTTCACCGTATATTTGCTCATCACTATCCGTATCACCCAAAGCTGACAATAGCTCAGGATCTAATGAAGGAATTGTTTCTTACGCTTTATCTTCAATTGTCAGCAGAGGATGCTCCTCGAAGAGAACGGATATTACCATATACCAAGGTGTCATCATTTATGACCTTATTAGTTATCCACAACAAGAAATAAATTTCATATTTCGGAGGTAGATAACAAAAAATTGTTATGATAAGAATCTAAATTAACACAACTAAAAACTTAAATCTTTAATATATTTGTACATGAGTATTTAAGTTTATATAACCTTTGTGCTAACTCTCGGCTAGCCCCCAGGTAAGGATACCTTCGTACTGACTCTCGGCCAGTCCCCAGGTAAGTTTGTATTCGTGTTGATTCACGATCAACGCTAAGGTTTTTAGTCTTAACTTATATTTTTAATGATCACTCAGGCACTAGAATCGAATTACGTACCTAACGGTAACACTTACCAAAATTTTCTTCGGCCTCAGAAGAATCGGAGTAAACAATGACTCGTTTATGTCGCTTTCGTTCTTGTTCTTCTAGTTTTTTAAAATTTTCTTTTGATAATAAGCAATTTTGTCTGCAGCACTGCGTGTCGACATTTTACTGTTCTAAGATAATTAAATAAGGTGTGCACTCTGCCTCGCACGAAAAAGGAATGAGGCAGTACGCTCGGACGGCGAGAGACGTTAGTGGGAAGGGGCAATTGTTTTGATGTGGGTAGAGTAAAAATCTTTAAAGGTGCGACTTAGCCTTGTAGAATAAGGAAACTACGTTGTTAATATTATATCTGAAGAATGAAGCGATGAAAAATAATAAACAATAAACTGCTTGTTAACAGAATGATTTCTTATATTTACGCGAAGACTACACATTGATTAAAACTACTTTTACGGATTTTATCGCGTTTATTTTACTATTATTTTTAATTCCCGACGTTTCGGGCGCTTTCCAGCACCCATGGTCACGGGGGAGGTCCCGATAGATCCAGTCGGCATTTCTTGATGCAGTCTGACAAAAGTTAACTAAATATGTATATTATATATATATATATATATATATATATATATATATATATATATATATATATCTGTATTATACGTACGTATGTATGTCGACCTTGCTTGATATATATTTATATTGCAATATTTATATGTTCACCCTGTATTATACGTACGTATGGGGGAAAAAAAGTACAATAAAAGAACCAGTGTGCACTCATGACTTAGAAGGGTTAATTTTAAAATTTTGTAAGACGTTTTATAATTCGTAAAATATAAAGTTCTAACATAGTTTAAAGCATCTTTAAACTGTGGTACTATTGCTGCAAGCAAGCCTCTTTATGTAAAAATATATAAGATACCTTTGTGAAAATTCTGATATGTCCTAAGTACGAGTAAGTCCACGAGGAAACACCTTTTTTCGTTTTTTTTTTTTTTTTCTCTATGCCTTACGAACCCGTGTTGTTGAAGTACTGTAAAATTTATTGCAAGAGCTTAACACTTAACTACTAACGTCATTTACGATGGTGTTCCAGACTTATGTGTAGAAATTTTATATTAAAAGCATTAGTAGTTTTCCTGTAAATCAGCAGTAATTTGGTCGGATAACTAAATTATTCGAGAAATAAAAATAATAAAATATAAAAAAATCTAATCTCTTATCACTGTCAGAAATATCAATTAATTTATTTGTTTTTAATATAATATATAAATAACATTTTGATACAGTCCAAAAACCAAATCAATATACCCTTATAACACTGTTTGAAGACTTTGTCCTATTTTATAGATTGTCACATTCCCATGACCGACATCAGAGTCAGAGAGCAGTCGCCGGGTCGACGATGGCGTAAAAATGCAAATACTCTCCTCAGCCTGCTTGTTATTCAGAGCAGCGATCTCGATATTGACAGCATTCCCCTGGCCCCAGGAATTCCCGCCTCACGTTCCTGTGGTCAACGCCTAAATAAGTCTTTTGCGTCACTTTATTACTTCAGTGTAACATAAGGGAACTTACACACTTGCGTATACGAAAGTATACTTCTGTTTCTCTCAGCGGATTTGTTAAAATGTTATTCATAAGATGATTAAAAAGCAACAATTGTTTAAATATATGTACTCTATGTCTATTAAGAATATTTTTTAATTATCTTAATCCTGCACTTGACTACGATACCACCTAATGGTATGTGTTGATTTAAACATAGATGGGAAAGCACAAAGGCTTAGACTTTTGTCTATGGGCCACAGCATCCAGTTACCATCAGGCGGACTGTGTGCTCGTTAGTCACCCTGTCCTGCAAAAAAAATGGAAAGATGTAATGTTTCGTTACCAGGAACAAAGGGATTACCCGTTCTCTGCACTCACTATACAGAACACGGCGTAAGGCTTTAATTTAACGCTGGTATTCTGAAACCTTACTTTTTAGAGAAAAAAAAAACGGTTATAAATTTTTTGTAAACAATCAAATAAGCTTTAGTAAGGAGCTCAGAATTTGCCATAAATTTCATAGAACGAGGAACATAGTTGATCCCCTGTCGGCATCTAAATATGTTAATTAGAATATTAAGTTTTTTAGATATAGTATTTACAAGGCTCTCTAATCTATTTTTACCGCCCACGCACTGCTGTGTTCTGTTCTAGAGGGTATAGAAACCCAGTCTGTTTTTGGCGAATTCTTGTGTTCGCTTTCCCCCCACATGCTGGAGGGGCGGGATTGCGGTATTCGGGGTTTGGGGTTGTGTGGGCCTTGCGGTTATTTCCGGCCAGTTTTTCCATCCTCTTTGAGTCATAGGCTGGGGTATTCCATCCTCGAACAACGCGTTCGCAGTCTTCACTGTTTGAAGTCGTTTGTAGTTGTTCATGGGCTGCATTATCCTGCTTATAATTTACTATGTTTAATAACTTCTGTTTTATATTTATAAAATAAATAGGAACTGATCAGTGGCAAAGGAAAATTTCTTAAGAAAACCCCAATTATCAAGAAGTTTATCATTTCGTAGACATAAACACATCAACAGAATCTAGGGATACCTTTATCCTAAATTGTTTACGACTTTAATAGTTTAAAATCTTTTTAGTTTCCATAATATATATATATATATATATATATATATATATATATATCTATATATATATATATATATATATAAGATTTAAAACTCTTTTATTCTTTTTTTAAAATTTAAAAATGTTAATAAACAAATTAAAACAAAAAAAGTAATACGGCGGCAACATTGTTAGTAGTTCGTTACGTCAAAGAAAATTCAAATTGTTCTACTGATATTAATTGATGAAAGGAGTTTACATTGTTCTTCTTTTTTTAATTTAACGTGCCGTGTGAGCTTTAAAAGTCATGTCACGTCGTCATTTGAGTCGAGATGAAATGTTACGAGCCTGGGGCATATTAGAAAATGGTGCTATTCAACGCGTCGTTGGGGGAAATGGCTGAACGGCACATGGGTACATATCGTGTTACCACGCAGAGACAGGATCGATTTGACCAAATGACCGCCAAAAGATAACCCAGTATCACAGCGATGCTACTACTACAAAGACTCCAGAAGGACCACTAGCAGCTGGTGAGCGATCAAACCGTGCGAAGGAGGTTGCATAAAGTTGGTCTTCATGCTCGAAGACCGCTACGTGTTCTAGCATTGCGGCGATACAAACGCGTTGGCGGCTTTCGTGGGCTCGGGAGCATTTACCATGGAGTGACGAACAATGGTCTTTGGTGCTGTTCACCGATGAGTCTCGGTTTAGGTTTCATCCGGATTCACGATAAACACGCGTTAGGAGAACTCCAGGGAAAGTTAGCCGCTTACGGCACTCCCTGTAGTTCCACTCATACCAAGGCAGGAAAATCATGGTCTGTAGCCAGTTTGAGTCCAAGAAGCATAACTGCACAAAAATACCACGAGGTGGTAGTAGATCCTATTATTGACCCATACAGAACCCAAATGGGCCAGGAATTTCTACTCATGCACGATAATGCTCCTTCCCATACGGCTCGGCTGGTGTCGGCTACTCTCTGATCACATTATTCAAGTTTTAGATTGGCCTGCACAGTCACCCGAATTAAATCCTATCGAAAATACCTGGTACATGATACAACAAAAAGCTTTGAGAGATTTCTCGCCAAATTTGACGATGGAACAACAACTTTACGAACACTTGCAAATATCATGGGACCTCATACAGCAGCAAGACATTGATAATTTAATTTTAAGTATACAATATAAAAATAAAAATACAATCGATGTCGATATGTAATGTAAAAGGTGGCAACATCGATTGTTAATAATTAGATTTTATAAAATTTTTTCAACTTTAATATAAATTAATGGTTTTATAAGAAGAAAAGAAGTTTTTTTAACATACAAATTTTCTACGATAACTACGATATTCTAAAATAATGACGAAATGTTTTTTTAAATTAAATACCTTAAAATACTGTTCGACAGCACCCCTTGAATAGCACAGCGGACTAACTGCTCCTTAACTTTATTACAGATGTTTAACATCGCATTAGCTTAAAACTATAAATAAACGTAGTGGTTATATTCTCCTTCATCGTAAAGATAAGTAACAAAATAATAAAAAACTTTAACTTACAAAAACAGACGTGGCAGTGGCAGGATTTTATTTAAAAAAAAGCTACACTATGGTTGTAGCACGAATGGGTCGGCTCGACCGGGGAAGGACCACGCTCTCACAGCAAACTAGCGTAAAATAGCAGCTTAATACTGCTTTGTTTCGTATGGTGAGTATAGAGATCCGGAGATCTTTTGTTACTGGAAACGAGGCATTCTATCTTAGTCCTCAGGTGTGACAACGCTTTTGATTCGAGTTGATTGATGATGAATGTCTATGGGTCATATAACACACTGTATAATCACTTTCCACTATAACCCCGACTCACCATCATCATCATTACAACACTTCAAAAGTACAGAGTCATAAAACACGCTTTGAGCCACCTGTAGGTATTCATTGACTTCCTGCAGGTCTTACTAGGTCGTCACTCCACCCAGTAGGTTACCTTAGACTTCACTAACCGGTATGAGTTTAGCACTCAAAAACCTTTCTTCTTCATGGGTTTTCCGTTTTTACGATCTATATGGTCAGTTCATTGCCACTTCAGCTTATTGATATGTTGGACTGTCTTGGTTTCTATTCTATTGCGAATATCTTTGTTTTGAAAACTATCGTGCAGAAAACGTCCAAGCATTTCGCTCCATAGCTGTGTTACCTTGATTTTCTACTTACGGTCATCAATCAAGAACCTGATATCACATTCATATCTTAAAACTGGTAACACGAAAACGGATATTTCAAGTTTTGAGAAATACTCATTTAGTGGATTGTTAAGTAAGGTGAGATTACTTAACGATTTCAGTAAAAGTAAAGATACAGCAGTTATAAGTCCATTGCTGGGCATTGCATTTGCATGCTCTGATTTCTACGAGGATTACAGGGCAAGGAAATTTTATCATTTTATGTCTTTGAAACATATTTTTTATTGCTCGAACTTGCAGGTTACCTCACAGTATTTCTTCACCACAAAGCACGTGGTAAACCAGCACTTAAAAATAAAATTAACCATTGCATTAAAATGACCAATCTTAGAAAAATCTTTGTTTAGCACCCGACCTAAACTAAATAACAGAAAAAACACAGGATAAACTAAAATATAATTAAATTAAAACCCGCGTTAAAGATTATATAGCTGATGTGAAGAATCGACGCTCCGAGAAGTGTGCAGTCTGTGAACACGTACAGCATCGCCCTCGTCACTACAACAGATTTGATAGACCGCAAATGCGTGCTAAAGAACACCGATTCCTTTCAAGGAAGATTCATGAGGCTATTGAAATTGAAAATCAATCCCAACCCAAGCATACAACTGCAAGACTTCAAGATACTATAAGTTCATACTGTGTAGATCGGATCAAAAATTATTTATTTTAATCTGTGGGTAGCCGCGATTAACCATGACATCGGGACGTCGAACACCTAAGTCAACCCCCCCCCCTTGTGATCATAGGTGCTCTAAAGTACCTACTCGAAACGTCGGGAGTATAAAAAAGTTACTATACGCGATAAAATCCGTAAAAACTAGTTTTATTTAAAAGAAACGAACACGCTTGCAAATATGATACCATATTTAATGTTATAAGCAATCTTAAGTATATATATTTTGGTATCATAATGCAATCTATACCTTTATTACTGTACGGGGAAATCGTTTATAATGACGGCAACGTAGAGTTCTAAAGTACTAATAACTCAATCTTTGAGTAGAGTAGGGAATCATGTTTATCGACAAAATGTTTATGAGGAAAATAATTTAATAAATTTCTTTTGTGACATGTTTCGTGAAATAGGTTTTATAACGATCAACATAATGTTTTATAATTAAAAGCATATCTTTTTATATTTAAAAACGAATTTTGATTATAATATCAAAAGGATGAAATTAAGTATCATGTTTTCATGTCCTTAGAACATTAGGTATAAATTAATAATATTAATATGTATAAATAATATATAAATAATATACGCTCTGGAAGCATAGCTACTACGTTGTATACATTAAACTTGAGGTTGGTAATATAAGAAAAACACACGTGGTGTACTCGGTTAATTAAAGAAAAAGCTATACAAATATTCCTGATCCAAATTTCATAGTGTGGCAATGTACGCAGAGTAACCAACACACCCGTTGAGGGCGTTGAGATTTAGTGAAGCTTCTAACCACAGTGGCAGCATATAATGACTGGTACATTCTTGGAAAGGTCTATGTCCCTTTCCGATAGTGGTTCAAGACGAGGTTTGTATCTTTTTCTGAGGGGCCCTTGATTCACATCGAACCCCCTCCCCTCCTAGTGAAGCCTCACTCAAATAGTAGGGGCTGTAGTACTTCAGGATTTCGGTCTGCAGAGGCAGCGCACTCAATAGCTCGTAAATTCTCATTTACGAGTTTATTCCGGTGCAGATTAAAAAGCTGTATTTTTTATATAGGATAAAGGTGACGAACGAGCACACGGTTCACCCGTTGTTAAGTGGTTATTGTAACCCATAGACTCTACATCTACCCTCGATTGCGAATCAAAATGCAGATGCGTTGTCACCCAGATGGAATGCCTCGTTTCCAGCAAAAATGGTTCCCTGTTCTCTACACTTAGCATACGAAACGCTGAATCTATTTTACGCTGGTATTATGCGAGAGCGTGGTCTCTCCACGGTCGAGCTATAGTCAATAACATTCACTTTCAGGAAAAATTAAAAGCCTATCTGTAAAACTAGACTGAAAAACCCTGCGCTTGTGTAAAATTAATCGATATCAGTACTGTGGACATCACTTCAGCCGACAGGATTATAAAAATCAATGTTGCCAAGTTTTAGGGTGGCTGTTTCGAAATCGTAAACCATCGACGCCTGAAACCTGTTGTAGCTAACTATATCGCTAATGAGCCATATACTGTACTAACGAGGGGCTTTATTATAGACTGAATTTATACTGTTAAGATCGGAAATTACTTTGATAGTCAGTACATTTATGCTTAAGCATTAAGGTTATGTACTTGGTGTGTGGGATAGAGTCTGTTTCAGAGAAACATCACCAGATCTATCATCTAGACTCATAGATGTCGTTAAAATTGGAAATTATATGATAAGATTTTATCATCATCATTCAATAATGTATTCTTTAGACATCTACTAGCTGGTCTGGCAGACATTGTTTTGCCCTTTTCGGTAGATGGTGCGATAAGACTAATAAAAAAATCATAACTTGACCGCCACCTGTCAAAGTTTGTGGTTTTCTTTTTCGACTTCAGACTAGCATATGCATATTGCGAGTTTCAGACATACTGGTCCCATAGTCTATAAATACAAAAGTTGTTTATAAATTGACTATCGCGCTATCTGTTGGATCTTAACATAATATCTATTAATCATCGCCTCGATAAAACAAATATATTCTTTGAATATGACGAGAAAGTCACACGATTACTAACAGAGATACCAATGATTATATTTATAAAGATTTTTTGTATAAAGTCTTCTTCTTCCATCCCTGATCCCGTTATTTGGGGTCGGGTCTCCTCAGTTGTCTGCGCCAAGACAAATGGCCTTGGGTTGTCACATCCGGGAACTGGGCTTTCCTTAGGTCTCTTGCGATATTAGACCACCATGTCATTGGCGGGCGTACTCTGCTTCTCTTTGTTCCTGGCAAGCTTAGAGCTATTTGAACTGCATGATCTTCGCTGCGTCTTTTAATATGTCCATACCATCTTAGGCGATTTTCAATAATTTTATCTGTAATAGGTGCGACTTTAAAGCTGCCACGTATATGTTCATTACGGACTTTGTCAAGCCGAGTCACACCTCCCGCCCATCTAAGCATCTTCATTTCGTTAGTATGGGCCTTTTGCTCATGCGTCTTTTTTGTTGTCCAACATTCAGAACCATACAATAATACGGGACGTACTGCGGTTTTATATACTTTGCCCTTAGTTTTTATGGGAATACGTGGATCACACAATACCCCTGTAAGTGATCGCCATTTCAGCCACGCGGCACTTATTCTATGGGCCACGTCTGTGTCAACATTTGCATCTGTGGTTAGCATAGAGCCCAAGTATTTAAATTTTTCTCCTGTAGGAATAGGTGTTGTCCCAATACAGATAGTTTCAGATACCGTGTTTCCACTGAAAGGGCATTTCAAATACTCAGTTTTACTCCTACTCACCCTCAGGCCGTACTTTTCAAGAGCGTGTGTCCACATATTAAGAGTTTCCTGTAAATGGCTTGCGGTATCAGCAGCTAAGATGTGTGTCATCCGCGTATAGAATAGTCCATGGCAATGGGGCAGGTATATCCTTAGTGAGGTAGTCTATCACTAGATTGAATAGGAGGGGACTTAGAGCAGATCCCTGATGGACACCCACTTTGACTTCAAAAGCTTTACTCACGCCGGGTGGGCTTCTGACTCTCTGAAGAATATTATAAATACAAGATAAATAACACAAGTTATGGAGGGTGTCCGCTTATAGATGGCTCGTATGGGGGAGCTGCCGGAGACACATACCCAAGTTCGTCCATATAATATATGGGGTGGTCGGGTGACCGACTACTTATAGTACTGTTGCACAATGTTTAGTCCTATATTAGGGACTTATGATAGTAAGGTCTATGATACAAAAGCATTATTATAGAAGTTATCTACGAAGTATATCTAAACATTGCAATGCTGGAGTTGTGGATTAAGTCCTATATATTAATCAATAATGATAGTAAGGTCTATAATACAAAAGCATTATTATAGAAGGTCTCTATGATGAATAAGCAATACAATAGTAGAATTATAGGTTGAAGTCCCATATATTAAAGACATAACAGTAAGGTCTATGAAATAAAGCAAATATGTGGAAGGTCTCAAATAAGTAAAAGTACTGTATTAATAGAAATGGGACTCTAAAAGGATTATTACATTAGCGTGTATGCTGCCTCACGAGCAACTGAGACCGAGGTAAACTTGGACTCGCTAACCTATGTGTCCTAGACATATCATCTTAGTGCTGGTGGTAAGCGGGTTTGTTGTAACATTACGGCTTTCCCGTCGACATCGCACACCCATACCGTTTGTGGGCAGCATCGTAGCGCATAGCGATGCGTTGTCTATCTTTCGGATTGGGATGAGTGTGTTTGGTCTTAGTGCATTAGCGCTATGATACGTGGAGTTTTGTCCACTGCTGTCTTAATAGCGTGCTACTATGATACGTTGGTGTAGTTTTTAGTTAACAACAATACAAATTTTGTTACCAAGATCGATAGGGATCATGGGTGTGTTGTGAGGGAGCGCTATCCATATGACAGTTGCATTGATGCTTATTGCTACTTGCGGTATTGCGTCTTGTGATGGATTTACGGGTGTGCTGGGCCTGATTCGACGCATTCTGGTTGATGGAGGTATGCGAGTGGTGATGTCTGCTGGGATGTATGGTAGACCTTGGAATAGTGTAATCCTAACGATAGTCGTATTGATGCTTGTTGCGTTCTACAGCATTGCGTCTCTGTGATGGTTGTTTGGTGGAACGCTTTTCTCAATGGCGCTCTCTGCGTCTTGGTTTGACTCACACCTAAGTAGCTTTGCCCAAGTCGGGGCTGCAGACTGTCTGACCTCCATGATGTTTTATATAACAACATAGTAATATATCTCTGTAACTTTCATACCTTTGAATGATTGAAGGCAACTTGTTGGTAGGTGAGACAAACATGATCGAAAATAAATATACTCAAAGTTAGTAACACAAACCCTTTCTGATGGCAAATTATTACTATTATTTTATAACTGCCTTTTGGCTATACCTGTCGTTGTATTGGTTGGTGGAGCATATGTCTCGACCTCATGCGGGTGGTAGCTGGAGGGAGGATCTGAGAAGACTCTGGAACCCCATTCCCTTGGGGTGAGCAGTAGACTCAAGACACGCTCTGCGGCTGTTACATTAAGAGAGAGTAAAATTTTCCAAAATGTCGATCTTCATCCATTTTGTTCCCATGATTAGCTAAGGAAATATTCGGTCACCCCAGAGCCCCGTATCCCGAGGGAAGGGCTAAAATACTCCAGAATCAGAATCACCCTGGGCACGGATAGACACTGTTTGTGAATTGCCTCCCCCCTACAATAAGCAAAACGAACAAAATGCACAAATATGTAGTAACTTTCTTCATTAGACTAACAAAAGTGGACTTATTCAACAAATAAATTTATAATTGCATAGCTCTTATACTTTATATATTATTGATATCTAAAATCCCCGATTTCGTCACTGACTCACTCACTGACGAATATCAAAATTCTTTTGGTACTTCCGGAAGTCTTAGAAAGCTGAAATTTGGTATATAAGCAAGTATTAGTATACAAACAACAAAAAATTCTAAAACTTGGCACTTTACCTCCCAAACCCTTAAACTAGGGTTTGGAAATTTGTATGAGACTGCCGCAAATTTTGATGCTATAGGTCTGAAAATTGATATACCCCCTTTGTTACTCCTTGTTATAAATAATAATAATAAAATACATATTTCAGGATTTTTAGTAAATCTCTCCCCACCTTTTAAATTAGGGGATGGGAGTTGGTGTATGGGTTTCCTATACAAAGTCAATTTCATGCTGCAGATCTGAAAATTATACAAATACACACAGACTTCTTAGGACAAATTAAAAAATACGTGTTTCAGATTTTTAAAAAGTCATCCCTTAAACGGGGTTAAACCCCTAAAGCCCCATATACATTATTATCCCCAAATTTAAGTGGTTAAATTTGGGGATAATAATGTATATGAGACTTTGTCATAGGCAACTTACAAAAGAAGTAAATCACTAAAAACTAACTTAACAAACTCTAAGCCTTAATCAAAATATGGGCTTGGCCGTTTCGCCAAAAGCAACTTGCTATCCATGCTGTCCCAAGACGGGGCCAAAATGAAGATGCAGAGGAACAGCATCACCAGCAGTAGTCCACTTCACCAGCAGTCGTCATCTACGGTATCGCCAACCGGTAGCAACGAAACAGCCAAGCCACATATTTTGACTAAGGTACTGTTTGTATTTGTTGATTTACGAACAAATTGGAAAACATGATTTTAAAAGAAAATTATTTTTGAATTGTTTTTTTTTGTATTTAAACTAAACTATAAAACTTGAATAATATTTAAGTAAATGTAGGTTTGTAGAGGAGACATATTATGTTATACAAGACACTCGTACCTTATTTGTCACTAAATTTCCAACGGCAGTATCGCGTGCCAGAAATAACAGATGTTTTATTTAAATGTAACCTAGAATTGAGTGCATTCAGCACCCTAGTTAGAAGTTTGCATTAAAAATGTAATGATTCAATCGCTATTCCGGGAAACAAGTCAATTGTTTCGATACCACGAGCTACGTCTGGGAGTTATTGTAGCCGGTACTATAGGTTGTCGATAGATGATAACAAAAATATCTCATAAGAACTAAGTAATATGTAAAATAAAGAATAATCGAGTATTACAAAATAGTTATTGTTAAATATACTAAAATATGAAAATATAAAAATGTAAGACTCACTAGGCTGTAAACTCCTTTTGTGCATACTAATGAGGTAATAATTAAAGAAAAAATTAAGTACCTATTTATTACGAAAGTTACAGCCTGTATACGAAAAAAAGTGTCCGCCGCGCTACCCAAATGCGTTTTGACGAACTTCACATGTCTTCGAAATATTTTTTGATCTTATTTCTCAGACATACAGGTTTTTCACGATGTCTTCCTTCACCGCCAAGCACGTGATAAATCAGCACTTACAATTGCAATTAACAATTTCATTGTTTCCGGATAGAACTCGGTTAGCTCGCGTACTTATTACGAAAAAAAAGTTAAATATCGACGATTTACTAGATTGCAGACTCCTTTTACACTTTAGAATTTGTCTAGATAGATACATCTATACCGCCAAATAGCAGTGCATACATCCCGGTTTATAAAGTCAATAGAGTCAAACATTGTGCACCATTCCATTATATAATCATTATTATTAATTATATTATATAGAATGCCTTTTTTATAGGATAAGGTTGATAAACAAGCCAACAGTCCACCTGCTGGTAAGTGGATGCTATAACCCACAGACATCTACGTTTATCCTCTATTAAGATTGAAAATGCAGATGCGTTGTTATCCCTGAGGACTAAGATGTAATGTCTCGTTGGAAACGGTCTCCGGTTCTCTACACTCACCATATGAAACACAACAGCATCGGTTGATATTTTACGCTGATATTATGTTAGAGCATGGTTCCGCCCCGGTTGAGTTAACCATAATTTAGCTACAGCGTGGCTCTACCACGTTAAAACAGCGGTTTTGCCTTACAACAAAAATGTATGAATGCGAGAATGAGGTTTGCTTCACATGTGATAACGAATTTGTAGCGGGAGTAGCAGTTGTTGGCGTGCTTCTTTTCGACATTTAAAATTAAATTGACAAACAAACCTACAGTTAAATGAAGGTACGTGGTTCCTCCTATACATGTACTGCAAGCAACGTCTAATTAAAAATGGTGCCTATGTGATACTTCTAAGACAAAGATAGAACTCCTCACAGCCTGTAAGTGTAACTATATTGGCTCTCGATATTCTTCGGACTGAAACACAGCAGTGAAGGCTCTGCTATTTGGCGGGAGAAGCAGTTACTTAACCAGATGGACGCCTAGGTATAAGTGGAGTCCAAGCACCTCGTAGCTAACCTAGTTTCGGCCACCAATACCAATTAGAAAGTTCGTTTGTCACATTAAAGTTAAACAAAAAATACTTTCACATATGTCATTGCACTTTTAGTACCTCTACTTATACGATTACAAAATTAAATAATAAATAATAATAATAAAGATGGACTCATAGGGGATTCCCTATTTATAAATAGTATGCACGTTTTGTACGTGGTAGAGCCTAGCTGCAGCTATATTATAGTTGTAGCACGATCGGCTCAACGGGGGCAGGACCACGCTCTCACAGAATACCAGCGTAAAATAGCAGCGTAATGCTGCTGTGTTTTGTATGGTGAGTGTAGAGAACCGGAGACCCTTTTTACTGGAATCGAGGCATTCCATCTTAGTCCTCAGGGGTGACAACGCATTTGCATTTTGATTCTTAATTGAAGATAAATATATATGTCTATGGACATCCACTTACCATCAGGTGGGCTGTGTGCTCGTTTGTCACCCAATGCTATAAAAAAACTTCTAAAATTTCTCTGAAAAATTCTATAATGCTATATTACATCCTTTAAATGAAATAAATAATGTTAAAACTTACTATTGATTGAAGAAATATATTTTCGATAATTAACTATTTTACCGACCTGTGAGTCATATACGAACATTTCGATTGTTGAACTATTTTCTTTATCGCGGAGAGGTAAACTATTAAATTAAAGACATAATGACGATAATAATAACATATTTAGTAGACCAACCTGCACCATAACTTATCGTCGCTCATTTTAATTAATAAGTGCTTTAGTGTTTTTGACAAATTATCAGAAGTTGGTCTGGGTTAGGGAGCCAAATAGTAATGCATGTGCTGCTGCGCTCCGGTGTGGAAGCCAGTGTAATTACAAAATGTATGGTACTGCGAGTTTGTCCTCAAAGCAGACAACGCATATGTTGCGTTCTTTGTTTGAAGTTTTTTTTAATAGAATAAGGGTGACAAAGGAGCGCACAGTCCACCTGATAGTAAGTAGATACTGTGGCAGATAGACATCTACAGCAGTATTAGGCTGCTGGTTTACGCTGGTATTCTGTAATAACATGGTCCCGGTTGAGCCAACCCATTCGTGCTACAACCATAATATAGCTGTACCGTGGCTCTACCACGTGGTAAAAGTTGATTGCAGATGTCAATTAGCTGCAGTAGTCATTTACGATCGGGCGTGGACTGTAAGCTCTTTTTACACTTCAGTTTCATAAAAGTCATGGTTACGTTAATTATTGTTCGGACTTCAACCAACCGGATAAGTACAGGCTTACTAGTTTTTCGGGAATTGCTCTTTATATTATTCTGGCCGTTTTTAGACATGATGGCAACAGATAATCAATTTCATATATAACTAGCTTTTCCCCGCGACCTTGCCTACGTGGCATTTACGATTTTATTTCATGGGTTTTAAGTTTTTTGCGCGGTCCTCTAACTATTTTTCTAAATTAAAAGTAGTCTATATTACTCATTATAACGTCAGCTATCTGCCAGTGAAACTCCCATCAAAATCAATCCAACCGTTTCGGAGATTAGCAGGAACAAACAGACATACAGACAGATAGACAAAACTTTTAAAAATCGTTTTTTTTTTTGTTATAATTACCGTATATATACAGTATACCATATATATACGTATTAGAGCCATGCTGCAGTTATATTAGTGGTATAGTTGTACCACAAATGGATCGGCTCGACAGGGGAAGGACGACGCTCTCACAGAATACCAGCGTAATGTAGTAGTTTAATACTATTGTGTTTCGTATGGTGAGTGCAGAGAACCGGAGACCCTTTTTACTGGAAATGAGGCATTCCATCTTAGTCCTCACGGGTGACAACGCATCTACATTTTGATTTATAATCGAGGATAGATGTAGATGTCTATGGGCCGCAGCAACCACTTACCATCAGGTGGATTGTATGCTCGCATGTCACCTTATCCTATAAAAAAATATACTTTCATATGCATTTAGTAAAAAGCTGTTATTTTGAATTTTTGATATTACAAACAGACACATTAATTTTTATTATTTGTATAGATAATTATTTAACATAATATACAAATTATTATAGTCTAATTAATACAACATAAAGAGACTCACTGACATATTATATCCTCTTTCGTGTCCGATATGCATGTGCTTATGAATTGATACCATATAATATAACTGAAAAATATAATTTAGAACTTTGCACACTATTAACTTGGATTTGGTTTAGGATTAATAATTCAAGAGTTCCTTTCGATGTCTAAGCCACGAATATATTCAGACCAAAGCACCACGCAAAATAGCAAAAGAAGAGATCCCGAAAGGAAAACCTTTTTCGGGTGCCGCTTTTTAAGAGCGATGTTATGAGATGCTGCCCTTAAAAGCATTCCTTTTCCGGCGCCGCATTCGTAATACTCCTGCCGAATTCATATTTCGGTTTCAGTTGTCATTTGTTGTTGCCTCTTACGATATTCGCGGGATGACATGAGGTAGTGGGTTCTTTTTAGATGCCACTTAATGTCAATACTTCTGCTATGTTATAAATACTGTTACGAGCTTGGGGTTCGAGACAATAAAAACTGGCAGTTTTTTAATATAATAATATGTTAATAATAATATAATTTGTTATTTTATAATTCATTACAATAATTGAAACTTTAATTACAGAACACTAATAACAACTTAAAACCACACTAATAATAAAACACTTCGTAGTATTCGCGTGAATCGCCAATTCAATCTGACTCGGGTCGCGGTCTATACCGGCCTTATATAGGGCCACAGATAGTTCCAGAACCTTGTACTGTAGAAACATCTAGAATGTTCGAGTAAACACCGATCCTGACTGACTAGGTGTCGATAGTTCTAGAAAGTTCTTCCGTAAAAAATTATAGAAGGATCTTGACTATCCTAGTTCTGCAACTAGATACTAGAAGGCGCTAGTGGTCAGTGGTGGCACTATGTGCCAGGTAATTATTGTGGCGTGCAACATATTATATATCAAAAGACGACCGCTAGGCTAGTTAAACTTAATAATTTAGCAGTCGGTCGTGAACAACATAAAATATGATTGAATTATCGATATATATTCAAAAACTGAAGGTAGCCGGACTAACTATGACATTGGGACGTCAAACATCTCCGTACCCCCCGTGACCATGGTTGCTGTAAAGCACCCGAAACGTCGGGAATTAAAAATAAGTAAAAGTAGTAATCGCGATAAAATCCGTAAATTTAGTTTTATTCAATGTGTAGTGTTCGCGTAAATTTAAGAAATCATTATGTGAATTATCGAGTTTAGAATGAGGGCTTACAATCTTACGCACACCAGATGTCGCTAGTTGGAACTAAGGTTAACTTATTTGTTACACAGAGAAATGACACAGTATCATTATTATTGAAAAGTTTCGATTTAATTAGAAGTTTTTCGGTTTTTGGTACCTATTATATACAAAAATAGTTTTCTCTATCTCTGGATCTTTAATTGGAGATGATGAAATTTATAAAAATATTGTAACAGCTCATGTTTTTATTATATTTTTATAGTTATACAAATTATAATTGGATAATTTGGAAATTGATTAGTTACATTAATATTAGGAGCTGCAGCTGCTTATAGTTTTCCCTCGAACAAATAATATAAGATTGGGACTATTACCCCCTTCATTAATTTTATTAATTTCCAGAATAAATGATGATGAATTGTTGAAAATGGGGCAAGAACTGGATGAACAGTTTATCCTCCTTTATTATCTAATATACCTCATCGCTGTATTCTTTAATTTTTACAAATTCAACTTTTCTAATTATTCTACTTTTAAAAATATACGTAGTTTGGTGAATCCATTTCTAATCTACTAAATTTATAATATCACTAACATTTTAGAAAGAAACATTAATCTCTACCCTTTTCTAACAAATTAACTTGCCCCGCTATGAAATCTGTCAAACATTCCTAAGTGACGCCGCCCTGGTGGCGAAAAAGTCGTGGTCAATATTGTAGATTATTCCCGTATCTTTAATACCCAAGGTGAGCTTGCCACCTTTATTTTTTTATCATAGACTTTAGGGCGACGAACGATCAAACAGTTCTCCTGATGATGAGTTATTGCTTTCGTCCGTATTTAGCTACATCTTTTCTCTAAGATGGAATGTTTTGCTACCGGTAAAAACGCCATAGGCCATCTTTCATTACAGCTTATAAAACTCTTCTGTAGGCGGGTAGGCAAACGCAGTTTTGTAATTATTTCCAGTTGTAATTGGGATGGTGCTGCCAGCCATCTCCTATGTAGTTCCTCTTTTTGCCGCCACTGTTGCTGTGTATGCCATACTCAATATATACTATATGCAACTATGCTGCTTAATGGCACTATGTAAGTTTAATAGGAGAAAATAAAACGGGGCCGTATGAAGAAACTTAAAGTTACTCAGCGTGTGATGGAAAGGGCGATTAAATTCATAACGATAATACCCACAGAAAAATAAAAGTAACTGACATACGCAAATTCCGAATTGGCAAATGGCCCAGCCGTGTAGCTTGAAGTACCGACAACCGATGTAGACGGCGCTTACTAAGTTTACCAATCGTTTAGTATTATTCAGAAAAGATCTAAAATTCAAACAATTTAATTCTTAAAATTCAGTCTAATTACTAAATCAGCTTTGATTAAATATAAGGCAGCTGTGATGTGAAAAGTTGTTTGTCTGGAGATTTTGAACTTTGTCAGTATTCTGGAGATCATTTAAAATGTCGGGAGAATCCAGATGAATCCCGACCATCTGGCAACCCTATGTATATAGGCCAAACCATAAATTGCCACACCACTTTTTAATAGTGATAGTGATGCGACTAGGCTCCTAGTTAACACTGGTGATATATGTAAGAGCGTGGTAGTTCCCACCAATTAATTTATGCTGCAGCTGTAAATGCTCTACTGTAGATGAAAAGCTTTGTCGATGTGTCGCAAAATTCTTGCTTTGAGAATTAATAATGATTGTTGAGCCTATCTGTGTCAACGCCTATATTTATACTATAAATCTTATAATGCAACGCCTTTTTCTGTTATCTTCTGATGATAACCGATGTACGACTTAAATCGTACTTCTACAAATATTTATCTTTTTTACGAATTTAAGATGGTAAACTAAGCGAAATTATGCGACAATTTGAACTCGGGAGAAAACAAAAAGCTGGCAACATTTTTACACGTTATGGTTCCTATGCAGGTTATGTTGGTATCTCTGAAAAAAATACCAAAAACCAACATTTGTATGAAATGTATGCCAACTGAAAAAATGATTCTGAAAATGTATACAGGATTATTTTTCAAAGATTATAGAGTAGAGGTATATTTTTAACTTAAGAGGATAGAGTAAGTCAGCTCAAATTCTAATTTCGCCCCCACTTCCCCCGCGCGTCGTATGCTATGTACCGATATGTTTGTAATCACTAATACTGTAAGTAGAAAGGTCGTTAGACACTTATTTAATTAGGTTTATCATATTTATGCCTGTTTCTTAACGCCAAGCCAGCCGCTTCTTATTTTTATCACGGTTATTTCCCATTTTAATTTTACGTCGTACTGTTGCGTAATGTATATTATAAAATGTATATTATATATTCTGATCGTAAGCGACACAACTTCTCCCTTCAAAAGCCTAAGCGATACTAACGGTGCGACAGGAATCAAGCTCAAGACGCCGATAGTTTAGGTAATTTCTTTTTACAGTGAAAATAATGGTATTTTAAAAAAAGTAAATAACATAAGCACTGCTTTATAGTTAGTTCAGTTAGTATGCAAAGTTTCATGATCTTATTTAAAGTATTTTATGAATAACAGCGGTTTATTGTTTATTTTGGAGGTAACTTTGGATTTTTTTTCTATCGAGAAAATTTTACGAAATCGTGTTTTCGTCTAACATAATCATTAACATTAATATATTTATTTCAAAATTAATGCTGCAATATTTTCGGCATAACGAAGGATCTTGCTAAGCCATTTAACATTATATTTCCCCTTAAGTTCAAATATATCAATAATAATATAGCGTTAGTACAGTTTTTGAAAATATGAATAAATAATGCTGCAACTTTTTTGAAATTATCCCAAATTGAATGTGATTTATGTACAACAATGTTTTTGTCTGCCAATCGACCCTTAAAGCTCCGTTCAGATCTACCAGCACGTATCGTGTTCAGCACGAAATGCGGCAGACACCGCACAGATAACCAGTTTTTACATCTAGCGTACCCGGCATTAACAGACGCCATCAGGCAAACTATAAATTTCATTTAAATTTTCAAAGGCGATCACATTGATAATAGTTGCGCGACTGCAACAGACACGCGCAGATGCTGCTGCAGCACGAACAAAACATTCTTGTTGAGAATGCTGGCTGGTGCCGGCTCGTGTCTGCGCGAATAGGCTCCGCTTGCGTGTGCTAGATGTGAATATATATATATATATATATATATTTTTTATATATATATATATATATATATATATATATATGTCTGCCACGTAATAATAATAATAATGTCCTCCAGACCGAATTTCGGCCACGGCGGCCTGCCTCAACGGAGGTTAGCCATCGGCGCAGGACAGGATTATAGTGCCCAAGTGTATGCGCAAGCACAGGTGCACTCTCTATTCCTTCACTCTCATAACAACAAATCTTGTACGCACAATGTCTGTATATCTGAAAGGAGCTTTAGAATGTGTGAAATCAGTTAAAATAAAGCATTTTCAATTTAAAAGATAAAAAGGACAGATTGTTTGAGATTTTTTTATAACTTTTTCTTCACCATTTGCCTATATTAAGTATTCTGAACCTTCTCTGCTGCTGGTTATTGCAAAATAAAACTGTATGTATGTATGTGTGAAGAAAGAAAAGTGATAAGCACAATTTGAGATTTTAAATATTTATAATAATAACCATACACATACATACTATATTACGAAGACTTAATTGTTAAATATCTCTTAATCTTTTACATACTAATCAATAGTAATAAGCGTACGATTTTTTATTTCAATGTTTCCGAAAAATAAGACGTTTTAGAGCTGAAAAAACGATTGCGCCATTTTTATATCTGCCAGAACTGCGTCTTGGTATGCGTCTATATGGTCCTGTCTACCTACGCATTTATATTACAATTACAATTTGCATGATGTTCGTATGCGTTCTTAATGCAAAGAAGTGAAATAATTTGTCAGCGTCTGACTTCGGCTCCGATTGCAAAGTGGAATTCATAGCTTAGAGGAAAAGCGCTCGCTTTAAATTGATATAAATTTCATAGTACGACACCACACCTCAGATCAACAAACAAATAAATAATAGTTTCTTCTTTATATAGCCCGTAAAAGTCTACTGCTGTGCGCATACATAAGCAACTAAGATTATGTTGTTGGTTGCAAATGATTGTAGATGTATGCGTGTGCACGAGTGCGTGTTTCTATAAGAAAGGCTTATCTTGTACATCACTTCAAATATCAACAGCGGATGCAAAATGTGCAGAAAAATGAGTTGTATGAAAAATGAAGTATATTAACACAGATTGGCAAAGCACAGTGGGCCATTTCCTAATCCTAAATCCTTACAAAATGAAAGGATGATGTGCCCAGGCTTGGGGTTTATATAGGATGTTACTTTACTACATTAGGTAAATGATATATAAATAAGTACTGGCTTTATAATAAGTTAAAGTTAAAGCCTCAGTAAGTCCTATATACGTCCCACTGCAGGGAATAGGTCTACTTCTATTTCTGAGAGAGTTTTAGGGCAAGGAATGTCCGCCGTGCTGTCCCATTGCGTGTTGACGAACTTCACATCATGTCTTCGAAATATTATTTTCTTATTTCTCAGACATACAGATTTCCTCACAATGTCTTCTTGTACCGTGGTAAATCAGCACTTAAAATATTAATCAACAATTTCATTGGTTCCACGGGGATTGAACACGGGTTGCTCGCGTACTGTGAAATTTAAAGCGAGCTCGTGAGCTGCCAAGGCTCTTTATAATAAGTAAAACGATCTAAATATGATAGTAGATTTGTGGTCGTTTATTACTAATAAACTAATACGTTTATTTGTAAAGAAAAACAAGATCGATAATTTCAATTCGTCTAGTGAAATTTTAATCCTACACTTTTTTTTGAAGTCAGCTACAAATTTTCATTTAATCAAAAAAAAAAAAAGATCGAGTGTGACTACAGTAACGAAAATCATGTTAAGGGTAACATAGCGTGACTTCCATTGACCACTAGATGGCGTGACCTGGCTTAATAGTTTGACACCGGCGGCACTTTCTTGTTCTTGCATTTTGATTGCATTTTCAAAACCTTGATATGCGCTATAAAATTTAAATTTCTATGTTAAGTTTCCGGGTTAGTATTGAGGTAATTGACGTTCATTACTTCCTTTGAAAGTTATTTTATATTCAAAAACCACGTAGGTTAGGTTTTTATAAAATATCTAGAATTAAAGTTTTTCTCTGCATGCTATACTTCTTAACGGGGATACCCGCAACACAACAAGTGTAACCGACATGGCCTAATGGATCACTAAACCGAAATGGCATTGGCTCAGCCATGTAACTCTTAGAACTGAAGAGCGATGGGGAGGAAAGATTTGTGAGTAGCAGCCTCGTACCGGTGATCGAAGTTTATGGCGGCAGCCCACTATATGGAGGCTCAAGACCGTGCTTTGTGGTATTCCTTGGCAGATGCCTATGTTCAGCAGTGGACTTGTGATGAGCTGTTATGATGATGAAGTGACAAACGGACAAAGATACCTATTATAAACTACATCATACATACGTGTAACATCCACGATTGACTGCCTCGATGGTCTTGTGCTCGTAAACGCGGTTTTTGATCATGAGGTCCTGGGTTCAATCACGGACCGAGTCAAAATGACCTGATTAGGTTTTTATATCAATGTATTCTCGAAAAAGCAGCCTGGAGTCAGGAGTTATTTGGCGGTGTTTACACCACCGTGCCTCAGAAAGCACGTCAAGTTTTAGGTCCTGCGCCTGATCTCTCTCCGGACGTGTTGGACCACCGTCTCATCGGACTATGAGAGTGAGGGAATAGAGAGTGCACCTCTGCTTGCGCATACACCTGGGCACTATAATCCTGTCCTACGCAGATGGTTAGTCTCCTTTGTGACTGGTCACTGTGACCGAAAGCTGGTTTGAAGGACATCATTATTATTATTATTACAATTTATTCTCGATCAAGAACCAAAATGCTGAAGCATTGTCAATCTTGTCTGATGATAGATTTAATTAATGGTAAGTTTAGACTGCTCCATCAGCAAAATCGTGTATTATAACAATGAAAAGTACGTTTTCAGACACACTAATTAATGTTTTATACAAGTACTATAAAATGATGTTAACGTTTATTTGGCCGGGTTTTAGCGCAGTAACATCGCATTTTAGTGACATATTCATGCTATTGTAGCTCCATATACCTTAATTTTGTACTGTGGTTGTATTATAACCATATCGAATAACTCGTTTCGAAGTTTTAAAAGTGATTATTGTGGCACTTAAAAGTATATCACAGAAAAAATAACAAAAAAGCCTCCGCAGGGTCGCGTAATGGACCAATTAATTCAAGATCGGGATTATTTTTATTTTTTAATATTAATTTATTTGTCTTATTATAAAGTATATTTTATCCTCCGTGCTGGGCAGTGAAGAAAAACATCGTAAGGAATGCATGTCTGAGAAATAAAAATATAGGTATATAATTTCGATGACAGGTGAATTCCGCCAACACTCATTAGGGCAGAGCGGCGAACACTTTCTTGCCTTAAAACTCTCTCAGAAATGAAAGAAGGCCTGTGATTAGCAATGGAACGTATAGAGGCTGTCAATTTTCTTTATTTTTACCGACTTAAAAGGAGTAGGTATCAATTAGACTGTATGATTTTTGATGTGTGTTACCTCAGAACTTTTCTCTAGGCAAACCGACCTTGATGGTTCTTCTTATTTGAAAGCTGGTGCTTCTAATGTTGTCCCATATAAGTTTGATTGAAATCTGACTAGGAGTTCTTGAGTTATCCTTAATAATAAGTATTTAATTGACTGTTGTTCTCAATTTAATTATAGTGAAGTCGGTTGCACAAAATTTTTAATTTTACCACTTTTCTACCATCTATTGAGAACGTAATTAATCAGCAGCTATTACAAAAATATTATTATCATCATCTCCCGTAAGCAAGTCCTAGCTCATAAACAGCCCACCGCTAGAAATGAGCCTGTCACAAAAATAAGAGGGTATCACTTGAAACGTAATTCTTGTCAGGCAAATTTGTAATCGCAATGTGATACTACTATCAAGTCGCCAGTCAAATATTTTTTATCTGCCTTAAATAGATTATTACTTAGTGTTAGTACTCTTTTATAACCGATTTCAAAAAGCAGGGGGTATTCAATTCGACTGTACGTTCTTTTTTATGTGTGTTACCTCAGAACTTTTTTCTAGGTGAACTGATTTTCATGATTCTTTTTTTTATTCGAAAGCTGGTCCCATATAAATTGAATTATAATCTGACCAGGAGTTAATGTGTTACCCTTAATAATGCGTATTTGATGACGCATCTAAATATCTATATTTTTGACTTAAAAACTTCCTCAAGCGTTTTTATTTTTCTTAATTAAACTAAAGTGATTTACTAAAAAAGAAAACCGTACAGACCTAGACTAAGGTGTACCGAATTTAATGAGACATCTCAGACAGAGTTATCTCATTTCGTAAAGGTTTAGGGGGGTAAAAATGTTATTGCTGACTTTGATGACTTTGACTACATTATGATGTTCTCATTTTATTTACATTGAAGTCGGTTGTACAATTTTTTAATTTTACCACTTGTCTGTTAAGGATTCCATGTGGGCATGTACAACCCTCTAATCTATCTTTCCCGCTAAGCAGGAGTGGGTGCTTTTTAACAGTCTTAAGGGTATAGAGATCCAGCATAATTACTATGAGGCATTCCACCTTAGTCCTCATATGTGACAACGCATCAGTGGCTTTCTTTGTTTGATGTGGGTTCTAAACGTAGATGGACTGCAGTAGCCATATACCATCAGGTGGACTGTAATTTTGTCACTTCAATTTTATCAGAAACTGACTGTTCTCCGCGACTTCGCCCGCGTGATATTTGTTACGATTGGATTTCATGGATATTTTTGCGCGGAATTCTAATTCTATTTCTAAAATAAAAGTAGCCTAAGGTATTACTTATAACATTAGCTATTTTCCAATGATTCTCGTCAAAATCGGTCCAGTCGTTTTGAAGATTAGCCAGAATAATCAGACAGACAGTCAGTCAGTCGGAATTATAACAATTGTTTTTTTGTTATAACTACCGTGTATACTTTCATATGCATTTAGTAAAAAGCTGTTATTATGACATTATACACAAACACTTTAATTTTATTTATTTGTATAGAAGATATGTTTCTTTTGGTTCTCATATAGACTTCTTATTCAGTTTTTATGGTTCCTATGATTTATGACGATGGAATTCTTTGAAACACTACACGGTGACGTGATATTAATTTTAAAGAAAAAATATATTTATAACATTACTAACATTTTAAGTGCTGCTTTACCACGTGCTCGGCGGTGAAGGAAAACATCGTGAGGAAACTAGCATGTCTGAGAATAAAATTAAAAAACATTTCATCAACACGCATTGGGGCAGCGCTACGCACACTTCCTTGCCCTAAAACCCTCTCAGAAATGAGAGGAGTCCTGTGCCCAGCATTAGGACGTATTTAGGCTGTAACTTTAACTTTAACTAACATTACTAAGACCAGTCCGAGTCCAAGTAAGCTTATAATACTCGTGTTAGAAATGGTTCACGACAGTAATCACGTGACGGACCTAGCGCCACGACCTTTGAGTACGCGGTTCGCACCCTACCGTTATGCTAATGTCGCTTAGTTCATTAATTAATTAATCAATATTTGCATTCATTCATTAAAACTCGTCATAAGTCAAAGAACTCCGCCCTAAATAGAGTCGTAGGGGGAATATTTGGCACAGTTGCTTCGCTTGGCAGTTGCGTTGGCAGCCGCAGTTATTAATACTATCGAGTTCTGATGAGGAAGATTGTGCTGCATATATCCTCTTTTAGTCCCCTTGTCCCCTCTTACGTCACCCACGGGATGATGTTGGCATAGTGGACTCTTTTAAGCCCTCACCACACGGTTACGTGATAATAATTTCCTATTAGGTTGACAAACAAGCAAACAATCCATTTGATGATAAGTGGATTCTGCGGTACCCCGATTAAAAAAAAATTGTTACTGCGGTATTACTATTTTTATATAAATTTTACAGTCACTCTTCAATTTTTTTCATAAAATTAAAGTTATTGACCATTGTACTTTGAAGTGCTAACTTTAAAATAGAAATGGCCTTACACATGTCTTACGTGGTGATTCCCACCTACCAATACTCCCAATAATATAACTGCTCAGTCGTGATTTCAACGGTGACTCACTCCCAACTTCAAACTATGCGGTCTCGACGGGTGGTCAATACAACAACCAGCACTAAAGATCCCCACGTTTTTCAACATTTGTCCTTCTCACAATTTAATAAGTATAGTTTAGCAACTAATGCGGACCTGTATATTTTGGCTTCTTGCATCTTTTGTTCCGGATATCATCAAGCATTATTGGGACGTTTTAACAATATCGCACGCTGTCAACCGATAATGCGATTTATTGCTTTGTGATAAGTGTTAGGATATATTTATCTTTGCGTTGATACTTATGAAATTATTTCGCAGAATAAATTCTCCTCTCCGTATAATTACTGCACTTGGTCTGCTACTGTCACTGTGACAAATGATTTAGTGTTATTAGTTTCTTGATCATACCGCCGACAATTTAGTGCCATAATTCTACATGTTCATGCTTTTAAATCTTGTAGCTGGTTTTTTTCCTCCATTTACAAAATGTAATATAGCTAATAAATGCATAATTTTGTCTAAATATTTATCGAACTATCTGAATTAAGTGTAGTATCCTGATGGGTAAGGAGCTGCGCCAATGACGTCTCTTGTACTATCTCAATAAAAATCCAATTAAGACTTACTAAGGAATATCAAAAGCTCGAATGTTGTCTAATAAGAAGTTACATTCAAAACTATATACCTTGTTTTTCCTTTTCTTTTTGTTTGTAATGTTTGCTGAAAATTTATATGGAACCGTACCTGAAGTGTAAGATGAACATTGATAGAGAATAATTATTAAAATCGGTTCGAGATTGACGAAGATTTTAAGTAACATACCTACATACAAAAAAAAAATGTAAGTCGGAAGAGCTCGTCCGGAAAGAAGTTCCTTACGTTATATTTTTAACGTGTCGATTTCTATCGATTATAAATATTTTTTTGTTATTTAATACTTTTTTATTAATTAATCTCGATGTCGTAAATAATAGACCGAGGGAAAGAGAAAGAGAGGGAAATGCCGCCTGGAGGAGACATAACAATTTTTCCTCACAGTACTTCCTTATGTGTACGAAACGATTTCTGGCAGCTCTACTGTAAGCAGCTTAAAACAACTTAATTACATAAAATATATAAAGTCGACAAAAATACATTTTTCGTGTGGGATTCGAACCTACGGCCCACAACGCAGTAGCTAAGTATAACATGAGAGGTAAAGATTTTATTCGATAAATTCCAGTGCTGAAAATAGCGCCCTGTTTCATAGATTTCAAGAAATGTAAACGGCTGTCGTCATCGTTACTCAGATTTTTACCGTACGACATTGTGACTAGAATTCTAGATTACTTATTATTAGAATCGAAACCTTTATTTAAGATTTAGTACTGAGTGATTGCGGAGCAAAAGAACTTGTCTATCTTATTCATTTGTTATAGTACAATTAAGGGTACTAGACTTTATTTAATGTTGTGTTGCCTTATTGAGCTCAAAACCAACCAACAAAGCAAGAGCCTGCCTACGTTTCGACGCCGTTACGAGTGACGCCGAAATCATATTAAACCTATTTAAAGAAACCTATTAAAATTATTTGCAACCTTAAATTACTTAAGCATTGCAATTTGCAACAGATAATATAGATTTAGGTGCATTTTAGTTACGTGGTAGAGTCACGCTGCAGCCATGGTGGTAGCACGAATAGGTCGGCTCGACCGGGGAATAACCATGCTCTCACAGAATATCAGCGCAAAACAGCAACTTAATACTGATGCGTTTCGTATGGTGAGTTTAGAGATCCGGAGACCCTTTTATACTTTTACTTTATCCTCAGGGGTATGTATATAAATGTAGATGTCTATGGGTTACAGCATCCCACCATCAGGCGGACTGTGTGCTCGTTTGTCACCCTTATTCTATAAAACAAAAATTGTTTGACCGCGTGTCCATAAAATAAGTTGAGCAGGCTATGGCAACGCTTGAAATGAACGTGAGGAGTGTTCTGTGTTTACTTACGTACTAAAACAACACTGTATTATGGTTGTAACGCTAGTAGGTCAGCTGGACCGGAGAAGAATCATGCTCTCACGGAATACCAGCGTGAAATAGCAGCTTAATGCTGCTATGTTTCGGAAGGTGAGCGTAGAGAGCCGGAGCCTTTTTTTACTATAACTATACCTATTAAAATAATCATTAAATTAAATTAAAAGAACGCTGTTTTAAAGTGCAACTTCTATATCGACGCGGTAGAGAAATTTAGTACGGTAACAAAAATGAAAAACATCACGTTATCTTGCAATGTTTCACCGCTGGGGCTGCACGAGTACCTATACTATTATGGGTATGTTCCGAAACACAACCCAGTACACTGGTCAATGCAAATGACTTGCATTCGCCAGTATACTGGAAACATTTCGGAACATACCCTATATAACCTACTTATGTAAAATATGAAATAAAAGAAGAATGATATGTCGTAAATTTTACTTCGTACGTGTATACACAATTTCACGCACAATTTTTTTATAAAAGCGATATTCTACTGTCGTTTCAATAATGTGAAGCAAATGGGTGTTAAAGAAATATTTATGATAAAACATGTAACAATTGTTCCGTTCAAAAAGCAATATGACGAGCAAACGAATTGATGCCAAGCATGACAGTTGACAGAGGATTTGGTGGGAGAGGCGTGAAAAAGCGTCTTCGTCCGAAAAATTGTTTATTTTTTTCTCGTTCGTTGACGTAGGCATTTTCACATGCGTTCATGTGAAGACGAGCGTAAAAATAACGGTTCACGTTTTTTATCGATGTTAAAATAATATATGAAATTTTTGGAAGTAAATTTGAAACAAATAAACTTGTACATATATGTATTTTTTTCTTTCTTTGGTAATGGACTCATTAGGTTGTATTTTGCCAGTTTCAACTTTATGAAGTTTTAAATAAATATTTAAATAAATTATTATCATTTAAAATCATTTATTTAAATTTTCATTTACAATATGTTACAGTTATAGTCAATTAAACTGAAACGATAAAGTTTATATTGTCTTACCTATATAATTATTACAAAACGATTAATCTTTCATACATAAATCTAGTGTCATTACTCATTATTTAGCATATTATGTACTTATAGTCAGCTCACTTTATGAACTATAATTTGCGTCGGGGCGGGACTAGGTGTCGGGGGATGGGTACTTGCGTAGAATGACCGAAACCGGCACTCTCACTTCTTTCTACTCAGTACTCAGTGTAACTCAAGACTCACGAATGGATAGCTCTGATTCCTTTTATGTATTTATAGAGTTTATTTAGATCAATCGATTCAAATAAAAATAAATATAATTTGGACAACATTTATAGTTAAAACTATCCAGGAAGTGCAAAAAAAAAATAAACAAAAATATGGCGGCCTCAGCCTGTGAAAGAGCCAGCAAGAAATAAATCGAGGCCTTCGTTAGAAAAAGGGAGCTTCTTTTTATTATGTAGGCATCCAATAAGAAAGGATTTTTGAAAATTCGAACTAAGTGGATGAAACAGGTTGTTACTATTTATATAAATCTTTTTATGCTACAAGGTGATTTACTCGAAACTTGCTGAAAGTACTCTGTAAATAAAATATTTTGATATTTTTTCGCTGTTTTAGCATAAAGAAAATTAAGTAATGATGTTTAAACTGTTTCAAATGCTCTTTAAAATTATAAAATATCTATTTTTTCTTTACAAATCTTTTAAAATGAGGATGCAAAGTTAGATATGTGCATTTTAAATTGATGCTAAATGAGATAACAAAAATTTTATATGTATAAGTAATTAAAGGGATTGAATTGAATATTGTGTGAAACTTACACAATATTTAATTCAATTCTGTACATAGTTGCACAGTGCAATTATTTAAGTTCATTTTTATGTAGGTATATTAAAATAATTACAATTATTTGTATGTTAATTGTCTTAATACAATACTTATTTAATATTTCATTAATTCGCCAAAAATCCTGACATTTCCAAAAAGAAACCCGGAATCCTGACCAATGCCTAAACATTCTGACATGTCCGGACAAATTCTGACGTTTGATAACCCTATTAAAAAGGTCAAACTTTTTTTTGCGTTCCTCTAAATTTGTCCATGAGTGTAGTTCGACCAACCGACAACCAATGGGGAAGTAAGGTTGTGGAACGGCAGCTTCGGATCGATCTTTATGACATTGCTTGGGGCATACCTATATTTAGCAGCGGACTTATAAACGATGGTAACGATAATGATATCTTTATTTTCTTGATTGTCTTGACTGAGTGTAACTTATAATTAAGAGCCTATATACGAGTACGACCCGCGGCTGGGTATAGCTCCAGTACAGTACTCAATCTTATTACTGAAGGGGTTTTAAGGCTAGGAAGACATCGCCGTCACCCCAAAGTGTGGTAATCTTAACATGTCTTTGAAAAGTTTTTATTTCAAACATGCAACTTTCATTTACTGCCAACTTAATGACTTGCTCACACATAAAATTATAATTGATGAATTCGAAATATTTTTTATAGATAGCGCATCTTTTTTTTTATATAGAATAAGGGTGATAAACGAGTACTCGGCACACCTGATGGTAAGTGGATGTTGTGATCAATGGACATCTGCATCTGTCCTCGATTAAGAATCAAAAAGTAGAAACGTTGTCACCCCTCAGGACTAAAATGGGAGATACTACTGTACTACTATATAGATACTACTATACTACTATATATATAAGATACTACTATACGTAATACTAAGATGAAATGCCTCGTTACGAGTAAAAACGTCTCCGGTTACTACACTCATTATAGAGACATTATTAAGCTGTCAAGCTGACCTATTCGTGACACAACCACAATAAATGCAGCGGGGCTCAACCACGTAAACCTACCAGTGGTGCCGGTGGAGTTTCGCTATCCTCGTGTACTTTGAACTTACTGAATATACTACATCATATTATATAGGTTGTTTATACGAGTGTATTCGCTCCAACACATTAAATGAAACTCAAATTTAAATCCAAGTGTAAATATTCTTTTATTTTGTTCCTCTAACCCAGTTATTCCCAACTAGTGGTCCGCGGACCACCAGTTCACAGATTTAATATATTTTGCCTACGTAATCGTTTTAAATATCACATTTGTTATTTTTAAGTACTCAGTAGCTTTTGCAATAAACACACAAATAATTATGTTAATGTATGCTTCTTTCCAGTTTATTAAATAATAATGTTTAAAGTTACGATTATAACTTATTTTTACATTAACATAATTTATTCTTTTATGTTGTGGTCCCTGCTAACACCAAAAAAGTCAAAGTGGTCCCTGGTAAAAAAAGGTTGGGAAATCCTGCTATAACCTGATGTATTCAATTTATATTACATACTAGCTTGCCAGGCAGACGTTGTTCTGCCCTTTTCAACTACCTTTTGTCATCTCCTGTTAAAAATCCTTAAATACGCAAAAAAAATTGTGGCAACAAAAACTATCCTATCTCTCAAGTTGGAACAAACTGCACACGGTGTACAAATTTGATTAAAATCGGTTAATTAAAATATTTTCTTATTTTTAAATATATAATCCATATATATATATATATATATATATATATATATATATATATATATATGTGTGTGTGTGTATATATATATATGTGTGTGTGTGTGTGTGTGTGTACATATACCAACTTTCATGGTGATCGATCAAATAGATATTGAGTTGAAGAATTTCATATATACAAACATCCTCTTGTATAATAATTTATGTAATTTCTAAACATACCAGTTATAATTGACATTGCTATTTTATTAAAAATTTATTTTCATATCGTCAGGTGATAATGATAACCAAATGTTTGTAGCCTTTAAGGCGAAACATAGTGTTACTTATCATATTTTCTTGTAACTTTTTACCTATGTTTTACAAATAAATTATTTGATTTAATTTGATATAATAAATAGATAGACCGTGTGGTAGACTGAAATTAGTAGCGACTATTCGCTACTAATTTTACGCTTAGAATGTTGTTCGGTGCCTTTGATGTACTTTATATAGGCATAGGTACTGCGTTGTTTACTTCCTTTGTCAAATATTGACTAGGTCCTGCCTTTAGCATGACCGCTGTGACGTCTCAGCTTTGATACCTAGATAGATTTATACTTAATGTTAGTATAGACCGTCTAGTTGCTAAGTTTGCTTTACGGCTCAGTTGCATTAGGTAAATAAGTAGGGGATTTAAGTTTGGGGTTTGCTGGAGCTCCAAGGGGAACATTTACTTGTTGTTTGAAATGATTAATCTTCGAGATCAAAGGATTGGTTATATTTGAGAAGGCTTATAATATTTTTACGTTAATCTGTGAGGATATTACATCAGTTATCGACAGAAATTTGGTGAGTCGTAGTGGGCTCGCGATGGTTTCAAACAAAAAAAAAGCGGTAGCTTAGTGGCTAACGTAGTGTAGGTAACTGTCCCGGCGTGAAATATCGCCGCACTTTTGCAAGTAAACCTAACTCTATTTCAGCTGCTTTGGCCCTGGACTCATTGAACCGCCCAAAGTTCAGGTTCGAGGAAACTCAAAGCCCAGCAACTGAATACGGTCGGTGAATTCCAATATAATAATAGCTTCTCTTTGCTACCGTGTAGTGGCGGTTGAGAATATCCACTACTCCATATCTTCCCGTGGGTGTCGTAAGAGGCGACAGAGGGAGACAGGCAGGAGATGGGCAGCAGCATCTTCCTAATAACAACAATAACATAATAAAAAACAGCGGTTGCCAACCCGCTCGCCAAGCGTGGCAACTATGGCAAATATCCCCCCATGAGCAACGACGCAAAAAAACACCCGGCGGCCCCGCTATTCCTGGCTACTGTGGCGACCATGGTAACGGCGGGGCAGGGGGTGCTAAGAATCTCCGGTGGAGGTCCGGTTGCCACCTACGATGACTCGACCTGGCAACGTACAACGCACGCACCCTGAGGACTGACGAGAAGATACTGGAGCTGGAAGAAGAGGTAGACAAATTGCACTGGCATATTTTTGGATTATCCGAGGTCCGAAGAGAGGGGGAGGATACGGTAATCCTCGAGTCCGGCAACTTGTTCTAGCACCGGGAGGGCGACCATCTGTCCCAAGAAGGTGTCGGATTTATCGTCCACAAGTCTCTCGTCAACAACGTTGTAAAGATTGGGAGTGTGTCGACGAGGGTCGCGTACCCGATACCTACTCAGAATCACCAAACGGTATTCGCTGAAGGTCATACAGGTCTACACACCAACCTCGGCACATTCCGATGAGGAGGTGGAGGAAATGTATGAGGATATTTCTAGAGCCATGCATTCCTCCAAAACCCACTACACGGTGTTGATGGGAGACTTCAACGCAAAACTAGGCACAAGAGAAGGCGGTGAGCTGAAGTTAGGGAAATTTGGAGTAGGGTAACGGAACCGTAGGGACCAGCAGCTGGCTGACTTTATGGAGAAAGAGAGACTCTTTATGATGAACTCTTTCTTCCAGAAGCGGCCCCACAGGAAGTGGACCTGGTCGAGCCCCGACGGTTCAACAAAAAAATGAGATTAACTTCATTATGACGACCAGGCGCCAACTGTTCATTGATGTCTCAGTAATCGCAAGGGTGAAAACCGGCAGCGATCACCGAATGGTTAGAGGCACACTGAGCCTAAACGTTATGTTAGAGAGGTCTCGTCTAATGAAGTCAACGCTCCGTCCCCCTCGTGCTCTAATCCAGAATCCCGAGACTTTTCAGCTCGAGTTACGTAACCGCTTTCAATGCCTAGAAGATTACAATGCAGTGGACGATATGAATGACAAGCTCGTGGAAACTGTCCATGCGGTCGGAGCTAAGTTCTGCAAGACCCGCCGCAGAAGAGCACAGAAACTCTCCGATCACACTCTTAATCTCATGGCTATTAGACGGGAGATGAGGCTGCAATCGTCAACAGATTTGACAGCATACAGGCAACTGAACAGACAGATCTAGAAATGCATGAGGCGAGACTTACGCAACTTTAATACTGCTCGTATTAAAGAAGCGATCGAGCGAAACCAGGGCTCCAAAGTCTTTGCCAGAGATCTGTCTGCCAGAAAGAGCCAACTGTCAAAGCTGAAGACTGAGTGTGGCAGCATCGTTCCCGGGACACCTGAGATTTTGAGTGAGATTGAGAGGTTCTATGGGCAGCTGTACACATCATCGTTGGAGCCACACGCAAGTGTGAGTAACGATCCAAGAGCAAGTCTTACCCGACACTACTCCGATGATATCCCGGACGTCAGTCTGAGCGAGATTAGAATGGCTCTCCAGCACCTTAAAAACGGCAGGGCCCCAGGCGAGGATGGAATTACAGCGGAGCTTCTGAAAGCGGGTGGAACACCGGTACTTGAAGTCCTTCAGAAGCTCTTCAATTCTGTCCTCCATGGTGGCACTACTCCGGAGGCGTGGAGCAGAAGTGCGGTGGTCTTGTTCTTTAAGAAAGGTGACAACGCTCTCTTGAAGAACTACAGACCGATTTCCCATCTGAGCCGCGTCTACGTGCTGTTTTCGAGAGTCATTACGAATCGTCTCGCACGCAGACTCGACGCCTTCCAGCCTCCCGTAAAAGCCGGTTTCCGAAAAGGCTTCAGTACCACAGACCACATACATACCCTGCGGCATATTGTACAGAAGACCGAAGAGTACAATTTGCCACTTTGCCTGGCATATGTGGACTATGAGAAAGCCTTTGATTCCGTCGAAATTTGGGCGGTGCTACAGTCCCTTTCAGCGGTGCCAAGTTGACTGTCGGTATATCGAAGTGCTGAAGTGTTTGTGCGTAGGGCTACGATGGCTATCCGAGTACAGAACCAGAGTACGAAACTTATTCAACTGCAGAGTGATGTAAGACAGGGTGAGATATCCCCGAAACTCTTCACCGCACTGGAAAGAATAAGGTATTAAAATCAATAGCGAGTACATCACTCACCTTCGATTTGCCGATGATATAGTCTTTATGGCGGAATCGCTGGAGGACCTTAGCACTACGCTCAATGACCTCAATGGTGTTTTCCAACGGATAGGTCTTAAGATGAACATGGATAAAACAAAGATCATGTTCAATGTCCATGTCACACCTATGCCGGTAGTTGTTGGGAGCACTATGCTCGAAGTTGTTGACGAGTACGTTTACCTGGGACAAATAGTCCGACTAGGTAAGTCCAACTTCGACCGAGAGGTCAATCGACGGATTCAACTCTGCTGGGCAGCGTTCGGGAAATTACGAGACATCTTCTCGTCAGGTATACCTCAATCTCTGAAAACTAAAGTGTACAACCAGTGCGTGTTGCCAGTGATGACTTACGGATCAGAGACACGGTCCTTCACTGCTGGCCGTATGAGGACGCTCAAGGTCGCTCAGCGAGCTATGGAGAGGGCTATTCTCGGAGTTTCTCTGCGTGATAGACTCAGAAATGAGGATATCCGCAGTAAAATCAGAGTGACCGACATAGCCCAACGGATTAGTAAGATGAAGTGGCAATGGGCCGGCCATATAGCTCGAAGAACCGATAACCGATGGGGAAGAAAGGTTCTCGAGTGGCAGCCTCGTACCGGTAGGCGTAGTGTAGGGCGACCCCCCCACTAGATGGAGTGACGACCTGGTAAGACATGCAGGAAGTCGATGGATGCAGGTGGCTCAGGACCGTGCTTTGTGGCATTACTTGGGGGAGGCCTATGTTTAGCAGTGGACTTGTGAGGGGCTGTGGTGATGATGATGATGGTGATGAATAGCTTCTCTTTCGGAATGAATTTGATCCTGACTGGTCCGAGTACTTAGCTGATATCTCTCTACAACGGTGCTGTCATCTGCGTACCCATAGATACCATAGGTATACCTGAAGCTTAGTGGTTACTGGTAACCATGAACATTCGCAGCCAGCTTCACAACAAGAATGCGTTCTATACTAATAACTTTCTAAAGAATGTCGTCATCTCTATTATATATTTCTATTATACCTGCCACACCATTCAAGTTGGTTCACGACAATAAATGCTACTAGGTGGCAAAAATATGAAATTTATGCAAAAAAGGAGCCCTTTAACTAGTGAACAAAGAAGCAATTATAAACAGCAGTATTTTCTTCAAGTCAAGTGAACTGCAGTACCTACACAGCTTAAAGAACTAGCTAACTGACCAAAGTCCATTCCCCTCCAAAGTGTGGTAAATAATACTAATAAACTTATTTCAGTGATTAGTGGCATGGAAGGATGACTTAGTCACAAATTCTCCAAATTCGTTTTCTTAAGTAATATATATATATATATATATATATATATATATATATATATATATATGTATATATATATATATATATATATATATATATATATATATATATATATATATATATATAGTAATAACAAAATGCAACGAGATTGTACAAGCAGTGCGTGTTGCCAGTGATGACTTATGGATCTGAGACGTGGTCAAGGTCGCTCGGTAAGCTTTGGAGAGGGCTATTCTCGGGGTTTCTCACAGTGATAAACTTAGTAATGAGGATATCTGCAGTAGAACCAGAGTGGCCGACATAGCCCAACGGATCGGTAAGCTGAAGCGGCAATGAGCCGGCCATATAGCTCGAAGAACCAACAACTAATGGGAAAAAGGTTCTTGAGTGGCAGGATCGTACAGGTAGTCAAAGTGTTGGGAAAGCTCCCCAAGTGACGACCTGGTAAGACATGCAGGAAGTTAATGAACGCGGGTGGACCGTGGCGGACCGTGCTTTGTGGCATTCTTCGGCTTATGTTCAGCAGTGGATTGTGAGCGGCTGTAATGATGATGATGATGAAGCAATATTTTTGGTTGATTTGTAATTAAAAATAAAGTGAAACGGGATAATCGTATACAATAATTTTGTTTTCAAAGTCCCCTTTCAGTATGGGAGTAATAAATCTTAGCGGAATAGTTAGTGACGTCATTCGGTATCCTGTCTAGACTTCCAGTTTTTCTCTTGGTATATTTAATAGCTTTTGTAATATCTTCAATATTTACAGCCATTACTTTGTGTATATGAATCTCTAAACATCTTTAAGAATAAATATATATGTATATATGTAAAAATAAATAATAAATATAAAAATAGAATCCGTAGGGAGAAGCAACAAAACATAACTAATAACCAATCATTATATATAAATATTATTTAAAAGTGAATATATGTATATATAACTATAATTGTCTAGATAGGGTACTAACAGAAATCTCGTAATAAATCGTTAAAATATTACAATCTCGTAATAAATTACACAAAAACTAAGATCATACAATTTAAGCCGTATCAAAAATACCCCCTAATTAACCTATCTACCCTAAATAATCATTATTACCACGATATTAAATTAGAATGTGTTGATTCATATACATTATAAGGTATAAACATAGATTCAGGTATAAATTGGAAAGACACATAGAACTTAAAAAAGTTACAGTTTCAATAACGGCCTCGTGTGGATATTATGATTTTGCCCATGCATGGCTCAAGTATTATACTGCGGAGAAAGATCACAGACGTAAATTAATTATTTATTCTATAAAAAAATAATGATAATATCTGCACAATTACAAACATAGATAACACTATATATATGTAAGTCCGCCCTTTTTATCCCTTTTTTCTAAGGAGACGCAATACAAAATTATTTAAAATATGTATAAATTTAAAATATGAATGCCTCATAAATAATTAAATATACTATACACAGGTGTAATGTAGATTAAATTATAACTATTTCTACAATAAAGGAATGCTTTACTGTAGTAAAGGCATTTCTTTAACTGTATAAGCCAAAACACTCTTATTGTATTGAATATTGCACTTATATTAGAAAATATTAACTTAAGAAAAAAGGAAAAAAATGATACAAAAAAATTGTGCATCTTGTTTAGCAGCAAAATGCTGTACAGAAACAGAAACAGAAACTTTTTTATTCTATAAATATTATAAATAATGTTTATTTAAAGTCCCTCTTTTGTTTAATTACGAGTACCACTGGTTTAATAACCTATGTACTTGGGAGAACCAGGAAAAACTTTTTTTTAAATAACGGCTTAAAATCATGTTTGTCAATTAACCAAATAAAAATAAATAAAATAAATTGGAATAGGTTGGTAGCGATCATCTCATTCCCAAAGGTTAATTTAATATTTTAATATTATAATAATAACACCTTTTATACAACAACTTATGTCTGTTCCTAGTGTTTACAGAATGAATATCACAAAATTTTGTAAAACTACTTTTATTTTTGTGTACGTACAGTGCTACGTTTTTATAAATGTATTGAGAGGACAAAGTATATATTTTAATTTTCTTAATTATTTGTCGGTGAGCGACTCTTTCGGTTTTAAATCATAGATTTTTCTTATGGCCCTGTCATGTAAAAAAAATAATTTCAGTGTCAGTCGCGTGTCCCCATAGTAAAGTAAATAATATTCAAAAGTGCACGCCTTAAACGCTTATTTAAAAAAAATTAAAAGAAAATAGTAACGATATTTTTTACTGATCGACTTTCATTAAGTTAAATAATTCAAGAGTTCAATAACAAAAATAAAAACAAATATATATCCTCCTTAGTATAGTACATGGAATCTTATTACTATATATCCCAATCTTTCGCTTACATTTTTATATTTATTTTCAATTAAATTTTTTGTTATGTAATCTAAAGTGAATCAATTAGAAAATAAACTAATCTTATAATTCAATGTCTTTGTAGTTATTGTAACGTTAATATTAGTTTGATGTCTAGCTAAAAGTATAAGAACGATTTTATGTAGCGAAATTGAGGTATGGCTACATATCGAGGTAGAGTACTCGCTCACGTTGTGAGGCATCATACAACATTGTGCTATAAAAATAGCAAAAGTTACTAGTCTAGCTGTTTTAACATTGGTAAAGACTTCTAATCTTTTTTTCAGCCAAAGCTGCAAAACTAAGTCTGCTTGCTAGTTTTGGTATATAGAGGTCCCATTGAAGCTTCGCGTCTAGTGTGATTCCATAAAAAATGGTGGCATCGACAAGACTCAGCTCCTCCCCATTTAAAATTACATTAATAATTTAAATAATACTAGTTTTTACGGATTTTATCGAGTATATTAACTTTTTTATATACCCGACGTTTCGAGCACTTTACAGTACCCATGGTCACGGAGGGGGGGGGGGGGGGGAACTGAGATGTTCAACGTCCAGATGTCGTCGTTAGTAGTAGTTACTATAGATTAAAATTATTAATTTTTATTTATTTTTTATTCGTTTGATATTTATTTTATTTATTATTAGTTCTAAGATTTCATAAAGCTGGACTACCTTACATCTTAAATGGTTAAGATGTGTATTTTAATAGAGTTAACAATGTTGTGACAAACGAGCACACATACGGAGTGTCGGTGGATATTGTGACACATGGATGGGGTGTTTAAGCGTCAGAATATCTTCAATTAAAAATCAAAATGCTGCGCATCGTCACGCCTAAAACCTAAGATGGAATGCCTCGCTATCAGTAGAAAGGGTCGTCGGATCATGTCATACAGAACAAAACACAGCAGCAAAATGCTGCTGTTTCATAATATACACATTTGTCTTTTGTAGAAATGACGTAATTATATGAAACGCATGACTTGCTTTGAAATGATATTAAAAAAAACCCGCTTATCGAGCTACGCACGGTAACAGTGACAGGAATTTTGATGCAACCTTGAATTCAAAAGGGACGTGGCTCAAGCTAAATCGACGCGTTGGTCTGTAAATGATTTATTCCTCTCGTTTTATTCTTCATATCCCATTGTCCCTGCGAGTATAATTCGAGTTCGGAAGTTAGCAGGGTGGGTGAAAACGCGGGATTTTTCCGAATTGTTAATAGCTTGTTGTTAACTATTTTCTTCCGCAAATGGCATGATTCTTTATAAAAAGAAGTTTTTATCGAGATTTTAGAAGTTTTTCTTTACATCATTCTGGCTTAGCCGGAGCTCTTGCACTTAGGGTTCGGCATATTTATAGTCAACCAAATCTAAGAAATACATTTTGACAGCTGTCAGACTTATTGCACCAAGCATGCCAACCAAAAAAATGGGAACGTACAATATATGATTATTAAAAAATCGATATCGATTATTTAGAGCTAGTAATCATTTATAGTTTGGTTTGAATAATACCAGAATAAGTTAAAAACGGCTAATTTGAAACACAAGATTTATCAGTTTCTTCGTATTTGGTAAAACTGCTTATTTTTAGAGGCACAATTATAAAAATTTTAGATTGAAACTAGATTAAAAATAAATTTGTTCAATCAATTTCGGTACAACTACGTGAGCTGTCGTTGTTTAAATTAATTATTATTTGAGTAATTATTATAAGTCAAAATTAATGTCTCTCAAAGTCATCCATAATCTTTTTTTTGTTTTCTTTCTACTTCAACGAATATAGAAGAAACAGTCCAAAAATTTAAAGTCGAGTCACAAACTAAGAAGACAAACACAAAATCACAAAATTACGCTTAGTAAGCTCCCGAAATGGCGGGAGATTGTTGATACTGGTTATTTTTTAATATATTGCTTTGTTTTAAAGATTCGAATTTAAATTACCTATTAAAATCTAAACGCGTTGTAATTAAATATAGATAACTTCATAATTCGGGTAAGTTTATTGTAAATCGTATGAGTACGCTTGTGCAAAGTTATTGCGAAATGATTAATGTGAAACGTCAAAAGGTATTTCTTAGATTTGGCTGACTATAAAAAACTTTTTTCCGCTTTTCGTTTTTTTTTCTCGTAAGGATCACGTCTATCACTCAGAAGTGAAAAAATGTCGATAGGCTACATAATGAACTTACCATCAGGTGTATTGTGTGCTCATTTACATTAAACACTGATGCCTGCCACCCCGGGGGGTAGGCAGAGACTACAGACTTCCATTTGGCACGATTCTGAGACACCTCTCTCACCTCCTTGCTCGCTTGTCATCCTTATTCTATAAAAAAAAACGACAAATTCATCGTTATTTACACGCCTATAAAACAATTGAATTAAAAGTTAAACTATTAGCGAGAGTAGCAAATGTAACTTAAAAATCTTATGAGATGCTTCCGATTTCTAAAAACATAAATGTTATTTGATACTAGACAGTTTCTTTAAAAATTATTAAATTACCCAAGCCAGAAATAACATTTCTCTTTTTGTGGTTTACGCCGAAAATATCATCATAATTCCAGTAAACATGAAACTGTGGACACATTTTTCTTCCAAATGGCCTTTTCATACTCAATACAAGATATCAGCGAACCGCAAAAAACCTACCAACAATGGTGCGTGGAGAATAAAAATAATAAATGCGCAATTCTTTAGGCAGGGCTGTAAAACTGTCGGTGGCACTCGTGCCCTTGAGTTGTTCCGACCTGCCCCGGGTTTAGAAACCCTGGCGTGTTCGCGATTGATGGCGTGTCAGGGGAGGCAAATTGTTTTAATGATGTTTTTAGCCTATTTATGATTAAACCAACCGGGAATGGTCCCTGTAATTACCTGTGCGTTTAACGATTAGGACGGCTTACTTATTACTCAATGTTTGAGCGGGAAATGTTATGTAGGTCGCAAGGGTCATTGAATTTTAGCAGGGAAAGTTTTGGCATGCATGTAATTAGTTTTGAAGTAGCTTTAAAATTGCTGTAGTCGTTTTAAAATATTTCAATTTCATTTATTTAAATTAGATATATGTATAATAACCCTTGTTATATTTGTTTTTGTTTCGGGTGTAAGTTCAGCTATTACAGCGTATTATGACTGCATCATAAGTCAACTTAACTGGCTAGAACTGCTATGTTTTAAATGATCAGATACGGGAACCAGATACAGTCTGTGTATCCGGTTCCAATGTCATGGTGTTTGTCTTTACAATTTGTAGCAAAACACTGTCACTCATAACCACGCCGATTTTGATGTGCCCAAGCTACTGCAATAAAGTGAGTTCAACTTGCTTGATCTTCTCCAAAACCCATTTAGCTAATAAATGTTAAGAACACCACCGACAAAGCTTCCTTAAAGTCATGAACAAAACATTTTTTTGTGTAGAAGCTTCAATCGTCTGTCCGTTTGAACTTTCAAACTCAGGGGTCTGTTTTCGACACAACTCTTCTCCTGCTGCATATTAATGATCTGCTTATGCCCAGTATTTATGAGTATGCAGAGGAAAGCACAGTTGTGGAGAGATACCAACCAAGTGCATGGACCAGTTGGGATCATATCCAGTCCGAAAAAGAGGCTATGGTTAAGCGTGTAAATCTCACACTACAGGCAGTTTCCGAATGGGACGATGCCAATCTCATGAGATTCAACGCCTCATATGCATGTAATGAAAATGTTAACCATATTAGTGTATATTATCACTCTTGACGATGGTAAGTGACTAGTGAAACTATTGGAAACATGCAGCTAACTTCAAATAAAGAAGAACGTTGTCACCTCTACGGACTGATATAGAATGCCTTACAGCCTGTATTTATACCGGTATTAGGCAAGAGGATGATATGCCTAGACGACCTCCCAGATAGAAGTTGAGTTCTACCACACATAAACTTCCAAAATTGTTAATAAGAAACGCTGTTCTTAAAAAATAATATGCGTGTTATGATGTGTATGTAAAACAAAAGATAATAATTAAAAGCAAACTGCGATAGGATCTTTCCTTGATATTTATAGTATTTATAATAGTGTAGTATAATATTGTAGTGTTTTCATATTAAAAGATTTGAAAAGTTCTTTTGTAGACTAAATTTTGTGGACTAAATTTTGTGTAGTGTACCCCAATTAAGGTTCAAAAAAATTCAACGTACAGAAATAGGCACTTTAAAGTTTTATTAAAATATAGATACAAGGTAACAACTGTAGTTGCCAAGTATAACCTGCCCCAAACACGGCAATTATATTGAATAAAACTAAATTTACGGATTTTATCGCGTTTATTTCACTACTTTTTACTTATTTTTAATTCCCGACGTTTCGGGTGCTTTACAGCAACCATGGTCACGGGGGGGGGACTGAGATGTTTGACGTCCCAATGTCATAGTTAGTCCGGCTACCTTCAGTTTTTGAATATTAATTTTTGGTCCGATTTACGCAAAACGAACTTATAGTATCATGAAGTCTTGCAGTGGTATGCTTAGGTTTGGGTTTAATTTTGTTAATTATAGGATCCCAAGCAGGTGGCAACACCCATCCATCTTCTCTATTGAAATTTGGATGTTTTTTAATTTCAATAGCCACGCGTATCATCCTTGGTAGTAATCGGTGTTCTTTTGCGAGAATTTGTGGTTTATCAAAACGAATGTAATGGTGGGGACGATCTTGAACATGTTCGCAGACTGCAGACTTCCCGGAGCGTCGGTGCTTCACGTCAGCTATATGTTCTTTCACGCGGGTTTTTATGGATCTTTTTGTTTGACCTATGTAAGAGAGACCACATTCACAATCTAACTTGTACACTCCTGCATCTTGTAGAGGGATATTACACTTGACGGATGGTAAAAATTGACTAATCTTCTTCGGCGGCTTGTAGTATGTTTTAATTGAAGCTCGCTTCAAGATGTAGCCAACCTTGTCTGTGACTCCTCTGACATATGGTAGTACAGCAGGTACACGCTCGACTGTGGCCGGCTTCACTCGGTCACTGTGACGTAGGTGCGGGACCCGAAGCTTGTTGTCTTGCAATACTTGCTTGACGTGCTGAAGTTCGGCGGCCAGATGTTTTCTGTCACAGATCCCTCGTGCTCTCTGAAACAAAGATTTACCCACGGTAGCTAACTGTGAAGGATGATGGTGAGATTCACCATTTAAATATCGGTTGGTATGGGTCTTTTTTCTATACACAGTGTGACCAATTGTGTTATTAGGATTTCGAATGACTAAAACATCTAAGAAAGCTAAAGAATTATTTGCCTCTAACTCCATTGTGAATTGTATTTTAGAGTTTATTGAGTTAAGGTGGTTTAAAAATGCAGTTACTTTGTCAGATGGTAAAATTGTGAAAGTGTCGTCTACGTACCGCTTGTAGAATCTTGGATTTACAGGAGCAGTAAGAAGGGCTTTCTCCTCGAAATCCTCCATGAATATGTCAGCGACTATGGGAGATACAGGTGAGCCCATCGCCACACCATCTACTTGCTTGTAGAACTCTTCCTTCCACAATAGATAGCCAGATGTGAGGCAGTGTTTGAGTAATACTGCATATTCAGCAGGCATGTTATTATATTCTAGCTTCCTAATTACAATTGATATGCAGTCTTCAATAGGTAGGCATGTGAATAGTGACTGAACATCAAAACTGACCATAGTTTCATTGTCAGCGAGATGTAGGTCTTTTTATCTCACTAACAAAATGGTATGAATCCTTTGTGTGTGCTCTGGTATGTCCTCTCAGTGGTGACAGTACTTTTGCCAAGTGCTGTGCCAGCTTATAAGTTGGTGAATCGATCTGGCTCACTATCGGACGTAGTGGAGCGTTTGGTTTGTGTATCTTTGGTAACCCATACAACCTCGGTGGTTTGGTACATGATGGTATTAGCGAATTCACGTCGAGATTTAATTTTTCGGAGTGTTTCTTTATTAAATCGCTAGTTGCTTTAAGCGTGTTAGTTGTGGGGTCTGTTTTGACTTTTTGTATGTACTTTCGTCCGATAAAAGCTGTAGTATTTTAAAATTATACTCTGACGTGTCCATTATTACCGTAGCATTTCCTTTATCCGCGCGGAGAATCGTTAGATCTGGTCTGTTCCGTAAGTTAATCAACGCTGTAAATTCGTCTTTAGGAAGGTTTGGTTTCGGCATAGAACTACTTCCTAAAGACTTCCTAAAGACGAACTTCCTAAAGACGCTTAGCTTAGCTTTCTTAGATGTTTTAGTCATTCGAAATCCTAATAACACAATTGGTCACACTGTGTATAGAAAAAAGACCCATACCAACCAATATTTAAATGGTGAATATCACCATCATCCTTCACAGTTAGCTACCGTGGGTAAATCTTTGTTTCAGAGAGCACGAGGGATCTGTGACAGAAAACATCTGGCCGCCGAACTTCAGCACGTCAAGCAAGTATTGCAAGACAACAAGCTTCGGGTCCCGCACCTACGTCACAGTGACCGAGTGAAGCCGGCCACAGTCGAGCGTGTACCTGCTGTACTACCATATGTCAGAGGAGTCACAGACAAGGTTGGCTACATCTTGAAGCGAGCTTCAATTAAAACATACTACAAGCCGCCGAAGAAGATTAGTCAATTTTTACCATCCGTCAAGTGTAATATCCCTCTACAAGATGCAGGAGTGTACAAGTTAGATTGTGAATGTGGTCTCTCTTACATAGGTCAAACAAAAAGATCCATAAAAACCCGCGTGAAAGAACATACAGCTGACGTGAAGCACCGACGCTCCGGGAAGTCTGCAGTCTGCGAACATGTTCAAGATCGTCCCCACCATTACATTCGTTTTGATAAACCACAAATTCTCGCAAAAGAACACCGATTCCTACCAAGGATAATACGCGAGGCTATTGAAATTAAAAAACATCCAAATTTCAATAGAGAAGATGGATGGGTGCTGCCACCTGCTTGGGATCCTATAATTAACAAAATTAAACCCAAACCTAAGCATACCACTGCAAGACTTCATGATACTATAAGTTCGTTTTGCGTAAATCGGACCAAAAATTAATATTCAAAAACTGAAGGTAGCCGGACTAACTATGACATTGGGACGTCAAACATCTCAGTCCCCCCCGTGACCATGGTTGCTGTAAAGCAGTCGAAACGTCGGGAATTAAAAATAAGTAAAAGTAGTGAAATAAACGCGATAAAATCCGTAAATTTAGTTTTATTCAATGTGTAGTGTTCGCGTAAATTTAAGAAATCATTACGGCAATTATAGTTTATATCCCGCACCCCCCACCCACTACAGCGATCTAAGTGGGAGGTCTACTTTCAAAAGCGTTCACAGTTTGTTTCGATATGCCGTAATGAATAAATGAATTAAAAACTAGTAATAAAGCAACGGAATTATACTTTCAGAAAAATCCACGTTACAGACTTAAGGCATTGGGTTATAAATTTTGCAAAATTAGGCTTTTTCTCTTGCAACGGTTTATTGAAGACGCTATAAAAACTAAGCAGCAGAAAAACTTTTTGTTTGCGTCGGACATTAATTCGAATTTTTCTCCTCAATGTACATTGTGGTTGAAAAAATTGTGCTTGAAATTACTTTGGAAACTATGTATCGTTTATTTAGTTGTAACAGAAATATTGGTTATAGGCTGAATTATTTATTGAGATAATCTCACTTTGGTTTAATAAGTATGTCCCCAGGCGAGGATGGAATAACAGCGGAGCTTCTGAAAGCGGGTGAAAAACCAGTACTTGAAATCCTTCGGAAGCTCTTTAATTCCAACCTCCGTGGTGGTACTACCCCGGAAGCGTGGAGAAGAAGTGCGGTAGTATTGTTCTTCAAGAAAGGCGATAACGTTTTCTTGAAGAACTACAGACCGATTTCCCTTCTGATTTAGTAGTGGCGGTGTTCACTAGATACTAGATTTAGTAGTGGTAAAAGAATATCCACTGTCCCATATCATCCCATGGGTGTTTTAACATGCCAGAGAGGGAAACTGGAACAGGAGATGGGCAGCAGCATCTTCCTAATAATACGAAAATAATGATAATCTGTGGTCGACAGCCCGCTGCAGCCGCGAATCCCCACTATGAGGAAATCAATGGGGGCGGCCTATGTGTGCCATCAGTGGACTTTTATAGGCACGCACATTTCTGAGAGGGTTTTATAATATAATATTTGTTATTGTTTATTACACGTCACATAGATTTATAAAAATTCTGTTAATTGTAGCATATTTACTTCAAAGATTAAAACTCAAATGAACTCTAAAAGCGTACTTTAGACAAACACGTAACATTTTAATCAATTAAATGTTGATTTTTAACTCATTTGTCCGCTTAAAGCTTGTTTATTTGACTGTTAGTTCATTTCCGGGCTTGTTCGAACAAAGTCAACAATCGCTTTTTCCAACTTAAGAGGTTAATTGGTTTAAAGTTGACAATGAACCCTTTTGAAATTCAGCCAGCTTTTTTTCGCTTATCTATTGGATTTTAAAACTTATTTTATTTTGTTTTGAATTAAATCATTATACAATAAAATGTCATTCTAGCCGCGCCTATTCAAGTAATATAAATATTTTTATTGTAAACTAGTAAAAATCATACCTCATGCATTTGATTTTTTTTTGTTCTTGTTCTTCTTTATTAACCTTATTAACCTTTTTTTATTAACTTTATTAACCTATACGACTTAGGAACTTTCAGGAAACGAGTTTACTCCTGTTTTAAAAGCCGGCAACTTACTTGAAATTCTTCTGGTGTTGCCGTAGATCATTGACGGCGACGATCAGTTACCATCAGGTGAGCCGAATGATCGTTTGCGCCCTCTTCTATAGAAAAACTTAAGAAATAAAATACAAAATACGTTACACCACTTTGAATTAAAATGGTATACCCCTTTACTAATTAAAATAGTCCCCACTTCTCGTCATGACCATACGAAACACAGTTTGGTGTCTCTCAGATCGAGTCGAACCATTCTTACTTAAGCCGTAATATATTGATTGTGACGCCGTTAAACGTTTATAATATTAATCGTATTGTTACGAGCTTGAGGTTCGTGACAATAAAAATTGCCGATAAAATTACCTAAATTAACACTTTAATTTACTTTACACAAATTAAAACTAAAAACACTAATAATTAAACACACTAATTCACTTAATTCCGCTCCGAAGCTTCGCTTGTGTCGCCGAGTTCATCTATATTTTTTTCGCATCTTGCAGCCCCTATATATTTAAATTAGCAAAGAAATATCCAGAATGTTCAAGTAAACACGCGCAAGGTACCGAGCGTTCGAGTTTCGACTAGGCGCTGTCGGTTGAGTGATTTGTGATGTCATTTTCTCAATGCTCCCCTCGCTCTCGTTCCTGACACTAGATGGCGCTAGTTGATTTATTCATGCAACACTGCCCCCTCCTAAGACATGCTCGTCCCGAGCATTATCGGTCCCATAATAACGCGCCAAGCGATCCACATGGACGATCTTAGGAGTCCCTCTTGCGCCTTTCTGTATCCGGTAGGTCACATCGTTGATCCTGGTTACAATCCGGTACGGGCCGTCCCATTTAGCTTGAAGCTTAGGAGATTTCCCTTTGCTGCGGACTGGATTGTGCAACCACACTAATGAACCTTCGTTGAACCCTTTATTGTTCATTTTGCGGTCTTACCGGGTTTTCATTTTCTCAGACATTTGCTGGCCCGATTGTCTGACGTGCTCATAAACGTCATTCATTTTGTTCCGCAAGTCATTTGCATAATCGGTTATACTGCGTGGGGCATCAGGTGGTATCCCGGTGATCAGGTCCGCAGGCAGCCGTAATTGTCTTCCAAAGTTTGCGAAAGCTGGTGTCACTGCTGTACTTTCGTGAACAGAACTTCGATATGACAACAAAAACGGTTGTATGTGCTTGTCCCAATCTCGTTGCCGATTGTCTACAACTTTTGCTAGGTACCTCTCCAATGTCTGATTAAATCGTTCCACCATTCCATCAGATTGCGGGTGATAAGAAGTCGTTCTTGTTTTATGAGTACCCATAACTCGGCAAGTTTCCTGGAATATTTGAGACTCAAAATTCCTTCCTTGATCGCTGTGAATCTCTAAAGGTACTCCAAAACGACAGAAGACTTCATGAACTAGTTTATCTGCAACTGTTGAAGCTTCTTGACTTGGAATGGCGAAGACTTCTGGCCACTTAGTGAAGTAATCCATCACAAAGATGAAATACTTGTTACCGCTTTCACTCTCCGGAAACGGCCCCGCCACGTCAATGGCTATTCTATCCCATGGTGCACCCACATTGTACAACTTCAATGCACCTCTACTACGAGTCTGAGGTCCCTTTACAGCCGCACAACTTGTACATTTGCGACACCAGTCCTCGACATCGTTTCGACAGTGGACCCAGTAAAACCGTTCTCGGATCTTCAGTAGAGTTCATTTAACTCCCAGATGGCCTCCTGAATAATCATTATGGTACAGCTGTAGAACATCCGGTACCTTAGTTTTAGGGACAACCATTTGTAAATGACAGCTGTTTCCCCGAACATTTTCCCATTTACGGCACAGAACTCCATCCTGAAACAGCAAGCTGTCCCACTGGGCCCAATAGCTTTTAGTGGTTGAACTCATTGCTGAGACGTCGCTCCACTTAGGCTTGGGAGCACTGGCCTTCATCCATTCCAGGATCGGCTTGATGTCCGGATCTTCCTGCTGTGCACGTTGAAACCTGTTCCTTCCACTCGTTGCTAAGGTGGTCTGCCCTGAGCATCCTCAGGGATACCACTTCCTTACTCTCTTGCCTAGTACAATGTTTGCAATCTTCAGGACAAGGTCTTCGTGATAATGCATCTGCGTTGCCATGAGATTTCCCGCTGCGATGTTCGATCTCAAAGTCGTATTCCTGCAGTAGTTCAATCCACCTCGCAACTTGTCCTTCTGGATTTTTAAACTGCAATAGCCATTTTAGTGCAGCATGGTCAGTTCTTAAGTGAAATTTTCGCCCCAGAAGATATTTGCTAAAATCTGCAACGACTTTACCACAGCTAGCAATTCGCGTCTTGTGACACAATAGTTCCTTTCCGGTTTTGACAACGACTTGCTGAAGTACGCTATCACGACCTCTTGGTCACCATTCCGTTGAGACAACACACCGCCAAGTCCTATATCACTTGCGTCTGTGTCAACTATAAATTCTTTGCTTGCATCAGGGTATCCCAAAATAGGTGTTTTGCACAGACGGTCCTTGAGCTCCTGGAATGCGATATTACAACTTTCATCCCAGCCGAAATGTCGCTTCTCCTCGGTTAGATTATGTAGAGGTTTGGCTATATCTGCAAAGTTCTTCACAAAACGTCGGTAATAGGAGCACAAACCCAAAAATGCTCTAACCTGCGTCTTGTCTTTTGGAACCGGCCAATCCTTTACAGCTGCGATTTTCTCTGGATTCGTGCGGATACCTTCTTCCGACGCTACATACCCCAAAAAGTTGACTTGCCGTTTGAATAGTGAACATTTCTTCGGACTCAACTTGAGGTTGGCACTCTTAATCTTCATGAGCACGCGTTCCAAGTTTTGAAGGTGTTCCTCAAACGTACGGCCCACGATGATGATGTCATCCAAGTAGACCAGACAGGCGTCGCCAATTAGCCCGGTAAGTACAAGTTCCATCAGCCTTTCAAACGTTGCTGGAGCATTGCACAACCAAAACGGCATTACTTTAAATTGCCACAGACCCTTTCCCGTCGAGAACGCAGTTTTCTTCTTGTCCTTAGGGTCAATTTCAACTTGCCAGTAGCCACTTTTTAGGTCCAGCGTGCTAAACCACTTTACTCCTGTAAGCATGTCCAGCGTGTCGTCAGTTCTTGGCAAGGGATAGCTATCCTTCTTAGTAACGTCGTTCAGACGGCGGTAATCAACACAAAACCGCAAGCTGCCGTCCTTCTTATTTACCAGTACGACGGGTGAACACCATGGACTAGATGAAGGTTCAATAACACCATCCTTCACCATTCCCTTAATCATGGTTTCCACTTCCTTTTCACGTGCTACCGGCAATCGTCTTGGCCGCTGACGATAGGCAACTCTTCACCTGTATTTATTTTGTGTTGAACTAAACCAGTCTTTCCTATGTCAGCATCGTTTGATGAGAATACATCGGCGTACTCGAGTAACAACTTCTTCGCCTTGACCAATTCGTTCGGGGACAGAACACTGCGACAGTCTTCCAAAAGTGTGGTCACTCTCGTTTCTGAATCCTTGCTGGGAGTCCCACTCGATATATATTGGCACTGAACGTAACCAATCCACTTCCTCACAAGTACCAACCAGTGTGCCTTTTTCTATAATCTGTTCCCGGTCGCAAAGGTTCAGCACACGTACTCCTGAGATGTCAGTGGTCCTGACCAAGGTTCGAGCTACTTTCCATGGAAGGTCATTGTTTACCCTTTCCACAAGTACACAACGGTGAGCTTGCCCAGCGTTTCGAGGTAGACTAACCGGAACAATCGTTTCCGATCTCGGCGGAAGAACAATCTTCTTGATGCTGTACACGTTCCCTGGTAACGCACCTTCCATAAAAAGTTCCTCCTTGTCCACATTTCAAAACACCTTGCTTAACGTCGATCTCACAACAATTATTCCTCATAAAGTCTAGGCCTAGGATGCAGTCGTCCATTATATCAGCCACGATGACATTATGCAGGTAGATCACGTTGCCTAGCTTCAACTCTATCTCCTTCTCTCCACGGACGGGTATACGCTGACCGGTGGCTGTTACCAAATTAATGCGTTCTCGGTTGTATGCGGAGTCCCCAAGGAACTGACTTATAAGTTGGGAACTAACAACCGTACGAGAGGCTCCAGTGTCTATGGTCAGCTTACACGGCATTCCGTTGATCTCGCCCTTTATGATTAGGCTGTTCCCATCATGGGTTTGTGAGATCGAGATCCTTGGGGCTCTTTTAACATCAGCCAGCACCCGCCCCGCAGTTCTGGCTTTTACTCGTTTCCCTGCCGCTGCTGGGCGGTGCTGTTGGCCGCACTACCCTCCTGAGATCGTTCAATTTCCCTTTCTAGGGTTCGCTTAGGGCAGCTGCACCTTGGGCTGTATCCTTTGTTGCGGTCGCGAACTGTAGCTGCTGCAACCTCCCTGACGCGATGGGAACGATGATCCTGCCGCACGGCTTCCACTTCCAGTGCATGGGCCAAGGCGTCCTTAAGCGTCTCGTGGTGCCCGAGCCTCACAGCAGCTCTGACTTGCAGGTCGCGGATGCCGTCGATGAATGTCTGCACCAGGTTCCCTTCAATGAGCGCAGGTACAGACCGGTACGCTTTTCGCACCAGCTTCTCCACTTCTAGAGCCCACTGCTGCAGGTTTTCGTTGATGCGCTGCACACGATCTTTAAGCTGCGCACGAAAGACGTGTTCTAGGTGAGCGTCGCCATATCTCGCCTCCAATGCCTCAAGGAGTTGCTCATAAGTTACTTCCTCACCGAGAACTTCCAGAACTGTTAAGGCCTGGTCGCGCAGGCCTAGTGTGAGAGCAGTCATGGCCTGACTTTTATTCCAGCCGTTCGCCTTCATAACAGCCTCGAACTGGATTTTGTAGGCTGACCAGGAAGAGGTACCGTCAAACGGCGGCACTTTGAATCCACGTAGCGAAGGTGTTGTAGCTACTACGGGAGCTGTTGTTCCATCCCCAAGTTTGAGGTCGTCCAGCGTTTTCTTCACGTCAGCCATTACGTTGTCAACCCGATTGTTTACTTGGTCGATTCGGGTTTCGGCCTCCGATAGGCGGTTGTCATGTTGAGCAACCTTATCCTTCACCTCCCGTATCTCTTTTCCGAAGATAGCGTGAAGTTCCTTCATGAGGAGAATCTGCTCTTACTTATCGCGTTGGAGTTGCTCTTCTAAACGACGGGCCTGTTCCTCCTGCCGGCGGGCCTGTTCCTCTTGTCCGCTCTGCAGCTGCTCTTTCAACTGACGGGCCTGCTCCTCCTGTCGGCGAGCCTGCTCCTCCTGTCGGCGAGCCTGCTCCTGCAGCAACACCATCAGAGCACCTAAGTCAGGTGCTGCAGATGTAGGAGCTACCGACGGGCCTGCAGCCGGTGGCTGGCCCTCCGACGTTTGCGGCGTTGCACCACCAAATCTTCGTTGGTCCGTCTCCTGCTGGCGTTGACTTCGGGTACGGACACCCTCCATTTCCTCCTTAGGTAAAATCGGCATGATTTTATCCCACTTCTGACACCAATTGTTACGAGCTTGAGGTTCGTGACAATAAAAATTGCTGATAAAATTACCTAAATTAACACTTTAATTTACTTTACACAAATTAAAACTAAAAACACTAATAATTAAACACACTAATTCACTTAATTCCGCTCCGAAGCTTCGCTTGTGTCGTCGAGTTCAACTATATTTTTTTCGCATCTTGCAGCCCTATATATTTAAATTAGCAAAGAAATATCCAGAATGTTCAAGTAAACACGCGCAAGGTACCGAGCGTTCGAGTTTCTACTGGGCGCTGTCGGTTGAGTGATTTGTGATGTCATTTTCTCAATGCTCCCCTCGCTCTCGTTCCTGACACTAGATGGCGCTAGTTGACTTATTCATGCAACAGTATTAAAAAAATAATAAGTTTCTTCCCTAATTTTATTTGTTCACAAATTATTTTTATTACGTAAAACTATAAACTCCTAAAATAAATGTAGGAATTTGTGACATTTCACAGAATGCAAATAATAGTCGTCTTATTCATACCCTTGGGGCTATGTCAATTTAACCCTCGTCCGTAAATTGATAAATTTAACAGTCTATTTGCTTTTAGCATTGAATTCACTGAATCGATATTTAACTAGTTTACACGTAAAAAGGCATTCTTGATTTTTTCGTATTGAAGAAGCGACTGAGCGGAGTCCTGGTACCGCTCAGTCGCTTCTTCAATACGAGCTGTATTGAAGTTGCTTAAGTCCTGCCGCATGCATTTGGAGATCTCTCTGTTCAGTTGCCTGTATGCTGTCAAATTTGGTGACAACTGCTGCTTTTACTCCCGTCTATCATCTACGAGATTAAGAGTATGATCGGAGAGTTTTTGCCTTCCTTTTTCTTGCAGAACTTAGCTCCGACCGCATGGACAGTTTACACGAGCTTGTTATTCATATCGGCCACTGTATTTCAATCTTCTAGGTACTGAAAACGGTTTTGCAACTCGTAAATTAGATCACGAGGGGTACGGAGTGTGGACTTCATTAGACGAGACCTCTCAAACTTAACGTTTAGGCTCAGTGTGCCTCTAACCATTCGGTGATCGCTGCCTATTTTCACCCTTGCGATCACTGCGACATCACTGAACAGTTGGCGTCTGGTCGTAATAATCAAGTCAATCTCATTCTTTGTGGGCCGCTTCTGGAAGAAAGAGTTCATCATAAGGAGTCACCTTGGGTTCCGTTGCCTTATCCCAAATTTCCCTACCTTCAGTTCAACAATCTTACTTGTGCCTAGCTTTGCGTTAAAGACAACCAACTCGAGAGGCCATGCGCGTTAATTCCTCAGTTAATTCAACATCAAGGGGGCGCGAAAAACACACAACTGTATAATTATAAATGCAAAATTAAATCGCGTCACCATAAACGTGCCACTGTCCATATGCGTAAGCCACGTAGGGTGTGGAATATGTCGATATTTTTTATTGATAAACAAATCACCATAGTCCGCATATGTTTTTATTTGATTATAAGTAATACATAGATAAATAATACCAAGGTGTTATTTGAAATTCTTTTTTAAAATATTTAAAAAAGATATTCTGAAAAAAAAACTTTGAAATTATTGAAAGTAAGTTTATTATTTTGCTACAGGTTTATTTTACATTATGCAGGATAAAATTTAAAACATGTAACAAATCGAAATGGGAGGTTTATTTAACTTATTTTGAAAAATCAGATTTGTAAAAAGAAAAGTCGTATCAGTTTCTCGTCTTAGATGGTAACCAAGTTTTGATTTTATTATAAGGCTTCAATCACAAAACCGCTATTTTAAAAAAAAAGTTGTTGATTTTATAGAGTTATTAAATGAACAGAAAAATATTTAATAAATTAGGAAAATAAAGAAGTTTTACAAAATATAATAGTTGAACAAAGTGAACTTTAAACAGACAGCTGCTTAAAAATACAACGTGACATCTACCTAGGGCTAAGTATTTCCCAGAAAGACGTTTTGCTTTAACTTTACAATACTATTCACCGAAAGCTTAACGATATGTGCGAAATATCTAATGTTTTGGAATTTATCTATCGCTACGGCTAACGGCTAACCTTTTATTGTTAGCTTGGGGTTTATAATACGATTTTTCAAAATGTTCGAAGCAAATGGTGCCAGTCGGTTTAAGTATCCAAGATTCATGGTTTCTACAAGCTGCAATCCAAGTTTGCCGCCTAAAAGGATCTCTTAGAAATCTGTAAAAACAAAGCAATAATAAAAATAATTACTATTTGTATTATTTTATAATAAAATCTAATTAAAAACTGCAAACCGGTTTGGGAGACAAACCCGCATGTTTAATTAACTTGTCGATAGCTAAAGTTGTGGCGTACATCGCTATAGTGCAATACTTTCGGTTGCAGTGATACCAGTTTATTTTTATAAAATTTTCACACTTTTGCTGCGAGGTAGGCAGTTTCGATTTGACTTATTTAGACTTTATTTTGTATAATATTTTGATAAATACTAGTTACTAATTATATTAAATTATATAATATTCAGAGTCGTGTTGAAATTGAGGTGACTATATAAATCATATAACAAAATCCACTACAAAGCAATATGTAATGATTATTATTCATCATAAACTGATTTAGTTCTTAGGAAATACATTTTCGTTAATATATTTAACTTATGTAGTAAATTATATTTATTTAAAAATAGATTATTTTTCACTTTATGAACTATGATGGCAACACTTGGTATTTGACGAAAATATTCAAAAAGTACGAGTGTAATGATAATATTAGTTTAATATTATGTTAAAAATATTCACAGATAAAAGTCATGTCGTCCTTTTGTAGATTTGACGTTTTTGATTGTTTTTCGCATGTAAATACAGTGCAATTCGGCATTTCGACGGAACTTGATTTACTGGCACGATCACTTGCGGTATGATGCACGACGCGGAGCAACTAGTTTTATATAACGGGCATGAGTCGGACTCTCGTACCTTTTATAGAGGGGTATGTCTTGCAATGCCGCCTCCTTTGGTTTAATACTCAAAGACTACATCATATCATCACACGAAAGATTGGTTCATCACGTCTATGATGAACCAATCACCCCCAGCCTAGCAAGCAGAAATGGTAATCTACCGCCAAGTAATCCAATTTTTATAAAATACTCTTCTTATTTTTCTTCTTTTTTATCAACCCGTGTATGTCCCGTGTATGTTCAGATCCATCAGTACAATTCGTTCCATGGCTATCGCAAGAGACAACTCTAAATGTTTTGTCAGACGTGAAATATTCCGACAGGGGACGGGCAGCAGTGTCAGAGCTATGGTACTGTGATCGTGACTGTCTCATTGTTCATAACGCAACTCGATCATGAGGTATCAAGTTGAAATCCTGGGACGCGCCAAAAAATCAGTTATTGAGTTTTTCTGAGAAGAAATTTTTAGTAGCTCGGAATCCGGAAACTGGCGGGATTCAATCCCGTGGCTCGAAACAAAAGTCTTTGAATCTGCACCTGATCTCTCTCAAATCGTGTTGGATTACCATCCCATCGGCCCATGAGAGTGAATAAAGAGTGCACATATACTTGCACATACACGCGGACACTATAATCCTGTTTTACGTAGATGGCTAGCCCCATTGAGGCTGGCCACCGTGACCGAAATTCGGTCCGGAGGACATTACTGTGATCGCCATCCGCCAGTTAAGCGAGCCCTCCCTGCAAAGGACAGCAATATGTAAAATAATGCAATAGGCCCATGTATAAATGATTAAATTTGCTATCGGTACATAATATATTATTTCTTATTGTTTATTACACGTCACATAGTTTTGCAAGATGATGTTGTGACCAGGATTAAGAAAGGAATGCTTCGGTGGTTTGGTCATGTGGAAGGAATAAATGAGGAAAGAGTGACAAAGAAAATTTATGTTGCAGAAGTGAATGGCAGAGTCGGAAAGGGACGTCCTAGGCGAAAATTTATCGACCAAATTGGCGATTTATTGAAAACGGGCCAAATTAGGAGTACCCTTAACCGACGAGCATGTATGCGTAGGTGTATGGATGTGAAGGAGGGGAGAGAGGTGTGTCAGGATCGTGCCAAATGGAAGTATGTAGTGTACTGTGAGTGTTTATATATATATATATATATATATATATATATATATATATATATATATATATATATAAACACTCACGCCAATATATTTACATAGATTTATAAAAATGCTGTTAATTGTAGCATATATTTACTTCCAGATGAACTTACTTGATTTTAGACTCAAATGAACTCTAAAAGCAAACTTTAGACAAACACGTAACATTTTAATCAATTAAATGTTGTTTTTTAACTCATTTGTCCGCTTGAAGCTTGTTTATTTGACTGTTAGTTCATTTTCGGGCTTTGTTCGAACAAAGTCAACAATCGCTTTTTCCAACTTAAGAGGTTAATTGGTTTAAAGTTTACAATGAACGCTTTTGAAATTCAGCCAGCTTTTTTCGCTTATCTATTGGATTTTGAAACTTATTTTATCTTGCTTTGAATTAAATGATTAGAAAATAAAGTGTCATTCTAGCCGCGTAATAATCGTAATAATCATAACTCATGCATTTGAATTTTTTTGTTAGGATTTGTTTAGGTAATATTTATTTGATCAGTTACCATTGGGTGAGCCACATGATCGTTTGGGACCTCTTCTATACAAAAACTTAAGAAATAAAATACAAAATACGCTACACTCCTGAGAATTAAGATGGTATACCCCTTTAGTCGATGAGTAGAGTCGAACCATTCTTGCTTAAGTCGTAATGGGATCGTGACTCTGCAAAAATTTTATAATATTATCGTATTAAATAAATAATAAGTTTCTTCCCTAATTTTATTTGTTAACTTAATATAAAAGTGGGATAGTAAGTGATGCATTTTTAATGTGACTTGCTAAAATTTTATAATATTATCGTATTAAATAAATAATAAGTTTCTTCCCTAATTTTATTTGTTCACAGATTATCTTTATTATCTAAAACTATAAACTCCTAAAATAAATGTAGGAATTTAGTCACATTTCACAAAATTCAAACAATAGTCATCTTATTCATACCCTTGGGGCTATGTCAATATAAACCTCGTCCGTAAATTGATAAATTTGACAGTTTATTTGCTTTTAGCATTGGATTCAAAGAATTGATATTTAGCTAGTTTACACGTAAAAAGGCACTCTCTAATTATTTTATGGAAAAACGAATGACAAGCGAGCACACAGTCAAGTGAATGATTTGGCCTATTAGACATCAATCAAGAATCGTAATGCAGATGCGTCTTCGCCCCTGAATACTAAAATGGAGTGCCTCTCAACCGATATAAAAATAGCTATACCAACTGTGTTTGTCGTTTCTTCTAGGTAATTTCACAGTAAAATCAATAGAATTCAAAAAAAGGGGAAAAATTGATTTAAATAAATATACATAGAATACTATAATACACAATAGAATGACTGTCAACCTTACTTTGTAGGATGATTGGCGTTGTCGGGAGCACACATACAAGCAATTACGTCGTATGGGGAACCCAAATTTTTTTTTTTTTTGGGGGGGGATCTTTTGGCTACCATCAGTAATCACTTTTTTTTGGTACTACAAACACATTTTAGTCTTTTGATTAATGTTTTTGAGACACAAATGTTTCTTCATTTTTAGTTCTAATATTCATAAAATATAAATAGATTCGACTTACTGGTTTTAGAATATGTCTCCTTCATTTAAATTCCATTTTCCGCTGTTCTTTTGACACGTAAATTGCACAAATTGCTATTTTTTAAATTTTTTTCATTTTTTAAATTTGCATGCAGCGACACTTAACATGAAAATTGGAAACGATTGATTGTGTTGACATTTATACGTGTGAATTGACGTGTTAGTGACATGTTAGTGGCTACATGGGCTCCGCCCACTCACCCGTTCTATTATGTATGTATTATAGTATTCTATGGAAACATAAGATTATCACAATCTTCTTTTGTATATGGGGAAAGATTTGTATCTGTTGAGCTATTCTACGCAATAAACACTTTCACGCTGACATTGGAGAATGATGAAAACTGCCATGAAAAAAAAGAAGAAGAAGAATCATCTCTGTTTATCGCAATCAGCTTAAATAGCTCCCCATCCGCCTTCGCCGGAACACTCGAATCCTCTGTCTTCTTTTCAATATTCTACATAATCCTGATACTCCGCTTTATCTAAAAACACTGTTAAGATTTCCGTCTTTCAATACAATGCTCTATTCTCATTCTTTTACTGTTAACGCAGTACGATTGTGGAATTCACTTCCCTTTAGGATTCGTGACGCTAAGTCGGTGTCTATGTTTAAAAGACTTGTTAAAGAGGATTATCATTCACACCGTAATTATTACTTCGTGATGTGAAGATATTCATATATGTAACATTAAAAATATAATATATTGAATTATATTATTTTTTTCTTATAATATATTATATATATGTTTACATATGTATGTGTATTTATATGGAGGTTTGTATATTTTAATAAAGTACACGCTTTGACTATTTACTATCCTTCAATAGGCCTGCTGGAAGAAATTTCTTTATGGAATAAGCAGTGCATTTGTACATAATTTTGTTTTTACCATTTTTCTATCAAAGTATGTGTGTACATAAACTGTTAAATAAATAAATAAGAATATAAAAATCCGGTTTTTTTCGATCACCATACGATACATAGCAGCACTGTCATGATAAACTTCATATACTTGTTATTTCTATTTAAATTTCATAAAACTACGACGTTGGGCCCGCATATATTCACTTCTGGATAATTGTCGCTCTTTATTTAAAATAATTGGTTATACGCTAGGCAGGCTACTTCGGAATGTAACGTTTTTTTTAAATGTCGTTTGTTATTTTAGCTTCATAGATATATTATTATAAACGCAAAGAACTTTTGTATCATAAGCAGTAGTTAAATTGTAATAGCTATACAAACTTTTACTATTAAATGCTAGCGATCTGCCCCGGCTTCAGTTAGACCTTAACTAAATAAAAACAGTTATTTTGCGTATTTTATTTTTATTTAAAGAGGAATTCGATCAAATAGCTGATAAGCAAGAGAATAACGATTGATTTGAAAGTTGTACGTGGTATAGCCACGCTGTAGCTATATTATAGTTGTAGCACGAATGGGTCGGCTCGATCGGGGAAGGACGACGCTCTCACAGAATACTAGCTTAGAATAGCAGCTTAACGCTGCTGTGTTTCGTTGGTGAGTGTAGAGAGTCGGAGACCCTTTTTACTTGAAACGAGGCATCTCATCTTAGTCCTCACGGGCGACAGCGCATCTGCATTTTGATTCTTAATCGAGGACAGATGTAGATGTATATGGATCACAGCAACCATATACCATCAGGTGGGTGTGTACTCGTTTGCCATCCTTTTATTATTAACAAAATTCAAAAAATCTTTGTGCCGTAGTGTAATTAACTGTTGTTTACTTTGCCTATGATGAACTGATTTTAATGTTTTAATAATTCTTTTTATATTAAATAGGCTATACCGATCATCATACCTCTTCATCATATCTCTTTCAGAAAAATTTTACAAATAGGGGGTGAAATTATGAAACCTTGATTGTGATATTGCTTAGTTGATTTAAAATAGTTAAACAAATAATTAAACATAAAAAATCGACTACAAAAAACATAAGAGAGTAAAATAATTTCCACACAATTTTATATCTTATGAACGGTTAGCCTTTGTTCTTCGATACATACGTTGTTCCCGTACCACGTACGCAACTCGTACTCGGGTTCGATTCCCGCCAGTGCCAATCAAATTGTGAGTTGCAGTTTTAAGTTCTGATTTACCACGTGCTCGATGAAGGAAAAAATCGTGAGGAAATCTGAAAATAAGAAAAAAAATTTCGAAGACATGTGAAGTTGCCGACACGCATTGGTGCAAAGCGGCGAAGATCCCTCTCAGAAATGAGGCCTGTGCCCAGCTCTAGGACGTATATAGGCTGTAACTTTAACTTTTACTTTTCAACACTATGTTGAATTACGTAGAAATGATTTATTCTTTATCATAAGTACGAGGGTGACACTGAAAGTTTTTAGAACTGGTCACTTGTAAACGACATGATAAAAAATAAGTTCAAATTTTGAAAATGGAACTCTTTGTCAACATTATTGTGTATATATTTTATTAATTTATCATTTGATTTCTTATATTTACGCGAACACTACACATTGATTTAAACTACTTTTACGGATTTTATCGCGTTTAATTTTACTTTTAATTATTTTTATTTTTAATTCTCGATGTTTCGGGTGCTCTCCAGCACCCATGGTCACGGGGCACTGAGGTGACTGACGTCATTTTAAAATGTTATTTTAAAATTGTCATTGTTAAACCTGGAGTACCTTTAGCTTTTTTAATTATTGTTTATAACTGATTATGTCCTAAATTCTTGCAGTGGTATGCTTGGGTTTAGTTTTAATTTTATTGATTATAGGGTCCCAAGCAGGTGGTAGTACCCAGCCTCCTTCTCTATTGAAATTAGGATGTTTTTTTTTAATTTTAATAGCCTCACGTATCATCCTTGGTAGGAATCGGTGTTCTTTCGCGAGGATTTGTGGTCTATCAAATCTGATGTAATGGTTCGGGCCGTCTAGGATATGATCACAAACTGCAGACTTCCCGGAACATGATGCTTTACATCAGCTATATGTTCTTTTACGCGGGTCCTAATTTATCTTTTTGTTTGTCCTATATAAGTCAAAACAGACCCTACAACTAATACGCTTAAAACAACTAGCGATCTAATTAAGAAATACTCCGAGAAATTGAATCTAGACGTTAATTCGATAATACCTTCATGTGCCAAACCACCGAAGTTGTATGGGTTACCAAAAATACACAAACCGAACGCTCCATTACGTCTAATAGTGAGTCAGATTAATTCGCCAACTTTCAGATTGGCTCAACACTTAGCTAAAATATTATCACCACTCAGAGGACACGCAAGAGCACACACTAAGGATTCATATCATTTTGTCAGTGAGATAAAAGACCTACGTCTTACTGACAATGAAACCATGGTCAGTTTTGATGTTCAGTCTCTATTTACATGCCTACCTGTTGAAGACTGCAGACTTTTACGCGTGTTCTAATTGATCTTTTTATTTGTCCTATATAAGTCAAAACAAACCCTACAACTAATACGCTTAAAACAACTAGCGATCTAATTAAGAAATACTCCGAGAAATTGAATCTAGACGTTAATTCGATAATACCTTCATGTGCCAAACCACCGAAGTTGTATGGGTTACCAAAAATACACAAACCGAACGCTCCATTACGTCCAATTGTGAGTCAGATTGATTCGCCAACTTACAGATTGACTCAACACTTAGGTAAAATATTATCACCACTCAGAGGACACACAAGAGCACACACAAAGGATTCATATAATTTTATCAGTGAAATAAAAGACCTACGTCTTACTGACAATGAAACCATGGTCAGTTTTGATGTTCAGTCTCTATTTACATGCCTACCTGTTGAAGACTGCATCTCAATTATTACCAGGAAACTAGAGGAAAATAACATGCCACCAGAATATGCAGTATTACTCAGATATTGCCTTACATCTGGCTATCTATTGTGGAAGGAAGATTTTTACAAGCAAGTAGATGGTGTTGCGATGGGCTCACCTGTATCTCCCATCGTCGCCGATATATTCATGGAAGACTTTGAGGAGAAAGCCCTCCTTACTGCACCTGTTACACCAAGAATCTACAAGCGGTACGTAGACGATACTTTCACAATTTTACCATCAGACAAAGTAACTGCATTTTTAGAACATCTTAATTCCATAATCTCTAAAATTCAATTTACTATGGAGTTAGAGGCAAATAATTCCTTACCTTTCCTAGATGTGTTAGTCATCCGAAATCCTAACAACACCATAGGTCAAACTATGTATAGAAAAAAGACCTATACAAACCGATATTTAAATGGTGAATCTCACCACCATCCTTCACAGTTAGCTACCGTGGTCAAATCTTTGTTACAGACAGCACGAGGGATCTGTGACAGCAAACACCTGGCCGCCGAGCTTCAGCACGTTAAGCAAGTTCTGCACGACAACAAGCTTCGGGTCCCGCCCCTACGTCACAGTGACCGAGTAATGCCGGCCACAGTCGAGCCTGTGCCTGCTACACTACCATATGTCAGAGGTGTCACAGACAATTTTACATCTTGCAGCTACATCTTGAAGCGAGCTTCTATTAGAACATTCTACAAGCCGCCGAGGAAGATTAGTCAGATCCTACCATCCGTCTAGTGTCATATTCCTCTACAAGATGCAGGAGTGTACAAGCTTGATGAAAGTGGTCTCTCGTATATAGGACAAACAAAAAGATCAATTAGAACCCGCGTAAAAGAACATATAGCTGATGTGAAGCATCAACGTTCCGGGAAGTCTGCAGATTGTGATCATATCCTAGACGGCCCCAACCATTACTTCAGACTTGATAGACTACAAATCCTCGCGAAAGAATACCAATTCCTACCAAGGTTGATACGTGAGGCTAGTGAAATTAAAAAACATCCAAATTTTAATAGAGAAGGAGGCCTGGTACTACCACCTGCTTGGGACCCTATAATCTATAAAATTAAAACTAAACCCAAGCATACCACTGCAAGACCTCAGGACATAATGAGTTCATTTTGAATAGATCGGAGCATAAACAATAATCAAAAAAGCTGAAGGTACTCGGATTTAATAATGACATCGGTACGTCAGTCACATCAGTCCCCCGTGACCATGGGTGCCGGAAAGCACCCGAAACGTCGGGAATTAAAAATAAAAATAATTAAAAGTAAAATTAAATGCGATAAAATCCATAAAAGTAGTTTTAATCTATTTATCATTTGTTTACGATTTGGCGGCAACTTGAAAATTGTCTGTGTCACGTCAGCATGAATTTAATGCGAGAAAATTTTCGTACAATGTTTTTTTATGACTTTAAATGTCATTTAATACAACAAGAAAGTTATGATAGACTTCGATTGGCCTTTCACGATGAAGCCTCATCTAGTGATACTGTTTACAACGGGCTTAATGAGTTTAAACGTGGTCGCACTAATCTCACCGATGATCTGCGTGAGGGACGGCCTTCTACGGCGACGACTGAAGATAACATCAGTGCTGTGCGGCGTATAACAGAGACTGTCAAAAGAGTGACTTATAAGCAGATTCGGACAAGCTTAGGCATCGGTATAAGTCAAGTCCACAAAATCCTCCATGAACATTTAGTGGTCAGGAAGCTTTGTGCCCAGTGGATACCTCATAATTTGACAGAGGCCCAAAAACTCCGTCGTGTTGATTGGTGTCGCGAAATGGTTCAAAGATTTAACGGAGGTGACAAATGCTATGTTCGGCATACTTACGGGTAACGAAAGCTGGATTTATTATTATGATCCTGAAACTAAGAGACATTCTGCTGTCTGGGTGTTTCCTTCCGAGGAGTTGCCAACTAAAGTAAAGAAAGGTTGAAGCGTGGGAAAAAAGACGGTGGCCTCGTTCTTGGGAAGGACAGGTTATTAACAACAATTGTTTTAGAAGATAGAAAAAAAACTGCAGAGTGCTACAATAACAATTTTTTGCCACTTGTCTTGGAAAAAGTTCGGAAGAAACGACCTCACAGTAGGATAGGACCCCCTTCACCACGACAACGCCTCGTCGCACACCGCCAAGCAAACAATCGACTACTTGGCGACGTCAGACGTGGAATTACTGGGTAACTCGCTCTATAGCCCCGACTTCGTAGCTTGCGGTTTTTATTTATTTCCAAAAATAAAAGAAAAACTTCGAGGTAAATGTTTTATGGATGCCGAGGAAGCAGTGGCTGCGTTTCAAAATGCCGTCGAAGAGACCCCTAAGGACGAGTGGGCAAAGTGCCTTTCTCAGTGGTTCCATCGGATGTAGCGTTGTATTGATGTAAATGGACACTATTTTAAAAATATATAAAAATTTGCTAGTTTACAGTTTTTTTTTCAGTGTCACCCTTTATGTATCTTCTATTTTAAGAAGTAATAAGAGTGGTTTCTCAAGTCAAATTATTTAATTTAAGCGTTTTAGTTTTTTTAGGGAAACTTGCTCCTAAAAACGTCTCCGAACTAAAAACACAATTTAGATAATAACCGCTCTGCGATATAAAGTACACCTCAAAATTATTTTACCTCGACAATTTTAATTATTAACAGTTTAATCAAAACTAGGCTCGTAAACTCCCTCATAAACTGTTAGAAGTGACCTCAAACTATACTTGAGATTTTATATTAAACTACTAATTGTTAAAAGCAAAAAACTTATATATATATATATATTCCATCTGAGAGACTCATTATTTCAGAGTTGATGATGGCTCCGTAGCGCTAAGCAGTGGCTAAGCGTTTAGTCGCGGGTTCAAATCCAGTACGGAAGAACTATTTATATGGCCTATAAATTATAATTGTTTCAGATCTGGATTTTTCCATGAGACATTTATGTATGAGAAAGCCTTCCATGATACAGGAGAATCTCATCAGCGGCTACGACCAGTAGCGGATGCAGTTTATATGAATACTTTATTGTGCGTGAATCCCACGGACTGATGGTCTCTACAGCATAACTGTAGGACTCACAGAGATGCATATTTGCGCTATTTGCACAATTCAGAAGGCGCTGACGCCATTCGGGTTTTAAATGATGTATTCCTGAGATGTGAGGCTGCCAAAGTGTAAGAAGAAGCACCCCATACGTTTACTTTTCTTCCAAAGGACCACAGTCGTACCGTGAGAACTGTTGCCAAAATCTCTAATCCACAAGGCTCTAAAACCGTAATTAAGAGCCCTTCGGATATCGATGTTCAGAAAATCGTGGCGGGACAACCTACCAGCAATTTTTGGAGTAAATTAAATGGACGTTTCCTTTAAAAGAATATTGGAAGTACTACATACATGATGGATAATATAATGATTTCCTAAAATAACTTCTTATATTAATACTAATATATTTTTCCTTTTTTTATTCAACATGGCTTATATTCCCGCAGCAACAAATAATTTAATTTATATTCGTACACGAATTCAAATTCGACGCTACAATTTTATTCTAAATCTTTAGGCATCGTTCGCTTGATTCATTATTCACAATTACTCTCAAATAATTTAAAATGATTTTACGAACTTCATTGAAATAGCAGTCCGGACTCTGATTGATTGACTTGTCAGTTTATTCATACTTGACGTTAAGTTTTGAATCTGTTAGGGTTAAACTCCCTGTCAAAGTTCGAGCCCTTAGTAAATTTAATAAGATGGATTGTGCGAGGGATACTGTGAAGTAATATTCGCAATAGGATTGATGGAATAGTATATGGATTTTTCTTGTAAAATGATGATGCCTAGATCGCTCAAACACTCGCCTTAATTTCATATTTAGTAAGCAGCTCGAGTTGGGTTTGCCGACAACAGTAAAATGATTAATTTAAAGTTTGATTAATACCGTGTATGGCAGTGAAGATAAACATAGTGGGAAACAGGTTATTTAAAAAAATTACAAAAACTTAACGACATTTAGCGAAGTCAAACCAAAGACGCTAAAACCAACATGCTGTACTAATTCCTCCTACATAACTCACTGTATCTCACTGTAATAAAAAAAAATCTATGACCAGGTGTGTGACATTTTCTAAATGATGCTTACTATAAAACTTACTTGAAACTTTAAATATATTAAAAGATTTACAAAACAGAAGCATTACTTTGTTTATTTCTGTAAAATTTCGTTCGTATATGTAGGGTGGATCAAAAATTCTAATTATCTAACAATTCCGCGTATCAAATGAAAGAACTGGGCAAACATAATTAGGTATTAGGTTAATAGGACATAATATAGTACAAAGGAACATATTAACATATAGCAGCAGTAAAATACTAGACGACTTTGACAAATGACAAATGCAGGGTATAAGCTTTAAGCGTAACGTGATTTAAAAACTTACATAAAAAGGATTATACAGAATAATCGTAAACTTGCTGCTTTTTTATCGGCTATAAAATAACGATATCCTTTTCAATTGGAGAACCTTCCTGTGGAGAATTCCCGGTTGGCAAGGGATTTGCGCCCTTTATCCTGCATTCATCAATTGTCTGTGGTTTCCTTAAATTATAATGGACATAGAATAATATATTGTTTAGAAAGACTTTCTATTTTCATGCACATTTAACATGATAGAGCTATACCGCAGTTTTTAGTTATTAAAATTATTAAATCCAATAGTGCTCTTCCTTCCCCGTTTATCAACAAAGATATAAGCTGTATAGAGAGGATTTGCAATGGAGGGGTCCGCAATCGCTGTGCCATAAGTCTCACACCTTTAACGATGCTCCCGGTCTATTTCATGTAGCATAAACTAGATAGTAATACTGCCATATATCGGAAGCCATCTCATAGTACTCATGAGATGAAATGGAATGATGCATCGTCTAACGCTACGAATATCTAATGCGAACGTACCTAATCAGACAAATATGCTCATTTAAATATCATAGTGATGTACATGTGTATAGTATTTTTAACTAGCTCTTTGGGTTAGAAGTAGAGTAGAAAAGGAAGTAAAAAGAAGAGCATCTGACCCCACTACTTACGGGACGAAATGGGGTGATGAATTTACATATACGTACACATACATTACACACTTGATCAGTTTATTGTATTATAGTGATGTAAATGTATATAGTATCTATGTACTAGCCCTCTGTTTTAGTATCTAACCTTTACGTGATGGGTCCTGGGTTTGAATATCATTCGAAACGAACAATTGTGCAAAACATAAATTGTTACTTTTCTTGCTTGGATGTATTATGGTCGACAACATGTCTTTGATTCAGCATGGAACCTACCCTCGATTCTTAGAAACAACGTGTAATGCCCTAAACATCTTGAATCTGAAAGATGGCGGTACTTATACTTGTCTCAAATTTCCACCAAATATAAATAAAATACATAGTTTGGTGACAAGAAACCGCATCAATAGTGTGAAAAGCCTTCCATCCGTTTTTCATCACGCTTCCACTTATGAATTGCTACTCTGAATAATTGTATAAAAGTGGTAGTTAAGTCTTAACCTCGACTTTTATAATGATGCATGATATTTCGTGCGTCTGGCTCGGTGAGTTTTTATTATATTCATTTCAAAGTTACTTTAATATAGATACTTTTTATTTTTATATTGGAACTCATTTTTGTGGTTCTTATGATCTTATTAGCAATCAGCCCTAAAAATACTTTTTTGAAAGTGGTCCTCTCTGGCGATTGCATCATCGTATGATCTCACGATGCTTCCATTCCAACGAACTGAATATTTTACGCTAAGTAAATGTGACCTTTCCTCTCATCTTGCGACATCCGCATGAGGAAATAGGATAGTGAATTTTGAACACCGACAGCCGACAAGCAAATCTTTTATAACTTATATATATTCTGTATGATATGGCGTTCATCCCGTTGTAGTGGTAGCGTAAGAGAATCATCTACCTCAAATCTTCTTGTGGATGATGTAAGAGGCGACAGAGGGAAATGAAACAGGAGACAAGCACCAGCATCTTCCTGATTACACAAAACTATAAAAAACTGTGATCGCTAACCCTACTGCCAAGCTATAGATGATCTATGACAAATATAAAATAAAGTGGGAGGCTATATTCAGCCGTGGGCTTTAGTATTGAACAAGTGAATAATGTTTTTCTTACTCATTTAATCTAAAGCTACAACTTTGTATAATTTTGGATATGGATAATCGAAGTTATCACAGTATCTCAAGCATAGGTATTTGACAATTTGGATGTACTTAATCGCCACAATGTCTTCCCCATCCGATGTCATATTGACACCACAGTATTAGAAATTGGTAGGTTTCTTAGTGACAGCGACATCAGTGTAAGTTTCTGTTGTTTTTTTTTTTTTGAATAAATTATCCTTTCAGCTGGAATTCGAACTAAGGTTCCTCGAAGCAATGGTCAATTCCTATTACAAATAAATTAGGATATTACACCTCATTTATTTTCTAATATTTCCGGTAGTTTTACCTGAATTCTTATGACCCTGGTATAGTGTTGACGTGCATCACTATCACATAAGAAAACACTGTGCCGCGCCCGCAATATAATCGTTTTGGAGGAAATTGGGATTGAAAAACTTTTAAAAGGAGTATTACAGAAAAACAAGAAATTACAAGGTTTCCTCGTTGAAATTAAATGTTTTTCGTTCGTTGCTTGAAATAACAATTACTTGATAAAAATAGTTCGTTTTCTCTACTACAATAAGCTCAAGGCAAACTTTAGATAACTTCTTTATTTATTTAGTAATAATCATTCTCTCGAAGCATGTTTAGGCCAAAACTCTGAGAGAATATCGACCATCAAAAATTTTTTAATCTCACAAATATCCTATAATTTAATATTGATAAAATACATTTTCGTTATATGCTTTTTATGTAAAGAAAAAAATTCGATAAAATTCAATTAACGACCGAAAAAGCTTCGATATAAGCCCCAATATCTCCGAAGTTCTACATCATTTTGACTTAAAATTTTACCAAAATAATCATCAACATTTGCTTAAACTATTATATTATATTTTTATGCTTAAATTGTTACTATTATTTTTTAATTACTTAAATAAAAATACCATATATTTCACTGCGCCGGCCATCTGAATTCACTACCACACCAGTGGCTTTCGAGGTCTGACCTGTGTCAATTTTTATTATTGTAGTGTGCGTTGATGGCCGTGGCGTTGCTATTTTGTGCTGGAGCATCGTCAACTAAGCCCGCAATTTTTAATCGTTGGAAATATTTACTTTTTTACAGTATATTTCAATTAGTATAAAGTTCGCACATTATTATTATAACAGATAGTTAACTCATTATAGTTATTTCGATAGTAGCTGAGATTTCTTACCAGTCGGAATGGGGTAAAATAAATACAAGCATCAATGTGTCACTAAACGTAAAAAAGGAATATCTTACCTCTGGAGAAATAATAATGGAGAATAAAAATGTGTGCATGCTTGCCATTTGGATTGGCCCAGATTATGTAGTAAAAGTGCCAAAAATCTACAAAGACAACAAACTTTGGATTTTGAATATGTTACACAAGTTACAAGCGTTTTATAAAAAGTGTGTACCGCCTGAAATTATTGACTCGAGATAAGCTTGGTCAATGCCGTTGCGGCAAATATTTTTATAATAAAAAAATATGGTAATTGGCTGTAAGTACCGATAAAAAATGTTACAGTTGGTTATTTTATTTATTAAAACAGGTTGCAACCGTACTATTTATTTATTTATGCCGCTATGCTACCGTTAGTAGATATAATCGATTATTAACCAACATCGGTTCATCAACTTTGAAACAATTAAAATATTAATGTGGACTTATTTCAACACTAAGGTTCATAAATAATGAAAAATATATCTTAGAAAATATAAATTAATTAGATAACACAAAAATGACCCACCAAAAATTTTCCATCCACTAAACTACATACAACATACATCCTAAGAAAACTTGTATAATGGAAGATCAAGATCGTTTAGTCATTATACTTACAGTATCAGAGTGCGAGATAATCATCAATAGTCAACAGATAATTATGAAATAAAGTAGCATAAAATACCTAAATTTGCGTAACGCCGAAATGTATGAGGGCTCTTATCAGAAATAATGATTTCTTATATTTCCGCGAATACCGCACATGGAATGAATCTAATTTTACGGATTTTACCGCGTTTAGTTTTAATTTTTTTAATTCCCAATGTTACGGCACTTTCCAGAATTCATGGTCACGGATGAGGGGGGGGGAGCTGAAGTGTTTGGATTGTCTGAAGTTTAGCGGGACCAAATTGAATTAATGATTAAAAGTTAAAGGTAGCCTTCGTTAACTATGACATCAGAACGTCAAACACCTCAGTGATCAGCGTGATTCTTCCACGGTCAATCCGTCTGATACACAGAACACCTAAGTTTTCTGTGGTCTGATTAGTGCTACAATCATAATATAGCTGCAGCGTGGCTTTATCACGTATAAAATAAAAGGTTATTATCATTGAAAAAAAATAGTAAAAATAATATAGATAAAGAAACAACAAGACGAGGTTTCTCGACGGTTCTTTTACGGAAAATCGTAACGTTTATGATTTTTTTTATTTTGACTTTAATGACGGTTACGTTGACAGATAATGTAATAAAAGTAAAATCCTAAGTTGTTCCTATCATTCAAGAGCTGGAAGAATAAATGGGAGGCCCTTCAACTTAATAAGAGTTGGTTTTTAATAAAGAGTTTGACATTGAAGTGACTGATTGTTTCGATAGACTAATTTTAGTATTTACCCAGAATATCAGGTTTCAAATCTCTAAAGGCTACTGCGTTAGAAAAGTTCTGATAGAATCTTAAGTTGAAAGATGGATTACGCCATTTTTACACGCCCATAAATAAAATACCTAGAAAGACTACTTTGGACTCGTTGATCTAGTCATCGTTCAAATCCTGGGTCGAGCCAAAAATCGATTATTAGATTTTTTTCGCTAATTCTAAGTATCTGATTTGAGTTAAAAAGTTGGCACGATGTTTCACCTTGGCGCTTTAGAAAGCAGGTAACGCCTACTAAACTTACGCGTGATCTCTATCTGATTGTGTCGGATTACCGTCCTATCGGACTACGAGAGTGATGGAAAAGAGAGTCTAACAGTACTATCGCATTATAAAGATTACACTGCACGAGTGCGTTTTTTTTTAATATAGAATATGGGTGACAAATGAACCCACAGTCCACCTGATGGTGAGTGGATGAAGTGGCCCATACACGTCTACATTTTATCCTCGATTAAGAATCAAAACGCAGGCGCGTTGCCACCCCTGAGGAATAAGACGGAATACCTCGTAACCAGTAAAAAGGGTCTTCGGATCTCTACACTCACCATACGAAAAACAACAGCATTAAGCTGCTATTTTACGCTGGTATTCTGTGAGAGCGTGGCCTATCCCCGGTCGAGCCGACCCATTCGTGTTACAACTATAATATAGCTGTAGCGTGGTTCTACCACGTATAAAAACATGTCCTGCTCAGATGGCCAGTCTCCGTTGAGACCAGCCACCGTGACCTGAAATCGGTCTGGTGGCCATTATCACGCAGAAAGACTTAATTTTTTTTTCAGTAACCTCAATTATACTTCTTTTTTTAAAACCTGTACATTACATATGTAAGAATATTTCGTTCACCTTTCTCTACTATTGTGATTTGGTAAAGTATTTCCGTCCCTGACGTCAATATCAGTGTGTCAGTACAAATGCAGGTCCATTTGGAAATTAGCGCAGTAATACGTTTAGTACTTACCTAATATAGCAATTTGCTAAAATGTTTATTTTCGTTTTGTTGGTATGGTATTGTTTTGACAATTATATAAATTAACTTTATTTCTTCCAATCGCAAAATAAGTACACACATACGAAGTTGGCACTAGAAAATTTTAATAAATTACCATCACCATATGCTTAAGTATGATCCCTCAAATTGCTAGAATTTTGTACTATTTCAAATATAAGACAGCATAATTTAATGTTTTTATAATATAAGGCAACGTATAACACAATACAATGAAATTTACATAAACTGCGCAGTAAATCTCAGATTAGACTTTGACAAATGTATGTTAGGTACACGCTGACGCGTTGCCAACTACAAGCATTGGGTAAACAACCAAATCTACAATAGTTTTCCTAAGGAACAAGTGCTATCTCACAAAAAAAAAACTGCTGGGAAAATTTTTTGAACCTATGTTGATTTTATTTCTCTAATTTACTAGTTTTATGCGTGCTTGACTTTAACCCCACCTGTTGGTAAGCAGTATAATAATACATATAATCGATATCTACCAATTTTATTATAAAATACTAACGCCTTTCCCGTGGTTAAGAAAAATGAGGTAAAAAACCATTTGCGTCCAAAAATAACACTGTTCAAAGTTAGTAAAATCTATAGTAGAATTGATTGAAAAACGAACAAAACAGTAATCAAAAAACTTCAACTGCGTAAAGAGTTTACTGAAAAGAGAAACATTGTATACTCTATGTCACTTCCATAACTAAGACGAATCTTACTATTATACCCCATATGTTAAAATCCATTAAGTCGATTGGCTACAAAGTGTGCCAAATAAATAAATATATTATGTATAATAATATATATACGAGTGTATATATACATACACTCGTAAAACATTACCCTTTTTCTGGGTAGTCGGGTAGTAAGAATTCGATTATTATTAAAATGAGATTTTTTGTACATAGCCATGCCTTCCTCACAGCAACTCACACATTAAAAATTACCATCACGATTAAGATAACGATGGCGTTTTCAATGTATAAAGTATAAAATGTTATTCTAACATCATTTTTGATGACGTTATAACACATTTATTATGGTCGCCCATTGGAACGAAATTCCGTAATCTATTAAGTTTTAGATTGTATATTAGGCAAGTTGTATTACTTTAATATATGTATAAACACATTTTTATAATATACGAAATGCATGCTTGCACTGTTCTTTTTTTTCTATTAATCATAATTCAAAAAACATAACATAAATTCTTTTAATTATATTATTAAACAAATTTAAAGTTAAAGTTACAGCTTATATAGGTCTTACTGCTAGGCCTGTGCATAGCATTATAACCTATATAGCTTGCATTCATTTCTGAGAGGGTTTTAGGGGAAGGAAGTGTACGCCGTGCTGCCACAAATGTGTGTAGGCGAACTTCACATGTCTTCGAAATATTTCTTTTTCTTATTTCTAAGAAATGCAGGTTTCCTCACGATGTATACCTTCACCGCCAAACACGTGGGAAATTAGCGCTTAAAACTGCAATTAACAATTTCATTGGTGCCGGCGGGGTTTGCAACCGGGTTGTTCGCGTACTGTAAAATTTACAGCGAGCGCTAACCATCTGAGCTATCACGGCTCTAAGAAGACAAAAACACATTAAAAATATTCTATAAGATTATACCGTATCGACTACAATACCTAAATAAAAAAAATCAAGCACGCGATCTCTATATCACCTGGGTGGGTTATTAAGGATTCCAATGAGGTATCTCGTGCTATGAACTGAAGACTAGAAAGCCGGAAGAGCTACGGTAGAAACTCTTCGAATGCCTAGACCACTAAATCTAAGAGTAGGGTGGACTTAGACCAGGAATTTTCATATAGTGGACAATTTAGAATTTCGATCACAGTTTTCTTAATCAATTTATCGAAATGATTTAAAAATGGGACGTGCATCCAAAGTGCTAGTACTTGCTCTGAAATATATAATATAAACGTAAAAAATAATCAATTTGTTTTATTTTTATTAATTTCTGCATGCTTTTTAGATAATATAAACTTTTAAAATTTAATTTATTTAAATCTCACATCCCCGTTTTGCTATATTTTAATAAGTAGTACAAAGTTTTCCATTCCATTATTAATTTATTAATTACGTATAATGTTTATTTAAAATATATTATGCACATCCATTCACAATAACAAGATATTTATAATTTTCACCACTCTAGCGCATAGAGTTTTTAAATAATAATGGTTTAATCAAAACTAGGTCGTAAAACTGAGTCGTAAACTATAGCGAGTGACCCGCAAAACTGCGCTTAAAATTTTAAATTTTATTGCGGTACTAACATTTATACGGCACTACTTGTGACGAAAATAGAAAATTGTCAACTTATTCATACATACAATTTAATTTAGATCTCTCATGAGATCTTATCACTTCTCCATAGTGATATTTGTTCACACTATACGTGGTAGAGCAATGCTATAGCTATATTTTGGTTGTAGGCACGAATGGGTCCGCTTGAGCATAGAAGCCAAAAAAGAATTCTTTTTACGGGAAAAGAGGCATCCTATCTTAGTTCTCAGGGGTGACAACATGTATGCATTTTGATTCTTAATCGAAGATAAATGTCTATGGGCCACAGTCTCCATTTATAATCAGGTGGTCTGTGCGCTCGTTTGTCACCATCATTCTTTTTTTTTAAGATCATATAGGTACAACTTCTTTCGATTACGAATCAACGTGTATGTGCGTTGTCAGCCCTGAGGACTAACAGGAATGCCAAATTTCCAATAAAAATGTCTCTCGTTCGCTACACTCACCATACGAAACACAGCACCATTAAGCTGTTTTTACGCCGGTATTCATATGCACTATTATCTTAATATACAAGTAGCTGTAGTATGGCTCTATTAATGTAAAAACACTTTTTTAATAAAAAAAAATTAACAAAATTTTCCTTAAACACTTCAATTATGCATAGGATTGCCACACGACAGTAGTCGAATTGCGATTTTAAACTCGTTATTTTTAATAACACATTTCATTCTCATAATTTATTTCCGCTATAAGCATTCTGTGCCTCACAAGTTTTTGACACCATCGTTTTCGTCACCGACTATAATTGTACAAATATATGAAACGCACCCCTGGCAGACGTAAATGGAACTATGTCTTGATTATGACACGAATTCGATACGGTAATAAACCCATGCTTAGGCGGCAGATTGTTTTCAAGCTTACAATCTCACATAACACGGTTCTGAGATACTTGCATCCATCTAAATGACGAAGACACGAATACTATGGAGATTTTCCCGGTAGAAGTGCGGCGTAATAAGAGATAAAGTTATAGTATTTACCAGAACTTCTCCACATTTAAAAATAGTATTAAAATGCACTTTTACAAGCTGAAGAAGAAAAACACCATGCAGTGTCAAAAGCACGGTGATAACCAATAACTTAAGCTAAAACCCAAAAAAATATGTTTTGTACTGTATTGACCCTTTCCGAGTTGTGAACCTAGAACCTGCATGGTAAATCGTTTACTTGTCTATTAACTTATTGTTTTTTTTTTCTTTATTGGTCATAGAACCAACAACACGTTATAAATATTAACAGAACTTCTCAGATTATCCAATTGAATTGTATTGATGTAGAGATATGCTTCAGCTAAATTATGGTTGTGGTAGGTCGGCTGGACTGGGGTTATAATTAATCGAGATTAGGTATTAAATTGAGAATAGACTACGACCTATAGCAACCACTTACCAACTCGTGTGCTCGTTTATACGTTTATTCTACAAAAAACACGATGATATTCATTAACTAGGCAAGTACATTAATATTTCTTATTACAAAAGTAGTAAAGGACATAATGTAACTTTCCAGGAGAAACAAAAAACGAAAATAGAAAAAGTTTTTCAAATATAACTTTTTGTTATAATAGATATAAGGATTTTGATTAGAAAGAAGTTTCTTCGATTTGTATTGTAGTCACGCCCGTTCAAGTCAATCGCTTCAAAAATAGACGAGCCCGAAGAATTGTTATTGTCCTTTACGACCCCATCTTTCTAGAATTTATGTTAAGCATTGGTCGTAATTCTTAATTAACGTATCTGTTTAGATTTAAAAGATCAAATATATATATATATATATATATATATATATATATATATATATATATATATATATAGAGATTTTTTTAAGAGAGAGAGAGAGAGAGAGAGAGAGAGAGAATTTATTATACTATGTATTATACTACTGCTAGTTTTAGTTGTAAAGGCATTGACTTATATTTATTGGTGCGCGCGCAGGACAGATTTGTCTGTCACAAATATGTCTAGTTGCGTGGTAAAAGAATGCAAAAATTACGATACAAAGATTTAAAAAAAAACATGGGATATCGTATCATCGGTAAATAACCTTATATTAATTTTGTTACAATTAAATTATTATATAAACGCATTTTTTAAGTTTTATTTTACAGTTAGTTTAGTTACGTTACCATGATTAGGCCAGGGTTGGATTCAGACCCTCAAAAATATTGTACATGGAAAATAAAATTATACTATTTAAAAAAAATTATACCACGTTTGACGTTTCATGTTTCTTTTTTCCCATGTGCCGGGATTTTGGCGTCACGCGTCTAGTTTATCTATACGTTTCGTTTTTTGACGGTTTTATTTTTATTTCTGTTTAATTTTTGTTTAAAGAACTTAGTGTAAGTTAAATTTTGAATATTGGTACCTAATATATTTTTATATTCAATGAGGTTAAAACGAAAAGAGTACAAAAGAAACCATATCTGCTTAATTGAATCTGAAAATCTGATTCATAAAATATTTTGAAATTCTGCTTTCAAAGCGATTGCTTCTGGAGCATAGAGTATTCATCGTGGTAGCTCCTCATTATAGTTGTATCAAGGATGCAACATAAATGCATCGATCGAGCATCGATTGACCAGAAAAGGAGGTAATTCTCATTTGATTAAAAAACGCGGTACTCATGTACAATACAGAAATTCTCGATATCGTAGGGTTCATATTATAATGTAAAAGGACCCAATAATAATACAAGTCGACCTTTAGGTAAAGTTATGGTATTTTCGCTTAGTATTATTACGATACATGTATTACAAACTATGAAATAATGGTACAATTAGGATAATTATACTACGAAATCCGACCCTGGTTACGTCGTGTTTTAATACGACGTTTGTATTATGACAGATGCGCTACTCTTTATTGTATGAAAAAGTTATGAGTAAAATATTTAGATGGGCCTATCCTTCTTTTTCAAATCATTAGTAAAAGGTTGGAGTTTAGTATTTTTATACGATTTGACATTGGCATGTCAAAGTATTATATTTACATCTCCAGGGTCGGATGAAATAAGAATAGTATGTAAACTTGTACATGAATATGTAAGGAGATGAACGTAATTTGTAAAACAATTAGGGTGACACGACCACGTTAACCTTTTTTACTTAATGTAAGATTAAAACAAAATTCTTTATTTTGCATTTTGTGTAATTAACGTAATAAAATAGCGGTCTAGGTGCGACCTAAAAGGTCCACACGACTAACTTCCCAGTGGAAAGAATAAAAAATGTCATATGTTTTAATATTTTATACAATTTTTCGTTTGGCATAAAAAACGACTTGACCAATTTTGCTCAAAATTTAATGAAGCCTAAGTTACATATTTATGCGTTAAATGAAATTGGTCCCATGTCAATATCACTCTTTGTTCTCGAGATACACGAGGCGAAAATTAAATCCGAATATAATATATATAATACATATATAATAAAATATATATGTATTATATATATTATATATATATGCCTCCCGATGCATATATATATATATATATATATATATGCCTCCCGAACAAGCCGGTTTCCGAAAAGGCTTCAGTACCATAGACCACATACATACCCTGCGGCAGATTGTACAGAAGACCGAAGAGTACAATCTGCCACTTTGCCTGGCATATGTGGACTATGAGAAAGCCTTTGATTCCGTCGAAATTTGGGCGGTGCTACAGTCCCTTCAGCGGTGCCAAGTTGACTGTCGGTACATCAAAGTGCTGAAGTGTTTGTACAGTAGGGCTACGATGGCTATCCGAGTACAGAACCAGAGTTCGAAACCTATCCAACTGCAGAGAGGTGTAAGACAGGGTGATGTTATATCCCCGAAACTCTTCACCGCTGCGTTGGAAGACGTTTTCAAGCTACTGGACTGGAAAGGATACGGTATTAACATCAATGGCGAGTACATCACTCACCTTCGATTTGCCGACGATATAGTCATTATGGCAGAATCGCTGGAGGACTTAAGCATTATGCTCAATGACCTCAATAGTGCCTCCCAACGGATAGGTCTTAAGATGAACATGGACAAAACAAAGATCATGTTTAATGTCCATGTCACACCTATGCCGGTAGTTGTTGGGAGCACTATGCTCGAAGTTGTTGACGAGTACGTTTACCTGGGACAAATAGTCCGACTAGGTAAGTCCAACTTCGACCGAGAGGTCAATCGACGGATTCAACTCGGCTGGGCAGCGTTCGGGAAATTACGACATATCTTTTCGTCAGGTATACCTTAATCTCTAAAAACTAGATTGTACAACCAGTGCGTGTTGCCAGTGATGACTTACGGATCTGAGACGTGGTCCTTCACTGCTGGCCGTATGAGGACGCTTAAGGTCGCTCAGCGAGCTATGGAGAGGGCTATGCTTGGAGTTTCTCTGCGTGATAGACTCAGAAATGAGGATATCCGCAGTAAAACCAGAGTGATCGACATAGCCCAACGGATTAGTAAGCTGAAGTGGCAATGGGCCGGCCATATAGCTCGAAGAACCGATAACCGATGGGGAAGAAAGGTTCTCGAGTGGCAGCCTCGTACCGGTAGGCGTAGTGTAGGGCGAACCCCCCTCTAGATGGAGTGACGACCTGGTAAGACATGCAGGAAGTCGATGGATGCAGGTGGCTCAGGACCGTGCTTTGTGGCATTACTTGGGGGAGGCCTATGTTCAGCAGTGGACTTGTGAAGGGCTGTAATGATGATGATGATGATGACATACATACATGTGCACACACGGACATCCTCTTAAAAACCATACTATTTGACTCTAAAGACCTGAAACGTGGAGATATGTTAAAATTTCCAATTTACAAAATCGGACCCATTACAATAACTTCCCAGTGGGAAGTTAATAAAAGAATCAGATGTGTAGTTGCGGCACAAAATCCACTACTCCATATCTGCCCGTGGGTGTCATGAGCGGCAACAGAGAAAATGAGTAGCAGAATTTTTACAAAAACAACTCAAAAAAATAAAAATCTGTGACAAATATCCTTCGCAGAGGCAATTTATGGAAGAGAAACAACAGCGGTGGACTTCGATATACTGTAATGTCGACGAAGATTAAAAAAACGGTGCGTGTATTTGTGTAAATACTGGATGGACTAATAATGTCAGGTTTTTCGTATAAAATATGGCCTAGACCCTTCCTGGCATTGCTCTCTATCTTTTCGTGAAGTTTCATACGTGGTAGAGCCACGCTGCAGCTTTATAGCAAGAATGGGTCGGCTCGATCGGGGAAGGACCACGCTCTCACATGATACCAGCGTAAAATAGCAGCTTGATACTGTTATGTTTCGTATGGTGAGTGTAGAGATCTAGAAACCCTTTTTTGCTGGAAACGAGGCATTCCATCTTAGTCCCCAGGGTACGCATCTGCGTATTGATTCTTAATCGAGGAGAAATGTAGATGTCTATGGGCCACAGCATTCATTTACAATTAGATGCACTGTGTACTCAAAAAAAAACAAAAGAAAATCGGTTCAGCCATTCCAAAAATTAACCCAGACAAACAGACAGACAGACACACAGACAGACAAATTTGTATAAAGGGATATTTAGGTCCAAATAGTAACGTGTGTAGTAGTGATTTGAATATTGCAGACAAACACTAATGACTCTCGTAAACAGCTCGTCGTCTCTGAAGAAAAATGGTCTATAGTTCTTCAATACAACTTTGACGTTTTTCTTGAATAACAATACCATCGATTTTTTGAGGAGGTGCTATGGCTCCTTCAGAGTTTTTGTTTTCAGTTTAAAACAAATTTAAAAATAAATAACCGTTTAATCGCTGTGTTATGCTTTGTTTAATGTATAAATAGTTGAATTTTTAATTTTTGAAGGACTTACACCCCTCAGATTTCACGCCCACGACATTTTAAATGCTTTGATACGTCCGTTATATATTTTTATATTAGTAGTGTGTTCCTTTATCATTACAGCCCTATACAAGTCTCCTGCTGAAAATAGGCCTCCCACAAGGTAAGCTACGATTCTGAGCCACTTGCATCCATAGATTTACTGCATCTATCACTCGGCAGGTCTGCACTTCATCTAGTGGGGTGTCGCCCTACACATTCCCTACCAGTACGAGTCTGCCACTTTCAAAACCTTTCTTTACCTTCCTCCTTTCTTACTTATTTGAACATTTATAAACACAGGTCGTAAGCGACATTTTTATCGAAATCAACGAAAAAATATGAAGATGATGATGGGTGACGTGAATTACAATTATTTTTTTTAAAAAATAACAAAGTTAAATGAGTGCTGAAACGGAGCCCGAAGACCAAGGTGGCACACGGCGCTTGGCAGTGGTGCTCACCGCTCACGGAGTATGCACAGGCTATGCCTGTGGTAGGTGCGCAGCGCCTGATCTAGGCACACGCAGCGTCTGGAGTAGGCACACGCAGCGCTTGAAGTAGGCACACACAGCGCCCGGACTGGGCACACACAGCGCCCGGAGTAGGCACACGCAGCCCCGTCTGGAGCAGGTACACGCAGCGCTTGAAGTAAGCACACACAGCGCCCGGAGTAGGCACACGCAGCGCCCGGAGTAGGCACACGCAGCGCCCGGAGTAGGCTCACGCAGCGCTTGTAGCAAGCACGCACAGCGGCTAAGGATAGCGCGGGCACTAGTAGATCCGTTTCAGACATTCAGATGAAGGCAGAGGCTTTCATGATCACGGGGTAATGCGGCCCCGGGATAAGGCCTTAAGGAGATGCTTCTAGTATGAAAGCTGAAGCGAGACTCACTTTATTGGCCGATTGTTCGGCTTTTATACTTTTTTAGAGAGCTCCGCGCTCGACGACGGATCTGAGATAAGAACGGGAAATTATTTAAATTAAAAACAAATGTTTGTAAATGGCCAAGAAGAAAAGAGTATTTTTGTGGAAGTTTTGAAGTAAAAACATCAGACCGGTAACGAATTTGAATAAATATTGCCATGACAACTAGATAAACAACGATGTCAAAACATGTCAAATTTTGGTTTCAGGCTTGTAATAGAGAAACGGCAAGATTTAAGTGAAAAATGAGATATTATTGATACAGGAAAAAAGGGAGCGCAACAGCGCGCACGAAGCCCGAAATTGCAGAGTTACGGAGAACTAAATAAAAGATCGAAAAAGGTATACTCCATTGACACCAATTTAAAAAGTGCTGATAGCGTGAAAATACGAAGTGAAAATGATTTGTTATTGTGTTCTTATGGTTTAAAAAACGTTACAGGATCCTATGGAAATAAAGGTGATGCAAAATATTCAGTTTTGAGGTGAATGCAGAAAATCAAAAACAGAATGGAAAAATAAATTTAAAATAGTGTAAAATGATATGTAAGTAGCATAACACTACAGCGTATCGATAAGAAAAGAAGATATTTAGAACTAACTTTTGTTTAACACAGCGCGTGACTGATTGTTTCGTCGGCACATTATGTTTAGCATCGACTTTTAATTCTCTAAGGGTAAAACTCCACGCCAAAGTTCGGACAGTTGGTGAAGTCGGAAAGATGGATTGTACTTGAGATTTCGTTAAGTACTCTTCATAAATAGAATAACTAAGCTAACTTGTAAATCGACAGATGAAATTAAAGTTCATTTCACAGAAGCTCTCTTTAACTTGCAAAAGCATATTCATGTTTAAAAAACTTTGTTATAACAACACAATAATAATTTTAGAAGTTAAGTATATTGTTGACTTTGTGAGTTAAATAATGTATTTTATAATAAGGTAACTTAAGCTACGCATAACTTTGAACATTCCAGCTCCAACACCGGTCTATGAGTTAGTACTTTCGATTAAATATTTATACGTGTTACAACGATGCTGCAGTTATATTATGGTTGTAGCACAATTGTGTTGGTTCCACCAGGCAAGGAACATGCACACACAGAATACCAGCGTAAAATAGCAGCTTAATGCTTTTGTGTTTCGTATAGTGAACGTAGAGAACTGGAGACCTCTTTTACTGAAAACGACGCATTCTATTTCAGTCCTCAGGGGTGACAAAACATCTCCATTTTGATCATTAATTAAGGATAGATGTAGATATCTATGAGTCACAGCATACACTTACCATCAGGTGTACTTTGTACTCGTTTATTACCCTATTACAGTAAAAAAGCTGCGTCGTGATTTCGTAGATGTAGTGGGGGACGATTATTCGTTCCCAGCCCTGATTAAGGCCAAGGAGTGGTGGAGAACTTTAGCTCCACTCCCTCATCGAACAGAAGCCTGTAAAAGCTACCGCTGTCGAAGTTGCTGTAGCGTACGAGTGCGTTCCCGTAGCCTCGTGGGGTCCAGTAGGAATAAATTATCTTTCGTCCCCCGCTATAGATAAGTGAGTATGAGGATTTCTCCTCGTACTAAAATGGCGTGTAACAAATTAATTAATTACTTTATACACTAAGCCACGTGGACGTACATTACTCGTAAACTTACTGTATAATATAAATCATTATTGCGTAGCATTTAATTTAATGCGTTAAGCTATAAAAACAATCGCTACTTATATAACTTGTATACACCAACATCTACGAAATTTCATTTTTTTATGGTGCTGGTGTGGATCGAACTTGGGTCGCTCGCGCGATTTGTAAATTACGACCCTTGAGCAACCATGGCTCTACAATAAATAATATAAGTATTTTTATGAATGAAAATAAAATATTTTATTTTGAATTATTCCTACGAGTATATATGCTTAAGACATTGTTGTGACGCGTAGCCCTGAAGACAGTATAATTATATTAGTAGTAATTGTATAATAATAGTAGTATAATTAAAAACATAGCAAGAGTAACACGACTCTCTTTTCATTAACATCTTCCAAAATTATATCATTATTATTTCAATTTCAACGATTCGACGCGAGATAAGTACTAAATTCTAGATAGGTTTATCTCATACATCAGCTGTCTTTGTTACAACAGATCTTAAAAATTTATATTACGTCTGTTTTGTATTAAAAATGCATGTTTCTATACGTAATATTTTTATTTTGTATGAATTCATTTAATTCGTGGTAGAACCATGCAGCATCTATGGTGAGTGTAGAGAATCGGAGACCCTTTTTACTAGAAACGAGGCATCTCATTTTAGTTCTCGAGTAGTCGTGACAACTCGAGGGTGGATATAGACGAGTTAAGGTTACAGAATCTACTTGCGATTAAGTAGACTGTGTGCTCGTTTGTCGCCCTTATTCTATAAAAAATAATTATGCTATTATTTTCACACCTTTTCCGTTAAAAAGTCCTTTTAGGTTACTATCACACTGGTAACAGGTTCTGTCGGTAAGTGACATACCCGCAGCTGTGGGGGAAAAGAGGGCTTAATTACAGGTTGTGCCATCTGCGCGGACAAGGCATTTGTAGCGATCGTTTTTAGGTCATTTGCGGGGGTGTCTATGGAATATACTTGCTACTTATAATTGGGTAGCCTATTATCCCCTTTTCATTTGATAATATTGTTTTTTTTTTTTAGAAAATTTGAATTAATATTCCTGTGGTTTGTTTGTTGTCTTCAAATTCATACACCGATTAATCATCACCTAGTTTTGTCCCACGGGTGTCGTAAGAAAATCTTTGGCTTCCGATAGATGGTGGCAAAAAGGATACTCAGATCATTGACAGGGAGCAGCATCAGCTGCACCGTCAAAGGGTGTGGGACGGCTGTTACTGCGATCGTTTATCTACCTAAAAATTTTGACGATTAGGGCAAACCCATCCTGAAACAGCAGAGTCCCATGTCCAGCAGTAGAGTTTAAGGGACTGATAAAGAAGGAAGGGAGACTTTACATGTGTGCAGATAATGTTATATCAAGAATGAATAAGTCAAAATTATTGTTCATAACGGCTTCATCGTCACTATTATTATTACAGGTCATCACAAATCCAATGCTGAACATAGGCTTCCATCAAGAATATCCACAAAAATGACATTAGCCATCAGCATCCATCTAGTCTAGTAGTAGGCGACAGTATACTCCAACTCGTAACTATGGCAAATATCTGTATAAATGACGTTTTCCATATGTTTATTATCATTAGTATTGGCAGTAATCTTTGAGTATTCAACCAATTGGCTTAATACTCAAAGGCAGTAATACGTTATTTGCAGTGATATGTGTGCGATGTTTAATAAGCGCAATTTTTTATTATTTAATTTTTTAATTTTTTTATTATTATATTATTATTTTATAAATAAACTAGCAATCCACCGCGGCTTCGTACGGTTTTTTCTCTATCTCGACAACAGTGCCACAATGCCAAGTCCAATTGTGAGTCTAAACTATCCAGGGACCCACTTTATCACACACACACACAAAATGTCATAAAATACCGTCCTTTTCAAAGGAGTTCAGTGAAACACGTACAAAATAATTATATATTTAAAAAGATTTACAGGCTAAACTCAGTAATTTTTCATGTGTTTTAATATTGTAGTATTTTTTAATAAAATTTATTTATTCTTAGATTATATGTTTCCATGCTTACATTTAATGCATTAGCTATTTTATCATATGTTATAAAATTTAAAACACACCACATTTTCTACTCGAATATTCTCGAAGATATAATTATGGTCTCCTAATTATTACTTTACGGCTCGCATTGTGCCATATATAATATGTTTTAATGATGAGATGCTAATGAAAACAATACGTAAATCCAAAAAAAAAAAACAAAAAGCAAGGAGACAACTAACAAAAATTTAAAACAAATAGTAAATACAATTTTTTGGCTCCGTATTTTAAAGGTCACCAATATATATTAACCAAAAATTATTATTGTTACCTAAAGTTGTTAAGAATTAATTCGCACACATCCGCTCAATAAAATAAAATAATGTTTCTTACCTAGTTTGAAGAGCATCTGCCGCTCTCCCTCAATTGATTTATTTAATATAATAGATTTCCAAAGACCAAAGAATAATAAACTTAAAGAACTACAAAACTAAAAACTTGTGGTTTCGAATTCTTCCATTCGACTACAGTCGTAAACTGCTCCTTGCAAAATTTTCCGCATAGTTGGAGTGAATAACGAAGACTCTCGTAGAGGTGTTGCTTATAATAAGTACGTTTTTTTATTTTAAAACAAATAAAAAGTTCCATAAAATACAAGTAGAATAAATAACACCTGTTATAAGATGGCTCAGGAGTTCAACGCTCTCCATAAATTTTACAGTACGTGATTAACCCATGTTCGATTTCCCGGTAAAGGAAAAATTCTTAAGGAAACCTTTAGGTTCGCGGATTGTTATGTTTTAAAGACATATTACGTCCGGGAACAGGAATGTAATGTTTTGAAGACATATGATGTCCGTCTATATGCACTGGATGTAGGACAAATTGTTCCGTCCGCGCTCTGAACACTTTAAGTCTGGCGTAAACAAGATGGCTTTAACGGCATCTCACGAAAACCATGTGATCTTTCTGGTATTTTTCACAATCTGTTGACACGTCACAGTCGGTTGTTCACGACAACCATAGGACAAAATGGCGTTAGAAGTAACAAATACCACCTTCGCACGACAAAAAGTTCTTTTACTTAATTATAACTAAACATTTTTCGTGATAAATAATTAAAACTGGATTAATTAATTCGTTAAAAAAAACAGGTTATATTTTAAAAATAGAATAACAAACAAGATAAGATCACATAATTAAGGTAACACAAATTGCACTCGTAAAATACGAGTTTTAGTAAAGAAAGTTTAATATTTTACAAGGTAAAAATGTAGGTCACTAGTTAATTTTAACCGTAAATAGACCCAACTAAAGATCTAAATCTAACTCGACTTTGACAAATGAATGGGAAAATCTTCGTGCGCGTTTTGACTACTGAGGTAAACGCGACGGGAGCGAAAGCGGAAGGTGGTGTGAGAGCCCGATTAGACACTATGCATATTGCATACATTTGTATTTGACTGTTCTAGACGGCAACTGGAGTACAGCGACGCAGTAAGGCCACGGCCACGTTTGCCGAGCCTTATCATACCTTTAAATCGAGTCACAAACTTGTAAACATTATATTTTTGGTTTGTTACGAAATATGTTTTAGGGAGTATTTTTTATGAGAAATTATTTTTAACAACGTATTAATGTAGTAATAAAATTTTCATTTATTGAGCTGTTTTACATTAAAAAGAATGGTTATTATCAAAAATACACTTATATATATATATATATATATATATATATATATATATATATACCACTTATTAGGGTACGCCAATTTAAGTACCTAGGTGACATAGTCACAGAAGACCAAAAGGATGACTGACATAGAAGAGCGAACATGTTGGCTTGTTCTTATCGCTCAAAGCCTGTCTACTTTTTAAAGCCTACTACTTTTTTTAACTTTACTACATCATTTTACTCGAGCAGCCTGGGGATCAAATATACTCAAAAGTCGTATAACACTATAATAGCTAGCGTATACAACATAGTAATGCATTCAGTGCATTGTTGGGGCTGCCACGATACTGCAATGCCTCTAGCATTTTCGCACACGCACAGGTCGACTGTTTCCCGGCCATACTGCGAAAGAAAGCTGTCTCACCTGTTTTGTCTCACAATGTGAGTTCGTGGCAGCCGCAATAATGTTCTGAAGTCTATAGAAGGCAGTGGGGACTGTCCACTTGTCGAGCACCTATGCAGTCTCACTAAATCACTCTTTGTTTTTTAATTAACTAACAGACAAGAATTCTTGTTGCCCGAGATTTTTTTTATTTTTATATCAATTTTATGAAATTTAATCAATTGGGTTTTAAACATTACTTTTATCAATTTAATGTATATGAGCGTGACGATCACGCGAGTTCAGTGGTTTTCCCCCATCCAAAAGTGCCCAACGTATCAAAACAAGTTTTCACTTCGAAAATCAAATAGAATAATATATGTAATATATTATATAAGCCAATGTTAGGAATCAAAACCATTTTTCCGAGCCATGGTAACTCGGGGACTGTGCTCGCTTTAAATTTCACAGACCGCGAGCATCCCAGTTTCGATCCCGTCGACATCAATAAAAATTTTGGTGAAGGAAAACACTATGGGGAAATTGCAACATCCGTGGGGTTAAAAAAATATCTCGAAGACACGCGAAGTCCGCCAACACGCATTGGTACAATACGACGGAAACCTAAAACCCTCTCAGAATTGACTCTATTAAATGTCACAATTTATGACTCGTAGGGAAAATGATATCTTAAAAGAATTTATTGAAAAAAGTTTAGAAGCACAAAAAGGTTTCAAAGATTCCTGTCTAAGAACATCGCATAGAAAGTTAAAGAGGTTGTAATGCTTCTCAAAAGGAGTGTACGAATATTATTAATTAATTATATAAGCGAGGTAAAAGCAGTCATTTCATATATAAAACATATAAACGATTTACAGTCATTGAAAATAAAAACCCTAACTGTTAATACCATTTTCATTGGGCTGTAAGAAGACAATAGAGGCAATCAAAAAGTCAACAATTGTGAAAAGAATCCATTACAATTGTGAAAAGAGTCGATTATCTCATATCTCGTAGGTGTCGTAAAAAGCGACAGAGAAAAATTAAAAAAGGATGAGCTGTGTTTGCCAATCCGACCGTCGAGCATGGCAAAACAATGCAAATGAAACAAGAGGGATCCCCTGTAAGGCAATCTATGGACCTATACTCAACATTAGGCTTTTGACAGACTGCAACGAAAGAAGGAATATTCACTTATTGATTAATTTGCGCCACTGAATAACAAACGAATTATAAAAAATTTCAATAACCCAATCCACTCCCTCATCATGGAAAGCAGTGATATCATAGTGAGGATATTGTCTATGCACTCACCAGGAGCACAAGCTTATTTTACTATATTTTTGTGAACTTTGTATTTCAGCTTCCTTCACAATTAGTTAGAGACTTGAAACTTTGAGCTGAAAACTGTTCGAAAGTGCAATATCAACTCTTTTTTTTACCTGTGTGTTTATTCGTTCGTCAGCTTGGTTCAAATTTTGCAATTTATTTTAAGCTCACATACCGATGAGATAGAGAGTTGAGGCTTTAAACATAGCTTAGAACTGGAATAGTTATAAAAATGGTCAAAATTTTGGTAGGGATATAAAAAAGTTGATCTCTCGCGCTGATTTTAGTGCAGGCGGCCTCCACATTTACTCGAAATATTTTATTTCTGAGATCGAATGTCTGGTTTCATTAAGATACGATATTTCCATTAATTGCCAAGCCATAGGGGCTTGGCAATTAATGCACCCAGACCCAGCTTGATCTTAAAGCAAACCCGATGCTTCATCTTGACGGGTACTATGCTTGAAAACGTGACAAAAATATTTTATAATTTATCTGGGGGTACGGCAGTGCCCCCGCCAAGTCGAGCAAAAAAGCGGAACGGCCGTACCATACTTTTTCCGAAGCAATTCAGGCCATTTTCGACCCCTTATTACTTCGTAGTTGATAAAACTAGAAACCTGAATTTTCAAAAAACTAGTAGGTATTGTATAAACATGGTGTATTTCAAATTTCATTCAATTTGAAACAGTAGTTTAAGAATTATAACTTGTCAAAGTTTCTTAATTTTGTCACTGACTGACTGACCGATCATCAAAACTCTTAAGGCATTTCTAGCAGACATAGAAGCTTCAAATTTAGAATATTAACTAAAATATTTTTTAATTTCGGTCCAGTTTTCTAGAGACACCAACTGCATAAATAAGTTTGTAATCCCATGTAAATATATAGAATTACAAAGATACATTTGCAGTGAATGAATCAGTGTACTTGTATATGTGTAATAGGTATAGGTAGGTACGCTGTTGGTATTAAAGAAGTAATAGGTACCGGAAAGAAAAAAAGTAGGACTATCTACAAAAAGAAACGAGATGCCATCATACACAGATTGAGAAGCAATCAAATTTAATGTAATATTTATTACTTGTGAGATACATTGTGTTTTCATGCGATGGCCAAGTCCATCTATATATTTAAAAAATAAAAGATTTTTAACATTGATATGGTCGCTATAAAATGTTGTTAGGTTAGCTAATTACGTAATAACTTAAAACAGAAGGACCCTTAAGTAGGCACTGAACAAATTAACCGACTTGATGGATCTCACAACTTTTTACGGTAGAAGAACTGAGTTGCGAGACTTGGTTTTTTTACAATTTATGTTTTTGATGGCATAAATTATTTAGTATTTTTGTTATGATATTGTCGCAGATGAAATATTTCTATTCATTATAGGCCAACTCAGTCTTTATGTTATCATTGTGTTAAAATATTCTAAAAAGCTCTTACACGAACTTAATACAGTAATAAATTCACAGGAAAATTTCTCCTAACGCAAATATTTTGATTCTAAATATACTTTATGGTATAAACTTGAAACCGTAATGTTTTTCGTCTCTAATAAATCAAACTAGTTTCTGATTACTATTGCATCTTAACTGCGCCATAAAGCTACTGACCTACAAAATACAATATGACGTCCGCCTAATGCAGGGCACGAACTTACTCATGCATCCATTTAACTATATTTTAGATATCTCTTTTGCAGACAATATATGCAGCGCAAGGCTTGTGATACTTCTTCTGCTGACTATGAAGAATGATCTAGGAGCGGCAAGAGTGTTTAAACCTTATTGCAGCCGTGACGGATGGAATATGGTCACTCTCGTGCTGCTTAGCCCTTTTTTCCAAGTTTCTCCAAATAGACTCAGACGTGTAGTTTTTGGCTCTATTTGATGCGGGTTCTCCTCTGTATCCTGTCATCTGCCAGCTTCTCTCACTCATGCTCTATGTTGAATGAGATGAAGTAACGCTTGATACAGTCTTTAAAATGTTGCAGAGGTCTCTCAAAAATCCATAAACTGGAATTTCGAAACGAATCCATGCGATACATATACAGTTCCAACCATCGCAGACGTCGCTGTTTATGCAGGGTAATGATGATGATAATATTAGCCGTGGTCAAAAAAGTGAAGGTTCGATATTTGATGTATATGTTTTTATGCAACAATATTTCTACAGGTGAGAAAAAAGAAGATTTAAAAAAATTGACATAACTTAGGAGACGTATGACACTTACTTTAAAAATGTGAGGTAATAACAAAGAGTAGAGTACACCTTATCATATATACATATTTTTTTATTATGTATATATATATATATATATATATATATATATATATATATTTTTTGTATGAATATAATATTATTAAATGTACACTTGTGACAAGTATGTCGTGTAATGGTATTGACACCAAATTACAGAAATGGATCGAGATTGCACTTTAATTAATTTTTAAGCACAAAATGAAATCATTATATGCCTGTCGGTATTAATTCAATAATTTTAATTTTTAATTTATATTCAAGACCTACATTTTCTATTGGAAATTTACTTCTCATTGTAGAAGGACGTGCAGTATTTGACACGCTTGATAAACGTATTGGTTATATGTTTACTAAGTGTGGTAAATGCGACATACATGGAATATTGTATACATTTGGTCTCAGATTTAACGTATCTTTCAATACGGTCAGGGGATCTAATTTAACGTATGATTTGATATGATATATCATCATCTATGAAACCATGAGGTCCTTCTAGCCAATTGGCCTCATTTCTCACACATGTAACATTAAAATGAGCCTGTACACAATGTAACACTCGTGCAACTGTCTTAGTTTAACGTCCTTCATATTTAGATTCATTATAACCGGTTCCGTAACATTGACGTTAAGGAGGTGCATAGGTACGAATTTGAATTGCAGGAATCCTAACAGTAGAATGAGAAGGTATCACAATTTTACATATCAATAGTCTCTATAACAATTTAAAAAAAATGTTTACAGTTTTATGATAAATTATTTATTGGTTTAATGATTTATTAATATATCGACAGAAGCATTATGGTTGATTATGCGGGCTGCAAACTCGTAGGGTACGCGGATCCCAAAAGGTGGAGTTTAGTGGGTAAAAGTTTCCACATAACCACGCAGCCGGCTGTGTGGTATGCTACGAGCATTCACCACCTCCCTCCCCATTTACCTGAGGGTTGCCCTTAGTTTATTCGGGCGCAAAAAAAAGGTACGGGGGTTCAAATCCGCCATTCGAAAAATGTCGTGTAGCACTTCCAAAACTAGCATATTAAGCTCACTTTATGTGGTTAACGGGAGTATTACTAACGTATGTAATGTATATTCTTATTAAAAAAAAGATTAACAAGTGCAAGATGCATTGACACCAGTTCTATTTTTTTAACAGAATAAGGGCGATAACAGAGCATACAGTCCTGATGGTAAGTGGATGCTGTGGCCTATCGACATCCACGTTTATGCTAGACTAAGAACCAAAATGCAAAAAGATGGAATGCCTCGTTTCCAGTATACCCATCCAGTAACATCTCCGTTACTCTACACTCAACATACCAAACACAGCAGCATCAAGCTGCTATTTTACCTAGCGCTTTTTACATATATATATATATATATATATATATATATATATATATATATATATATATATATATATATATATATATATATTATATACATTTGCATTAGATTGAAGCCGTGGTATTTCAGATGGTTAGCGCTCGCAGTAAATTTCACAGTACGCGAGCAAACCGATTTCGATCCCCGCCAACACCAATGAAATTGTCAATAGCAATTTTAAGTGCTGATTTATCACGTGCTCGGCGATGAAGGAAAACATTGTGAGGAAACCTGCATGTCTGAGAAATAAGAAAAATAATAATTCGAAGACATGTGAAGTTCGGCAACACGCATTGGGGCAGCGCGACGGACACTTCCTTGCCCTAAAACCCTCTCAGAAATGAGCGGAAGCCTGTGTCCAGGAGTGGGACGTATATACGCTGTAACTTTAACATTAGATTGAAGATCAGTTTACTACACAGTACATTAATTACACTACTCATATCATATCTTACGTGGTAGAGCCATGCTGCAGTTATATTAGTAGTATAGTTGTAGCACGAATGGGTCGGCTCGACCGGGGAGGACCACGCTCTCATAGAATACCAGCTTGACATGGTAGCTTGATGCTGCTGTGTTTTGTATGGTGAGTGTAGAGAACCCGAGACCCTTTTTACTGGAAATGAGACATTCCATCTTAGTCACGGGTGACAACGCATCTGCATTTTGATTCATAATCGAGGATGGATGGAGATGTCTATGGGCTACAGCAACCACTTACCATCAGGTGGACCGTGTGCTCGATTGTCACCCTATCCTATAAAATTTAAATAAAATATATACCATTCAACCGATTACGAGAATCGCAGAACATGCTGGGTAAAGCTATTATTATTATTATTATAGGGGTATCTGTATAGTTTTCTCATCGGGTTGGTTTCTATAAATATATAATAATAAATTAAAATGAAAAGATAAATATACATAAATATCTATAAAATAAAATAAATACAAAAAATATACAAATAAATAAAGATCCAACCAGATGGAAGTCCTCGGCAGAGGAGACCAAACGGCCGAGGGTTAGGAGGAAAGGGAAAGAAACCGGCGGACGATGCGGGCGAAATCGAGGAGCACTGCCTTCTGCATTTGAGCCCGGAGCGGTCCGTCACGGAGTCCCAGTCGCCTCAGATGACCCGAGAGGCTGACTGGGATTAGCCTATACGCAGAGACGACTACAGGAATAATTTCGGTCGGCCGACCACCCCACATGTCGGTCACCTCGTGAGCCTGGTCAAGATATTTTACATTATTATTATTATTATTATATTAATACGTGCACGTTTAAACGATTTTAGTAACAAATATAGTAGATAGTAGATATAAGTAATATAAAAATAGTATAAAAATTATAGTAAATAAAAATATATTAGATATATCAAGCCGGCTTATAATGGCTAAAAAAATCCGACAAACGGTTAATCCTGCAGGCCATCCCTGGAACTACCCGCTATGTTTGATCTCAAAACACTCGACAAATATTTTCGCGAATAATAATTATCTCATTACATCACAAACGATCCGAGCAGAAATTACGAAGTTATAAAAAAAAACCACTCTATTTTTATTTTTTTGACAACGATAACTTTCGAACGGATCAACCGGTTTTGATGTAATTTGGTGGTAATCGACGAGGTATTTAAGAAGAATAATAAAAACTATTATAAAAAACGATTAGACTATAAATCTCCTCTCTCTCGAGTTGGACCAAATTGCACACGATGTGCAAATTTGTTTAAGTCGGTTAAGTAGTTAAGAAGTTCACCGCGGACAAACAACGTGACACGTAATTTATATATATTAAGATTTATTATACAAAAAGGTGTTTGCAATAAAGGATAAGTAAGTAAATAAACAACCGTATAAGCTACAAACAAAGCTAGTTGAAAATATTCATTCGATATTATTCAGGCATTTTGGTCTGGGTATTCAATAATGTATAATTGCATAGGTCAGGATTCAGTCTGCTCTGTTGTTATATTGCGGCTTCGCTCGTTGCCAGGCGCTGACACAGTAGTGTATTAAATAATCGAAACTACATATTTGTAATGCCATTATTCAGTGAGCGGTTTGAGTTGTATGGCTGTCAATATTGAGCGGGATTTTAACAATATTATTGCTTAAATTCTCTGCTACGAGTACGTACAAAATTAAATATTTGTATGTTTATATATTTACACACATATATATATATATATATATATATATATATATATATAAGGGACCTGTAGAAGGAATATATATAAGGTATATATATATATATATATATAAGGGAAAAAACGAGCACTCAGTCTACCTGATGGTAAGTGGATGCCTTGGCCCATAGATATGTACTTTTGACCTCAATTAAGAATCAAAATACATATGCGTAGTCACCCCTGACGGTTAAGTTGAATGCTTCATTTCCAGTAAAAGGGTCTCTGGTTCTCTACACCCACCATACGAAACAACAAGCAGCAGCATCAAGTTAATATTTTATGCTTGTATTCTGTGAAAGCATGGTCCTTCCCTGGTCCTGTTCATTTTGCTACAGCCGTAATATAGTCGCAGCATGGCTCTCAGTCTATCCGTGTGGCGACGGAATAATTACACATACATTTCGTCAAGTGGGAGTCAAAAGATGCGATTGCGGAATACGCCAAATAGCTCTTATGGATTCCAATAGATGGCGATAAACCATCGAATTAACCGTCAAGCGTAAATTTCCCAGACTGCCGATAAGAGGCAAAGTATAAAGTGCACCTCTGATACTGAAATTGTCAACCAGCCTCCATGTATGGCAATTAAGGCAATTACAATAAATGTTTCTTTCTCTCTTTCTAATCTTCTCTAAAACGATAGACATATGTCCAGCAGTGGATTCTTACGCGTTAATGAACAAACAAAGAAGAAGAAGCTTATCATACCTCACTTCTGGGTAAAGGCCTCCTCTAAGTGTTACATCATTACATGTTGGCGAATTTCTCATGTTCTCGAAATATTTCATTTCTATGAAATACTGATTTCATAATGGTTTTTTTAAGCAAAGGAGTCAAATAAACATTTGGCTCACCTGATGTTAAGTGGCTACCGACGCCCATGAAGAAACATAACATGAAGGAAACTGCAATGTTTGTTTTAGGAAGGAAAGAAGATGGTTTTGCCGCCATTATATCGGAAGCCTAATATTTTCCTGGTATTTCCCGTATTCACATTTTGCGACAAATAACGATTATGGATTTACTTACATAGCTATTAGCTAATAAATGGTAACAGAAAATACCGGAAAGATCAGGTCATAGGAATAAAGATATTAATAGTTACTTTGCAACCGCTCAATTAAATGATGCGTCTTATCTAGTTTGAAGAGCACCTCCCGCCCTCCCTCAATTGCGTTATAATCCCGGCACCACTAATTCCAGCACCACTACTCCAAACACCACTATTCTAGGAAAAACACACCATCGACGATAATACGACACGTGTTTCGCCTCTACGCGAGGCATCTTCAGGTGATGTGGACTCTACGGCGCTGACCGCTAAGACGGTCGACGGGATTAGTGCACGCAATTGAGGGAGGGCGGGAGTTGCTCTTCAAGCTAGGTAAGACAAATCATTTAATTTTATTCAGCGGATGGTTGCAAAGTAACTACTAATATCTTTAGGATTATAGTAACGCCTGATTCTATCAATTAGGTTATCCATAACCCGATTGTTGACTATTTCGTATTGCGCACTAATGTATTACAATTAAAACAATTTGTTAGCACTTTTTTACACTTTGTATATTTATTTCAGTATTACAGGCCTTAAATTATATTTTAAAATTAAATATAGAAAGAGGCGTTGAACCTGCAATTGTATTGTCAAAAAGTTAAGAAAAACAAAAGCAAGAAACATGGACTATATTTTATGTTCCTAATTTAAAATTAAAACTAAAAACCAATCTAATCTTTCTGTTATTTTAAAACTTAAACCTTAGTCTTTCCGTAGTCATGTGTTTCAGCATTCTGAACGTCGTGAATTAAAAATAAATTAAAACAAAAGCACGAAATCCGTAAAAAAGTTATTTAATTTAACAGGAAACATATATATAGGCTAAAATTATGGTTGAATGCTATGTTTTGTACTCAATTCGATACGCTGTGAGTTTTCTCAAGAAGTAAAAAATCTTTGATTACTGTAAATATATTTATAGATATTTCTACAATACATATTATATAGGTAAAGAGAACAGCGTGCTACCCGGACCACGATTATCCTAAATATACGATTTTAGATGGATGATTGTGAAAGTAGTGATATCATCTACACACATTCACAAATCTAATATTCCATTAGTCACCTTTTACGGTAAGGATCATAATTGGCACATACTATTATTTTATAATTCCAACATACACAAGAGATCTATAAGTGCCAGACCAACGTGGAACAAACTACTTATACAGTATTTTCGGCGCATATTGCAATTTGTTTTTCTATTAATGTAAAGAAGCAAACAGTAATCGTACGCCAGTCTCCAAAGGAATCATTCCTTTGAGCGCCGATATCTAAAATATAGTTTAATGGATGCACGAGTAAGGTCGTGCCCTGCATTAGGCGGACGTCATATTGTATTTTGTAGGTCAGTAGCTTTATGGCGCAGTTAAGATGCAATAGTAAACAGAAACGAGTTTGATTTATTAGAGACGAAAAACATTACGGTTTCAAGTTTATACCATAAAATATATTTACAATTAAAATATTTGCGTTAGGAGAAATTTTCCTGTGAATTTATTACTGTATTAAGTTCGTGTAAGAGCTTTTTAGAATATTTTAACACAATGATAAAATAAAGACTGAGTTGGCCCCAGAATGAATAGAAATATTTCATCTGCGACAATATCATAACAAAAATACTAAATAATTTACGCCATCAAAAACATAACTTGTAAAAAAACCAAGTCTCGCAACTCAGTTCTTCTACCGTTGTGAGTTGTGTTGTAAGTTGTGAGATCCGTCAAGGTGGTTAATTTGTTCAGTCCCTACTTAAGGGTCCTTCTGTTTTAAGTTATTACGTAATTAACTAACCTAACAACATTTTATAGTGACCATATCAATGTTAAAAATCTTTTATGTTTTAAATACATAGACTGACGTGGCAGCCGTACTAAGCAATCAAATTTAATGTATTACTTGTGGGATACATTTTTTCATCGTGTTTTCATGCGATGGCCAAGTTCCTGTTTGCTTCTTTACATTAATAGAAAAACAAATTGCAATATGCACCGAAAATACTGTATAAGTAGTTTGTTCCACGTTGGTCTGGCACTTATAGATCTCATGTGTATGTTGGAATTATAAAATAACAGTATGTGCCAATTATGATCCTTACCGTAAAAGGTGACTAATGGAATATTAGATTTGTGAATGTGTGTAGATGATATCACTACTTTCAGAATCATCCATCTAAAACCGTATATTTAGGATAAACGTGGTCCGGGTAGTACGCTGTTCTCTTTACCTATATAATATGTATTGTAGAAATATCTATAAACATATTTACAGTAATCAAAGATTTTTTTTACTTCTTGAGAAAACTCACAGCGTATCGAATTGAGTACAAAATGTAGCATTCAACCATAAGTTTAGCCTATATATTTGTTTCCTGTTATATTAAATAACTTTTTTACGGATTTCATGCTTTTGTTTTAATTTATTTTTAATTCACGATGTTCAGAGTGCTGAAACTAATGATTACGGAAAGACTAAGGTTTAAGCTTTAAAATAACTGAAATATTAGATTGGTTTTAGTATTAAATTTAAATTAGGAACATAAAATATAGTCTATGTTTCTTGCTTTTGTTTTTCTTAACTTTTTGACAATACAATTGCAGGTTCAACGCCTCTTTCTACATTTAATTTTAAAATATAATTTAAGGCCTGTAATACTGAAATAAATATACAAAGTGTAAAAAAGTGCTAACAAATTGTTTTAATTGTAATACATTATTGTGCAATACGAAATAGTCAACATTTTTTTTCTAAGCACTCAAAGCTCCAAGTGAGCCCTAGTCTCCCCACCCACCAAGTGAAGGCCACACCGCGTTTAAACCCGAATCCAATAACGCGCGAACCGTTAAATAGTCGACACTCGGGTTGTACGCCTTCACTGAGGCCGTCGGCAATAGAACAGTTTGACAAGTGGACTGTTGACGGCTCAAAAGATCAGTGGAGGTGGCCGTGGTGGGAGTCAGGGCGGCAACTACCTAGCTGGGGCTGCCTTCATCGGACCGGCACTCGAACCGGGGGTCCCGAAAGCGGCAATTCGGTGGCATCTCAACGACCCGGGGTTGGAAATAACCAAACGGGCCGACCTGGGAGCTACAGGGAACCTCGAAATTGAAGCTCAGGACAAATTCGAGGTTGTAAGAACCCCGTAGTAACGGTAACGACCAAAGGGGGAGGGTGGTACTCCAGTCGCGGCCTCTCAGCCAACGGGATGAGAAGGGTCTCGCTGATCACTGAATGGCTGTGAAGTTCCTCTCCGCGCGCTGAGGGGGGGGGGGGGGGTGACTACACCCCACCCCACCCCTGGCGGAACAACCCCCCGACTGGTCGGGGGAGGGACCTTCAAACTCAGGGACACGGTGGCCGGCAGGAGAGCGACGAGCGTCGCCCGACAGAGGGCATGGCTGAGCGCCCCGTGGGGGATCAGAACCCGGCAAAGCCCCAAGAGGAAGCGCCGTTCGCACCCAGTTACAAAACGGCATGGCGATTGCCCCGGCAGTGCCGACAGGGCCGCTCGTGCGGGCAGTCTCGTTGGAGATGCCTTTCCAAACACGAGTAGCAGTCGCTGGGACGGGCTTACGCAATAATTTAAGGCACGATGTTACCCGGTGATCGGATGCTCGACAATAGGTGCAGGGGGGTGCCTCCCTGGCCATTAGGCCACTATAAGAAGGTAGGGGGCGGCGCCCTCTCGCGGGAGCTCCGCTCGGTCTGAGGGGGTTTGACGACGACTTGCCCGGGGGATTCCGCCTCTCCCTGGGAACGGCTCGGTTGGCAATCTGTAGGTCGTCGACGGGGCCCGCTGCGTTTTCGATCTGCCTGCACTGCTCCTCCAAGAACCGCAGCAGATCCCTGAAGGGCGGAATATAGGTGGCACCGTCCCCGCCGTATCTTTCCTCGAAATGGATTCGAAGATCGAGAGGCAGGCGGGACAGCACAATGTGGAGCAGCAAAAAGGACCATTCGTCCACCGATAAATCTAGCCGCCTCAAAGAATTGCAGGCTACCAAGACTGGATTTACGATGTCCGGACGTAGTCTGGCCCGGTTCTTAAGCAGCGGGAAGTTTAACAGCTGCTTGACGTGTTCGTCTGCGATTCGCCGTACGTTGGCGTACCTTCCAGCGAGGAGGTCTGGTAGGCGTCGTCCGACAATTTCAGATGGCCGACGACGCCCAGGGCTTCCCCTTTCAGTGAGTCCAGGAAGTATGCCATCTTCTGGCTTAGTGTCAAGTCCCTCCCGGTGTCCAATAAGCTATCAAAGAGTCCCACAAGGGTCAGCCATTCGGAGAGGACCCCGGAGAACCTTGGCAGGCCCAGAGTTGGAAGTCGTCCCAACAGCACCGGCTGAGTAGGCTGCTTCCGAGGGGACTCGAGCAGACCACTCAGCCGAGCTTCACGCGGGTCACTAGTATACTTGGCCCTCGCCTCGATCAAGTCGTCCGTGAGCGAAAAAAAATTGCTCGTAGTCCGCGAGGCAGGAGTCTAGGACACCCTGTTCCGCTCCCGAGGCCATAACCTCAGTACAAGCCTTCTCCACTACGGCCCTTCGGGCCATGACCTGCTCGAGCCGCTTCTCTAAGCTATGGACCCGATCGGGTCGCCCGATCAAGCTGTGGGCGTTCGCAGCCCAGCGTAGCTCCGCCTGCAAGCGAAGCGCCGGTGGCTTGTGCGATGGCATCACTACCAAATTAAATTCAATACAAATTACTATTTATCAAATTAAATACAAATAACACTTCACAATTAATTTAATTAATACAATTACTATTAATTAAATTAAACACAATTACTACCGCAAGTACTCACTACAGTCGGGCAAAAAGATACCCCGCTGAGGCGACTGACCTTTCGTCAATTTAATCTACAATACGAATGCAAATACAAATACTAAATATGAATACCTGACGCGTAGGTAACCTAACCTAACTACACTCCACTTACGCCACTTAACGGGCGTGGCTCTAAATTCTACCGACCCGCGAACAAACAACAAGCGAACAAAACAAAAAAAAATATTATTACGTATTACGGCCGGGAGTGATTGTCGAAACAATCAACCACGCTCTGCTACCAGAATTGTTACGGCTTCGAGTTACCCTGACAAGGGTCGATTGAGCTAGGGCCCACAGTAGCCCAATTGGACAAGTAACAGAGGGGAGGGTCCAATGACCTATGGATAATTAAATTATAACGGTTCGATACGCAAACACAAAACTTACCGAATTTCAGAAGTGTAGGGTCTACCACAAGGTGGCGTCAGGGGCAAGTAAATGGTAGTTGGTGTGTAGTGTAGGAAAGTGTATAGTGTAACCTGAAGTCACCAATATGATCAGATAGCAGCACCACGTACGCCGACCACTCCACAAGACGCTCACCGCTATCGAAACCCAAGTCCAGCGTCACTTAGCACGAACTATAATCGCGCGCGATCTACACCGGGATCACACGGTTCAACGTTCTCAGCGACAAAGTAAAAGTCTTATCACGCTATCAAACGAAGCACTAATACCTCGTCGATGCAATTAACTGCATAAAAGTTCCTTTAATCACTACAAACTCCGAATAGGCACTTGTCACGTAACACGTTCAAAACGGACAACTAAATTCGAGGCGGTCTAATTAGACCCAAATGTTCAATGGTAATTCAAAATGGCGCGCACAATTAACAAAAGCTTTAGGCTTGCAAGTCAACACCGGCCGCGCCAAACCGTCTAACGGTCGCAAACTATACTCGAACTGTTACAACAATAATTATATAATATGACCTCATTATCACGAAAAAAAAATTAAGATAACACTGTAAGAGGCTCTCGACGTATAATCGACCCGGGCGTCGCATAAATAAACTCAAGAATAAGCCTCGTTATCATGGATAGGTACAACTATAAGATAACACAAGGAGGCCGCTGCAATTCTTAAAAGTAACACCGGCACGGCCGCAACGCTCAAGATGACTGAGTCACTTGATGTGCGCGTGCGGCCCAGCAAGCCCTCGCCTCCCGCGCAACGCTTCACCGTTTCCTCACCCCGCTCGAGACGCGCGTCCCGCATGCTTCAAATGACACAATCGTGCGTGAACAGGCTGTAATCTTAACATTAGATTGAAGACCAGTTTACTACACAGTACATTACACTACAGTTACCCTGCTCTACGGAACGGGGATTACGAGAATAGCAACGCAAGCTGGGTAAAGCTATTATTATTATTATACTAACACGTGCACGTCGTTAAAATCAGCATTCAATGACAACAAGTATCCGTGTTGATATTTGAAAGTAGCGGCATGACATTTGGGAAAGTATATTACGCAGTTTGCTTATTTCTAGGGATGGCATAACTTTTACATGTTTTCGCTTAGCGAAATAAATAATTTAATAAAGTCTATAGAAGCATACTGTCGCGGTCACCTCTTTTTTTGGCTCTAGAAAATCGAAAAATTATCCGATTTCGATGATTTTTTTAAAAAAATCTTCATTATTACGGCGGATTTACGAAAAAACTACAAGAATAAAAAAATGAAAACTGATATTGGTTTCAAGGCTTTAAATGTTCATGAAATGCACTCATTTACGTATAATTATCGATAACATTTTTAAAAATAATCAAATGAAGTTGTTTTTTTTTTTTCATAATCTTCATAAAAAACTAACATTTAATAAAATAAAAAACATGTTTGTATATTAATTCTTTACTTCGGTTTCGATTGAAAGTAAGATTTGGGCCTTCCTCGACTTCAGAGGCGTGGTGGTGTGAAGATTTAAAAAAAATCATCGAAATCGGATGATGTTTCGATTTTCTGGAGCCAAAAAACGAGGTGACCGCGATAGTATAAAATTACCGCGTACCGCAGTAAGGCGTTCAACAACTTTTTGTTAAAAAGATTTCAGTAACAAGTATAATATAACCGCTTCAAAATCGGTTAAGGCATTGAGGAGAAATCGATGACGAAAACATTATAAAAAGTATTCTTTCCCATAACTTTTGAATTTATAGTCTAATCGTTTTTTATAATAGATTTTATTATTCTTCTTAAATACGTCGTCGATTACCACCAATTACATCAAAACCGGTTGATCCGTTCGAAAGTTTCATTGTCAAAAAAATAAAAATAAAGTATTTTTTATTAACTTTGTAATTTCCGCTCGGATCGTTTGTGATGTAATGAGATAACTATTATTCGTAAAAATATTTGTCGAGTGTTTTGAGATCAAACATAGCGAGAAGTTCCAGGGATGGCCTGCAGGATTAACCGTTTGTCGGATTTTTTTAGCCATTATAAGCCGGCTTGATTACTATCTACTATATTATTTTTATTATTTACTATAATTTTATACTATTTTTATATTACTTATTTGACTACATATCTACTATATTATACTTGTTACTGAAATCTTTTTAACAAAAAGTTGTTGAACGCCTTACTGCGGTACGCGGTAATTTTATACTATCGCGGTCACCTCGTTTTTTGGCTCCAGAAATCGAAACATCATCCGATTTCGATGATTTTTTAAATATTCACACCACCACGCCTCTGAAGTCGAGGAAGGCCCGAGTCTTACTTTCAATCGAAACCGAAATAAAAAATTAATATACAAACATGTTTTTTATTTTTTAAATGTTAGTTTTTTATTCAGATTACGAAAAAAAATAACAACTTCATTTGATTATTTTTAAAAATGTTATCGATAATTATACGTAAATGAGTGCATTTCATGAACATTTAAAGCCTTGAAACCAATATCAGTTTTCATTTTTTATTCTTGTAGTTTTTTCGTAAATCCGCCGTAATAATGAAGATTTTTTTAAAAAATCATCGAAATCGGATAATTTTTCGATTTTCTAGAGCCAAAAACGAGGTGACCGCGACAGTATGCTTCTATAGACTTTATTAAATTATTTATTTCGCTAAGTGAAAACATGCAAATGTTATGCCATCCCTAGAAATAAGCAAACTGCGTAATATACTTTCCCAAATGTCATGCCGCTACTTTCAAATATCAACGCGGATACTTGTTGTAATTGAATGTTGATTTTAACGACGTGCACGTATTAGTATAATAATAATAATAATAGCTTTACCCAGCATGCGTTGCTATTCTCGTAATGCCCGTTCCGTAGAGCAGGGTAACTGTAGTGTAATGTACTGTGTAGTAAACTGGTCTTCAATTTAATGTTAAGGTTACAGCCTATATACGTCCCACTCCTGGGCACAGGCCTCCGCTCATTTCTGAGAGGGTTTTAGGACAAGAAATTGTCCGCCGCGCTGCCTCAATGCATGTTGGTGAACTTCACATGTGTCCGAATTTGTTTTCTTATTTCTCAGACATGCAGGTTTTCTCACGATGTTTTCCTTCACCGCCGAGCACGTAGTGAATTTACACTTAAAATTGCAATTAACAATTTCATTGGTGCCGGTGGGGATCGAAACCGATTTCCTCGCGTACTGTGAAATATACAGCGAGCACTAACCATCTGAGCTACCACGGATTCAATCTAATGTATATAGTATATATGTAAATACAGCTTAAAAACGCTGCGTAAAATAGCAGCTTAATGCTGCTGTATTTCGTATGTTAAGTGTAGAGAAACGGAGACCTTTTATACTGGAAACGAGGCATTCCATCTTTTTGCATTTTGATAAGACAGTTGCATGAATATTACGTTGTATACAGGCTCATTTTAATGTTACACGGGTGTGAAATGAAGCTAATAGGCCAGAAAGACCTCATTGTTTCAGAGATGATGATATATCATATCAAATCATACGTTAAATTAGATACCCTGACCGTATTGCAAGATACGATAAATCTGAGACTAAATGTGATTACCAATATGTTTATCAAGCGTGGTAAATACGGTACATCCTTCTACAATGAGAAATAAATTTCCATTGAAAAATGTAGGTCTTAAATTTCAATATTAAATATATAAATTATTGAATTAAATCGGACAGGCAGAATAACGATTTTATTTCGTGCTTAAAAGTAAATTAAAGCGCAATCTCGTTCCATTTCTGTATTTGGTATCAATACCATTACACGACATACTTGTCGCAAGTGTACATTTAAAAATATATTCATACAAAATATGTACATACCCTAAAATACGATATATATATATATATATATATATATATATATATATATATATATATAAAAAGTATATATATGATAAGTTCTACTCTACTCTTTGTCATTACTTCACATTTTTTAAGTAAATATCATACCTACCTATTAATTTAAGATAAGCTAAGCAGTACGAAAGTGACCATATTCCATCCATCATGGCACACGCTGCAATAAGGTTTAGATACTCTTGCCGCTTCCTAGATCAGTCTTCATAGTCAGGAGAATTATCATAAGCCTCGCGTTGCATATATTGTCTGCAAAAGAGGTTGCTGTAATAATATCACACTGACATTCCAAATCAGACACTGCATTTAATACACTAGGCGAAAATTACCACAATGCTCATACACAACCGGAATTCTATTAATTTTTATGTTATGATAAAAAAAATCCTTTTTATTTAGAATTTAATTCGCTTAGCACACTGTGATCCTGACTTCAGAACTACGTGGACGTTGTATAAAAATAAAATCTATTTCAGAAGAGCCATGTTTTAACCACAGATAAACAGAACTTGTTTCGACGTACAATTTAATCGTAAATGCGCAATAAAGCTCCTGGCCTCTAAAGTTTGTAATGTTTGTACATCTAATGCAGGCCATGGCCTCTCCCATTAATCGATTACCTACCTTAAACAGTGCGCATATGAAATCGCTAGTCAGATTCAAAACTGATGTGCTCATTTTTAGTTAAATTAAAAAAGGGGCCAATAATTTGACTGTATGTTTTTGTATGTATCGCATAACGTATATCATACCACTTTTTATATTTAGTACACGTCATACAATTTACACTTAGTTTTTCGCCCACATTTTTCATTTTCATTAATCCGCGAAAACCACTGTTGTACATTGGTGTCTTCCATAGATATAACTTGATATAATCGTCACGCCCTGTAAGCGGGATGGAGAACACAATACCAAATGACTCGTGTTTCTGGCGCTGATAAAAATTCAAAATAATAAGAAAAAAACAGTTGTTAATCTCCCTGCGACACGTGGCAACAATGGCACTTATCTTCCCTAGGAGGATTTTGATGGGAAAGGCCTACGTTTATTAGTGAACTTTTGATACGACACTGTAATCATCTGTGAGTAACACAACGGGACATTGTGTTGATCATATGATTATACTGTAAACAGAACCTTCTCGGCTTAATATAAGTCAGCTATTTCGATATTAACGAAAGCTTATTTTATATTATTTATATAGACGGCTCTACCAAGTTTAAAAATCCGACGCCCAAGCGACTGATACGACGCTAATGATTATTACAGTCCGTCATTGTTTCTAGTCAAAATAGGTCTGTTCTACAAATTATTCTCATAAAGCAACGTCATGAGAATATGGACGCCTGCACGAATAAAGCAATGCATTTTTTGTTAATATTAATTTGCTTTTCAACCGACTTTAGAAAAGGTGGAGTTTAAATGTTAAATGTTAATTTAATTTGTTAATGTTAATATTCAAATGTTATTGTGTATTGATGAATTTTTATATGATCTATCTGGCAAATCACAGAGTTGCGATTTGATACTTGCTTTTTCTTTTTTAACAATATATGCCATTGTGTATAACATGTGTTCACTGTGTTGTTATTTTGAGCTATAATTCTTTACCACGTTGTCCGATTTCAATTATTATTTTTGTTAGAAAAGAAAAGAGTTTGGTTAACACCTGATGATGGAATCCGTGAGCCCAAACATCAAACTTTTCAATTTGCGAAGAACAGAATAAGAGTTATTCTAATCTTTGATAAGAAATATGAAATAATAAAATACAGGTTTAAAAGTAGATTAAGATCGAATAATTTTTACCAAGTCACCGGATTTCGATGATTATATTCTTTATAGTTATTTGAGGTTGGTTTATTTTCTTTTAAATTTTAATCGTATGACCTACTTAACTACACTCCTTTTATGCCTCTTTCATCATTTTTTCCTTATGTACGTACGTAACGCATCGTTTTTAAAATAAACTTTACCAAATAATTTTTTTCACTGGTCTTTATATATCACATTGTCATCAAACACCTGCATTCGTACAACTTTTATTCGTGGTACGTACTTACTACTGTATCATGACTGCATCACGAACGCACCGACTCCTCTGGGGAACAAGCACGCTATCACAGAATACCAGATTAAAATAGCAGTAAAATACTGCTGTGTGATATTGTGTGGTACGAGAACTGGAGAGCTTTTTACTAGTAACGAAGCACTTCCTTTTGTTATAACTGGGATAAGCGTTTATATGGTTTACAGTATACACTTACCATCAGGTGGACTATGAACCTTCAGAACAAATATCGGTAACGGCGGGCAGTCTGAAAGGATACTAACCATCTGCGCAAGGCAGTATTATAGGATACTATAATATGTATATTTGTGTATAGTGTGTCAAGAACAGGTACACTCTATTACTTCACTCTCATTGTTCGATGGGACCGTAATTCGACGCGATCGATCGATCGATCGATTCGCAGGATCGACGGCTTTACGTGCTTTTCGAGGGTGAAACTCGCAAACTTACTGACTCTGGGCGGCTACTGAGAATATCTTGACAAAAAACGGAATAACAAACTTTGGTCCGACCAAGAGTTTGAAACCGGGACCTCATCAAATCAGATCAGTTCATTTTGTGAACATAGGTTAATTTACAGATCTCAATATGTACATATTGAAATACAAGGTAGGTTCTCTATGTACCACCAGTGGGCATACAAAATATAAAATAATAATTGCAACATTCATTAAAACTTTTTTTTGTCTTCTGATGTCAGTTTCTAATTGAAATAATTAAATAATGTATTAATTATTAATAATAAATTTTTTTAAAGATAATAAACTTATAGTATACTATAGCATATAGTAATTGTCATCATTTTGTCTAATTGTCATCTAGTATTAATTGGCATTAAGCTACAAATACCTATCATGACATGTGTCATGATAGGTATTTGGTATATAGTCCTTGTAGTTTAATGATATAATATTTTAATGTCAAACTGTAACTTTAAGTTATTCATCTAAACTTGGTTTCTGTTTCTGTTTCTACACCTTTACTATTTTATCTCATGATCTGTAAACACATTTTCGACTTCTATACCAACGGAAAGTAAACTCTAGGCAATGTAATAGTAGCATCATACAATAGCTTGTGATTGTCAAGCGCGCCGAAAGACCCACCCCGTCGTTTAGTAATAAGCAAAATGAGCACCCAATCATGGCATTAACTTTTATAAAATAATATTGCACGCGTCATTTCTCCGTAGAATGGGGCCACCAGCTGCTAACCAAAACAACTGCTAAGTACGGTAACCCATAAGTAAGCAAGAGAAGTAATGTTCAGTAAGTAAATTAAATCAAATTTATTTTCCTTTTTTTATAAGATTGAAGTGAGTGGCAAACTAACATTCCACTTAACGGTAGGTGGATATTGTAACCCACAGATATATGCAACTAACTTTAAATAAAGAAGGCTATAAATACATTGTCACAAAGCCTGTTATTATACTCCACATATATACTTCTTTTTTAGATTAGAACACAGGAATGCTATATAATAGAATCAGCAGTTATTTTCATTCATATATTCCTTAGTAGTATAATTACCCTTTTTTGTACAGTTTTCTTTTATAATGTTTTTTTTACTAGTTGATTGACAAGCTTAATACATTTTCTGAGATTTCATTGCAAAGCGTATTTACTTGTTTATTTATTTTACTAATAAGGCACACAGACAGATAATCCAATAAAGTGTGCACAGCAAAACAAAATATGACAACAAATATTTAAAAAAAAACTAATTAACACATAGTATGAGTGACAGTTAAAAAAAAGAAATCAAGTGATTTTTTTATAGAATGAGAGTAACAAACGAGCAAACAGTCCATACGAGCACATGTCCATAGACATCTACATTTATCTTCAATTAGAAATCAGAAATTAGTTTCTAGAGAAAGGGTCTCCGGTTCTCTACGCTCACTATACGAAACACAGCAGCATTAAGCTGCTATTTTATGCTGGTTTTCTGTGAGAGCGTGGTCTCACCCTGGTCGAGCCAATTCATTCGTGCTACAATCATAATATAGCTGCAACATAGTTCTACCACGTAAAAAGATTACTAATTCTATGGGGTCTAGAAGTAGTGTAGTAGAATTACAAGCTTATGTTTGTTCCCAGAATCTTTTTATTTATTATATCTTATATTGTATAAAAGTGGTCGTCTATAAAAATATAAATTTAACGTGAGTAGAATAAACTAATATATAATAATATATATTGATTTTTCTCGAGGTTCAATTAAAGGTCTAATATCTACATAATATGTTACTAGTGCTGCCATCTGTCGTGCATTGTCGGTAGACATGTTTGTTATATGGTTATTAAATAAAAGTTAGTCTGTGCCATTCCTCAATGCGAATACGTTGTTTTATTTTAGGTTATGGGCCGTACGCTCATTAAAATCGCGGTATTGAGTCGTTCCAACAAGGATTTTGCAGTGAAGCAAGTGTTAAAAGATAGTTAGTATTCAGTGCGATTAACTGTAAACTGACTGATCGTATTAATTATCGCAGTAAATAAGTGTAGAAACTGTTCGTCAAAATGGCTACCAACTACCTTATCAATGTGCCGAAACTAAATGGACGCGATAATTATTCAAAGTGGTGTTTCGCTGCAGAAAATTTCAGAAGAGGGCATGAAGCATTGTATCAAGCCAGAACCGGGAAAAGAAATAGCAAGCGCGGATGACGAAAAAACTAAAGCAAAATTGATTACGACCATCGACCCGTCGTTGTATGTCCACGTCAAAACCGTTAAATCGTCGAAAGAATTGTGGAATAAACTACAGCAATTATTTGATGATAGTGGCTTTTCACGGAGAATAAGTCTGTTAAGAAATTTGATTTCAATCCGGCGTGATAATTGCAGTTCGATGACGTCATATGTGACGCAGATTATCGATACAGCGCAGAAATTAAGTGGAACGGGATTTGAAATAAATGATCAATGGACAGGGTCCTTGTTTGCTTGCCTGATCGTTTTGCCCCAATGATCATGGTAATCGAACATTCGGGAATTTCCATTACGGCAGACAAAATTATCAGACATGGAGTCGGTAGATTACAACGAGAGTGAAATGAACGGTGCTTTCGTCAGACATTCAAATCATGCAAAGCAAAATAAGAATAAATTGTCTATGGGCAAGAAAAATTGTGATTTTGGTAGTATTACTGTTCCGTCGAAGTCAAACACCAAGGCGGTGAAATGCTACCGATGTAAACAAGTCGGCCATTACAAAAATCAGTGCATGAATAACAAAATAATTCAGCAAATAAGAAAAATAAAGAAAGAATGCAATCAAACGCATTTAGTGCAGTATTTTTAAGTGCGAATTTTAACAAAAATGATTGGTATATCGACTCCGGGGAAAGTGTACACCTAACAGCAAACGAAAGTTGGGTTATGAATGCCAGATATGAATAAAATAAAGGAATTGTCGTAGCTAATAGTGAGAAAATGACAATATTATGTTCTAGCATCGTGATAGAAGACGTATGCTGTATACCATCTCTGACTACTAACCTACTATCAGTCAGTCAACTAATTAAAAAAGGAAAAAGTGTGTCTTTCACAGATAAAGGCTGTTGTGTTTACAATAAAAAGCAACAGTTAGTCGCTAAAGCAGTATTGGTCAATGGGGTATACAAAGTAAACTTGGTATCCCAGGAGTGTTTGGCTGCATCAGCTGTGTCAGGAGTAACATGGCATCGCAGATTAGGACATGTCAATAAGGAATACTTATATAAAATGAAAAATGCTGTCTTGGGAATGTCATTTGATGAAAAAGTAGAAATAAGCAAGGCTTCTTGTACAACATGTTGTGAAGGTAAACAGTGTCGCTTACCATTTAAAGGCAGTGGTCAGAGAAGCAGTAACTTGCTAGATTTAGTGCACACAGACATTTGTGGTCCTATGGAGACTACATGGATAGGAGGAGCAAGGTATTTCTTGTTATTTGTCGATGATTACAGTCGTGTAAAATTTGTTTATTTTCTGAAGCACAAAAATGAGGCTCTGAAATATTTCAAGATATTCAAAGCACAGGTGGAAAATCAAACAAAAAGAACAATAAAAGTGATAACAAGCGATAACGGTTTATAGTATTGCAATAAAGAATTTGAAGATTACCTAAACAGTGCTGGTATTATCCACCAGAAAAGCAACCCATACACTCCAGAACAAAATGGTTTATGTGAAAGATTCAATCGCACAGTAGTAGAAAAAGCGAGATGTTTACTTTTTGATGCAAACCTGGGAAAAGAGTTTTGGGGTGAGGCCACCAATACAGTACTTGCAGAATCGAACTGTGGCTGCTGCGTTGGATAATAGAACGCCACATGAACTAAGGACTGGCACAATACCAGATATCAGTCATATTAGGATATTTGGTAGCACTGTCATGGTACATGTTGCTATACAAAAGCGTAAGAAATGGGATAAGAAATCTGTGAAATGTATTCTTACAGGATACCCAGATAACATAAAGGGATACAGTCTATAATCCAGAAACAAGGACTGTGTTTACAAGTGGAGATGTGGTCATTATTGAGCCAGAAATCAATTCTGAATGTATGATTCAAGTGCAAGACCAGAATGTTGCTTCAGTGGGGGATGAGGTTAAACCAGAACAACAAGGCCAGAAGGTAACAAGTTTTGAATCAACATCTAGTCTTGAAGATAACTCCAACAGTGAAAATGGTTATTCCTATGATGATAACAATGATAAAACATATGTTCCAAGTGATTATGAAGACTGAGAGTACACTTCAGTATAAAAATGAAGATTTCATGGACAGACCCAGACGAACACGGAAACCACCAGAGAGATATGGTGTGTCGAATCTTTGTACAAGCGCTGAAACCTATGATGATGGGGTAGGTTTGATACCGCATGATGCTTTAAACGGACCACAAACGGAACACTAGATGTTGGCCATGCAAGAAGAACTACAGTGTTTCAAAGAAAGTGATGCGTGGGAATTATGTGATAGTCCACAAGATGGTAGGGTTGTACAGTGTAAGTGGGTGCTTCGTAAAAAATATGATAGTGATAACAAAGTTCGATTCCGTGCACGTTTAGTTGCTAAAGGTTTTTCACAAATTGAGGGTGTAGACTATACCGAAACATTTTCGCCTGTTGTGAGGCATACTACATTGAGGTTACTATTTGCATTGTCAGTTAAGTTAGGATTTGACATTACTCACCTTGATGTAACTACAGCCTTCCTGAATGGTGCTCTTGATGAAACCATATTTATGCAGTTGCCAGAAGGATTTTCCGAGCAGACCCATGAGGGTCAAGTACTCAAATTAAAAAAGGCAATCTACGGGCTTAAACAATCTTCGAGATCATGGTACAGGAAAGTGGATGAATGTTTGTTAAATATTGGTTATAGGAGATTTAAGATAGAACTATGTATGTACACAAAAAATAGAAATAATTTGAGGACTATTGTCACACTTTTTGTGGATGATTTTTTATTTTTTCAAATGGTTGTGAAGAAACAGAATATTTGAAAAATGTATTAGCTAGCTATTTCAAACTTAAAGATTTAGGTGAAATCAGAAAGTGTCTTGATGTCAATGTAAGTGTTAATAAAGCTGAGAAATCTATCACATTGAACCAGTCTGATTATATTGATCAGGTATTACAAAAATTTAACATGAGTCATTGCAAACCCATTAATACTCCTATGGAAACTAAGTTGCATGTATCTAAGGGGGAAAATTCCCATATCAGCAAAGTATTGGTTGTCTAATGTACTCAGCTGATCTAACCAGACCTGACATTACTTATACAGTTGGATTTTTGAGTCAATTTAACAATTGCTATTCCAGAGAACATTGTGCATGCATATGATCTCAATAGACTATAGACATATGCACAATATATAAAATTTACTAAAAATTACGGTTTGAAGTACACTGCTGATGGAAATGCAATATTAGAAGGATATGTAGATGCAGATTGGGGTGCAAATGTTATAGATAGGATATTGTTTCACTTTATCTGGTTTTGTAATTTCTTGGAAAACTAAAAAACAAACTACTGTAGCCCTATCTAGTAGTGAGGCCGAATATATGGCTATTACAGAAGCATGTAAAGAAGCTATTTATTTGAGAAACTTACCATTTGAAATTACACAAAATTTGTATACCATTGATTTGTTCAACGATAATCAGAGTGCACAAAAGCTAACTATAAATCCAATGTTTCACAAGCGTACAAAACACATAGACATTAAGTTTCACTTTTGTAGAGAATGTGTAGTAAATAAAATTGTAAATGTGAATTATTTACCTACAGCTGATATACCAGCTGATATATTCACGAAGGCTTTATGTGTTGTGAAACATTATAAGTTTTTGGATGTATTAGGTATTCAAAGATTGTAATATTTTTATATATCCATATTGTTGGATATAGTGGGGGTGTTAAAGGTCTAATATCTACACAATATGTTACTAGTACTCCCATCTGTCGTGCATTGTCGGTAGACGTGTTTGTTCTATAGTTTTTAAATAAAAGTTAGTCCGTGCCATTCGTCAATGGGAATACGTTGTCTTATTTTATAGGTCGTTTGTAATATTTATGGCGTGCTCGTCTTAGTTAGGACCTTTATTTACGTTGTGTTTGTTTACTAACTTAGTTCTTTTAGGTGTATTTTGGAAGAATGAATATTAATTAGAGCAATCGGAAGCCGTTGACCTGCCGTTAAATGACATATTATTTTGGGCTAAAAACCCCTTTCGCGAAGACAGGGCTCGAAAAGGGTAAAAACATTAAATCGTCACTATTCCACTTGTATCTGGCTCACATTCGTTAATTCCTTTATTAATAATGATTCCCTTCCCACTTGGGAAATGCTTACAATATTTATGTAAAAGTTCCCAATACAAGGGCTTCGCTCACTTATAATTAAAAAAAAATGTGGAGGAGGTACACAGCTCCACATACACCGGGTATGGTGAGCACCAACCAACCAACGTGCTCCCCCCGAAGGGGACGAGAGTTGGGATCTGAACCATAGTCCAGCATGGCAATAATAACTGGCGAATCAGTAAAAGAGGGTTTGGCCCCTCGGTAGTGCGTAAGCACAAACATCGACCAAAGTCGCGTGTGTCGTTGCGTGTCAACTCCATACAGAATACTATCAAATCCAGCCAGAGTGAATGTACATCACACTGTTTAGGCAAGACGTCGAATAATAGGCACACTGACCATAAAAAACCCTCCGTGAGCGCCACCACCTGCCAGACCGCCACTCTTGCAGAAGTGATGTAAGTATATGGAATCACCATCGATTGCATGATTATCACGGCTACTAGTCTCAGAACGTGTCATGAGTCTACCGGTCACCTCAAGGTGGGGTGTCCCACGTTGTCCAGTTTGCCATCAAAAAGGCCAGTGATACTCATTGACGTTGAATATATGCATTATTTGATCACGTTTGTCTCATCCACCCACAAGTTACCTTCAATCATTCAAGGGTGGGAAATTTACAGAGATACTTTGTTATGTTATTATTTAAAACATCATGGAGGTCAGATAGTCTGCAGCCTCGTCATGGAGGGAACCGACTTGGAAAAAGCTACTTAGGTATGAGTCAAACCAATGCACAGAGAGCGCCATTGAGAATAGCGACCTGCCAAACAACCATCGCAGAGAAGCAATGCTGCAGAACGCAACAAGCGTCAATACGACTATCGTCGGGATTACGTCATCCCAAGATACCTTACAATTCCAGCAGACTTCACCACCCACATGCCTCCATAGACAACAATCGCAGGATGATAAAAGATAAATGATAAAAGTGCTACCAAACACACTCCCTTTAACCCGAAAGATAGCCGACGTATCATAACGTATACGCCTTAAGACGTCGCTCTCAAACGGTAGGGATGTGTAATGTCTACAAGCAAGCCGTATTGCTACACCAAACCCGATTGTCACCGGCACTAAGATATGCTTACGACATATCGGTTGCCGTGACCAAGTTTACCTCGGTAGAGACACAGTGATGCAGTCTACATGCCACAATAATAATACTTTTTCAAGTCCCATTTCTATTAATATAATGCTTTTACAGATTTAAGACTTTCCACATATTTGCTTTATTTCATAGAACTTACTATTATATGTCTTTAATATATGGGACATTAATCCACAGTTCTGCTATTACAAAACTTAGGCATCATCATCATTACAGCCCTTCCACAAGTCCACTGCTGAACATAGGCCTCCCCCAAGGTATGCCACAAAGCACGGTCCTGAGCCATCTGCATCTATCGACTACCTGCATGTCTTACCAGGTCGTCACTCCATCTAGTGGGGGGTCGCCCTACACTTCGCCTACCGGTACGAGGCTGCCACTCGAGAACCTTTTTTCCCCAACTGTTGTCAGTTCTTCGAGCTATATGGCCGGCCCATTGCCACTTCAGCTTACTAATCCGTTAGCCTATGCCGGTCACTCTGGTTCTATTGCGGATATCCTCATTTTTACGTTTATCACGCAGAGAAACCCCGAGCATAGACCTCTCCATAGCTCGCTGAGCGAATTTGAGCGTCCTCATTGAAGAAGCAGTGAAGGACTACGTCTCGGTTCCGTAGGTCATCACTGGCAACACGCACTGGTTGTACAACTTAGTTTTCAGGGTTTGATGTATATATACCTGACGAGAAGATGTGTCGTAATTTCCCGAACGCTGCCCAGCCGAGTTGAATCCGTCGATTGACCTCTCGATCGAAGTTGCACTTACCTAATCGGAGTATTTGTCCCTGGTAGACGTACTCGTCAACAACTTCGAGCTTAGTGCTCCCAACAACTACGGGCATATGTGTGACATGGACATTAAACATGATCTTTGTTTTGTCCATTTTCATCTTAAGACCTATCTGTTGGGAGGCACTATTAAGGTCATTGAGCATAGTGCTTAAGTTCTCCAGCGATTCTGCCATAAGCACTATATCGTCGACAAATCGAAGGTGAGCGATGTACTCGCCATTGATGTTAATACCGTATCCGTTCCTGTCCAGTAGCTTAAAAACGTCTTTCATTGCAGCGGTGAAGAGTTTCAGGGAAATAACGTCACTCTGTCTTACACCTCTCTGCAGATGGATAGGTTTCGTATTCTGGTTCTGTACTCGGATAGCCATAGTAGCCCTGCTGTTCAAACACTTCAATACTTCGACATACCGACAGTTAACTTGGCACCGCTGAAGAGACTGTAGCACCGCCCAAATTTCGACGGAATCAAAGGCTTTCTCATAGTCCACATACGTCAAGCAAAGTGACAGATTGTACTCTTCGGACTTTTGTACAATTTGCCGAAGGGTATGTATGTGGTCTATGGTACTAATGCCCTTTCGGAAACCGGCTTGTTTGGGGGGCTTGAATTCGTCGAGTCTGCGTGCGAGACGGTTCGTAATGACCCTCGAAAATAGCACGTAGACGCGGCGCAGAAGGAATATCGGTCTGTAGTTCTTCAAGAGGGCGTTGTCACCTTTCTTGAAGAACTAGACCACTGCAATTCTGCTCCACGCCTCAGGAGTAGTGTCTCCATGGAGAACGGAATTAAAGAGCTTCTGAAGGACTTCAAGTACCGGTTTTCCACCCGCTTTCAGAAGTTCCTGCAGTTGCAGGTTGGATCGTTACTCACATTTGCTTGTGTCTCCAACGATGATGTGTACAGCTGCCCATAGAACCTCTCAATCTCACTCAGAATCTCAGGTGTCCCGGAAACGATGCTGCCACACTCAGTCTTCAGCCTTGACAGTTGGCTCTTACTAGCAAACAGTTCTCTAGCAAAGACTTTGGAGCACTGGCTCCGCTCAATCGCTTCTTCAATACGAGCTGTATTGAAGTTGCGTAAGTCCTACCGCATGCATTTGGAGATCCGTCTGTTCATATTGCCTTAATGCTGTTAAATCTGCTGGCGACTGCAGCTTCATCGCCCGTCTAACATCCATGAGATTAAGAGTGTGATCGAAGAGTTCTTGTGTTCTTCTGCGGCAGGTCTTGCAGAACTTAGTTCGAACCGCATGGACAGTTTCCACGAGCTTTTCATTCATCGTCCACTGTATTTCAGTCTTCTAGGCACTGAAAACGGTTTTGTAATTCGAGCTGAAAGTTTTCGGGACACTGGATTAGTGCACGAGGGGGACGGAGCGTTGACTTCACTAGACGAGACCTCTGCAACTTAACGTTTAAGTTCAGTGTGCCTCTAAACATTCGGTGATCGCTGCCAGTTTTCCACTTTGCGATCACTGAGATATAACTGAACAGTTGCCGTTTAGTCGTCATAATGAAGTCAATATTATTTTTTGTCGAACCGTCGGGGCTCGACCAGGTTTACTTCCTGTGGGGCCGCTTCTGAAATAAATGGTTCATCATAAAGAGTCTCTCTTTCTTTATAAAGTCGGCCAGCTGCTGCCCCCTACGGTTCCGTTGCCCTACTCCAAATTTTACTAACTTCAGCTCACCGCTATCTCTTGTGACTAATTTTGCGTTGAAGTCTTCCATAAACACCGTGTAGTGGGTTTGGAGGAATGCATGGTTCTAGAAATATCCTCATATATTTCTTCCACCTCCTCATCGGGATGTGCCGAGGTTGGTGCCTGAACCTGTATAAATAGCGTTTGGTGATTCTGAGTAGGTATCGGGTACGCGACCCTCGTCGACACACTCCCAATCTTTACAACGTTGTTGACGAGAGACTTGTGGACGAAAAATCTGACACCTCCTTGGGACAGATGGTCGCCCTCCCGGTGATAGAATAAGTTGCCGGACTCGAGGATTACCGTATTCTCCCTCCCTCTCTTCGGACCTCAGACAATCCAATTATATGCCAGTGCAACTTGTCTACCTCTTCTTCCAGCTCCAGTATCTTCTCTTCAGTCCTCAGGGTGCGTCCAATATATGTTGCCAGGTAGAGTCGTCGTAGGTGACAACCGAACCTCCACCGGAGATTCTTAGCACCCCCCTGCCCCGCCGTTACCACGGTCACCATCGTAGCCAGAAATAGCGGGGTCGCCGGGGACTGGGGATCGTTTGTTTGCGTAGTTACTCGTGGAGGGTTATTTTCCATAGTTGGGGCAACCGCAGTTTTTATTATATTATTGTTTTTATTAGGAAGATGCTGCTGCCCATCTTTGCCTGTCGCCCTCTGTCGCCTCTTACGACACCCACGGGATGATGTGGAGTAGTGGATATTCTCAACCGCCACTACACGGAGGCAAAAAGGCATCATAGAGACCTTCTATAATAATTATTTTGTATCACAGACTTTACTATCGTAAGTCCCTAATATAGAATCATATATTGTACCGTAGTACTAATACAGTAGTCGGCCACCTGACCACCCCATATACATGTACACCCATGGGTATGCCTCTCCGACAACTTCCTTATACAAACAATCCCTGCATGAACACCCTCCATCTATACAAGAATATGCTGCTACTTTACAAGTACGTGCTCAATAACTAAAAAAATATTGACTAATTTTCCAATTATATGATAAATGTTATTTATCTTTAATATTAATATATTCGACTTCTATTTCTAAAATTTAACACATTTTGAATATTTTAGCAGTGTCAATAAACTTAATAATTATTAAAACAAGATTAAGCAACTTTATTATAATAAGTACTTATAGTCCGAAATTAATGTTTTTTTTACTTTATGGTTATTAATACATTTAAATTGTTTAAAATCTTACTTTTAAGATATTTTAGACGGCTTTATACAGAAATAAATTATTAAAAACAATAATAATGCGCCGTTACACTATCATTTGTGTAAATACCACCGTCATTCACTGTTTTCTATAAACAACAAGGACATCTGATTTAAATAACTATTATTGAAAAAATTATGTATTTTAAAATAAGCATCGAATTAATAACTTTCCTTAATAAGTTGTTATTCGATATTTATTTAATTTTTTTTAAATAAATATCCTTAACTTAAAAGTCTTTAAAATCGTCGATTTTAAAACATTTAACGCAGAAGTGTCATCAGCAGCTCTCGAAACACGAATTGGATAATATGTCTGTACTATAATTGAGAGTGTTGCTGACAACTACATATTTAACCAGACTGCTCATTTAATTTATTAAACAAGTTTAAATATGTAATATTTATTTAAATGCTCCAGGCTCCTTTCGTGAATATATTAATGATTTTTATATCCGTGTGATAAGAGAAAAGTGTAGTTTGCAAGATGTGTGTTAAGTTGCCAACCCGCCTAGAATTGGCAACAGAAACCTGTTATTATTTGAAGTTGTTTTGGAAAGATGTTGCTGCCCATTACCTGTTTCAGATTCACTTTATCCTACGATGCCCACAGGAAGATATGGGATAGTGGCTATTCTTACACCAACATTACATCGTTAAATTACTAAAACAAAATAGTACAGATCTCTATGTTTATGTGTCTATAGCGCCTGGGATCGGGAAACGTCCTTTCAGCTCAAACCGCCCGAGAATCTCGGCTAAATACCGACCGACTAAATACATACCTTTTACGCGACAATGAACATAAATGCGTTGCCTTTTCTGAACGCTTTTTATTTATATGTCGAATCTGGAAAGAGTCGATAATGACAGTCACTTTAAATTTATCAATTTCAAGGGAGATCAAATATGTTCAAATTGGTTTATGCTTTTAGTTTCATTTGGCTTCAATATTAGCTCAAAAGGGCCATTATTATGATATACTTAATTCTGATAAAATTATCCGAAAGAATACGGAGAAAAAGGGTATATATATGGATGTGAAAGAAGCGGGGTAGGATTGTCAGGATCGCGCCAAATGGAAGTCCGTATCGCATCTCTGGCGATGGCCAGAGTGGGTGACAAGAGTTTACTTCATCCGAAAACAAAATCATTACATTTACGCCTTTTAATAATACGTAAAGTTGATGTAAGAGAATCCATTACATTATTTCATCCTATCGGTTTAAGTCACGTCTTTAAGACGACATTAGCACATGCAATTACTATGTGAAAGGCCAAAAATAAATTGGTTGTGTGTGATGTTGGTTTACGGATGATGGTTTGCATATTTTGTAAAGTTAATGATTGCATACTTTGTGGAAGAGAGATAGATGCGGCGCAAGCCGAACGCTCAAGCCGATCGTGCCTTTCGCTCGCTCGTGCAGCACTCTCGCTCCGATCGTAACGTTACAATGAGCGTAACGTTACAATGAGTCATCCTTTTTCGTGCGTGCAGACGGCTTTCATCGATTTATTAGATGTTTTAACGTTAAAAAGACCACGGGGTGTAAATTTTTATTTTATTTTATTTATTTATTTAATACCAACAAGACATACACTAACAAAAGCATAATATTTTTCAAAAAATCATAAAAACTAAGTGTTGACTTAATTATAGGTGTTACATACATTTCATTTAAAAAAATAGATACAAGTAAACATATGCAGTAAATTAAATTGTATACAAAAATTAAAAGATCAATAAATATATCAGAATTTAGTGTTATATAATTATTTAAATTAAATCATTCATAATCCACTATTGTTATTAACATTAGAAATTTTATAAACGTTAAACATAACAAAAATAAAATCATTAATAAATTATAATATACAATAATTACCTAATCACAATTTAGCTTAATGAAAAATAATATAACTTTACTGTGAATTACAATTATTTGAGGAATATAAATGTAATAAATCACGTTTAAATTTCGAAAGATTATCCGAAAATATGTCAATATCAACTTTTCTATCTTTATGTTTAGTAACAGTAGTCATTATGGCACTAATACAATTCTTATGTGATAATTTATATTTAGCATTAAAACTCAACATCAATCTATTAATCGGAGAATAGCGCGCTTGACGAGAACGTTCTCTTTTCTACGAATGGTATAAAAGACGGCGGCCTTTTTGACTTCAATGGGGTACGAAAATTTAATTTGGCTAGTAAGTAAGAACTATCAATGACGCCATTCACCAACTTATACAAGAAAATAAGGTCAAGGAGCTGTCTTCGATTCGAAAGTGGCTGAAGCTTAAAGTAATTTAGCTTATCTTCGTAAATTCTAAGAGTTTTAACTAGGTTATGATCGTAAGATAAATGCAAAAGAAATCTCTTTTGTATCCTTTCAATTCTATGTGAGTGAATATTAAAGTGGGGATTCCATACTACGCTGCAGAATTCCAAGGTACTTCGTACCAAGGCTGAGTAAATAATTATTTTAGTGCGAGTATCCCTGAATTGCGTACAGTTACGGAAGAGGAAGCCAAGAGTCCTAAAGCCCTTGTTGACAACGTTATCTATGTGGATATTATAACGAAGCTTATTGTCAAACATAACTCCTAAATCGCGTATGTGAGGAACTTCAGACAGAATACGACCATCAATGTAATATGTTGTTGCAAGAAATATTTTATTTATAGAAAATTTTATAATATGACACTTGTCAGCATTTAGTGTCATACCGTTGCTACGACACCATAATGTCAAGTTATTTAAGTCTTCCTGTAAGAATTCTGCATCAGAATTTGAGAAGACAGGTCTAAAGAACTTTAGATCGTCAGCAAACAAATAAGATTTAGAATTCTTAAAGCAATTACAGATGTCGTTGATGAAAATGTTAAACAACAAAGGAAATGATATCCTTGAGGTACGCCAGTATAGGCAAAAAACGGCTCAGAAGCATAACCATCAACAACAACAGTTAACGACCGATTGGCAAGGTATGACTTAAACCAGTCCAGCAAAGGGTTTGCTATACCTATCCTTTTGAGTTTGACAAGTAAAATAGAGTGATCAACCTTGTCAAAGGCCTTCCTGAAATCTGTGTAGATTGCATCAACGGATTGGCGTGACTAGTAATTTGGAAACTAGGTTAGTTACTGTTGATCGAGCTTTCACAAACCCATGCTGTTCAGGTGCAACAAATTGCTTAAAGTGCTATGAAACAACGGGACATATAAGTTTCCCAAACACTTTTGCAAAAACAGAAATAGTGGAAATAGGTCTATAATTTTTAGCTTCGTCTTTGTCTCCGATTTTGAACAAAGGCAACACAAGGGCTTCTTTCCATAAGGTTGAATATGTACTAGTCCTAAGAGATCTATTGATTATCAATGCAATAGGAAAGGCCAATGCGTTAGCGCAATTGCGTACAAAAATTGATGGAATGCCATCCGCTCCAGCTCCTTTCCTAATGTCGTCTTTTTAAAACATTGTAAACCTGGTCCACTGTATAAGATATATAATCAAGATACACATTGCAACAAGGGTTCATATTAGATTAGGACTAGTATCGAAGTTTTGGATATTATTATTGCAACTGTATACTGACGAAAAATGACTAGCGAAAACATTACACATGTCTGTTCCATTTGAAACAAATTTATTATCGTCTTTAATTTTAGAAGGATACGAACTTTTACCTTTCTTTTGTTTTATGAATGACCAAATCAACTTTGAGTTTGACTTTAAAGAGAGTTCAAGGCATTCTATATACTTAGCGTAGGAGTATGCTAGCATCTCCTCACATCTTCTTTTCAGTAAGTCAAAACAGAGTTTATCGCGAGGATTGTTATATTTGCGAACTTTCATCCTATATTTATATTTTTCTTTAATGCATTTTATCAGACACGGAGTAAACTAAACTGGGTATTTATGACTACGCGGTTTAGCCTTAGGTACATATTTCCTTATTAACTTACGAATTATGTCATAAAATACTGCAACCATATCATCAACACAAAGACATTCACTCAAAATTTCCCTCCAATCAATTTCATTTAGATACTTCCTTATATTTTCATAATCAGCCTTGTGGAAGCAAAATTTTGTAATTGTGTTATTAGGGACTAGTGGTGCCGGATCTGTAAAATTTATCGAAAAAACTAATGGCGGATGAAGGGGATCACATGTCAAAGGATCAGGACATGACAGAATATCAACAATGTTAGTATTAGACAAGACAAGATCGAGCATTTTATTTTTAGAGTTCTTAATTAGATTAATTGCAATTCATTGCACGAGAGAAAGTCTGTTAAGAGATTCTGTAGATAGCTGTTGGAGTATTTTGCACAAAGATACCCGTGGGGCTCTAAAGACCATGTTATACTACTTAGATTAAAATCTCCAGCGACAATTATATTTTCATCGAGTGATTCCAATACTCGACTCGAGTTATTAATAAAATTCTCAAAAATGTGTTTTTGGATGGGTGGGGGAATATACACAGCACATATATAAATTCTTTCAGACTTGCCTTGGACGTTTTCTACTTCTACGCAGACCCAAAGATCCTCGCACTTGGACTCGAAACTAAAGAGCCGCTCCGAATTTATTTGCTTAGATACAGCTATAAGTACACCCTCGCCATTCATTGAAGCGTGAAAACCACTATTCTCTCGATCACGTCTATAAACATTATAACGATCATTAAAAATTTCAGAATCGAAAACACCCATTTAACCACGTTTCCGTCATAATTACAATATCGTATGAATTACAGACTATGTTATTAAATAGATCAATTGTTTTTCATCTTATACCTCGAACATTTTGGTAGTAGATAGAAATTTGATTCTGTAAAGTGCCTTTATGTGATAAAAAAACGAGTTTAGCGAATTTAGCGCTATGACAAATTATTCACAGTATCATGATTTCGTATATGAATGTAGTTTGATGCTTCACATTTTCTGACAAAAATCTTTCCATCACGAACCCAAACAAAACGGAAACCGAGCTCTTTCGCCTTACGGCGAGCTGCAGCATGTAAGATTTTTCTCTCTGGCGTAAGATTTTCAGCAACGTATAATGGAGTACCCTTCGCGCTTGGCTACTGTTAAGCTTATTCGTACTATTTTTTTATTATATTTGATGGTAGCTGCTAAAAATTCGTCACGTAGTCTTGAACTACTGAACTTTACTAATGTCGATCTCGATCGAGGGCTTTTAGTATTCATTTTCGCTAGTCTTGCACAAAAATGTATATTTTCTGGGGCTATAGGGCATTTTATCATATTGCTTAGTTGTTGTACTGTGTTAACTAAATTCTCTTGTCTCTTCTCTGGAACACATTGGATCTCAATATTTGAAGCTCTTGTCTGCTGTTCAAGTTGCGTAAGACGAGTTATGATACTCTTGTTAGCTGCGCGCAGAGTTTCGTTCTCCTTAGTAATGTGTTGCATTTGTGCAGATTGGTTAGCATGATCGGATTTAATTTTATCTATATTTTGGTTTAACGACGACAAAGAAGTTTCAAATGAGGCAAGTGTATTTTTTATTTCGTGAATTGAGGATGTAAGTCGTTACTAAAAATGTTGCGCAATTCCTCTCTAATTATTTCACGTATATTACTAGCCGATAAACAAGAGAAATTAGAACGACTTTTTACACGTTGAGTTACGAATTCCATTTCCACCGGTGAGTTTTGAACTGGAGTGTTGTAATGATCACCTCATGGTTGTTTACACCTGCAAACGTCACATATCCATAAACTCTTTATTTCCGAGCTCATCACGTTAAAATCTTGCATTGTGATTCGCGTGCATGCTACATGATATTTGTCATTGCATCGGTGACATTGCAATGACATGGAGTTATCCAGTGCGTTAGGACACCCAGCACATTCAAAGGTAGCCATGATTTAATGATACAAAATGTCTACAAAAAAAAAAACTAAATAAACCAAAAAAAATATTTAAAAAAATTAGTTTTGGATTCGAACCCACGACGCTCAGCGTTGCTTTTGCCACTTGCTCTGTTGCTGCGCTACAGTCTATGTTATGTTAGGTGGCGATATTAGTCACTAATATTTATGCTAGCGACGATCTATAGTAAATGAGGTCAACGAACTAATGTTTTTTATATGTGAAGTACAACAGCACTTGCACGCTCCGATTACTAAACAAGGTTAACAACGACCGTTTAACTCATAATTTTTAAAAGTTTTTGCTAAATATCTTCAGACAGAGAACACTGATTGAATTTCAATGTATACTAAGATTTACAGAAAAAATAACGCTTAATAACTAAGAATTTTGCTTGAAGCGAATTAATAACTTTAAAACCAGAATTACAGGTGTCTATTACTCGACGCTCGGACGACAAAACCTAAATAAAAAATGATGGTTATCATAATAATGACTTTTAGACCGAATTTGGGTCACGTAAGTCAGTCTCAACTGAGACTAAGCCTAGATCAGCGTAGAACAAGATTAAAGTGCCTTCGTGTATATCAAGAAAGAGATCAGGTGCCGGACTAGCTTAGGCATTACGAGCTTTTCAATGCATGGTGAAATGAAACAGGGTGAAACGGTTATCATATCGCCTATGACAGATGCAAATAATACTGACCAACAATCCGTCTGCCAAGCGTGCTGATAATGACAAAACATTTTGCAGAATCGTAAAGTTAATATCCAGCCTTGGACCGTAATGACTTGATACAGAAAAAGAAAACATTATGTATAACTGACAAAACGTGGTAGAGCGACGCAGGTCGGCTCGAGCGGGAAAATTCACGCTCTCATAGAATCGTAAATAACAGCGTAAAATAGCAGCTTAATGCTGTTGTGTTTCGTATCATAGTTTGGCTTTCCTGCCTAAGAGTCCATTTGGGTAGGTACCTAGCTAGACCTAGGTATAACCGGTAAAAAACTACCATTCGAAAACCTTTTTCCTGAGCGGTTGTCAATTCTTAGTTTTTAAATACTGATCTATTAGTCTCGTTTTTAAACGTTAGAGTGACAAGTGAGCTATAACAGTCTACTTATGGTGAGCAAGTGACTACAGAAGCTTAAAGAACTTCAAGCAATCACAAATGAGTTTTCACTAAAGCGTACTAAGATGCAATGCTTCTCAGCCTCTAATATTTTTTACAGTATAAGGGTGGCAAATGAGCACACAGTCCACCTCATAGTAAGTGGTTGCTGTGACCCATAGACATCTACATCTATCTACGATAACGAATCAAAATGCGGATGCGTTGTCACCTATGAGGACTAAGATGGAATGCCTCGTTTCCAGTAAAAAGTCTCCGGTTCTCTACACTCACCAAACGAAACACAGCAGTGTTAAGCTGCTATTTGACGCTGGTATTCTGTGAGAGCGTGGTCCTAGTCGAGTATGCCATTATACGAACTATTTTATTCCACAGACTGTAATGTTGCTGGCGGCAGAAATAGGCCATGAAACAATTATTATTTTTGTGTGGGTGGTATGCGGTAGAACTCCAATTCTGCTAAATAGTCCGTCTGCACAGGAACTACCCCCTTAGCTATTTCTGCAACTAAGTAGCAGGTGGTGGCACTATTCTTTCCCGGCCTGTAGGATAGGGAGAGCTAGTATAATAACAGGCTGTGAGCCAATCTTTGTCCTCAGAGGTGAGAACGCATCTATATACTGTTTTTTGTTTATGCAGGCTGCAGGTAGCCGTAGCATCCACTTACCACCAGGAGGAATTTAAGTTCGTTCATCACTTCAGTTAAAAAAAATATTGTGTAAGTAAAATATATAAATTAATTTAAAAAAGTATTTTTAATTTTTACTTTCTTTATATTTTGATCATGGTAACAGGATCGATAATGGAAATTGCGGAAGAAAAGTTTTAATGGCTTAAAAAATTAATTATATCTTAATAAATCTTACTTCAAACTTTAATACAGCTTAAATAGAAGGTGTTGCAGTTCAGGTTCAATAATTCAAAACTTATGGACACCAGCCAAATAGCGTGGGCCGACTTCAAAAGAGTTGCGCAAAGTTTTCACCTAATAGTTTTTATTCATTAAAGCCTCCAAATTAAGTACTTAAGCGTTTTTAGTTTTTATTTATTATTTAACAAGAGATAACGGTTATAAATCCTAGATTTTAGTTATTTGTAAATATTCTCCGTTACAAGAAAATAGGCCCAAGACGATTTTTGGACCGGGTTGCAATGACTAACCTAACTTTCATTGTTAAGTGAGAAGCAGAAATTAAAAGATAAATTTTTATATATATATATATATTTTATATTTCAAGATATGTGAAGTCCGCCATTATACTTTAGGTTAGAGGGTTTTCTATTTACTTTAGTTTTATCAGAAGGAAGATTTGCTTTGCTGTGACTTTGAAGAAACTCTATAGTATGTATGTACCCGTACTATATGTGAGTGACTGAACAAATGTGTATTGTTTGGGCTAATGCAGTTTGTAAATAATTTATAGATGTAGATGTAGATGTAGAGAGGATAAAAATTAAAAATGATTGAATCTTCCAAAGTATAAGGTAAACTGCCAACACACAGCAATAACTTTCCATTATTATACTCTTTAAAAAATTGAATAACGACATAACTTTCCATAAGTGTGTGACAAAAACAAGAATCCAGAAGAACTCCAGCCGTTTTCTCCAATACCGTCACTAGATCCTGTCCAAATTGATGTAACCTCCACAGTGCCATCTAACATCCCTCTCATAGTGGGAGAAAAGATGGTATCTATTTAATTGAATTTAACCATATGACTGATTGACTGGATTAAGTTACAGGCAAGTATTTCACTATTTTAATATGATAGTATGTATACGTAAGGTAAGCAGGGTTCTTCCGGTTCCTCTTTACCTGTTTCACCAAGGGAAGTGCTCTCACTGCTATGTTCCGGTGTAAAGGGTAAAAAAGTCAGACTGTGAGGCGGTCTCTCTTTGTGCGAAACCTGTTTGAAAATAACTGCGATAGTAAGCCTACTCCAAGGCTATCCTGTATGTAATTTGAATGAAAGACTTTTAAATCACTAAATAATAGATAGACCACTGCCCGAAATAGTCAAAAGAAACGAAACCGGCTGCTCTGCAAAACAGCGGCTGTGATTCGCCACACCAAATGCTGAGTGCGACCCCTTTTCGTCACATTCGTCAACGTCTATACTTTATTATTATAAATAAAATAAAGAAGGTTAAAAATTAGAAAACATTATGTAGGTATAATATGACGTTATGCTTATGTGGTAAAATAAATATTTTCTTTCTTGCTTTCTATATACAGTATAAAATAAAGTCGCTCATCCGCGTCTGTAGGAGTATTAGTTTAAAACTTTAATGGATTAAAAATATTTAATGAATTTCGATGTGGTTTTCACCATCCTTTACAGAGTTACTCGAGAAAGTTTATAAATACATGCATATTTCATGAAAGGATAGTAGATAAATGTTGGCCATTTGTTACCATGTAGTTGAAAGGCAGGCCAAGTGGGCACAGGGAGTACTTAGATAAATTAGTAAATATACGATTTAATAAAAGATTAAACCTAAACACTGCTATTATTTAAGAGAATTTATATATTTACCTAGAGTTCTTTAACTAGTTCCAAAAATGTCATTAACCAAATAAAAAAAAACAAGTGCTTTTTAGGTCTTGGTTATACGATAATTGTATCGCTATATGTCAAAGAATACTGGATATTTCTGACGATTTCTTATATTTACGCGAACACTACACATTGATTAAAACTACTTTTACGGATTTTATCGCGTTTAATATATATGATTTTTAATTCCTGACATTTCGGGTACTTTATCATATGTATTAAACGCGATAATATCCGTAAAAGTAATTTTAATCAAGATATTTCTAACATTATTAATTGACGTTTATTTGAGTATTCTCCAGATATAAAAATCGATTGTTGGCCGTTAGTCTCGCATAAACTCGAAAACGGCTTGACCGATTTTGATGAATTTCTTTGTGTGTATTTGAGTGGGTCCCTGAACAGTTTAAAAACTTAATTGGACCCGATAGGTAGCGCTGTTGTCGAGATACAGAAATCACCTGTGCAAAGCCTGGACAGATCGCTAGTATTTGATATATTACGCAAATAAACCTCAATTATTATATTTCCTAGCCTCAACGGTAGCTTTTTTATAGAATAAGGTGACAAACGAACACACAGTCCACCTTATGGTAAGTGAATGCTGTGGTTCATAGACATCTACATCTATCCTTGATTAAGAAACAAAATGTAGATAGCATTGTCACCCTCTAAATAGCTGCACCATTAAGCTGCTACTTCAGGCTATATTCTGTGAGATCAAGGTCCTTACCCGATGGAGCCACGTTTGCTACAACAATTATATAGCTGGAGCGTGGTTATATCACGTTTAAACTATATAACGTATAACTAAAAGACAACTGTACATGCAAAGCGTTTCTGATTAGAAGTACTAGAGGTCGACGTAGCAATTAAGAGATAATCGAATAGAATAGAATAATTTTTTATTCAATATAGATTACAAGTTATTCTTATTAAAAGTCAATATTTTACGTAATCACTGGTTCGAAAATAAAACCTATGTTCTGCGAAGAACCAGCATGAAACCCAGCGGGACTTTTTTTTAAATAAATTTTACAATGTCAAGGGTCACAAAATATTTACAAAATTTATTTAGAAACAGCTTGGAAGCGACTACCTCATTACCAGGGATTATTATCAACCATTTTTTCATTTATATCATAATAACCCTTTTTATATTATATATATGTTTAATTATTAAACATAAAAATTTTTTATTAAACATATATATATATATGTGTGTTTAATAAAATATTTAAAATTGGTAATAGAGAGCACCTTGTATATTTTCTGGGACTTTGTTGTAATGGCGTATACATTGCCCCAAGAATGAATTACTGACTCTGTGGAGTCGAGAAACTGGTAGCACCACCTTGTGTTTGTTCCTAGTGATATATATATATATATATATATATATATATATATATATATATATATATATATATATATATATAGTATAGACCCATTAATGTCCTCAGTACCATGGGAAAATCTATGAGCGGGAAAATCTATTCTTGTGTTGTTGCAAGACAAAAAATCTAAATCCCAACAAGCAGTTTGGTTTCAGAACCAAACACTTTTATATTCAAGAGTATGTGTTAAAATGTCCAGACATTTGCCATTTTTAATTTGCCATAAATTCGAACAGGTGCTATGCTTATAATGGCGCTCTGTTCTTCGATGTGACAAGGTCTAGCACAATGGGTTAGTTTTCATACTTCTCCGTATAGGCAGAATAAATAATAGTACTACGTACTGAAGTTGCAGTCCTTGCTGCTCCTTGCTTTTAATAGCCTACATAATTATTATTAATTGGGTAAATCGCCCTAGCAAGCTAAATAAAACTTGATCGCTGCGCGAAGTGTCCGTATTACTTTGCATCTTTTCCCCTTCCTACGTTATGGCGAACTTTCCGTTGTTACTAAGGGATGTCAATAGAGTAACAAAATACATCGTGAAACGTTAAATAAGTTACATAGGTGAAATACCTATTCTGACTATGATCGACTGACCAAATTTTTGCACCTATGTGAGTACTGCGATGCCTAACACATGGAACTTGCAAGGCCATTCGGCGGGAATCGCAATGCTTGGCTCGGAAGAAAAAGGTAGATAGTGTAAACTACAAATAAACTTGAAATACGATTTCTACAGAAATGTAATCGTATTCTACTTAGTTAAAAATTTTGTTATTAAACAAAGTTTTAATTTCAATGTTTTTGTTATTATAACTATTTTTTTAAATACAAAACATAATTTTAGGTATGAAATTAGATACTTGGATAGTGAAGTAAATTTCAATTACATTTGTAATAAAACTCGTAGGTATTAGATAAATTACTACGTAATTCTTTTTTTGCTATATCTATCTAACAATAAAAAATTAAATAAATTCACGTTTCATAACATCCTATTAAAATTCTTCGGTAACTTAAAAAATGATATACGAGTATCTGAAAGGTTTTGTTGGTCCTTTAGCGTAACGCAACAATTATATTAGGAACTACTTTTTCCATCAATAATATAATATACATAATATATATATATTTATATACCATTTTTAAATAATATTAAAACTTTTTAACTAATTTATTCTGAAATTAAATATACGAAACACTAAACAAAAACTATTTCGACAAGTATTTACAAAAAATTATTTACGTAAATAGCGTTAAAAAACTTTAATATTCAATCGCCTATAACGCGCTAGCCCCGTCTGCGTATTTCACCCTGGGTGCGTCGCGATTGTAGGTAATTATTTCACGTAGGTAGCAAGAGTGACAGAGTTCTAGTATAGGTGTGCCTACAAGAGTTTTCAAAGTCATACAAGACTTCCGGGTCAATCAATCCTTTTATTTTAGCGTCAAGAGGACCTTCTCTTTCGAACTCATCAGAGTGGAGCTACTCGGGGCTCTGTGTCCTCCTCGATTCTCTATTCACTCTACGTGTGCCATATCACTATGATATCCGATATTCATTTTCTATTATAATATGCGGATGATACAACAATTTATTCTTCTGATGGTAGCCACTTCAGAATTTGTATTCGACTCCAAACTGCAGCAAACGCGCTATGCGTATTTGTTTGGTGCAGATAATGGAGAATCTAATTAAATCTCGCTAAAAGCAAAGCTATCATGTTTAAGATGAAATTTCACTTTAAAACTCTTTAGACTCAAATGACACAGGAAAGGTACAAACTCTCTCTACAATAGCCCAATTCCATGGGTTATAGAGGCTAAAAAGCTGGGGGTTACATTAGATAATGCGATGAAATAAAGTAAAAATTTTCCTGTACTTAATAAAACGTAATAATACGCAATAAGAAAAAATTTGCAAATATATTATACGCTATAATAAATTTGTGACGGGCGTATATTTATTATTATTATTTATATTTACGTCGTCGTTTTCACTTTATTTTTAAAAAATCATAATATTTTCGACTTGGTGCCAGTTTATTTTCTTTGGCTATTTTCGCAAAGTGAAATTATATATCAAACTAGCTCATTTTTTTATAGAATAGGGTGCAAATGAGCATGCGGCTCACCTGATGTTAAGTGACTACCGCCGCCCATGATCAACCGCGACACCAGGGAAATTGCAGATGCGTTGTCGGCCCTTTAGAAAGGAGTAAGCTCTTTTCTTGAAGGTCCCCAGATCGTATAGGTCCGGAAAAATCGCCGGTGGTAAACTATTCTACAGAGAGGTCGTACCCGGAAAAAACGGTGTTGATGGTAACGGGACGTTTGCCACGTAGTACGTTCACGAAATTTGGCGGCTGGGATTAATCCGAACAATTACTCAGAGATTTCCCCGTGATAGATGCGATAAAATACTCAAAGAGATGCAACATCTCTTCGCAGCGCCAGTGAATCGAGCCGATCGGAAAGCACTTAGTTGGCGACGATTCGAGCCGCTCTGTGCTGGTTGCGGTCAAGTGGAAGGAGCTGGTACTGGGGAGCTCCAGCCCAGAGATGGGAACAGTATTCCATGTGCGGCCGAACCTGCGTCTTGTAAGGTTGCAAGCGGTGGGCCGGCATGAAATACTGTCCCGCTCTGCTGAGCAAGCCAAGCTTTTCAGAAGCCAATTTGGCCTTCTATTCCAAGTGACTACGAAACTGCACGTCACTAGATATGTCGACGCCGAGGATTCCGATACTGGCTGAGGCAACAAGGTGAGTTCCTTAAAACTGAAGAGATACGACAAAGGGGTTCTTTTTAGCGGTTAACGCGCAAACTTGTGTCTTCTGAGGGTTAAATTTGACTAGATTTAGTCGCCCCCAATCCGAGACTCTGTTCAGCAAAGACTCGACTTCAGACACAAGTTTGTCCCGGTACTCGGAAACGTTTTCCCGAGAAATATTGGCACGGCCGGTGTACAGAGCATCACCAGTACTGTCATCTGCATAGCAATTAATGTTACGGGTTTGCAACATATTGATATGCAAAAGAAACAGCGTTGACGATAGTACGCAGCATTGTGGAACACCAGCATTAATAGGCTTGTAATCGGAGCTTGCACCGTCTACAACGACCTTGATGCTCCGATCAGCAAGAAAGCTAGTGATTCAATTGCATAATTTCTCGGGAAGCCCATAGGAAGGGAGCTTCGAAAGAATCGCTTTGTGCCAAACCCGATCGAAGGCAATCGCAATGTCCAAACTAACGGCCAATGCCTTGGACTCTACTGCCTGCGCCCATCTATGAGTTAGGTAGACCAGAAGATCACCAGCTGATCGACCACGGCGAAAACCGTATTGGCGATCACTAATCAGCTGGTGATCCTCAAGGTACCTCATGAGCTGGCAGTTTACAATGGACTCCATTGTTTTGGAGAACAAGGAGGTGATGGCGATAGGCTTGTAGTTGGACGGGTGTGAGCGGTCGCCGTTTTTAGGAATCGGGTGGACGAAAGCCGTCTTCTATGATTTTGGGACTACACCTAGGGAGTAGGAGTACCGGAAAAGACGCGTTAAAACCGGTGCCAACTCCAGTGCTCCAGCACATGTCTTCAGCATTCCGTCAGGCCCACTCAACTTGTGGATGTCCAGGGAGAGGAGTTCTATGTGAATCGAGCGCTGTGTGAACTGCACTTCCGGCATGGAGCACTCACACCGCGGATGGTCAGCGGCGTACTCCCCATGTCATCGAGAGTCGAGTTGGACGCAAAGAAAGAGTCTAGGAGAGTCTCGGTTTTATCAGTGAGTGAGCTTAAACAAAGACGAGAATGCATGTCGTATTCGCAAGGCACATGTCTAGCGTTGAACAATGTTTTCAATATATTTTGTTAACATTTTTTCATGTTTCAAATTCAATAAATAGATTCAAATAATTTCGAAATACCTCTTATAAATGTAAATACATTTTTGGGTCACATATTTCACTTATGGGTTTCGTAGATACACAAAAATGTGAAATATAAATGTAGGTTTTTGTTTATATTTTCCTGATAATAAAAACGTCATTTTATAGTATCAAAACCGTGCTAGATCTTGTCCATTATCGCAGTCGCCTCTTATGACACCCGTGAGATGATATCGGGTAGTGCATCTTACGTCGCCTCTACACGGCACCTTTCATTATATACCGTTACATTGTTATCTTGCTGGTTCTTCCCAGGACAGAACGATTCAGCTGGTAAATTACTTTCAATAAGTATTCTTGTCTACAGTTATACATACTAATATTATAAATGCGAAAGTGTGTTTGTTTGTTTGTTTGTCCTTCTTTCACAGACATGGCATGATTTTGTATGGGGATAGTTCGGTGGCTAGCTAGAGCTAGAAACTCAAAACAGACTCATTGAGCAAGCTGAACCTCAATCTACTATAAGGGCATCTGAAACACCAGAACAGACACAGGCGTGAAGAGATGCAAATGCACAGCTCCAAGCTGAACGTCGACAAAATTTTCAAAAAAACAATTGGTCGGTTTTTAATGACGCAGCATTCAATTATAATCCGTTGATTGATTATAAAAATCACAGGTTAGTTGTTATCGGACTGATGGACAAGGCGTGTCGATTTTGCAGCGCTTTAAAATGGAAAGATGAGACCGCAGGCATGTGCCGTTCGAATGGCAAAGTGTCTCTTCCGTTACTTGGGGAACCAGAAGAACCTTTGAAAACTCTCTTTTTATATGATGCTAATAAATCACGGCGCTTTTTAAACAGGATCCGGAAATATCTCATGCTTTCAAATGACGTCCTTCGGAGATGACCGGGAAATAATAATGCCGGGATTTTCGCCTTCATTTACGGTGCAAGGGCAAATTTATCATAGAATAGGTTCACTTTTTCTAGCTGAAAACGACCAGCAAAAATTTTTACAAGTATATTTTATGGGTATATTTTATGATGAAATTAAGGTAGACCGTCGTTGCCAATTTATCCAGGGAGCTCAACTCCCTGGATAAATTGGCAGAGACACAGTGTTCAAAATTCAAAGATTCTTATATGAACGTAACATTTTAGTCAAAACATTTAAAACTGCTTTAGAAAACCTACCTGAAGAGGATTATAAAGTCGTCATTCACGCAGATCAGACCCCTCGAGGAGAGCATGAAAGGCACTACAATGCACCTTTGATAAACGAAATAGCAGCCGAAATTAGTGGTGATCAATTTTCTTCACGAGGCATTGTCTTGCGAGCACGTGATGAAACGTTGCAACGGATAGCCGATACACACAAGTATTATGACGCTTTGCAATACCCACTGATTTATTGCAAAGTACAAGAGGGTTATCATTTTCAAATTCCACACATTAACCCGGTCACAAAGAAGCCTAATCCGAACGAAAAACTATCATGTATGGATTTTTATGCGTATCATATGATGTTGCGAGAAAATGATTTTAACCTCTTAGCCTGGTGTAGACAATTATTTCATCAATTTTTGGTAGACATGTATGTGAAGGTAGAAAGTGAACGTCTCCGTTATATATCTTTAAATCAAAAAAAAGCTGCGCGTTGAGAATTATATACATTTACAAGATGCAGTTTCTAGCAACGCCAATGTAAACCCCAGAGATTTAGGTAAAATGGTAATTCTGCCCTCATCATTCGTTAACTGTCCCCGCTACCTACATGAGTACACACAAGACGCATTCGCCTATGTACGAACTTACGGAAGACCTGATCTTTTTGTTACTTTTACTTGCAATCCCACATGGAAAGAAATAACCGAGGAGCTAATGCCGGGCCAAAAAAGTACTGACAGACACGATTTAGTTGCTAGAGTATTTAGATTAAAAGTACAAAAATTAATGTATGTAATTAACAAAGGGAAAATTTTCGGAGAGGTGCGTGCTTCATGTATTCAATTGAATGGCAAAAAAGAGGATTACCGCATGCCCACATTCTAATATGGCTTAAAGAGGAGTTCCGTCCCAGCCAAATAGACGACATAATAAGCGCCGAGATTCCGATTCCTGAGCAAGATAAAGAATTGTATGATACCATCGTCCGAAATATGATTCACGGTCCATGTGGAGCACGAAATTCAATATCACCATGTATGAAAGAAGGAAAATGTACTAATAAATTCCCTAAACAGCTATTAAAAGAAACAGTGCACAATGACAATGGCTACCCTTTATACAGACGCAGAGCTCCAAAAGATGGTGGCAGGAAAGTTACAATCAAATCTCGCTCTTGAGCGTTCGAAACCTTAGATAACAGCTGGATTGTCCCGTATTTGCCCATTCTATGTAAAATTTTTAATGCCCACATTAATGTAGAAGCATGTAGCTCCATTCGCGCAATCAAGTATATATGTAAGTACATAAATAAAGGAAGCGATCAAGCAATATTTAATCTCAGGCGTGAAGGTGAGGCAAATCCCTTTAATGAAGCACAGACCTTTCAAGCAGGGCGTTATGTCAGCAGTAACGAGGCAGCGTGGCGTCTCCTTGGTTTCCCTTTACACGAAAGGTACCCAACAGTTACTCACCTTGCTGTGCACTTAGAAAATGGAGATCGTGTATATTTCACCGAAAGAAATTTCCAAGAAAGAATTGCATCACCGCCAAAAACTACGCTAACAGCCTTCTTTCAACTTGGTCAAACCGACCCCTTTGCAAAAACGTTGTTATATTCTGAAGTCCCCCGCTATTATACTTGGAACACATCTAGGAAGGAGTGGAAACGCCGTATTCAAAGCGCGTCTGTTGCAAATTGGCCCGGTGTAAAGTCATCATATGCCCTTGCGCGCGTATATATCCATGTAACTAATTTTGAATGTTTCTGTTTACGATTGCTGCTGCACCATGTTTGGGGTCCTACAGGATATAAAGACCTTAAAACTGTCAACGGTCAGGAATGCGCAACTTATAGAGAAGCATGTGAAGCTCTGCATCTTTTAGAAAACGATATTCACTGGGATGAAACCATGGAGGAAGCTGTGCAGTGCCAGTCACCAGCCAAAATTAGGGATCTTTATGCAACTCTCATATCATCTTGCGGGCTATCTAATGCATGAATTGTGGGACAAATATAAGGAGTACATGGCGGAAGATATTTTGCGAAGGTTACAGCAGACACACGCGAACATGACATACAATGATAAGCCCTCAGCGAACAACCGAAAATAAACTAAGTGATGAAATTATACGTGAAACAAACTACGATATACCAGCTTTGCAGCAGCAAGTAGCCGAATTTGTACCCCGCTTGCTTCCCGAACAAAAACGAGTTTTTGACAAAGTATTAGGACAAATTGAATCTGGAAATGGTGCACTTTTCTTTTTAGATGCCCCTGAATTTATTACTAGCGCAAGTACGGAAAGATAAAAACATTGCTGTGGCCGTAGCTTCCTCCAGTATAGCCGCCACGCTGCTAAGCGAGGTTCGCACTGCACATTCTGTTTTAAAACTCCCTCTAAATCTAGCCCAGGAAGAATCGCCGATCTGCAACTTTAGCAAAAATAGTGCACGAGGTATAATGCTACGACAATGCAAACTTTTAGTGTGGGACGAAAGTACAATGTCGCATAAAAAAGCTGTAGAAGCACTAAAGCGAACGCTCCAGGATTTGCGCAGCAATACCGATGTAATGGGAGGAATGGTGGTTTTACTGGCTGTTAACTTTCGCCAAACTTTACCTGTCATTCAAAAGGGCACACCTGCAGATGAAATTAAAGCATGCCTCAATTCGTCTATTTTATGGAACAAGGTGACAAAATTCAGTTTAACTACGAATATGAGAGTTGCATTTGTATAATGATATCAATTCTGGAAACTATGCTGACACACTATTAAAATTGGCGATGGGCGGTTGGAAACGGATGCTGAGGGCTGCGTCAAATTGACGAGAGATTTTTGTAATTTAGTACAGAGTCATTCCGAATTAAGTGCGAGCATTTATTCAGATTTTACGAACAACATGCATGAAGACAAATGGTTATGTAAAAGGGTGATTCTTGCACCAAAAAATGAAAGCGTTAACAAAATAAATTCAGATATATTAAGCGAAGTAGCAGGAGAAATAAGAGAGTATTTGTCAGTAGACACAGTTATGGACACAGAACAGAGCACTTCATATCCCGTAGAGTTTCTAAATTCTCTAGAGTTGTCAGGTGTGCCCTCACATAAGCTTCAATTAAAATTAGGCGTCCCAGTCATGCTAATGCGAAATTTAGATGCTCCTCGGTTACGTGACGGGACAAGGCTGCGTGTGACACATCTTGGACGGAACATAAACTGTGCTACAATTTTGATAGGCGTAGGAAAAGGTGAAAATGATATTATACCACGGATCCCTATAATTCCCACAGATCTTCCTTTTCAATTCAAAAGGTTGCAGTTCCCTATTAAGCTCAGTTTTGCAGGGACAATTAATAAAGCGCAAGGACAAACGTTACAGGTAGCGGGGGTCAACTTAGAAAAACCGTGCTTCTCTCATGGTCAGCCGTATGTAGCATGTTCGCGTGTGTCAAATGCCCAGAATCTTCACATTGTTTCCCCGAATGGAAAAACATATAACATTGTGTACAGTAGCGTCTTAAAATATTGTTCAGTTAGTTTTTTTTTTCAAAATTCCCACAATCAGTTAATTAGAATTCCCACAGATCTTCCCTTTCAATCCAAAATTTTCTACCGTCCACGCTGGTACGGATACGTGATGAGACGGGATGATAATCATATGACTAAAAGAGTTATGAACATAGAAGAGGGGAAGAAAGGCCGTGGACGACCTGACTGCAAACACTAAAAAACGACCTGAAATCTACTAACATATCAGAAAGGACAACCCACAATCGCACGATGTGGCGCAAGATTACTAGGAGAGCTGACCCCAATTAAAATGGGACAATAGCCAGGGAGAAGAAGAAGAAGAGTGGTAAAAGTACAAAATGACTGTCAATAAGAATTACATGTAATCTAAATAAAAATATTCTAATCTATTTTTAGGGCTGTTTGTTGAATATTTACGTAAATGAATATGGACGTAAAACAATTGAAGTATGTTACACAACTGTAATTTTTAATTGTTTTATGTTGGTATTTTATCTTATGAATAAATTTCGTCTGAGGATTGAAAAAAAAAGCACTAAATATGAAAACATTTAGAAACAACATGAAAGCGATCACTTCATTCCCAGGTATTATATTACCAATCAAGTATATTTAGTAGTATAATTAAAAATTTTACTTAATAAGTATAAAATATTTAATATGTGTATGGGTGATCGGAAGTGCTTCACATATTATATCTTTATATAAACAAATTGTAGGAAATGCTTTTATATACTTCTCGGTACAAAAATAAATTACATAGGCGCAAAATTAACATAAAATTTTACTATAATATAAGCCGGTAATTGAATCTACTCATACGGTTTCGGATATTATATCGTTGCACGTATAATTTTAATTAAAATGAGATTTCATTTAGAGTAATGTAATTTCATACCTTTGTGATTGAAATGTATAACTAATAAAATTTTGTTTAAATACACCGAATAGTGTCGGTGTGAGAATATCAACTACCCACATCATCTCGTGGGTGTCGAAACAGGAGATGGGCAGCAGCGTATTTCTGATAACAATTACTCTAAATAAAAAATCACTTGAGTTGTTAAACCAGCAAAATCTCTTCTATGAGGCAAATAGTAATCCAGGGAATCTGTGGATAAGGCCTATGTTCAACAATGGATTATTAATGGTGATAAACTGTAATAATTTTAACGGTGATGAGTATTTGTTTGGAGGAAATTGACCATTCTCCGTTATTATTATAAATAATAACAGAGAATGGTCAATAGATAATTTTATATATAATTTTGACAATTACTTTTAGTATTCTAAGCATGATAAATAATTTTGCACAATGCCCGTCATCTCTTTATTTGGAGCCACATGAATTTTACGAATGCGCTTTTTTACTTTGAAGAATTTTATACCATATTATGTCACTTAACTAAGATGTATCTAAAGACACTCCATATGTAGAAATCTATCAAGCCGTTTACGCTTTAGAACTTCCCAAAGAAATATATATACAAACATACAAGAGCAATTATAGAATGCAATTAAATGAATGCAATATTTGCCATTCAAGAATTGTAAGCGACTATTTACACGAGAATGATTGAATGCGATTAATGAATGCAAATATTGACAAGAAAATAGTTGTTATTATCTTTTGTTTACACCAAGGTTATTATATTTAGGAGATAATTGCTTTCAAGATTATACTTGTCTAAACCCAGCCTTATACGTGCTTATGCAATTTTGATGTGTTACTACGAGTATTGCATTGGCGAATTTTTGATTCAAGTGTTGAACTGAAAAAAATTGAGGCAAAAAGTGTTAAAATTTGGTTCTATTTATTTAACACAGTTAATTGAGGTTTGTGAAAGTCATGAGTATTTATGGGATAATGAAAATGTAAATTATAAAAATAACGTGATACACATAATGCTGCACTAGCAGCATTTGCACAGGAATTTGGAGTTCTAGTCTCAGTTCTATTTGGAGTTCTAGTTCTGTGGAGTTCTGATTCAAGTTTTGTTCGAGCAGGAATAGCTGTTAGTTGTATTTCGCCTTTTTATAGAAGAACCAACTTTATCTAACAGATATAAAACTGGGTTCAGTTCCAACGAAATATGTTCTTAAAATCGTCTTCGTTTTCTGTTTTTACTCAAGAATTGTAAGCAACTAAGCCTTATTCTATAAAAAAAAAATCTAGAAAAAAATGTTTACAAGCGGGTGATTGAATGCAATTAGTGAATGCAAGTCTTGATAAGAAATATTTGTTAGTGTCTTCTGTTTACACCAGGGTAATTATATTTAGGAGATAATTGCTAACAAGTTTAGACTTGTCTAAAAGCATGCGGTGTTTACCTATTATTGAATGTGCACTTAGTTTATATCACTGTTTTAGAATTAAGCAAATGTATTAGTGTACATTTGTTGGTGAACCAAATAAATAAATAAATAAACACAGTCTCATGTTTATGCCATTTTTTAACATATGGTATTGGTGAATTTTTGATTCAAGTATTAAACGTTTTATAAGAGAAGTGTTTATTAAAAAATGAGTCAAAAAGTGTTGAAATTCTGTTCTAGTGATTTAATGCAGTTCATTGAGGTTTATGAAAGTCATGAGTGTTTATGGGATACTAAAAAAGTAAATTACAACAATCCTGATGTACATAATGCTGCACTAGCAGAATTTGCACAAGAATTTGAAGTTCTAGTTCTAGTTCTATTTAGAGTTCTAGTACTGTGGAGTTCTGGTTCAAGTTTTGTTCGAGCAGGAATAGCTGCTAGTCGTATTTCGCCTTTCTATAGAAGAACCAACTTTATCTAACAAATATTAAACTGGGTTCTTTTCACACGAAATATGTTCTTAAAATCATCTTCGTTTTCTGTTTGTAACTACACAAAAAATTTTAGATGCCCTGATAACCTCTCTTCTTGCTATGAATTTTTGATCCAGCAACTTCTTTTACGATTTATCTCAATATTTCTTTCTCAGAAGAGCAGCAGTGATCAACTCACCTTCTGGACTCATGTTTGCAAACAAAGAGAAAATCTAATTGAATACAAGAAATTCATAATAAATTTATGGTGTGCTGTTTACACCAAGAAAAGTTTTGAAGCGAGCTTGCCCAATAGACCAAGAATGTTACGTGTAGTTTAGACCATGAAAGTAATTTTTTGCTTCAATTTAATCATATGTAACAGCCAAGAAACTTGCATAATGTAAATGGCCCATTAATATTAGAGAATAAAGCGTATAAAGACTATAATAATTATTACAGTCTTTAAACGTTATATTGCAAGACACAGGCCCCTTCAGCTCACATTGAGAGGGTTGTAGGACATATAAATGTACACCGCGCTGTCTCAATGTGTGTTGGAGGACTTTACGTGTCTTTGAAGTATGTATTATTTTTAATTCCCAAACATGCAAGTATTATCATGATGTTTTTCTTTTTCGCAGTACAACAACGGTTTGCGGGGATTAAACCCCCGTTTCTGGCGTATCGTACTAGTATTAGTTGTGACGATAAAAGTCTTTTTCTATGTATAGGTAATGTCAGGGCACCAACAGTTTTAGCAGTGATTTTTTATTATATATTTATTTAGTATTAGCGTAATGAGAATGCACAGGAGTTACTTCACTTAACTCCTTTCTCTCCCTTCCTCCATTGGACGACCAGACGCTCGGACTGTTTCAAAAACTTTATTGTCAACATAACAAGCATTTAAACCAAATCTTTTCCTTCGTCGTCTATAATGAGCACAACAATGAAGTCGAAAATTTACGTTTATTAAACACCATTATTAAACAATTTTTGATTAATAAATATAAAAATTTGTATGGGTAAATAGAAGTGCATCATTAAATTAAGAAATTATGGAAAATACTTCTATATTTCTCAGTTCAAAAATAATTACACAAGCGCTAAATTTACATTAATTTTTACTACAATATAAGCTGGTAATTGAATCTACTCATACGGTTTCGGATATTATTTCGTTGCACGTTTAATTTTAATTAAAATGAGATTCCATTTAGAGTAAATTAATTTTATACCTTTGTGATTAAAATGTAAAACTAATAAAATTTTGTTTAAATACACAGTATAGTGGCGGTGTGAGACTATCTACTACCGCACATCGTCCCGGGGGCTTCGAAAGAGGGACAGAGGTACCGAAACAAGTGGTGAACAGCAGCGCTGTATACGCGCTGTTAATAACTCTAAATAATTAAAAATACTTCGGTTGGCAAACCGCCTGACAAAGCGATTATGCTAAATATCCTTCCTATGATGGAATTTATGGGTAAGACCTATGTTCAGCCGCTGACTATTTTTGATAAACTGTAACTTGTTTGAAGGAAATTGAACATTCACTGTTATTACTAGATAAAAGATATTTTTGATTATTATTTTTAGTATTCAAAGCTTAAATATTTATGCATAATGCCCGAACAACTATCTATTTCAGCCACATGATTTTTTATTTTATTTAATCAGTACACTTACAATACACGTAATTGACATTATCGCAAAACATACACATATTTACAGATTGAATCATGCGACTTAATTTGTGAATAATTTGGAGTAGAAATAACATCCAATTAATCCAATACAATGAGAAATTATTTAAGTGAGTTACGTACCTAAATAAGAAGAAATCTATTGAAAAAAAAAACCAGGATCAATTATTAGGAGTGAACATGGTACATATTATACACTATTCAAGTTTATATACATTTTTAATAAAGTGTAAAATAAATGCTCTTGAAAATATCATTTTAAGAAACTTGACAATAAATTATTAGCAAGTTTAATTTTAAGAGCATAAGATTCGTGAAATATGTCGCAGCTGAATTGAACGAATTTTCTAAAACCTATGGTTTTAAAAAATTCGTTACATACAGCATTCCGAAGATGAACATGAGAACAGCTAACGAATTATATGCGCTGTTAATAACTCTAAATAATTAAAAATACTTCGGTTGGCAAACCGCCTGACAAAGCCATTATGCTAAATATCCTTACTATGATGGAATTTATGGGTAAGACCTATGTTCAGCCGCTGACTATTTTTGATAAACTGTAACTTGTTTGAAGGAAATTGAACATTCACTGTTATTACTAGATAAAAGATATTTTTGATTATTATTTTTAGTATTCAAAGCTTAAATATTTATGGATAATGCCCGAACAAATATCTATTTCAGCCACATGATTTTTAAATGTACGTAATATTTTAAATAATAGTCCTTACAGTCCATCCTATTATATAGGAAAAAGAATTCAAGCAAAAATTGCAGCTGGTGTGCTTTTTATTGTTATTTTATTATCTTTTTATTATTAGTTAATTTCAAGCATTTCGAAACCATTCATTGCCATTATATTAACTAAATTACAACGTCATACAATGTAATGGAAGCCACGGTGTAGCTATATTACGGTAGTAGCACGAATAGGTCGGCTCGACCGGGGAGTGAACACACACAGAATACTAGCGTAAAATAGTATCTTAATGCTGCGGTATTTCGTATCGTAAATGGAGAAAAATGGACACAATTTTCACTAGTTACCAGCATGGATTTGTCGTATTTAGTTAGTATCATCAGACGTGATTTTTTTACAATAATAGACCAAGGTAGTCTCTCACAGACGTTTATAAAGAAATAAATATCTTAACCGTTCTATCATATAATTAATTTTGGGCAATTTATGTAAGAAACTATTTTAATAATTTTGACAAAATGAGTGACTCCCATAATTTTGACACGTGCAATAAATCTAAACTTGCTGTTCCAAAGTACAGCCTTCCTAAAACTAGCGGCTCATCTTTGGATATATCACTATGTTTAAGTTTAAGTACGTATACCTATTTATTTCCCTGTAATATTATCTACTGTTTTGTATTTGAAAATATTCGTAGCGCATTTAAAAAACAAGTTTATGATGAAAGGATATAAATCATTAGATTACTATTAAAAAGATTAAAAAAAAAAATTTTTTACATATCTTTAAAATTTATAAAATACATTTTACCTTTGGGAGAAAAATAGTCTACTTGTGAATTTTTTTGCTGCTTCTACAAGGTCTCCCCGCAATAGGGACTTGTTCAAGTGATGGCGTAGCTTTTGACTTTCAAAAAGCGCTTTGTAAAGGCCCGGTTCCAATTTTGGATAAAAATATTTGACTTAGACTTTGACCATAACAACTTCTTGATACCGTTTCCTAACTTAGCTATATATTCATTCAAATAATTGTATTGAATGAATAAATATCACGTTCATTTAAGTGAACGTGATATTTATTTAAATAAATGAACGTGATATTTATTCATTAATTCATTTACAGCATACTAAAGGAAGTTGCTTGCTACAATCGGTTTCGTTAGAATACTTTTCGTAAAACGAATTCTTGATACCGTTGTCCTACTCTGTAAAGAATCTTGGTTTATATTATATTGGCAGTACAGTAAACCCTCCTCTTACTAAAATAAGTCGTAAAAGGTCTACCATTTTATGGCCTCATCGACTACAAATAAATTAACTGACGCATTTATTTTAATTATTTATGTGGGCTTGCAAACAAATATCTTAATGCGCTATTAAAATAATTTACTTACTAATTCAGTAATTACTCAAATTTTACATTATAGAAGAAACTGCAGCTTAGTACTTATTTCCTTTTTTTACGCATCATATGTGATACGTCATACGTCATACATCATATTTGCATTCGTGGTAGAGCCACGCTGGAGCTATATTATGATTGTAGCACGAATGGGTCGGCTCGACCGTGGATAGAGCAAGCTCTCACAGAATACCAGCGTAAAATAGCAGCTTAATACTGCTGTGTTTCGTATGGTGAGTGTAGCGATCCGGTGACCCTCTTTTCCATCTTAGTCCTCATGGGTGTCAATGCATCTGCGTTTTGATTCTAATCGAGGATAAATGTAGAGGTTTATGGGCCGCAGCATCCATTTACCATCAGGTGGAGTGTGTGCTAGTTTGTCACCCTTATTCTTTAAAAAAAATCATCATATAGTACATAACATTTACAATACATTTCATTAGGTGGTAAGATTAATTTTCTGCATAGAAGTTCGTCTAGGTAATTCCCACCCTCTTACCTCTTTCTCCTATCAAACAGCAGTGCCTGCATTGATGTTTTCCGATCTGAAGGATATAGAGAGCCAATTTAATTACAGACTGTGAGGCATTCCATCTTAGTCGATAGGGTTGACAACACATCTAGGAGCTCTAGATGTTGATGTTGTCTTTGCTTAAAGTTAGTTGAAGATGTACATACGAGTAGACCATAGTAGCAGATAAACGTAGCCATTTACCATCAGGTGGACTGTAAGTTATATATAGCACATGAGGGTAATATGGTCCTTTGCTTTGTCGACGCCTTTTTGACAGTTGACATTATAGGCAATATTTTAGTCGATTTTAGTATGGTACAGTATAGTTAGTTTATTTAAGTAGATTTTTCGAAGTGATCCTAATTATTGTCAAAGCTTGTTTGATACTTTTTTAAAATATAATATATATTGTTTACGATTTTGTGTTTTTCTCGCTGTCCTCCTAGTTTTGGTTTTATGGGGAGCCAAAGTTTAAGGTGACCATATTATCCTCACGTACCTTAGTAACAAATATCACGGTTGGGTTACTCATTTTTAAAGCCTTTTTATTGCATCTGCTATAATATTTCTCCACGGCTGGATTTTCTGTAAGAGAGCGCCAAAACATATTTTTTTCTTCATTATCAGCCCCTAAAAGTCCTTTGCTGATCATGAGCCTCCCCCATTATTAAAAAAATTGCTTTAATCCTCACGATAAAGGGGCGGATTGAAGATATTGGATTACCAGACCTCTCGAATCTTTAAGGATGCCGAGCTGGGTATTTTACGTCTGAAGTATAAACGAGATAGTTACCGCGCCATCTTTCGCAAGCGACATGATCTTTCTGACTTGTTCTATAGTCGCCTCTTACGTCACCCACAGAACGAAATGGGGTTATGGATCATCTTAAGCCACCACCACCCAGCCAAAAATAAATTAATATTGTTATGGCTTAACTTAACAAATTATGCACGTACGTATTGATGACGTCATCACTCAATCCTCCAAAACTTAGGTGAAGTTACACTCTATTTTAACATAGTTCGAAATGCAAATTTACAACACAGTAATGTACTACTGTAATATACTATATTAACTGTAGGGAAAAGCAATATACCTGAACTGTAGCGGTAACTATTTGTTAATTTCCAACAAATATCTATCCTCATTAGTTTATGTTTACTTAAACAGCTCGAGTAAAGTTCGAAACTAGTGTCTGTACTCGAAAATAGCCGTGGAAAAGTTCCTATATGTATTAAAAAGAGTTTAAAGTACGTTGTTTCAGAAGAATGGATGATAAACGAGTGTCAGGATGCTATGTTCCATAGATACTTGTACCTTAAGGGAGAACTTAAGGAAGCAAAAGCGAGCACACAAACTGATTAGAAGTGGATGCTGTGGCATATCCAACAATATCTATTCTTGTTTAAATGTCAAAATGCAGATACGTTGTCATCCCTGAGGTTATGATGCAATACCTCGTTGCTTGTAAAAAGGGTCTCCGATTCTCTGCACTCACCATAGGATACATGAGAGCATAATTCTGTTATTTTACGCTGGTGTTCTGTGACAGCGTATTATAGCAAGTATGAGGTGCATATCAGCATGCTGCTATTTCACGATGCTATTTTTTTAAACGTGATTATTTTTCGGTCGAACTAAACCTATTATAATATACTAGCTTGATCACGTTGCTCTTCCTTACATGCTCTGCATGCATGCTCATGCATGCTCTTCAATGCAGCCCATCAAAAGTACACTGCTGAAAATATGCCTCCCCAATAGATTGGCGCTTTTGGCGTTGTCGCGCTTTCCTGGCGGGTTTGCAAACGCAGTTTTTTTTTTTAAATTATTTTCGCGAATCTTCCAATTTTAAGTGACTACCGCCGCATTAAAAAGTGTAGGTGCTTTTCTTGAAGGTCCCTAAGTATTATCTGTCCGAAAAAACGCTGGTGGTTGCGAATTTCAAAAAAGTTGTGAGAAGAATAAAACTTCTGCTAAATTGCACAGTGGTGGACCGTCAATCATTCAGAAGGTATAGATGATATCGCGAGTTTTGTCACGACGTGCCATGGTAATTTTAAGCTACTGAAATTTAAAGAATATGCAAAGGAATGAAACATTTCTTCGCAGTGCCAGTGATTCAAGCCAATCAAAATTGAAAATATATGTTACGAAAAAAATCGTAATTATTTTATTCATACAATATTTTTATCGTTTTAATTATAATAACAAAAAAGCTATCAAGTAAATCATTTCATTTGTTGGAAATTTCATGAATTGTAAATTCCAATTTCGAAACCCTAAATTGTCTCGATTACAATATTCACAGCAACCTACGCTACGTTTACGTTGGCAGCAACACTGACTAGTTGCATATTGATGACGTCATCACTCTCGCCGCCAATCAACGCTAATTCTGATGAATCGACGTCCGCTCGTTTCAGCATTGGCACGGCTGTCTGAATTCCGGATTTGTTGCAAATTATTAAATGTTATATTGTTTTATTTGACATCTGTTTCAATTTATAGAGCAACCTGGAGCAATTGTTTGGAAATCGCTAAGATAACCCATATAATACCTTCACTAACATATTTGGTATTTCATCTATACTCATCTGCAATTGTGTACACGTTTATATGTAAATTATCTTAGATTAATGAACACAATTTTTCTTTGTTTTTGACAGCTTTTGTGCTTCTTTTCTGAACCCACCTTGAAAATGCAGCGGCTAACGCTGTAAAAATCATGATTTTTTTTTACTATTTTGCAATTCTATCCATTCAAAGTTAGCCTGGAACTAATCGCTGTCGGCAATAAGGCTTTTAGTGTACCTAATATTCCCTGTAACCACTGTAAGTTTAATTTTTTTTATAGAATTCGGTGATAAACGAGCACACAGTCCACCTGATAGTAAGTGGATGCTGTGGCGCATAGACATTCACATTTATCGTCAATTACGAATCAAAATGCAAATGCGATGTCACCCCTGAGGACAAAGATCGAATGCCTCGATACCAGTAAAAAGGGACTTCGATACTCTACACTCGCCATACGCAACACAGCAGCATTATACCGCTGTTTTACGCTGGTATTCTGTGAGAGCGTGGTTCTGCCCCGGTCGAGCCAACCCATTCGTGCTACAACTATAGTATAGCTGCAGCTTGGCTCTATCACGTATGGATGTTAGGAGTGATTACACGACAATAGTAGAATGGCGGATTCCAACCCATGACTTTTAAAGTTCGCGATCCGCATCCTGCATTTAGGCTAATGTCTCTTGCGTCTTCTTCTTATTCTGTCTCTTTAATTTTTTGAAGCTAGTGTACTTGTGTCATATTTTTGTTTTGTTGTTATGTGTGTATATAATGTTGGTCGCATCTAATCATAAACATAAAAAGGGGCCAAGTTCGGTACAAATGACTTTCAGGATCGAAAAAACAAAACCTTGTGGCGACGGTAGAAAAATATCCACTTCCTTAAACTGAAACATAAATATGGTTTATGAAAATTAGGAAACATCTTTACAAACAGTATAAAATCTACATTTAGGAGATATGTAGTGATATAAGCGACATATACGATCTCAGTAAAGGAGAAAGTTGAGAAGGCAATAAGCAATAGACCTGTGAATGTTTTACTGAAATTAACTCATTTCTTAAAACTTCATAGAACACTTGTAAACCCAGGCTGATCCCCGCCGGCTCCAATGAAGTCGTTAGTTGCAATTCAAGTACCGATTCACCGCGTGCTCCGCGGTGAAGGAAAACATTGAGAATGTCCCAAACTTAAAAAATATTTCGAGGACATTTAAAGTCCAGAATTGATGCAGAGCGGCAGACTTTATCTTGCAGAATAATCCGGTCAATATTGAAAGAGCTAGCACAAGGTACGGTTATGGGTGAATAGTGTAAGGTAAGAATGGACAAGAATCGACACACGGCTAGAGGTACTGTTCTGTTTCTGTTTCCATTTTTTAACAAAATACAGAGTTTTTTTGTGGGAGGTAGGGGGGTGTATACGTGAATTGATCAAGAGAGTGATATCTAGTAGTGTACCGAATGTCGGCTGTATCTTAATGGAGAAATAGCATTGCCTTTGATCTAAACTTCTGAAACCACTAACAGAATAAATTATTTATATGAATTACAACATTCGTAACAGGAATGAATTCAAATTCAAAACCTAAAATTGAAAACCCAATTTCGAGTGTAATAACATAGAAAGCAAGCTTTTACATTTTAATATTTCTGTAGGATTAAAGCGGATTTTGAAGGCAAATTTTATTTGAAATTTTTGAAATGTCAGGGTGCAAATTGAATTGTTTCTGTTGGGAACGTTTTGCACCGAAGGAGACTTTGGGGTGAAGGGTCGAAAACGTCGAATCACTTTATACCAATAACGTAACATGCATTTATTTAATTTTCTTTCCATATAATAATTAATTAAAGCCCAGTTTAATTCTTATTAAATATAACATTACTATTGTATTGGATTTATATGCAAAAGTAAATACTTTGGGTAACAATAAGTCATTATGAAATAAAAATTAATAAATGGAGCCGTAGTAACCCATGAATAAACACTCATTGCAAATTTTACCGTATGTGAGCAACTTGGGTTCGATCCCTGCTAAAAGTAAATGAAATAAAATAAAATTTACTTGCAACTTAATAAATATTCACATAATATTTCTGCCGCTAAAGATTGACACTCGACTTAAAAATTAAAACTATTTAAACAATTTTAAGTGCCGATTTACCAAGTACTGTGCGGTTAAGTAAATATAAATATTTCGAGGTCATGTCAAGTCTGCCCTTTACCTTTGCCCAGCAGGAGGTACATAGGCTGTAACTTTACTTTTAAGGATTGTATGAATATTTTTTATACGCCACGTGACTAAATGGGGTAAGAGATTCTCTAACGCCGCCCACAGGTGTCAGCACGAAGTTACCATGTATGAAGAAAAAATTATGGAAAGTATATAGTTACGATAATTAAAAACAACGCTCAGAGCTTACTATCTAATCTTAATTTATTCCTCAGAGATGGCAACGCACCTGCATTTTGACTCTTAATAGACGATAGTGTTAGAGTTATACGGGCTGGTTCCCGGGGCTTCACGGCTAAACGCAAATTTCGCGTGTAGGCAGAAATGAATGCTATTCGAGCCTTCCAAGCTCCTCGAAGAATCGTAACGATTTTCTGATGTTGACAAAGATCTCAGGAAGCAACCTTGGCGCAACCAGGTACTTATCCCTGTAGTAGGCAACCGCGGAGCACTACAATAGGATGCGAGCGACTGTCTCGATGCACTCAATGAACAAGGCTCTACACAGAGGACTGCCCATGACACCTATAGTAAAGAGATGTTTATCAAACAATCCTTGGTCAGATAGAGCGTTTGTGTTTGTCTGAATTTGAGATTTGCTTAAACGAAACAATATTTTGGAAAATCGACTGTTGAATTTGGGTAAAACTCTCGAGCTTAATGGAGGGTATATATAGGTGTCTATGGAATACAGCCTCTATTTACCATCAGGTGGACCATAAGCTCATGTGTCACACTTATTCTGTAAAAAGTCTTTGTTTTCGAAGAGGATTCAAAAGAAAGTTAGTTTGGCCACATTTTAATGTGCAATCGTTATAAAAGCTATGTAACACTGAATATATTCATTGCAATTTATTTTATTTATTTTGTGGTCGGTGTTAAAATAATGAAGTTAAAGCTTCTTATAAGCTGTTGGACGGGGTCCATATACAGCATCAATCCTAAATTAGTAATCTATATCTGAATCTTTATCACCCGCACTATCTAATTAAGATGGATTTTTTTTTACCGATTGCTAGCAAAGAGGATCTGGTTTTCGTCACCTACCATAAAATACAAAGCACAGCAGTATAACGAAAGTGTTATTTCCGACCGTGGTCGAGTCAACCTACTCAAGTTGCAGCCACATCATAGGTGTTACTCAAGCCTGACTCTACCATGCTCTACCGTCGTGATTAACAAGGGAATTCCTTACAATGTTTTTACAGAAGGAAAATATATAAAATGTATGACAGGTTGAAGAGTATCTTCATTAAGGATATCTCCATATTTAGTTATTGAATTGAATAAATGAGATCATGGCAGAACGAAAAAACCTTCATAAGAGTACTTTATTAAACGCAATTCGAATATTAGCATTATATTGTGAAGAATTCCTTGCATTGAAATACTTGAGTGGTAATAAATACATGAATATAAGCAATCATCCGTATATAATATGTATTTCCGTTGCTGAAAGAAATCAGCAAAGCTTTTTATTTTTTGATTTAAATGTAATTTTTATCCAATATATATCAATATCTTATTATTTATTTTTCTTAATAGTCAAAATGTAAGGATCCTTGGGGGGGGGGAGTATTTGCTAAAGTACTATTTCTGATTTATTTCTCTCGATCAATGAAAATAATTTAATTAATTAAAAAACTAGTCTCGTAGGCTTTAATTTTATTTACAGATAATTTACAACATGCAATCTATATTGTTTCATCATCATCATCATCATTACAGCCCTTCACAAGTCCACTGCTGAACATAGGCCTCCCCCAAGTAATGCCACAAAGCACGGTCCTGAGCCACCTGCATCCATCGACTTCCTGCATGTCTTACCAGGTCGTCACTCCATCTAGTGGGGGGTCGCCCTACACTACGCCTACCGGTACGAGGCTGCCACTCGAGAACCTTTCTTCCCCATCGGTTATCGGTTCTTCGAGCTATATGGCCGGCCCATTGCCACTTCAGCTTACTAATCCGTTGGGCTATGTCGGTCACTCTGGTTTTACTGCGGATATCCTCATTTCTGAGTCTATCACGCAGAGAAACTCCGAGCATAGCCCTCTCCATAGCTCGCTGAGCGACCTTAAGCGTCCTCATACGGCCAGCAGTGAAGGACCACGTCTCAGATCCGTAAGTCATCACTGGCAACACGCACTGGTTGTACAATCTAGTTTTTAGAGATTGAGGTATACCTGACGAAAAGATATGCCGTAATTTCCCGAACGCTGCCCAGCCGAATTGAATCCGTCGATTGACCTCTCGGTCGAAGTTGGACTTACCTAGTCGGACTATTTGTCCCAGGTAAACGTATTCGTCAACAACTTCGAGCATAGTGCTCCCAACAACTACCGGCATAGGTGTGACATGGACATTGAACATGATCTTTGTTTTGTCCATGTTCATCTTAAGACCTATCCGTTGGGAGGCACTATTGAGGTCATTGAGCATAGTGCTTAAGTCCTCCAGCGATTCTGCCATAAGGACTATATCGTCGGCAAATCGAAGGTGAGTGATGTACTCGCCATTGATGTCAATACCGTATCCTTTCCAGTCCAGTAGCTTGAAAACGTCTTCCAATGCAGCGGTGAAGAGTTTCGGGGATATAACGTCACCCTGTCTTACACCTCTCTGCAGTTGGATAGGTTTCGAGCTCTGGTTCTGTACTCGGATAGCCATCGTAGCCCTACTGTACAAACACTTCAGCACTTCGATATACCGACAGTCAACTTGGCACCGCTGAAGGGACTGTAGCACCGCCCAAATTTCGACGGAATCAAAGGCTTTCTCATAGTCCACATACGCCAGGCAAAGTGGCAGATTGTACTCTTCAGTCTTCTGTACAATCTGCCGCAGGGTATGTATGTGGTCTATGGTACTGAAGCCTTTTCGGAAACCGGCTTGTTCGGGAGGCTGGAAGTCGTCAAGTCTGCGTGCGAGACGATTCGTAATGACTCTCGAAAACAGCACGTAGACGCGGCTCAGAAGGGAAATCGGTCTGTAGTTCTTTAAGAGAGCGTTGTCGCCTTTCTTAAAGAACAAGACCACCGCACTTCTGCTCCACGCCTCTGGAGTAGTGCCACCATGGAGGACGGAGTTGAAGAGCTTCTGAAGGACTTCAAGTACCGGTGTTCCACCCGCTTTCAGAAGCTCCGCTGTAATTCCATCCTCGCCTGAGGCCCTGCCGTTTTTAAGGTGCTGGAGAGCCATTCTAATCTCGCTTAGACTGACGTCCGGGATATCATCGGAATAGTGTCGGATAAGACTTGCTCTTGGATCGTTACTCACACTTGCGTGTGGCTCCAACGATGATGTGTACAGCTGCCCATAGAACCTCTCAATCTCACTCAAAATCTCAGGTGTCCCGGAAACGATGTTGCCACACTCAGTCTTCAGCCTTGACAGTTGGCTCTTTCTGGCAGACAGATCTCTGGCAAAGACTTTGGACCCCTGGTTCCGCTCGATCGCTTCTTTAATACGAGCAGTATTAAAGTTGCGTAAGTCTCGCCGCATGCATTTGGAGATCTGTCTGTTCAGCTGCCTGTATGCTGTCAAATCTGTTGACGATTGCAGCCTCATCTCCCGTCTAACAGCCATGAGATTAAGAGTGTGATCGGAGAGTTTTTGTGTTCTTCTGCGGCGGGTCTTGCAGAACTTAGCTCCGACCGCATGGACAGTTTCCACGAGCTTGTCGTTCATATCGTCCACTGCATTGCAATCTTCTAGGCACTGGAAGCGGTTACGTAACTCGAGCTGAAAGGTTTCGGGATTCTGGATTAGAGCACGAGGGGGGACGGAGCGTTGACTTCATTAGACGAGACCTCTCCAACTTAACGTTTAGGTTCAGTGTGCCTCTAACCATTCGGTGATCGCTGCCAGTTTTCACCCTTGCGATCACTGAGACATCACTGAACAGTTGGCGTCTGGTCGTCATAATGAAGTCAATCTCATTTTTTGTCGAACCGTCGGGGCTCGACCAGGTCCACTTCCTGTGGGGCCGCTTCTGGAAGAAAGAGTTCATCATAAAGAGTCCCTCTTTCTCCATAAAGTCGGCCAGCTGCTGGCCCCTTCGGTTCCGTTGCCCTACTCCAAATTTCCCTACCTTCAGCTCACCGCTTTCTCTTGTGCCCAGTTTTGCGTTGAAGTCTCCCATCAACACCGTGTAGTAGGTTTTGGAGGAATGTATGGCTCTGGAAATATCCTCATACATTTCCTCCACCTCCTCATCGGGATGTGCCGAGGTTGGTGCGTAAACCTGAATGACCTTCAGCGAATACCGTTTGGTGATTCTGAGTATCAGGTACGCGACCCTCGTCGACACACTCCCAATCTTTACAACGTTGTTGACGAGAGATTTGTGGACGATAAATCCGACACCTCCTTGGGACAGATGGTCGCCCTCCCGGTGATAGAACAAGTTGCCGGACTCGAGGATTGCCGTGTCCTCCCCCTCTCTTCGGACCTCGGACAATCCAATAATATGCCAGCGCAACTTGTCTACCTCTTCTTCCAGCTCCAGTATCTTCTCGTCAGTCCTCAGGGTGCGTGCGTTATATGTTGCCAGGTCGAGTCGTCGTAGGTGGCAACCGAACCTCCACCGGAGATTCTTAGCACCCCCTGCCCCGCCGTTACCATGGTCGCCACCGTAGCCAGGAATAGCGGGGCCGCCGGGGACTGGGGGCCGTCTGTTTGTGTATTTATTCATTGGGGGGTATTTGCCATAGTTGCCACGCTTGGCGAGCGGGTTGGCAACCGCAGTTTTTTATTACGTCACAGTTGTCATCAGGAAGACGCTGCTGCCCATCTCCTGCCTGTCTCCCTCTGTCGCCTCTTACGACACCCACGGGAAGATATGGGGTAGTGGATATTCTTAACCGCCACTACACGGCAATATTATATTGTTTATTATAGTAATATACGTATTTGTTAATTGTACAAGCGCAACTGCTTATCATGTACGTGGTCTCGGGTTCAAACCCTGGGTTTGTCTTCTGGCTTTTTCTGTCAAGTAATATTAGCAGCAGTCCGACGTCAGGATTGTAATGTTTTACCCCGTGCCTCGGAAAGCACGTTAAGCTGTTTTTCCTGCGCCTAATCTCTCCTGTTTTGTCAGAATACCATCTGATCGCACTATAAGACTAAGTAAGAATATAGAATGCACCTGCGCTTGCGCATACATTCGTGCTATAGTCCTGTCCTGCGCCGTGATTGAAATTCGGTCTGTAGTGCACTATAATACATTAGTAATAAGTCACTTTTTTGCATTTTTCCCTTTAGTAGCGTCGTGGCTAGACGTGTAAGAAAAAATCGCGTGGAAACTTGTGTCTGAAAAAACAAAATAATTCGACGGCATATGAAGTCCACTGACATGAGTCCATCAACAGTTTGCAGCTGGCACTCAGATCGTTACTCCTTTTCAAATTTAATAAAATACTTAACTGTCAGCCACGTTGCAAATTATAGCAGCAGCACGAACGAGTCGACTCGACGGGAGGACCTACTCCCGTCTAATCGACCCGTTTACAAAGAATAATAGCATCAAATAGCAGCATAATGCTGCTGTGTTAGATATGGTGAATGATAAGAACCAAAGACAATTTTCACTGATAACGACGCATTCCATGTTAGTCCTCAGGTGCTACAGTTCGCAGTTTGTGCGCTGTAGCAACCACTTACCAAGATGGATTGTGTGCTCGTTTGTCACACTTTCTTCTATGAAAAAGGGAGTTTGCTTTTAGGACTAGTGTACATCAAAGAATTTATTATCAAGGGCTAATAGATATTACCATTATTTCTCTTTGCCGTTCCTTCTTCCATAATTTTCATATTTAATATATTCAGTAATACCTGTGTAATAGCGAAACCCAAAAGATTTATTACTTTCGAATTACAAGCGGAATAATATTTTAAGCGGATAACGTCGCACATTTTTTGCCCTAAATAACAAAATAATCCCCGTGAATTTTCTACCAGGGGTTGCCCACCCCGATGTTTCTAACAAAGTCCGACAATCTAATAAAAGGAAAAATAAAAAATAAATAAAAGGTCTAGACAGCGTCCCGCTCAGTGATACAATGAGTCAACCGTCGAAAATTTAATTCGTTTCAAAGTTGCCAGCCTAATTCGTTTACTCGTTCGGGAAATTAAATAGATGGGTAATTTGGCAGCCCCATTAGTGGAGCCCAGTCCGTTTAAAGCGAAGACCTAGGGAGCAAACTAGGGGTCAGATTTATGTGAAGGGGGTTTAAATTTACACGACGCGTTATTGATAAATTATGTTTCGATTGTAGAGTTTCAACAATATTACTCTTAATTATGATGCTTTTCAATTATATTAAATTGTGGTACATGGTTTAAAATTAATCGTTTTCTTTTTAATATTAAACACCTAGTTTTGTATGTTTTTCTTTCCATCGAGTACATATCACTTACAGTGGTAGAGTCACGCTACAGCTAGTTGTAGCACGAACGGGTCCGCTCGACTGGGGAAGGACCACGCTCTCACAGAATACCAGCGTTAAATAACAGCTTAATACTGTTTTGTTTCGTATGGTGAGTGTAGAGATCCGCAGACCATTTTTACTTGTTACGAGGCATTCCGTCTTAGTTCTCAGGGCTGACAACGTACCTGCGTTTTGATTCTTAATCGAGGATAAATGTACACATATATATATATAATATATATATATATATATATATATATATATATATTACCATACAACAATTAAATATTAAAAATAAAAAAAAAATAACGAAGCGTACTGGTTGCTTTTTTATTCATTCATTATAGCTTAAAAAGTCCACCGCTTAACATAGGCCTTCACCATAGATTGCTTTTAAAAAGGGGGGGGGGGGTTGACATGTGTTTTTTATTTTGAGTTATATCCAGGTAGATGCTGCTATGTTGTCTGTTTCATTTACCCCTGTCGCGTCTTATGACACCCTCGGTATGATAAGGGTTAGTAGATTCAGTTACGCCGCTACAATACGCCATAATCTTGCGTAGTACGTTTAAGACGAGCGTCTTGCCTTACAGCACTCTCGACAGGCCGCAATATATAGCCTCAATGTGGATTTTAACATATATTTACTATACTTTATTGTTATGTAATTAGTTTTACAAAATTGTAATAAGTATATTTGAAATTACTATTATGATATTTGATAGCTTCGATCGATCCAAGGTGGCGTGCCTCGGAAAATACGAATAGCGGTTGGTTCTACGCTCTCCGATGATCTCTCGCTGGTCATGTCGAATTGCTGTTCCATCGGGCTATGATACTGAGGGAATAGAGCACATGTGCTTGCGCATACACTTGGGCACTATAACCATGTCCCGCGCAGATAGCTAGTCTCCGTTAGGGCTGGTTGAAGGCAGCCTGTATGAATGTATACTCCTCCCGTCCCGTGTCCCGGTCCCGTGACCGAAATTCTGGAGGATATTATTAGTCACTCACCCAATAGTGCATTGACAATGCATCTACACTTTAATTCTTAATTGAAGATAGATGTAGGTGTCTATAAATTCTAGCATTCACTTACCATCAGATGGAGTGTTTGCACGTTTGTCACCATTAATAAATATGATGAATGATGGAATTTCTAGATAAAAAAACCTAACTACTATTTATCCAGTCTGCAACGCTCCTGCATTTAACAATTAAAACAACACTCGGCTATTGCGAATGTGTTGAGTGATTCATAAACTTCCGTGATAATTCATATCAGGTCAGACGCATGATTATTCGCCACATTTTATATCATCACCATCATCATTACAGCCCATCACAAGTCCACTGCTAAATAAAGGCATCTGCCAATGAACGCCACAATGCACGATCTTAAGCCATCTGCCACACGTGGTAGCCAGATCGTTCGACATGTCGATGGCATCTATCGTCGATCATATCGATCGACGATTGATAGATTGATGAGGTAACACCCATTGTTGGTAGGAGTAACAACTTACTTGTAACTTTCCTTGTTTGAAGTTAACCGATTCATACGCTGCAATAAAAAAAAACATTACTTTAATCTATACGTATTATGATAATATAAATAAAATTAAAGTGTTATGAGTATATTAGGGCTGAATCTGAGTGAACGGGTGAGAAATTGTGTGATAAGAGAAGAGTGTGGTTTGCAAGATGATGTTGTGACCAAGATTAAGAAAAAAATGCTTCGGTGGTTTGGCCATGTGGAAATATTGAATAAGGAAAGAGTGACAAAGCAAATTTATGTTGCAGAAGTGAACGGCAGAGTTGGAAAGGGACGTCCTAGGCGAAAGTTTCATCGACCAAATTGGCGATATATTAAAAATGGGCCAAATTAGCAGTACCCTTAACCGACGAGCATGTATACGTAGGTATATGGATGTGGAGGAGGCGAGAGAGGTGTGTCAGGATCGTTCCAAATGAAAGTCTGTAGTCTCTACCTACCCCCCTTCGTGACAAGTGTGAGTGTTTATGTTTTTTTAGGTAAAATTGAAGTGTCTATCTGTAAATATCTAAATGAGTATCTTTTATTGAGTTGATAGGGTTATTTGCATGCCATTCAGGTACGAATAACCGTTTTTAAAAAAATTGTCTGGCTTTCTGTCTGTCAGTCAGATCTAACCTTTAGAGTGGCTGACCTTATTTTAATGGAACTTGATGAACGGACAGAAAGTGATCTAAATTGATAAAATACCTACTAAATAGATTGAGATTAATCTAAATGATGCCACTTTAAGGGACCCAGGCGAAGTCGAGGCAGGTCGCTATTGCTAAAATGAAAATGATTCGAAGGCTTGGTATTTTTGTATTTAATTCATTTAAGGCCCCCAAACAATATGTAATAAGATTATTTGAAATCACTTTTAAAATCAATTACTTAACAGTGCACCGCCTAAACTGCTTAAAATTGTTTACAATGTATTTGCCGCCATAAATTAAACGACGGTATTATTTATATCGTACACGCCCTTACGTGATTATATCGTACACGCCCTTACGTGATTTCAATTTATCCGTGTTTTAAATACATTACTCGCAAATAAAGTTTTTTGCGTTCCTCTCATTCATTGGAAGCGTTAATGGAGATGAATAGTATCTGGCAAGACGCCAGCATGGCTTCGGATTGAATCTCTACTATTTGTTCTCGATAGTTAACTTTTTATTGGCCAGCTGAGTTCAAAAATGAGTGAGTTTTGAAAAAGTGATGAAATAGATGGAAAATTGTGAAAGAAGTGATAGGTAGCTAGCCAATCGCCAATCACAAAAAACCCTATTGGCACATTCTTATTTGTTATAAGTCCAATATATACATAGAACCTAGTCCTCAATCAACATAGGACTTGAGTTTCCGTATTACTTAAAAAAATATATAATTGCATTTAATTATTGTGTTTTCGCTAATCATAAAAACATTTTTGACAAAGTTTTATTCGATGGTAGCAAAAATTTACGGTAGTAGTTTATTGCTAACTAGCGAGTTAGCTAGGACTATATACGGTAATTATACTGAACCGCTGATTATAGTTAATAGAGAGCAGGCAAACAACTTCTACTCTGCGAAAAGAAAAATCATACTTACGAAGAGCGGAATTATTAAAACTAGATATAAATGAACTTTTCAAGTTAATGATGAAATTTAATTGAACTCGAAAGTGACAAAGAATTGCTATCGGGTTATAGTACGTTACATAAAACTTTGCGTCTTTGAACAAATAGTAAGGCTTAAGTTTTTAATGTTTTTGTTGGGGGGGCAGAAAGCTTGTTAAATGATTTTATGCGGCGCTAGTCACATCCTCCCGATTGAACTTTTGTTAAGTGGGCGATTAACTGAAATGGTGTCTAGACAGCGAAAAAATTGAGTCGGCTGGCTTCAGCAAAGATAATTACGTAGAGATATTAATTTGAATATTGCTGCCAAAGCAAGCAACTTCATAATGCTTCATGATAACGGAAAATTATGATCAAAAAAATTTGATATTAACACAACATTTTTCACGTGATAGAGCCATGTTGCAGTTTTATTAATAGTATAGTTGTAGCACGAATGGGTCGGCTCGATCGGAAAAGTACCACGTTCTCACAGAATACCAGCGTAAAATAGTAGCTTAATGCTGATGTGTTTTGTATGGTAAGCGCAGAGAACCGGAGACCCTTTTAATGGAAGCGAGGCATTCCATCTTAGTCCTCAAGGGTGACAACATATCTGCATTTTTAATTCGTAATCGAGGAATGCAGATGTCTATGGGCCACAGCAACCACTTACCATCGGATGGACTGTGTGCTTGTTTGTCACCCTATCCTATAAAAAATATTTGAACTTTTTACTTTGTGAGCCCCTTATAGACTACTGCTAAATATATGTTATTGTTAGAAGGTTTTGCCAGTTCGCCAGTTGCCACGCTTGGTAAGAGGATAATCACTTGAATATAATAACTACATAATATAATACTACAATATAAAATAATGATATAATAACTAGGATTACGGTTAAAGATATTTATTTTCTCAAAAGATTACAAATAATCACTTACAGAGAAAATAAAATGAAACAGATAATAACGATTAGGTTTGTAGTTGGTGATATGCAGAGGCTAGAAGAGAGGTGAAGAAGAGGTGACAAGTAAGCATACGGTGTACTAGTTGTTAAGTGGATGTTGGGACTCATAGACGTCCACACGTGGTAGCGCCATGTTGCAGCTATAACATGGTTGTAGCACGATTGGGTCGACTGATCTTAGCCCTCAGAGGTAACAACGCGGTGTAGATGTATATGGATCATCCACTACTATCAATTGAACTGCGTGTTCATTTGCTACCCTTATTCTATAAAAAGAATCTATTCGCGGTTTGACCAACAAAGTAAACGATAAAATTAATTTTTAAATATCAAATATAATAATAGTACATAGGTGGAAGGGCCACGCTACAGCTATATTATACATTTATTATGTGCATACGAAACACAACAACATTAAGCTGCTTTCACGCTTATATTATGTGAGAGAGCAATCCTTTCGAAGTCACGCCAGCCATTTCATGTGCAAACAAAATACAGCTGCAGTGGGGTAAAAAATAATTTAAAATAATTTAAATTTATATTTATTTGCTTCGTACCTTTGCGTGGACCCTGGAGAAAAAGCGGTAAGCAACCATTATTTGTAAAAAACAATGCTTTTCTCTCAGCTTTCACCATATCCACTAAATATATGAAGCATTATTACGAGTATATATGGCAAAAAGAAATACTAATATGAAGAGAATATTTTAATAAACAAGTTTGATACAGTTGAAAATCTTTCTTTATGGATAGATTGTTATAAAACTTGTTTTTTAAATATTCATAGATAATTTAATTTTATAATACTCGTATAATATTTTGATGACATAATCAAAGAGTTTATATGATAATTAATTATAATATACATACATTTCCTGTTATGTGAAGTCCGCCAACACGCATTAGGGCAGCGCGGCGGACACTTCCTTGCCCTAATAACCCTCTCAAAAATAAGAGGCCTGTGCCCAGCAGTGGGACGTAAGTATATAATAGACTGTAACTTGACTATTTTTACTTTTATGTCGACGTCACAGGGTATTTCAGGATGAGTAAACGAATAACGTGACATCTCTGGAGGTCTCATCTCTTTTCATATTATGTAGTCGGTCTACCAACTAATAAAGCTTTAGCATCGTGTACATGTAACTAAAATTTGTGTAGTCGCCAATGCCTGTAACGCAGAGTCCATTTGCAATGAAATATTTAATGTTAGGTTCGTTGAATGCCCATAAGCGGTTTAACGTTACTTATATATATATATATATATATATATATATATATATATATATATATATATATATATATATATATATATATATATATATGAAACGGGCACAAAAAAAGATGATTTTTAATACCGCATAAAGTTTCTTTGTTTTAGTATGTATTGATATTAAAATATAATTTTAATGCTAATTAAAAGATCTTTAAGATAAGACAACAAATTTTTTTACATAAGGAAATGCGTAGGCATACCCGCCTCGCAGGGGCAAGGAGTGGTTATGTCGGACTCGCACTTACATATTCTAAGTCATTTAGTAGTTCTTACTTAAACGATACGAAAAAGTTTCAAGACAATTATTGACTGGCTCGTTGATTTTGTGATCTTAAGCACGACTGGTCAAGTGGTCCCGGGTCCTTTTAAGTTATTGGATTTTTCTGCCCAGAAATTCTCAGTAGCAGCCTGGGATCAAGAAATTGACCATGTTTCATTCCCATGTCTGGAAAAAACGTAAATCCGTTCCTACGCCTGATCTCTATCCGGTCGTGTCGGATTGCCTTCCCATCGGACTATGAGAGTGAGTGAGTACAGTTCTACTGCGCTTGCGCACACACCCGTGCAATTTAATTGTTTGTCTTTGTGTTTCCTACGTGACCAAAATTCACCTTCGACGTATTTTATAGGACAACATAATTTCCAAATAATACGTTCCAAAGTTGGTGCTTGGATATAGTGTTTAGAAAATTTAAAGCGCCTACTTCAAAAATTATTCCATTTATTTTAAGGCCTAAAAAAACTTTATCCTTAATTTTCCAACATTAGAGATAGATTTTTTTCCATATTTAAGTTAGAAGTACACATTATTTAATAAAATAAAGAATCATTAAAATCTGCTTGAAATTGACGAACATATCGCGGTTTTTTATGTGTATATGTGTACGTTAAATACGAAAAAATACGGTCGAATTAATAATATCCTCCTAAGTAGCATAACAAGCTTAATAAACTTTAATAATATAATACCAGCCCACATAGAACTTAGAGTTCTTTTAGAAGCGTATAAGAGTGTAGAAAAGAGATTTTATCCTTATAAAGTGGTTTATAAGTTATTATACAGCTCAAACTGTATTATGAGACCTTGGGGTTCTTAGTCAGAATATGAAAACTCTAGTGTACAACTTTAAGTATTTTCTAACACTTAAATCCGATTTTATCATTAAAGCTGTATGGAAGTTGGTGTTAGCATGCTATAACTTGCCTATTACGTCTCTTAGTGTCGTCAGTATAATTCAAGTCTTATTTCTCAGCAATGTTGTATACAAACTGCCTCCTAAAACTTTTACGGTGTACGGTAGTTTTATAACTTATATCTTTATACCTCATAGACAATCATCATCATCATCATCATCATTACAGCCCTTTACAAGTCCACTGCGGAACATAGGCCTCCCCCAAGGTATGCCACAAAGCACGGTCCTGAGCCACCTGCATCCATCGACTTCCTGCATGTCTTACCAGGTCGTCACTCCATCTAGTGGGGGGTCGCCCTACGCTTCGTCTACCGGTACGAGGCTGCCACTCGAGAACCTTTTTTTCCAACGGTTGTCGGTTCTTCGAGCTATATGGCCGGCCCATTGCCACTTCAGCTTACTAATCCGTTGGAATATGTCGGTCAATCTGGTTCTACTGCGGATATCCTCATTTCTAAGTTTATATATATATTATATAGCCCTCTCCATAGCTCGTTGAGCGACTTTGAGCGTTCTCTTACGGCCAGCAGTGAAGGACCACGTCTCAGTTCCATATGTCATCACTGACAACACGCACTGGTTGTACAATTTAGTTTTCAGGTTTTTAGGTATACCTGACGAGAAGATGTGTTGTAATTTCCCGAACGCTGCCCAGCCGAGTTGAATCCGTCGAGTGACCTCTCGGTCGAAGTTGGACTTACCTAGCCGGACTATTTGTCCCAGGTACACGTACTCGTCAACAACTTCGAGCTTAGTGCTCCCAACAACTACCGGCATAGGTGTGATATGGACATTAAACATGATCTTTGTTTTGTCCATCTTAAGACCTATCCGTTGGGAGGCACTATTGAGGTCATTGAGCATAGTGCTTAAGTCCTCCAGCGATTCTGCCATAAGGACTATATCGTCGGCAAATCGAAGGTGAGTGATGTACTCGCCATTGATTTTAATACCGTATCCTTTCCAGTCCAGTAGCTTGAAAACGTCTTCCAATGCAGCGGTGAAGAGTTTCGGGGGAATAACGTCATCCTGTCATACACCTCTCTGCAGTTGGATAGGTTTCGTAATCTAGTTCTGTTTTCGGATAGCCATCGTTGCCCTACTGTACAAACACTTCAGCACTTCGACATACCGACAGTCAACTTGGCACCGCTGAATAGACTGTAGCACCGCCCAAATTTCGGCGGAATCAAAGGCTTTTTCATAGTCCACATACGCCAGGCAAAGTGGCAGATTATACTCTTCGGACTTCTGCGCAATTTGCCGAAGGGTATGTATGTGGTCTATGGTACTGAAGCGTTTTCGGAAACCGGCTTGTTCGGGAGGCTGGAAGTCGTCGAGTCTGCGTGCGAGACAATTCGTAATGACTCTCGAAAACAGCACGTAGACGCGGCTCAAAAGGGATATCGGTCTGTAGTTCTTCAAGAGGGCGTTGTCACCTTTCTTGAAGAACAAGACCACCGCACTTCTGCTCCACGCCTTCGGAGTAGTGCCACCATGGAGGACTGAATTAAAGAGCCTCTGAAGGACTTCAAGTACCGACTTTCCACCCGCTTTCAGAAGCTCCGCTGTAATTCCATCCTCGCCTGGGGCCCTGCCGTTTTTAAGGTGCTGGAGAGCCATTTTAATCTCGCTCAGACTGACGTCCGGGATATCATCGGAATAGTGTCGGATAAGACCCGCTCTTGGATCGTTACTCACACTTGCGTGTGGCTCCAACGATGATGTGTACAGCTGCCCATAGAACCTCTCAATCACACTCAGAATCTCAGGTGTCCCGTAAACGATGCTGCCACACTCAGTCTTCAGCTTTGACAGTTGGCTCTTACTGGCAGACAGATCTCTGGCAAAGACTTTGGTGCCCTGGTTACGCTCAATTGCTTCTTCAATACGAGCAGTATTAAATTTGCGTAAGTCTCGCCGCATGCATTTGGAGATCTGTCTATTCAGTTGCCTGTATGCTGTCAAATCTGTTGACGATTGCAGACAATAGACAATCAGGGTGATATAAAACTAAAAAAAAATGACAGCCATAGTACAGTTTAAATTTTTATATTGTGCTAGTTAACTAAAATAGTTTGTGATCAATATGTTAAAAAAAAATTGATGCAGTTAGATCATGTAAAATCTAAATAGAATTTGTCCAGCTCTGTACACAAGGCAAGGTTCTTCATCTTTTATACCTATCGCTAAAGAGAATTATATGTTACTAGCTTGCCAGGCAGACGTTGTTCAGCCCTTTTCGACGACTCTATATCATGTCCTATTACATCATGGGCGAAAAAACTATCCAATACAGCTGCCCATAGAACCTCTCCATCTCACTCAGAATCTCAGGTGTCCCGGAAACGATGCTGCCACACTCAGTCTTCAGCTTTGACAGTTGGCTCTTACTGGCAGACAGATCTCTGTCAAAGACTTTGGAGCCCTGGTTCCGCTCAATCGCTTCTTCAATACGAGCAGTATTAAATTTGCGTAAGTCTCGCCGCATGTACTTGGAGATCTGTCTATTCAGTTGCCTGTATGCTGTCAAATCTGTTGACGATTGCAGACAATAGACAATCAGGGTGATATAAAACTAAAAAAATTACAGCTATAGTACAATTTAAATTTTTATATTGTGCTAGTGAACTAAAATAATTTGTGATCAATATGTTAAAAAAATTGATGCAGTTAGATCATGTAAAATCAAAATAAAATTTGTCCAGCTCTGTACACAAGGCAAGGTTTTTCATCCTTTATACCTATCGCTAAAGAGAATTATATGTTACTAGCTTGCCAGGCAGACGTTTTTCAGCCCTTTTCAACGACTCTATGTCATGTCATATTACATAATGGGTGAAAAAACTATCCTATCTCTCAAGTTGGACCAAACTGCGACCAGTGTACAAATTTGATTAAAATCGGTTATGTAGTTTAGGAGTCCATCGCGGACAAACTACGTGACACGTAATTTATATATATTAAGATATTAAAAACTGCTATACAGATTACTTAATGTAAATATTCTATTATACAACCGATTAAAAGCCAATGGCTATATGACAGAATCAAACCGTACATAGTACGGCGACTAATACTATAAGACCTTCGCAATACCGTTTAGGGTGAATAGAAAATTTTCACCATTTTAGGACCCATATTAAACAAAATTTAAAATATAGTTTTGGGGATATTAGACATTATTTTTAGCCTATACCATTATTTTCAATTCGACTAATGATCACTGTGCCCCAATTTTTTTATTCTAACCTATACAACCGATATTTAGTTATCGCATTTAGAATTTTGTCCATAAATTATTTGGTTATTTTGCTGGCGCGTCAATTTTTTGATAGAAAACATATACAAGTTGACCATAAATCTAATTTTGCACTTTCAATATATCAACTATCACCGTCAAAACTCAACTCCAATTCGAGTATAATACTAATATATAAAATAAATTTTTAAATTTTTACTCTGACATTAAATATTATCATTATTCAATAAAACATGTAAATCATTTAGAACGCTTATCTTTAAAACTTACTTATAAGACAATATCTGTAATGTAATAGTTTATTTTCGCACCAAATTACAGCAGTAATACAGCTATTATACACTCTTTTGTGTTAGCTACTGTACAGTGTTACTAACGCATAAAGCTGTATAATTTGTGCCAATTTTTATTTATAAAAACTGTATAAGGGTTTATACAGTCTTTATACAAAATCAGCCTCTAGTATAAAAACGGACTTCAACACAGGTCGTATATAGCTTGCGTGCTACGTGGGCTCCTTTTTTGAAGTACACAAAAAAACGATCTTCTTATCTTATTCTTTTTATAGTTTTTTTATAATTCTATTTTATTATTATTATTATAAGAATAAATTATGGAAATGTCTAGTTGTGCTCCATATAGACGCAAGCACACGTTCAATCATTCGGGCAGCTTACGAGTACGAGCCAAAGCTCATCAATAACGCATGAGCCTGACCTCTTACACTTACGCAACACATCCGTCTAATGATTTATTTACTTCGCAGTATCTGTCATTTTATTTAAGAATGTTGCCAGCAAATTGTTAACATTAACATTAACACTATTTTTAGTCTAATTCAAAAGGAGTTTTCTAAATTAGAATTTACGTTTTTTTTTTTGTATGTGCATGTTAAACATTTTTATAGAATCGGGTGGCAAATGTGAACCATAGTATTTTCGAAGAGTGTGACCATACATATGTACATCAATACTCGATTAAGAATTAAAATGTAGTTGACTAGCACTCAGGACTATGATTGTGTATCATATGTGATAGTGTAAGCGGTTCTCTATCATCATACGAAACGAATCTTACAAAAGCTGCTATTTTACGCTGGTATTCTGTAAGAGCATGGCCCTTTCCCCGTCGAGCCGACCCATTCTTGCTACAAATACGAAATAGTTGCAGCATGGGTCTATCACGACAGAATATTTATGTCAAGAATATCTTCGTCAATTGCGAAAAAATTAGTGATTTTTTTTGTATTTAAATAAATCATACTTTAAAGGTATGCTTAAAGGACCATATTATGATGAAGAAAAAAAAGTCCACCCCGAAGCGTTTAGAAATATACGATAAACAAATCAATGTAAGTACCTATTTAAAACACGTTCTGATTGTTGACTTGATCTTGTTATAGTTCTTAGTCTAATCAAAAGATTAGAAATAACTAATTTTGTTATATTGGATACAGTTTATAGAAAAATTAAAGCCGCATCAGAAACTATTATGTGGAATTTTTTTTTTTTTTTAATTTTAAAGTCAGACCTTACATTGCATTTTAGATATATTTTTCTTTTCTTCTTTTCAAAACTCACTTTTATTTACTACTGTATTTTGTACTGTACTATTTGTAGATACAATACTTAACTTAATAACAATGCAAAGGACTGCACTAATATTATCTAGAGAAGAAAGTGACAAACGAGTACACAGTCCACCCGATTGTGGATAGATGGCCTTTAAACACCTACGCCTGTCCTCGATTAACATTCAAAAATGCAGATGCATTGTCACCCCGAACTAAGATGGATAGCCTCGTTATTATTTAAAATAATCTCTATTTCTCATCATAACGCTTCGTCACTTATCATAATGTCTACCAGAACAAATTTCAGTTATAGCGACCAGCTAAACGAAGACTCGCCATCTGCGCATGACAGCATTATAGTACACGAGAATATGTACAAGCACAAGTACAATCTCTATTTTCTTACTGTCAAGGTCTCAAGTTTCTTGTCAGAAAAATCCATTTACTGATTTAGCCCAACCCGGGATTCGAATTCGGGACCACACTATCAGTAGTCACATTTACGGTCACCAAACCAACGAGCTCTGCCTACCACTCTGGGTAACAGGTTTTTATGTATGTATGTATAAAAATAAAGAACAGAAAACAAAAAACGTTTGTTTTTGCACAAATGTTAACTCTCTCTACGGCTCAAAAAAGACTAAGACAAAGCCAAGTGACGTAACTATGCAAGTCGACGCATTTATAATTCGCATATTTCTGATATATCAAAATACACTGCTGCTTTGTTACAGCATAGTACTATGCCACCTTCATTAATGTGACATTAATGTGATATTGGTTCTTCTATATTTTAAAAAAAAACTGCGAAAAATGTGCAGGGATAAAACATATACATATGCGTATTTGTTTTGGTACCAAAATACGAAAATTACACTTAATTTAGTTAGTAATGGCATTTTCATTAAGTCTTATAGTACCACTATAAAATATGGAAGGAATGGAATGCAATGCACCAACCACTTCTTCACACAACATCTTCTAGACTTGCATGAGCGCACCGATTTAACTGAATACAATATGTCTCACTCACCCAATCGTCACGGGATTAACATGAAATATTGGAATATAATTCCAAATACCATCCACATAGACTTGATGACTGGTGAGCCAACACCGTGTCATTTCATACTTTTTTATGCCACGCAATTTTTAAATGCTAATTTTATCGGCTTTTACGAACTGTTATGGCTAAGAGACATTTAAAAATAAGAGCTCACCCCTCTCTTAAGGATAACAAAGTACTTGGTACAGTACCAAAGAGACACTCAAGCACGGCAGTGAACACTAACCATTGGATGAGTTGCGTATTTTCGTGATACCCAGTTTTATAAAAAAAACAAGGCCTCCAAAAAAGTCGCATATTTAATACAACACAGAAAAATAAGAGATTACTGTTCAGGTGTTGCAAAAAGGGTCAAGAGCAGTAAAAAGCAAAGGTGCCCGGTTATATTTTAAAATGGCGCCATTACATCTTTTATTGCTAGTAAAGCACTTACGTGATAATATCTCGTAGCAACCATTTATGTACAGTCAGCCTGAAATCCCTACTTTGCCTCAAGGCCTGTTGTAATAAAAAAGAGGTCGCGGAAAAAGCAAAATGAATAAAATGAGAATATCATGCAAAAGTTTTTTTTATGGTAAAAGGTCTACTTAACGACATTTAGTTCGTCATTTACAATTTGAAATTAAATTTATTGGAAAATCCTTGAACTACATGATACTAAAATATTATTTATTTATCATATTTTGCCGTTACATATTCTGTTACAACCATTTCTATATAATTATATACCATATATATTAATAATAGTAGAATCCATGAAAAGTGTTAATTTATAAAACATATTTAAAATTTCACAACTGTCTAGTAATTCATTGTTTATTTTATTTCCATTCCATCAATTACAGCCCAGCAGCTGCTTCAATACAGCTCGTATTGAAGAACCTATAGAGCGGAACCAGGGTCTGGCAGAAAGAGCTAACTGTCGAAGCTAAAGACCGAATGTGGCACCATCGTTTCCGGATTTTGAATGAGATTGAGAGGTTCTATGGACAGCTTTACACATCATTGTTTGAGCCACATGGAAGTGTGAAGTACGATCCAAGAGCAAGTCTTTTTCGACACTATTCCGATAATATTCTGGACGTCAGTCTCAGGGAGATTAAAATGGCTTTCCAGCATCTTAAAAACAGCAAATCCGCGGGCGAGGATAGAATTACAGTGAAGCTTCTGAAAGCGGGTGGAAAACCGATACTTGAAGTTCTTCAGAAGCTCTTTATTTCCTTTCTCCATAGTGTCCCTACTCCGGAGGCGTGGAGCAGAAGTGCGATGGGCTCGTTCTTCAAGAAAGGATCTCTTGTAGAACTACACCGATTACCCTTCTGAGCGGCACTTATATGCTGTTTTCGAGACTCATTACAAATCATCTCGCACGCAGATTTGACGAATTACAGCCTCCCGAACAACATGTTTGTACAGTAAGGCTACGATGGCCATCCGAGTACAGAACCAGAATACAAAATCTATCCAACTGCAGAGAGGTGTTAGCCAGGATGACGTTATATCTCCGAAACTCTTCACGAAAGACGTTTCCAAGCCACTAGACTGGAAATCATACGATATTAACATCAATGGCGAGTACCTCACTCACCTTCGATTTGCCGACGGTATAGTCCTTATAGCACAATTTATGGGTCTGAGACACGGTCATTCACTGCTGACCATATTAGAAAACTCAAGGTTGCTCAAATTTTCTCTCAATGCTCAGGGTTTCCCTGCGTGATAAAGTTAGAAATGAGGATATTTGAAGTAGAATCAGAGTGGCCGATATAATTCATCGCATTGGTAAGCTAAAGTGGCAATGGACCGGCCATATAGCTCGAAAAACCGATAAACGATGAGAAAAAAAGGTTCTCGGGTGGCCGCCTCCTACCGGTAGGTGAAGTGTAGGGCAACCCTCCCTCTAAATGGAGTGACGACCTGGTGAGACATGCAGGAAGTTGATGGATGCAGGTGGATTAGGGCGGTGCCTTATGACATTCCTTGGGCAAGGCCTATGTTCAGCAGTGGACTTGTGAAGGGCTGTATTGATGATGATAACGATAATGATGAATTGCAGCTTATAAAAGTCCACTGCTGGACATAGACCTCCACCAAAGATTTCCTCTTAGGGAAGATTTGGCAAAAAGCTCCCTGGTTGCCAACCGCAGTTTTTTATGTAATGTCATATTGTTATCAGGAAGATGCTGCTGCCCATCTCCTGTTTCGATATCCCTCTGTCGCCTCTTACGACACCTACAGGACGATATGGGGTAGTGGATATTCTTGCACCGATACTACAAGTTTTAATACAACCGAAACGAAATACAAAATTATTTTATTTATTAAGTTTTTATAGGTGAAAATGCCTCTTTGGTCGACATGATGCGAAACGATTCAAATAGCATCACGAAGTCCGTGATGGGTAAATACAACTGTATACTGTTGTGTTCAATCCGTATCTCAGTTGACTAGTACTTAAACAATGTACGAGTGTACTATATTAAATACAATGTGTATATGGGAAGGACCATGCTCTGACAGAATATCAGATAAAGGAGCAGCTGCTGTGGATTGTATGATCAGTTGTGCTTTGTATGCCGATTGTGCCCGTGCTGAAAATCACAAGTATATGGAGTACTTACCTTACCTGGGTCGATGCTCGAGACCGCAAAGTTACGGATGTTAGCCTTAAGAAGAGAGCCTTTAACCAAGCCGCCAAGTCTTGCAAAGCCATTACAGAAACTAGTTTCGACCGCATTAAACGCATCGATACAAAGTCAAACCATCTGTCAGTAGAGCGTTTTTGTCTCTCGCCAAAGCGGTCGAAACAAACTTCTGTCGGTCTACACTGCCTTCGCTGATAAAATTGGGAAATCTGCAAATAAAAATGAATTTTTATTTGCAGATTGTATGTGGTTAAATTACTTCGAAAAAACCCTTAGATGACAATTATTGCGAATAGGGCTAAGAATCCAGATACTAGTTAATTATTATTCTACAAGAATGTCTGATGAGAAATATAGGAATAATAAAAAAATATTGTAATATGATTACATCCTATGGTATAGGAAGCAATGGAATGAAATAAAATAAAATAGAACATAACAGAACAGACTAGACTATACTAGCATAGAATAAAACTGGCTTTATTCGATTTAATTTTTTTTTATTGTCGATTAATTTTCCTGACGATATGCTTCCAAAAGGGTAAGGCCTCATTTGAAAAGAGCCAACAGTAACAAAAAATACCTTTTCAAGTCTGAAATGATACATAATTGTATGTAAGAACAATAACTCTTGACGGACACTTCCGAAAACAGAGATATTAGCAGTTATCGTAGAGATTTTGAGGTTATCTTTTATTTTTATGAAATATTACTATGTTATTGCTAATGTAAGTAGTTCAGTCTTAGCCTAGCACTTATACGGTAAATAAAACTCAGGTTGTGATTAGGTATTT